>JARKID010000001.1:3600000-4200000 GCA_029449255.1 Mycena polygramma | reverse complement strand
AGAATCCTCCCAAACTTTCTGCCTGGATGGAGCATATCACCAATCCTCAGCCTCCCCCACTGAAGCTCACAGAATATTCCTGCCCCCCACAGGCAACGAGACCAGATCCGGAGAATATCATTTGGCGTCCAAGCAAGATATCAGGGCCCGTCACTGTCGCAGATGCTTGCAGGTTATACTGCGTACGTTACTGGTCTAATCCTCTGCCAACACTGACTGATGTTACTTTTGTAGATCCAGCCAGCCGACATCGAGGATCTAGCTGCCCACTCTCCCTGGATTGACCTGGCCACTGCTGCGAAGCGAGCACTAACTATCCACGGCGGCTTTTATGAACACGAGGACCGGTTCGTGAAGTTATCTTTGCAATATTCATCCAAAGAAAGCTGACGAAGTTTCAGAGTGCGTCAATGCCGGACAGCGGAGCAGCAGACACTAGACAATGAAATTCCGGAGGCATATAAAAGGAAGAGTCGCTTTCGATTCTCTCCCATGGTTCAACAGGAATGGGAACATGTCGACGAAGACGATTGGATGTACGAGACCGTGGGCGGCAGTACGGTCAAACAGCATCGTGTTGCGGTGTTCTATCCCATGGTATATTTCTCAGACGACGATTATGGTTGCAGCTGGGAATGGACTCCATGTACGTACGAGTCCACGTTGATGAAGGGCTTTCTTTTTAACAGATTTCACAGATTGGGGAGACTTCTAACGTACAGTGTCTAAACTATCTCCAATTTCGGCCTCATTCTCGTTGGACGTCCCGCATATATTTTGTAAGAAACATGGTCAAGGATCGATTATACCGTGCTACTGCGCCGTCCTTTTGCTTTTCCCTGTAAAATAGCATGCAATGCATTCATTCCGTCGGTACCGCGCTGGCTTGACAATGAGAGAGGAATTTTGCCATCATCGGTGCATAGCCACACACGGCTTTCCTTGCGTCGATTCGTAGAATGTGGGTTATCTTCACAAGGCCACACGACGACTCATGACCGACCCTTGAGAACCTAGAAGGCGAGAGCGGACCTTGCTATCCTGTGGACATCCGTTGGGACAGTCGGTTTATATCACATTCCGTGGTGAGCATGGATTCTTTCCCGGCGACAGCTTTTTTTGAACGTATGAAGTGTAAATCTTAGGGAAGGGTCATTTACATGGCTGATACCATCCCCTCCAGACGCCGGAGACGCAGCCGGACCAATACGAACGGGATGGCGAATGTGACTTTCGAAGACGGGACCGATTTCATCTCACTCGACGTGGATTTCGACGACAACGAGAAGGCAAAGAAGGGCAAGGATGAGGACCGGAATGCGCGGGACAAGGGCAAGGAGAGAAAACGAGAACGGACCCGCGACGCGAATAGTCCACCACCTCCGTCAGCGCCGCCCCCACCGCTTCCTTCTGCTTCACCACGGCAGCGTGACTCTGACTCGCGCGACAAACGACCTAGAGACTCACGGGAAAATGGGAATACGCGCGAATGGGATCGCGGCAAACGGAAATACGATATGGTTTTCGATCCAAGTGACGGTTATCAGAATAAGAAACAGCGGACGGACGCAAAATCACGACTTGCGCCATGGGTAGACGAGGTGGAATGGGAAGGATGCACAAATGCGGCCGATATGTGCGTCGAGAAAGATCCTAACTTGTCTATTGACCTCACAAATTGACCCAGGTTTCATCGCGAGATAGAGGGCTTCGTAACCTGGATATCGCCCACACCGCAGGAAGATGAGATACGAGGTCTTATCGTCGCCATCATCTCCCGCGCCGTCACCACGCAGTTCCCAGACGCGGCCGTCTTTCCTTTCGGCAGTTATGCCACAAAACTATACCTCCCACTAGGGTGAGTCTCCAGTCCTGCATCGCGGCTCGTACTCATTGAGATGAACAGCGACATCGACCTCGTCATCCGCTCCCAGTCTATGGCATACTCAGACACCAACTCTGTCCTGCACGCTTTAGCCGCGACTATCAAGCGCTCGGGGATCACGAGCAAAGTCACCATCATCGCGAAAGCCAAAGTCCCCATCGTCAAGTTCGTCACCAACCACGAGTATGGCCGCTTCAACGTCGACCTCAGCATTAACCAGGAGAACGGCATCGTCGCGGGCGGGATCATAAACGGGTTTCTGAGGGAATTCGGCGGCGGGGGCAACTGCTTCGCCCTCCGTGCGCTCGTGCTCCTCACGAAGCTCTTTCTATCCCAGCGCGGCATGAACGAGGTGTATACCGGCGGGCTCGGCTCGTATGCGATCGTCTGCCTCTGCATCTCGTTCCTACAAATGCACCCAAAGATCCGCCTGGGGCACATTGACCCGGACCGCAATCTCGGTGTACTGGTAGTCGAGTTCTTTGAGCTTTACGGGAATCGGTTCAACTACGAGGAGGTAGGTATCTCGTTGCGCGAGGGTGGGAGTTACTTCGGAAAGCGGCAGCGAGGTTGGGGCTGGAACGAGCAATGGGGAGGTGCACGGAGAGGTGGCCTGCTATCCATTGAAGATCCCGGGGATCCGTGTACGTGGTCACTATTTTGCATTTCATAAGCTCATCCTGTATAGCGAACGACATATCGGCGGGATCGTATAACTTCCAGAACGTGCGCAAGAACCTTGCCGGCGCGCACGAGATCCTCACGGCGACGATCTACCTGCGCGCAGGGATCCTGGAGTCGCGTCTCGACGGGCATGCCGTGCACCTCCGTAATCACTACGAGCCAGGCGATATGAGCATCTTGTCAAGTGTTCTCGGCGTCACGCAAGAGGCGAGTATATCACCACCATGCAATCCTTTTCGTTGACCTGAAGTGCCAGACTCTGAACAACCGCGCGCTCGTGAAGGAGGTGTATCAGAAGCAGACGCTGCATCGGCTTGTGGGTGTTGCGCCGCGGGTTTTTCCACCGCTGCCTGTGAACGGCAGCGCGAATGGGAAGCCCAAGTCCAAGAGTGGTGGGAAGGACTCGCGCGCGCGGACACCTGTGGTCTTCGACGGGTCTGCCGCGAGTGGGAGCGGCACGAGGGCGAACGGGAAGCCGCAGTCGTCGGGGTCGCGCGCGCGGGAAGAGAGCGTGCAGAACGCATGGGCAGAGGCGGACATGGTGATGTCGGACGACGACCAGCCGCCACGGGCTGCGGATGAGCAGGACGGGCGGTACGCCATTGGCATGCCGCCGCCGCCGAAACGGTGCAAGACGGGCAGATACGCAGCCGACGCGCATATCGTCACGTTCACCGCAGACTCGGACGACTCGGACAGCGAGGACGGGGCGCAGCCGCTGAAGCCTGTGCAGGCGAAGGAGCGGTTGGGTGGTCCTGGTGTGAAGGACAAGTCGGGCGGCGGGCAGGATGGTGCGTTGCGAATAAAGGGCGCCAGCCGATCGTCGAGCAGCAGTTCCCTATCTTCCACCACGAGGCGGGATTATTGGCTCTCCAAAGGATTGGGGCTCGGTAGTGATGATTGAGGTGCGCCGTCGGTAGGTGTCATGCTTCTTAGAGTGCGGATTGTGTAGTAGTGGTAAGGCGTGGAGCATCAAAATTTCACAAACTATTGTGCGGGTAAAGCATATTAAGTCAGGTAAGTATTGGCGTAAAGCGTATCAGTATGTATTCAAGGTCCTGGTGTCTGGTCGTTGCTTAGACCTTCTCTTCTAGGATCGCCGGCTCGATGGACTCTCCGGCGTTTTCTGCTCGTCTTCCGTCAAGGGTCTTCACCTCGACGGCGTTCTGAATCTCAAGGAGGCGGAAGTCTATGGCCGGATAATTAGCTTTGGGGCAAATAAGACCGAGTGACGCTGCTCACCTTTGACAAAGAACGCCGCAACCAAAGGGATCACACCGATGATGATACCGGGGATGAGCATCATGCGCATCGTCTCAGAGTACGCAGCAACTGCAGACAAGACTCAGCACCGGTGCGTAAAAGTCAGCAACCAACGACTCACCCATGGCGGTATACTCATCGCCGACGAGCAGTCGCACGAGTGTGGGTGCACCGACGTAGCCCCGGATCTCCGTGCTGCGTGTTCGTTCAGTATGTGTGCCTGCAAAGGCAGAGAAAGCGCACCTATTCAGCGACGGGACGTGCTTGGCGATTTCTATTGGCAGGCGGTTCACCCAGATCGCGCCAGCCGCTGCGGTGCCAACGACGCCTCCGACCTCGGCGGAGAGGAGAAGCGCTGCCGTAGCGAGGGCTACGTCTTGGTGCGGCACAGCGCCCTGTGCTCCAATTTGAGATGCGACGGCGGCAATGCCGCCTCCGAGGCCTTGAATGATTTGTGTCATCACTGTCGTGATCTGCTTCAGTGCACGAGGCAGAGAGGGAGCAGGAACGAATACGAACCGAGGGCAGCGGTGTTCGTGTGGGCGCGGGCGTAGAACATGAGTCCGACGCCGAAGATTCTGCGGGGAGAATGAGATTCGCGAGCGGGAATGATCAGGGTCGATGAAACAAATACGCACCGGATGGCCAAGGCCACGATGAGCGATTTCTTGTATCCAGTCTTGAAGATGCCGGCTAGTATTGCCCACCCCACTCCGAAGAACTATCGCTTCGCGTCAATACATAGTATGTGCAGCGATCGAAGGGTGTTCACCGTCAGAGAGAGCGACTGTGCGTTGCTGTAGTACACGAGGTTGCTGATCTCCCACTTGGTCGTGGCCGACACGAACCCGTAGAGCTCGCCGTACGTCAGGTAGAACGAGACCTGGCAGGAAATCAATAATGAAGCCGGGATTATTTGGTGGGGAAAACGGCGTACGAAGTCGAAGAAGTTAATAGTGCATCCTGCACACAAAATCAGCTTTTATATTCACGTTCACACTGATGAGCGCACCAGCAAGAATAGTGCGATTGCGCAGCAGTCTCCACGGGATAACGGGGTGCGTGGCTTTTTTGACCTCCCAGAAGATGAAGATGGGGAGGGTAACAACGCCGCCGATGACCATCATGGCGGGGATGGCGGGGTTGTGCCAGGTCATCGTCGCATATGAGCCGCCAGCGAGAACAATGGGCACTACGCCCAACTTAGTTAGGACGAGGCGACAAAGGAGAGATCACGTACAGAATAAGAGCGCCAGAGTACTAGAGACCACGTTTTGAGTATCGATACATGGGGGACATGAAAGGGGACATACGCAGCGAGGAAGAAGAGCCCGACAGCATCCACGTCCGCCACGAAGGTGCGGAAGCGGGTGGCGAACGAAGCCTTTGTCTCTGTCGAAGGCTCCCCCTTAAGGATCCCCTGCGCCTTTGCCCGCCGCTGGGCCCAGAGCAAGACGATGATCTGGAGAACTATATCACTTCGAGGCGGACGCAGTGAAATAGCGGCGTACAATAGGCATCAAGGCGGGAATGTAGCAAATTGCGTAGATCCCGTATCCCCATCTCCAGCCTGCGCATTCGGCGTGACGAGGATTCTTTGCCAAGCAAAATTCACGTACCTAATCCTCCTGGGGCTGTTAATTTCGTTGTGATTTGGCCATTCTATTTCGGGTCAGTCAAATCCAGGAGACAAGTAAAATAGGTACAGCATAGAAGTTGATGCTGGAGAAGAGTGAGCGACGGTTAAAATTGAAAGAAAAACGAGCACGCACAAGTACCATCCACCGGTTGACAGCGAGGATACGATGGGCCGCCACCGTAGGGTGGTGACATCCGCGATGACAATTTGGAGGGCGATTTGTAGGCCGGAAAATCCAAGGACCCAGATGCCTGACGCGCGCAACGTGAGGGACATATTTTCATGCGAAAAACAAAGGAAGACTGACAGCTGCCTGCTCCAAGGCCAGCCATATTTGGTGTGGTTGCGTTGACGATGTACCCCAGGACATAGAAAAATAGGGCAATCTGGGAAGGATTAATTTGCGACACAGGGCATCATTCAGCTAATACGCACGGCAATGGACTACAGAACAGCATCAGTAAATTGAGGGATCGGCGCGCGGAAATACACTGACCTCAGCCCGTCCCGCCGCGTCTGTGAGCTTGGCAAATAACGGTTTGCCAATGGCGAGGAGGATGGAGGTGGCACATTGAATTGCAGCAAACTGCTGATAGTGACCTTGAAGTAGATAGAAAATTCAAGAGGGTTCATGGGTAGGACGAAAAACGCACCGAATTGAATGGTCGCATAGCTTTTAGGAAATTAGCAAGGAATAACTTGGACTTGTGCGACCGCGCACCTCCCCCATGCCCAGTTGGTTCCATTATCCAGAATGTACATGTATCTGAGAAGCGGTCTGTCGGGCTCCATATAAAATAAAAGAAGGGCTCACGACGCTAGAGCCACCGATATCCATAGTGCGATTTTTGACTTGGTGCCCCACACCTAAACACGACGCATAAGATATTATAGCGGTGAGCACAGCGCGACTTGCGGATTGAATGGCTTCGATGCGGCGGACACCACTCTGCGTGCCGTTGACAACGATGATATTCTCGGCGCTGGAGGCAGCGGAACCGCCGGCTTTTTCGTCGACGACGGACATGTTGGAGGGCGAACGCGGACAAAAGAAGCTCCCAAAGTTATATGGGCAAAAGATCTAATCAGACTACAGATCGATGCGCAGATACGCATGGTCGATTGATTAGCGACAGCCGATAGGTTCCGGCTGTTATCTGATACACTTGGTCGGTGATCGTGCCTAGGGCCTAGCCGCAAAGAAAACCTCAGCAGGCACGCAGGAATGTGATGGAGACGCACGAGTTTGGAATCCGAGTCCGACTGGTTGCCGACTGGCCTGATTTTGGCAACGCTACCCTTTTTTTCGGTGTGAGCGCCAACTTCTTGCAACTGTGTTCAACGACACATGTGAAATTCGCCGTACCGACGCTGCGCAGTGACGTCGGTTGGATCGGCCGAGGGCCGAGGCTGGACACTGCAACAGTTTTCTTCCTCCCGGCCTGCCACTTTTCGTTCTTCGCGTCGACGTTTAGGAATGGGCGCAATGCTGCACCAATTTACGCGAAGGCCGCCTTTCAAGTTCAGCGCTATCTAGTCGCCAAATGGTTAACGTCCAATTTGAAGATTTTTTTGGCATCGGCCTTTCCAACAGTCGAGAATTGACGGCGATGTTCTCAAGTTCAATCGAGAATACAAATACGCACTTTAGACAGTGCAATGCCCGGTAGATGCTTAAATCCAAACTGCATCGGCTACACGGTGTAGGCCACTCTTTCTGCAGTTCTAAGTCCCGGAAAAGCGGGTTTCGCACCTTTCGCTTTGAGACGCGGAATCTTTCTTCCGACGATTTAGATGAACGACTGCCGCGAGGCAAGATGGTGGGAGACAGGAGAAAGAAACACCGGTGATCACAAGGTGATCATCATGTAAACACGCGACGCGACACATCCTCAGATGTGTAAAGCTCTCGTACGACAAGGAGTGGAGAGCCATGATTGGCCCTTCTCATTGATTTTTGCGAGGGCTTTCGACTGTGCGCGAACGGTGGTCGAACCATCATCTGCAAAGCTCGGTGAGCAAAGAGACAGAGAAATGAAAGATATGAAACGGACACAGCCCTATCGTCCCATTCGAATTGGCCGTAGAGTCGCCGTCTGGAACCTTTATGATGGGGAAGAATAGTTCAACGCATTCACCCAGAGCGTTTTGCCGCGCTTGTGAATCAGGTGTAACATAATAGTGAGCATTGCTCGCGTGCCACTTCAGTTGGTCTGATGTGAAGGGAGAGAAGGTGAAATCACTCTGATCTCTGCCAGCCTTTTCTAGGAAAGCTTGCTCCTTCTACCGAAAAAGAATTACTCTACATATGGTGAGATATTCGTCAGCGCTGCACAGAGACGACTGAAGGAACAATACATGCAATTCCTTGTGAGCATAAAATCCGCCGTGTAACCTGACAGCACGCTGTGCTACCGTGCACAGATCGACCCAGGGAGAGAAATTTGACAAGTCGGTGATTTCTTCTGGCTTAATCTAGCGCCGCCCTTGAGTTGAGTCGTCGGAAGACGAATCAGTCACTTACCAAATACATCCTACAAGCGTCCTTGACTGTTACGGGTCCTTGTAATCCTCTAGGCAGCCAAGCTATCTTCTCGGGATCAGGAGCCAGCATATTTGGCGGGGGAATGTATTGTGACATCCTCAAAGGGGGAGGTTGGGGATTGCGCACATGCTCCTCCCACGGCAGGGCTGTCCGAGAATCTACAGGGATTACGGATCCTTCATCTGCGCCAGGGGAACGGCTGAGCGACTGGGGGGCACAATCGGGTATTCGGAGCGGTATCCCAAGTTTTGCGCATTTACGGGTCGCTAAATCCACGAGCTGATCGTAGGCATAAAGCTTCATCTGAAAGCTATTCTCGACGCTCACACCGTCTTCGTACGGTAAGGTCCCGATTTCACGTTTGTTGAGCGGAAATTTTTCGGCGATGGCCTTGATCACAGTCTGGGCAAGCACAGGTCAGATATGCCATAGTCTGTATCAAACTACCCACCCAGGTGCCGCTTGGGTGCCTGAAATTCTGCTGCTTCACCCACAGCGCGGGCAAAGAATCAGTCCACTCTTTCTGCCTCTTTCTAATTCCCGGAGAGGTTGTTTTCGCTTTCCTGGGAGACACAGAAGGCGGGGTCCTCGCATTCGGTGTGCGAGGCTCGTAAGAGGCAAGAGTCAGATTTCCCATCAGATAACGTAAGGACGCGTCGCGTCGCAACGGAGCATGCGTGTGAACTTAAGTACGTGCTTCGCTCTCCCATTGATTCTGAAACTCACGGACCATGAACCGAACAAGTGGGTTGAACCCAAGGTGAATCTCCTTGAATTCTCTGACCGTGACACAATTATTACAACTCTGAGCAGTGAGTCCCTGACATGACTGCGAAACGCCGTTCAGTGAACGCCGGGCTGCGTAAGTTTGTGTGGGCGTATATTGCTGGTTTCTGGCTCATACTACCATGTTACCCTACGACAGTGTTTTGCAATTGGTTGCCTCCGTGGTTCGTCTGTACCTCCTACGGTTGAACTACATTCACTTTCACCATAGGCATGCCATTTGATTTTCAACAGGTTCGAACCAAAAAGTCTACGATCCTTGACACTCTTGTTGGTCATCTTTCCTGGTGCGGTCGCCATCTTTTCCGCCGGGAAAACACTCCCTCTCGGATCGCTGTTGATTTCGTACTCGCTATATTACTTTGACCTTCTGCTTCTCATCATCTCGTACCGTCTGTCACCGTTTCATTCCCTCTCCAAATATCCCGGCCCAATCACCTGTAAGCTATCCAAGCTGTGGCTGGCATACATCGCGTCCCAGGGCAAGCTGCATGTCTATATCAAGCACCTCCATGACAAGTATGGCCCTATTGTTCGTGTCGGTCAGTGCCAGCATATGCGTTTCGTCGCAGTGCAACATGCTGACAACTTCAACATAGGCCCCAATGAATTATCTATCATTGATACTTCGCACCTCCCTTTTATACTAGGCGCAAAAGGCATGCCTCGGGGCCCCAGTAAGTGAACTCCGATAGCATTTTCTGAAATTGGGATTCATCGGCTTCGTAGTGTGGGACGGACGCTCGGTATCGGGTTATAAGGCGCCCGAAGAGCGCGGCCTGGTGAATCGCGATTTGAAGCTCCATGCGGAGGCGCGTAAGGCTTGGAACACCCCGTTCACCCCGGCAGCAATAAAAGGATACGAACCGCTCTTGATTCGAAGGGTAACCCAATTAATGGAGGCCCTAAGAGCCGAAAAAAACGACGCCATCGACATATCGCGGTGGTTCAGTTTTTTCTCGTAGGTGTCTTCTTTACAGTTCTGAATATCGAATGGTTATGATGTCTTCACAGTTTCGATTTCATGGGTGATATGGTGTAGGCGCCTTTCTAGTAGAAAGGGTCCCAGGATGCTTACCCTTTGTAGTTTTGGAGGCGGGTTCGAATTAATGTCCGAAGGGGACAAACACGGTCTCTGGGATATCATGGAACGCGGTCTCTTGTGAGTCGAGTTAAAAATTGATGATGAAATTTTCAACATCCCTTCTAGTCTTCCATCGATTACACAACAGATTCCGTGGTGCATTGACCTTATACGTTGGTTCCCAATGGTGGTAACAGAGACGAGGAAGTATGCGAAATTTGGGACTGAGCAAGTTTGGAGGCGACTGCAAGAGGGATCTGTGCACAATGACTTGTTATACCATCTCGTGAGAAGCCAAGTCCTCGTCCATAACTCTGCAGACTTAATCATATAGATGGAACACAAACGCGGGAGTTCCGAAGAGCCATATCCGTTCGGGCTGCTAGTAACAAGTAAGCATTCCAACCAAAATTACATTCGCTGGTTCACTGGGAAATTTGTAGATGCGATCTTTGCCATAGGTGGTGGGTCTGATACGACAGCCACGACGCTGAGCAATACGGTCTTCTGCCTCCTATCACATCCGACAGCGTACAAACGTCTCCAGGAGGAGATTGACGAGACGTTTCCCCGCGGTCAAGGCACCAAGGAACCCGACGATGCTGCCTTGCTTTCAAAGATGCCATATCTGAACGCCGTCATGTAATGCCGTCCTGACACAAACGGTTGTTGACTTACTGACGCCACAACACCAGAAAAGAGTCGCTTCGTCTGCAACCTCCAATTCCTACCATGCTTCAGCGAGCTCCTGCAGTCGGAAGTGGGAGTCACACCCTCGGTAATGGGTAGGCGGCGCAATGAAATCCTTGATCCCCTTCAGCTAAATCTGATGTTCAGAATCGTCATTCCCGAAGGGACCGCAGTCATCGTTCCACCGTATGCGATGCAACGGGACCCTGGCAATTTCTATCCCGATCCAGATGGCTTCAGGCCTGAGCGGTGGTTCCCCGAGAGCCACTGTAACTCCGAATTTAAAAGCAACCTCGACGCGTTCATACCGTTCTCCACTGGCCCTGCGAACTGTGTCGGGAGGAATGTCGGCCTGCTCAAAGCGCGCATGGTGCTGGCGTATATGATGCGCACTTTCGAAATGTCGTTCGCGGAGGGATATGAGAAAAAGCGGTGGGACGAAGATCTGCACGATCATTTTATGGTGAAGCGGGGAAACTTGCCTGTGAGTTTGGTTGCCAGATTTTCGGATTAGACAATATGACCGTTCTCTCTCCGCCGTATGTAAGTATGAAGAAAAAATACACAACTTCGGGTCGGGATATGTTGAAGTATCTGAAGCAAGGACGAATCGAAGTTGAACTTCCGGGCCGGGATTTCAACCTAGATCAACACTGCCACTGGCTGTCACTGAGTGATCGAATGAACTCTAGCAAGCAAAGCAACGTAGTAAATTCTGTCATACGGCTAGTTGCTGTACATTCGCTCAACATCAACAAAGTATTAAGAAGAAAGAAAACTGTCTGCATCGATGTGAAGTTGTGCAACACTGCAAGATTGACGTAACGTCCAGGTTCGAGTGCAAAATTGCGCATTACCCCCTTTACAATTCCGCCTCGTCACGACGCCTGTGGTGGCGCGGCTGCATTACTCAGATTCAGACTTACAATACGCATTTGGAAGTGAATTGAGACCAACCGTCCTTTTCTTCTTCTGCGGATACACAATGCCAATCAGACAAATTCCACGGCAGAAAGAAACGAACCCCACCTTGCGGTCCTCCTGATTGTCAGATTTCAACGGGTATTTGATCCCGCTGGAGGGGCAGTTCCCTTGCTCCGGAGCGTCTGTCAGTGTCACCCACGTCAGTGTTTCAACATCAGCTAATCAGTAGTGATTACTTGCCTATTTGCACGAATTGCCCATCGATGACGGATCCTTTGAGATTGAAATACCAGGAAACCGAGTCGATGTTCTTGCCCTCGCAACTGATAGCGGGAATAAACTGTGCCTCAGGTAAAGAGCTGTGATATAAAGTTTTTGAAAAGGCGTACACCAGACTCGCTCTGGAGGGCAGAGGTGAGGCTGTCGAGGGAATGTGTTGCGCTCGAGGACGGGTTGATTCCCTGGTTAGCGAGCCATGTATAGGTGGGAAGTGTCTACACATGGTTCATCTCGAAGCGTCATGTTCAAATGAGGTTGACTGACCTGGAACAGATTGACGACGGTGTTAAAAAAAGCAACGGCCTGGCATTCCATGCCCGGTTAAAATTAGAAATTGGATTATTGTCCGCCGCACCTCAGCCCCGTCGGGACTTCCTGCCGGAAGGCATGTCGGTTTTAAAGTGCTGTATCCATTTGATGAGATTGAACGCGTAACGAGATGAACGTGTGCACCTGTAACACGTTCCATGGGTTTCCCACTCGTGCTTTAAAGATATCAACACATTTTCTCGGGCAGCGGCTGAGTATACACACCTCCCAGAACTGTTCATCTTCGCCGTCGATGTCGACCCAGTACTATTCAGAACGTAAACACGGAGGTCAACCGACAGACAGTTCCTCACCTGTTTCATGAAGTCGAGCGTGGCGGAAGCGCCTTGGTCCGAAAGCAACTAAATTTGCGGTTACACGCGGCCTGCGGTAAGGGAGGATCGATACGCACCCCAGCAATATTCGTATACGCTCTGGACTTGTCGCAATCTTCGGAGAATGTCAGATCGCAACTAGAGGATCAGAAGGTAGATCGTTCTTGATGCGCGTCGGACTGCAAGCAAACACATACTGGTCGGGCCACAGACCTGGAGATGCTTGTAAATCCTTTGGTTTCAGAGGTACATTTTCACGCACCATGGATTGTCCAGCTTTCCGAAGGACCGGTGGACGGGCTAGTATCCCAGAACTGGAGTTGGGTCAAAAACTTTGTGCGTCTTTCAAACGCATTGACATACCTGCGTCTGCAAAAGGAGACCCTGATTAAGGGTGAGAGTTTATCCTGGGTATACGGTGTTATTCGTAATTACCCCGGGAGCCTCAAAACAGCAGAGGTCCTTGACGGCCGTCGTATTGGTGCAAGACGCCACCTCGGACCCAGCCTGGCAGTTCGACGCGATGTTGGATGATAGCGGGATTTGGGTGGACTCCGAATTGACGAAGGAGGTGAAGCTGAGAGCTGCGAGAGCAAGCAGCGCGCTGGAGAGGAGATGTGGCATGGTTGCTCAGAGGAAGCTGCAATAGTTACGGTCCTTATTTAGTCCGAGTCTTATTCCGGCGATGTCGCGGTCCATGCCGGCGTCTTAAAATAAAACTGTAGCTTATTATTCTGATGATTCGCTTCTTTATTCACGCACGTTCCGCTTGCTGCTTTCAAATGTACCGGTACAGAGGATCGCCGAGCAGGGAGTTTGCCGAGCAGGGAGTTTGAGCGCAAGTACTCAATCACGACGGTGCAAAGATCTAGACGAAACGGTGGCTTCTATGAAGTTGTGAGTGGGCTCTCTGTCTGGGGAGACTAGTGCTTTCAAAGAAATAATCTGTTTGACTTTGGTGGTGATTCATATCGTGTTCTAGACGTTGCATAAATCAAAACGGAACAAAAAAACTTTTGTTGCGCAAAACTTTTTTTACCACGGCTTGGATTCTCTCTGTGCTGCATCCTGGTACGGTATATGCCATATGTGGACCTATTTTCGAAGGCAGAGGCACCGAAATCACACTGCAGCATCAAGACAACACGACTCGGTGAATTTGATGGCTTTCGGAGATTTCCGGCCGGCACAATCTCTTGCACCCTGTGCCAAGATGTTCTGTACTTCAACTTCGAACGGGCATTCTCATTCTTCATTGCGCAGTTCGCAAAATTCGACCTGGTGAGATTTTGATGCCATCAAAGCTGGGGCCGAAGAGCGAGAAAATAAAAAAACCCTGACTGCGATAACAAAATATTTGGTGCAAAGTACCATCATGGCCAGTTTGGGCTGGACTGCATGCTCCTTGGTATGAACTGGGATACACGCCGTGCTCAGCTCTGGCAGGTTCGAAAGATTCGCGGCCACCGGAAAGTCCTGGAACGATCAAAGTCTGTGATGGCACCAGTTGAAGCACTGTTTGTGATCTGTTTGCCCTATTCCTTTCAAAACTGATGTAAAGAGGTCATACACTGTGCAGGGATGCAGTCCAGAAAGAACTTGAGACTTGAGAAAAAAAAAGTTCCGAGCACTAAAGTTTTTTTGTTCCGTTTTGATTTATGCAACGTTTAGAACACGATAGATTCATGTGTTCGACCCGATATCAATATCCTAAGCAAACGTTCAACCCAACCCGATGAAAGCACCCGCGAGACCCTAGGTAGAAACAATAGAAAGCGTGTAGTCCTGTGCGTGGCTGCTCCCAGTGAACACTGTAAACACAGTCTCGCCTACAGGATGCATGAGTCAGAATTGTTGTTGGGTCTGTTTATAAGTGATTGGGTCTCACCGCTTGGTAAGCCGTCGCTGGACCACGCAGTTGAGCCACCGGACGCCAGAAGCAGCGCGCTGCCGCTCGAGACCTGATTATCGTTAGCGTAAATTCATCCGTTTGATGTAAAGAATAAAAAATTCACAGCAGAGAACGACGTGAGCGACACTCCGCTCCCGCACGCGAATGCGCCACCGCTTACGCCGCAGTTGCCCTTCGACGAGGTCATCGTAAAGCTGGAACTCGTCCCGCTCAGCGTGTACGTCGCCAAAGTCTGTGTTGACCTAAAGATAAAAATGCGAGACTCGGTCGGCGTTATAACTAGAATGATATTGAAAAATCCCAACCAAGTTCCAAGTGAGAGGAGGCCGCCGGTTGAGGATGCGTGGATGGTGGCCTTGGAAGGGAACCCTGGGGGCGTCTTCATGACACGGATTGAAATCAACAAAATTTTCTTCGGTCGAATGAAAATAAAATGCGCACCCCAGTGCCGCCGCCCTAATCAGTTGAATTAGCTCCTCTGTAGGAATAGTTTTTTGAGACGAAGGAACGTACGCCGGGGGCAGTCGTGGTCGTGCTTACGGGGTTTCCGGTTTTCAGCGGGTATTTTATACCGCTGGAAGGGCACGTTCCGCTTTCCGGCGCACCTTTAACGAGAGCTCGCGTTTAAATACAGATCCCGTTATAAATCAAGTGCACCCACTGATTTGCACAAACGTCCCGTCGATGATACTTCCTTTGAGATGGAAGTAATATGTGACTGCGTTGAGGTTGCTTCCCGAGCAGTCGAACGAAGGGGTGAACTGATAAGAGGACAAAATAAATTGAGAATAGTCAAAATCGTAGTGAGAACGTACCCCGGACTCAGCCCGGATGGCTGCGGTTAGACTGGCTAGAGTGTGCGTGGTTGAGGAAGATGGTGTGATGCCTTGGTTGGAAAGCCATGTGAAGGTTGGGAGTGTCTATGAGTTTTCTCTCAGGGTTACCATGTTGAACACTGCCGAACCACAGACCTGGAACAGTTTAGTGACCGTTTGGAAGAAGGCTACGGCCTCGGCGCCTTTCGGACTCCCGGAAGGAAGACAGGTGGGCTTTAATGTGCTGTTTGTGTGCGAGTCAGTAATTATATCTAGGAATCCCTGGTGTATGTACCTCATGCACGTCCCGTGAGTCGCCCATTCGTGCTTTTTTCTCTCGGTCAGGCCATCTTCACCCCACGCGGGCAAGGAAAACATACCTCCCAAAATGTCTCGTCGTTACCCGAGATATCTTTCCAGAACTGGATTTGGCTTTCAGTTCGAGACATTGCCTCTGAATGAATGTTCGCACCGTTTGCATGAAACTGAGGGTCGAAGCCGCACCCTGGGCCGTAAGCAGCTGTTGCACGTACACACTCAGCTGCTGTTCGCTAGACGAAGGGGTAAATAGAACATACAGCAGCAATCCCAGTATAATCACGCGAAGGATCACAGTTCTCGGTGAATGTCGTGTCGCAACTAAATTATTCCGATTGACGAATCACAGGGCGGGAAGTCGGTAAACTTACTTGTCGGGCCACAAGCCTGGACGGAAATTTTACCTCGAGCTGAACAAGCAAACCAAGATGAAAGACTCACCGTGAATGGTCCAGCTGTTGCTCGGTCCAGTCGAGGGATCAGTGTCCCAAAACTAGTGCATAATGAAATCAGAGACTGAAACTGGCGGTATCCATAGTCGCCATGGTATACATACCTGTGTCTGCAGCAAAAGGCCCTGAACACCAAGTGAATAATGAACCAAGGAGAGAGTTATCCGCAATCTACCCCAGGCGACTCGAAGCAACAGAGGTTGGAGACCGACGATGTATTGCCGCACGAGGCAGTTCCGGTGGTCGAACAGCCCGAGGAAATGTCTGGCATCAACGCACGTTCGTTGAGTGAGGTCTCGCCGAACGCGGACAGGAACGAGGCCGCAGAGGAGCCAGCGAGGGCAGCAAGGACTGCATTGACAGTGAGCATCATTGTCAGGATGGAGGAGCTCGAGAGGATCTTCCGTTGCAGAGGCCTTTTGAGGAGGGCTGTACTTTTGTAGAGATAAGTACACCACGCGGACGCTGTTCCAGATGTTGTTTAAGCCGGCGAGGGAACAGTCATGTGTGACGGCGTTCACGTTGCGAAGAAGCCGATAAGAATAGATAGCTCGCAACGATAGACGACTGTAGCGACCGATCCACCCGCTGCTCATCGAGCGTGAGCTGCAGCAAGCCATTTATGGGTTCGGGATCAAGCTTGATCAAGGCGAGGCGGAGAAATCCAGGAACCCGGTGGGAATCACTGATGGGAACACTGTAGGGTGATGGCAAATAAACCCGCGTCGGAATATTGCATCACGGGACCGCGTCTCAACCCTGAGAATCCAGAACGTGGATGAAAAGCCACGACCGTTCGTAAACCACAGATATTTGTGAGTTATTCATTCGGAAGGGAGCCACAAATAAGACCAACACCTGCGAGTAGGATTATTCAGCCTTAAGTAGAGACGATAGAAAGCGTATAGTTCTGCGCATGATCGCTCCCCGCAAACACAGGGAAGACCGTCGACCCACTCGGAACCCCGTCGCTCGACCAATCCGGCGAATCATTGAACGTCAACAGCAACGCGCCCGCGCTCGAGTTCACCGCAGAAAACGAGCTGAGTGACACCGCGCTCCCGCACGCGAACGTGCCGTTTCCAACGCCGCAGTTGCCTTTCGAAGAGGTCATGGTGAAGTTATCCGGTGTTCCATTCAGCGTGTAGGTCGCGAGCGTCTGGGTTGACCTAGTCCCGGGTTCAGCATCGCAATAGCGATCATATTGAAAAAATCCAACCAAGTTCCAAGGGAGAGGAGGCCGCCGGCGGATGATGCGTGAATAGTAGCTTTTGCGGGGAATCCAGGTATCTACAAGCAGGTGGGGATTAAATGAAATCATTTTGAAGACAGAAGTGGGAATGCGCACCCCGGTGGTAGCCTGATCATAGGATAAGCTCGACGCCCATAAAAGAACGATACATATGAACAAGGAACTCACATTCGTTTTTAGAGGATATTTTATACCAGTCAAGGGGCAAGTTCCGTTCTCCGGGGCATCTTTGCGGAGCAGCAGCCACATCATTGCATGACTAAGTTGAAATTATAGTCGACGCACCGATTTGCACGAAGCTTCCATCGATGATACTCCCTCTCAAATGGAAATAATATGCGACCGCGTTCAGGTTGCTTCCCGAGCAGTCGAACGTCGGAATGAACTACATGCAGACTGGGTAAACAAGAGCATATCAAATGAGGAATGTTTAAGCACTGACCCCAGACTCAGCGCGGATTGCTGAGGTGAGATCGGCCAGTGTGTGTGTTACGGTGGGATCCGGTGTGATTCCCTGGTTAGACAGCCAAGTGAACGTCGGGAGGTTCTATGCGCCTTTCGTCAGCGTCGCAACCAAAGTGATGCTGGAAAGAAAATCAACCTGGAACAGTGTAGTGACGGTCTGGAAAAACGCGACAGCCTCGGCGCCAGTCGGGCTACCAGCGGGAAGGCATGTGGGCACTAATGTGCTGTTTCGTACGTCAACACTAGTTGCGGATTTTTCGGGAGTGAACGGTAGGTACCTCATGCACGTTCCGTGCGTGGACCATTCATGCTATTTTTGCACCATCAAATCCATCTGCAACACGAAAAGCAAAGGAGAAGACACACCTCCCAGAATTTTTCATCGTTGCCCGAGATATCTTTCCAGAACTGGGTAGCCGTGAGTTTACTCGCATCGCTATTGAGATGCAGCAACACACCGTTTGCATGAAACTTAGCGTCGAATTCGCGCCCTGGGCCACAAGAAGCTATTGTCGAACAAGCTTAGGGTCTTGATAGTGAGTGAAAGTACTGCGACATACATCGGCAATGCCGGTGTAGGCCCGCGAGGGATCACAGTTCTCCGTGAAGGTCGTGTCGCAGCTAGATTGGGTCAGAGAAAAATTCACAATGCTGACGATCGCGAGGTGGTGCCTACTTGTCGGGCCATAAACCTGGATGGGAGAAATTCAACATGCAACCGTGACGCTGGGATCAAGAGGGGCGCACCGTGGATTGTCCAGCTGTTATTTGGTCCAGTAGGAGGACTGGTGTCCCAGAACTACAGCATATTTAGACGCGTAACGGGTGCGAATAAGAAAATACGGAACCTGTGTCTGCATCAAAAGTCCCTGGATACCAGGAGCAGGTAAATAATCCAATCACGGCGGGGTGGGTAGGTGTTCTTACCCCAGGCGACTCGAAGCAGCAGAGGTCCGCGACGTCGACAGAGGACGTATTGCCGCAGGAGACAGGTCCGGTGCTCGAGCAGCCCGAGGCGACGCCGGGCATTAACGCACGTTCGTTGAGCGATGTTTCCCCGAACGTTGACAGCCTTGCGGCCACAGAGGTGCTCACGAGGGCGGCGAGTAGCACAGAGGCAGCAAGCATGGTGGCAGGGAAGGAAGAAAGCTCAGAGCGACTGTCCAGATGACGAAGATAAGATTGTCGAACAATGATATCGGGCACGCCGCCATGTGGACGTCGCATGGATCATGCAGGAACCCGAGGAGGGAGGTAAAAAGAGGTGTAGGCAAGTCTGGATAATTCTATTTGGCACCCCCAGGTGCCGTCACCACCCGGGTGCCATAGAACATTTTTCTATTTGGCACCACGGCAAGCCCGGCAAATTTTGATAAGGGAACAGTTGCCGAAGGCGCGCCGAAAGCTTGAACCACTTTCCCCGTCACATTTTCGAGGTAAATGGGGCGCCAGGGGCCGCTCAATACACTTGCATTGTATAAATTCGGGTTACTGGCGATTCTTAACCGTCGAAGAACAGTCTACAACCGTTTTCGAGCTAAACACGGCCAAAATGCCGTCTTTGTCGCATTCCAGCCACAAAATGTGAATTTTGGCCCGAATGGAAGGGCATACCTCAGGATTACATGCATGTAAGATGATGTTGATTGAACACCAACTGAGGTGGAGTTATGGCCAAAATGGTGAAGTGCGGGCTATCCCGCCCCATCCCGCCTCATGCGCCATCAGCCGATGGTATCAAAGATCACATCACAAATCACAGGTGCCATATAGCACCACCCGGGTGCCAACGGAACTTGGGGGTGCCAAATAGAATTATCCGGCAAGTCTAGGCAAGTGCAGAGGACAAGAATCAAGTATATCGCGACTGCGACGTTGCAGGTTCCGGAACAATATGACCCAAGTCAATGACTCTGAGTTGAAATTTCACAGGACCGCGTCAACGCCCATCTGGGCGACGTGAACAAGCGCCTTGGAGCACTTGAGACATTCAACGTCGCCCAGCATATCTCACCCCAAGATTGCCCCAAGGACGCCAAGTTCTGCAGTCCAAACGGTACAAGTAACCTAGCTCTTTCTTTTCGTTGGTTCACAGAAATTCTGCCGTAAGACGTCAAGCCATCTTAGGTCGATGCTGAGCAACTTACCGTTTCATAAAGCGCATTCGCGAATTAAACGAATACGGCCCAAGGAATAGCCAAGAGTCCCAAGACCGTATGTAGGCACAAAGGGCGAAGACTCGGGGGCAAGAGCGGTCGAGAGCCTATAGACATTTTTGTCGATTCTGCGAAACCCGGTGGACCGAAAATGTGGAGGTGGCCCTTGAAGATTGGAAAGAGGTCACTTGGATTTGGGTCCGATCCGCTGGGATTGAGAACCAATCGGATGTTGCCGGTCGGTTTCTCGGCATCGCGCCCACGTAGCTACTTGGCGATTCCCACAACTTCATGTTTTGCAGATCTGCCACAGGAAAATCTTCTGAAAATCCTCTCTCCAAGCATCCATTTCTCGACGGCGCCTCATTGACAAGTCTCTGAGACATTCAAGCGATGGGGCACACAACTTCTTCGGCTGCGTTTGCGCTACTAGGAGTGCTAATAAATTCTTGGCGCGGTCTCGCGGGTCTGGATCTTGGCGGCGCAAAAGTAGTTTGTCACCTTGGCTAAGTATCTTGGCTCTGGCAATAAAAGCTCCGTGGCGGAAACTGCTTGGGGCATCCCTTCTCTTGCGTTCATGTACACCATGGAATTCAGTCTCAGAGCCGATGGGTGCGTTGTCGAGGTCTGCTTGACGCCATGAGCTCACCGACTCCATCAGAATGAGTGAAGAGCCAAATGGTCCGACTGAGCACCTGTCCTCTTCCTGGGTTATTGCAGTCGTCGTCGCTTTAGGTGAGACCGTGCACTCCGTATCTTTCGTATCTGACTGTCATCCTCAGTCGCCCTGCTTGCTCTGCTCATTGGCACCGTCATCTGGCATTCTCGGAGAAAGCGCCGAAGACAACAGAGAGCGCAAACAATGGACGCCGAATCACGCCCTGAGACGCGGGTGGATACTCCGCCTCCTCCTGACTTCTCTCGGGATCGCAAAGTGCGTAGATTTAACCATTTACCCCGCTCTCCTGCACTAACAAGCCCCGCCCTACAGCCCGCACCCACATAATGTCGCGACTAAATCACGTCATCATTCAAGTCGCCGTCTCAGTCCGACCCCAGGTCGGTCTTGTCCCAATCGCGACCGACGCCGATAGCTACCTCGCCATCTTGGTTCGCGGCGTACTCCGCCTGTATACGCTCCGCTCCCTCTACCTTACTTTCCCCGGGATAGAAAGGACTCGACGTGTATTTTTCACTCGCGGCCAGTTTTCCACTCGCGGCCAGTGCATGCTTAGCCATGTTTGAATATCATCCTAGTCGTTTACTAGTACTGCGACATCTCTGCTGCTGCGCGCTTCTCCCGCCATTTTCCCAAGGTCTCCAAACGGGCTAGCCAAGAGAAATGCCACAGACGGGATAGCTGCGGCACATTCAGTTCCAACAGATTCGATACTTACAGTGCGACAGTCCATATAAATGCCGTCTGGCGCATGGCACCACTGCTCACCAACAAAGCGCCAGGCAAGCCAGTCACATCCACGGATGCATCAACACACTACACGCTCACCGAAAGAGCGGCATCAGACCGCGTTTAAACGCCGTCGAGAAGACGCCTCCAGAAACCCACACGTTTCCGTGTAGCCGCCGTCGGCGCCGACGCAACGGCTGATTTCTCTCTCAAGACCCCGTCTTTAACCATCCATCGAGCCACGAGCCGGAATGAGTACTGAGCTTTCGCAGAAACGTGTGGCCATCGTTACGGGCGCGAACAAAGGCATTGGAAAAGCTATCGCGCTTGCACTTGCAAAGGACGGCTTGGAGCTCATCGTCAGCGACCTCGCCGAGAAGCCATGCACAGAAGTCGTCCGAGAGGCGTCTCAAATTGGTGTCTGCTGCGTGTTCAAGGCCTGCGATATCAGAGACGAAGAGCAGGTCAAAGAGCTGGTGGCCTTCGCGCTGGCGTCCTTCCATCGGCTTGATGTGGTGAGTATTTCTTTGCTGTCCGAAGTGTGATGAATGGACTGAGCAAATTTTCAGTTCGTAGCCAACGCGGGGATTCTCTCCTTGAATCCTGTGGTTCAAAGTTGGTCATTCTTCGCGTCCATGTTATGTACCATCGCTGACATCGATTCTCCCAATTCAGCCACCCACGAACAGCTTCAGAACTTGATGGATACGAATATTCACGGCACCTTGCATTGTATCAAGCACGCCGGAATAGCGATGACCGCGTTGGCAACGTCCGGCAAAGTCAAAGGATCGACCCTACGTATCATTGTGGGCGGCTCGCTGGCTGGAAAGAAAGGAAAGTACAACTTCTCGCGACGCTCAATTACACTTACATTATTATTCCTACAGGCGGGTTCCTACACGGCGGGTACGTCTCGACCAAATTCGCGATTCGCGGGCTCGTGCAGACCGCTGGTAAGGGCAACCCTTTGAACTCTGGAAGCGGGCACTAAATCTCAGTCAGCGATGGAGTTTGGACCGTATGGGATCACCGTAAACTCGTACGCGGCGGGACTCATTATGACAGACATGGGTACGCAGTTCTCCTGCTCGTGGATTGTTTGCATGCTTATCAGCATGCAGCCACCGATGCC
This sequence comes from Mycena polygramma, assembly GCA_029449255.1. Taxonomy (NCBI): domain Eukaryota; kingdom Fungi; phylum Basidiomycota; class Agaricomycetes; order Agaricales; family Mycenaceae; genus Mycena; species Mycena polygramma. Next base: position 4,177,664 of record JARKID010000001.1, on the reverse strand, counting down.
GCTCCTCAGTTCGTGGCTCTAGCCGAAGGAATACCTGGACTCGGGAGCGAAGCCGGCCCAGAGGTGTTCGCAAAATTGGTGAGTTCTCCAAAACGCAGTGACCATGTGCACATCGCTCACCTTTGAACGGTTCCGATTTCCAAGGGTGCTGCACAGACTGCACTGAAGCGCAACGGAGAACCCGAAGAAGTCGCTAGTCTGGTCTCCTTCCTGGCTTCGGAAGGCTCCTCGTTCATTACAGGTATGCCTCAGAGCGTTTTGCGCGGTGGGGTTAAAATATTGAAAATGTTTCCAGGGCAGAGTATCTCCATCGACAGAGGGTCAAACTTCGATTGAAATTGTTCTCTGCACCAAGTCGGATAGAACTGTTGAACGTACCGTTGTGTGGGCCTGTGGGCCTGATAACCATTTCAACACAGAGCTCCGAGCCGGTGGACTTGCAGGACTTAATCATGAGAAGGTATGGAAGTCTGAAGATGTGGTACATGCTATCGTGTTTCGAGTCGTACAAGCACAGCGCCGCGGCAACAAGGCTTCGTACTCAGCTGAGAGTCGCTCACTTCCTTCCGCACTACCACTATCCTTTAGCAGTGTTGCAACCCGAATTGACCAGAAAAGCCCTTGGCGTTATTTCTTGAGCCATTCCCGGCATTGCCATGTTCCCCAGCCTCAGCTGGCAATCAACTGGAGTACGTTAGACGAATGGCCCGCGGCGGGGATTCCAACTAATCAGAGTCTAGGATGATCAAGAATCTGGAGATACTGCCGCATCCTGACAAGCGACTAACCGATCGAGTTAAACGACGGGAAACGGCTACTTACTTGAGTTTGCATTATGGTACTCAAAGGCCGAACGCAATGGCAACCAAGACATGTCCGCTAAAGACCATGTGTTCCGAGCCTCGGCGTATTTCACCTCCAGGAGACCAGCATGCTACAACGGACTTGAATAGTCCATACGAAATGTGACAGCCTTCAAGTTCATGCACACAGTAGCGTCATGATCGACCATATAACAAGTGGGGAACGAGCTGATTCTGTTTTTAGGTCGACCATGCATTATCGCTTTTCAACGGGCTTTTGGTGCTCTTAGTATTCCTTGGCTGTGCTCACGGAGCCGTTATCTTGACCTTACCATGAATCCTGATTGCCCAATGTCGCACCACATCAATTGCAGGCCGAAATCGCGAGTACATAGCTCAAAACGCCGTGTCGGCTTTCTGGCGGTGTTCGCCGACAACGGACTAAACGTTAACTGTTCCTCACGAAACCGGGCGTTTTGTATATATATATATCAATGTGATTCCCCCCAAATGCGGGGACGGTCTATCTTGACGGCAGAAATGAGATGTTTGCTTGACTTGTGGGGAAGAAGCCCAAGCCTTCCTAGGAAGTATGTATTCGATGCTCTCGAATTCTAGAGGATATCGCACAAGCCTAATCCAACTATGTCTGATCTACGGAGGAATACGAACACGCTGATCTCTCTCGTCTCGGGTGTAGAAAACTTGAACAGCGGGAATGTGATGATTCCCGACCCGCTAGCTCGCTGTCTGACCACTGCCGAGCAGCGCAAGGAATGACAGCGGAGTCTAACCACTATAAGCCAGCGCTCCTCTAGCCCGCATTGCTTCGTGGTAGAGCAATGTTATACGGTCCGTTGAGCACCGCCTGTTTAATCCGCCGGGGGCATTTGTAGACCGGGCGTCGGACCACTAGCCTATATAAACCTTTCATGGCTACATCTAGTTCTCATTGTCCGCCATGGATTCAATCTTGAGCCGTGTTCTTTCCCAGGCACTCACGAACCGCGCAGCCAGAGGAATGCCGATTGCGAAGCTCGCCCCCTTTTCATCATCTTCTGGCGATCTATTCTCCAATGACTACCTTTCTCTGACATCTAATGAAGAGTTCAAATTACTCTTCATTAAAACACTTGCCGCATCCATGGATATCCTCGGTTCAAAGGGCTCCCGCCTTATGGGAGGGAACACTCCTTCTCATCTCGCTAGTGTTGCCGCGGCTCGGCTTCCGGCGGCTAGCCGGTTCCGAGCCGATTGATTTGAGCGAGAACTACGACCAACCCACCTTCAAAATTTGCGACTTCAGAGACCCAAATAAGGCCTCTTGCATTGGAAACCTTCAGTTTGAAGTCTACGGTCGCCAGGCCTCAACGGCTCGGGCGGCTTAGCCGAACCGAGCCAGCCGTAGCCAGCCGGCGGCAACACTACATCTCGCACTCGAGGAGCGGCTTCGGGATCTTTATTCCGCCCCCGCAGCTCTGTTGTTCAACTCGGGATATCATGCAAACATTAGTGTTTTCGGGAGTCTCCCCCAGTCCGGCGACATTATCATTTTCGACGAATATATCCACGCCTCCTGCCACGATGGAATGGCCATTTCGAGAGCAAAGCATGCGCTCATCCCATTCAAACACAACTCCTTGCCTTCGCTCAAAGAGTGCCTGCTTCAGGCTTTAGAACTCAACCCCGGGATAAAAGCTGGGCAGGCAACCGTCTTCGTTGCTGTTGAGGGTCTGTACAGCATGGACGGGGACATTGCGCCGCTGGCTGAGATAGTGGAAATCATGCGGTTGCTCCTTCCTGCCAAATGTCTCGTCACCTCATTGTCGACGAGGCACACTCCACCGGTGTATATGGCGATGCAGGCCGAGGGCTTGTATCCCTCATGGGACTAGAGGGAGAAGTCCACACGAGGGTCCACACATTTGGCAAAGCATTAGGGTCCGCTGGAGGTTAGCATTCCTTTTGCATATACTTCATCAGTTGACACGTCTCCAGCGGTGGCCCTGACCACTCCAGTCGTCCGTTCGTATCTGATCAACTACGCGCGGAGCTTTATCTACACAACGTCGTTGCCTCTGTAGGACGTGTTAGCAATCGGGTGTGCCTTCGATATGCTCGAGTCGATAGGGGATGGGGCAAGTCCTCTGCGCAACGTCTAAATTATGGCTGCTGACCTGCAGCTCCATCAGCTTTCAAGAAGGCTTGCGCATCTCTGTCGTTATTTCCGAGACTCGTTGTTAGGCAGCCTGAAGCCTATCCCCACCAAGATCATGTCTCTCGCAAACACCGGCGTCGAGAACACGGTCTCGCCCATCTTCCCAATTCTTGTATGTGATCCGCTCAATCTAGAACGGTTCCTGCAAGCGAGAGGTTATGATGCAAAGGCAATTCCGTATCCCATTGTTCCACGGGGCAAGGAGCGAATTCGAATTTGTATTCATGCAGGAAACACAGAAGAAGAACTTTTACAGTTCGTTTCCGAGCTTGTCTCGTGGGCATAGACTCTATTTGCAGAAGATGCCAAGTTGAATGACTGCCATCAGAGTTTGGGGGTTTGATTGACGGGACTTTATAGAGGTATGCTTAGACACGTTCATGAGTACCGTATTTATGGACAAGGCTGATATTCAATGACATGGTGACTGTTCTTGGTTGAGTTGGTTGAATTTCGGTGGCTGTGTAATGATCTCATCAGTTGAACAACCTCATAACTTGAACAAACACAGCGAAATATGACTTAATAGCCCGTCTGCCCTCGGTTCTTTCAAAGTTTGAACTTGCCATTCAATTTCGCTTTTTAATTCAGGCGGCCCAGGATCTCGCGTAAACTAGGCCTTCCGTACACACATGACTCGGAGCGGCTTGTACCAATACTTTGCCAATACTTACTCAGTTCGGGGGACACGGTGAAGTTTCTCAATACTAGCGAGGATATAGTCTGCGATCACGGCGATACGAACACGAAGCAGTTGGCAATTTATGTTTGCCGGATAAGCTGAAGGCGCGAGCGGGTGCAAATGCTTACGGACTTTCTCAAAGTTGGTCGAAGCAACATCACGGACATGAGTTTGAGTCCCTTAATGCTGGAGATTGAGAACTGCAGGGTGCGTTCTTTTGTCGCTGAGAGGCGTTTACATAAAATCGTCCTGTGGGCCCACTACAGATGGCACCCGCACCGGCGGCCGCGGAGTCTCGGATAGTATACGGGATCTCTCAGGCCTGAGAGAGAAGGGCCACACGGGCATCGTCTTCCGAAATTTCAGATTTCTCCTTTTTCGGATAAGCCGTCTTGCCTGTCCTATCCGACCCCGCGGACTCTTGCACTTCAAGCTTCGCATAATGAAAGTATTCAACGAATCGCGGCATGATGATGTTATATTTCCCAGTCAACGTTCAAATTCAAAAAAATCAAAGTGCCAGAGCTTCAGTGAAGGAAGAATTCTTCAGGTTCTCATGTTTGATCTTGAGTGGGCCACTGAATAGATATCAAGCATGTTAATCCACGGGCCAAAATTTGGCTTACCTTGATCATGACAGACACAGTAAACCCAACAGCAGATTTCTTTTCCCTCGTTTTCAGCCCTCGGCTGTCAACCTGGCCCTTACCCAGAGTCAAAGCATCCACGACCTAGGATCGGAGTCAAAAAGCAAGTATCAGACGGGAATGAACACCACTGCTCGCCTCGAAGCCTTGATGAGCATATACATCCCGTGAGTGTGGTGTGGTCGCTTCTAGGGTTATAGGCTTTGAAGGACACATTGCGAAGCCTTTCCTCATGAGGAGAGTATTGTATCCTGAAATTTGAACGATTAGCTTCACCGAACGGGTGAATACACAATGCGAGACACCTTTATTTTGGTATTCTGGATCGGTCGCGGTTATTTCCAATCTCCAGTGATCTGTATCTCCGTAACCCCTTGATCTCAAGGCCTGTTTCACAATTGCAGCGATGGTAGGCTTGAAAACGACTGTGGCTCTCTAAAATTTTATTCAGCTTGTGCTCGGTGAATATAAAGAAATGAACTCGCCCATAGCAAAGAGAATCCCCACGTCAGTAGACTGCGGTACGCTTTGGACCGTATCGTAGTGAGTGTTCCTTCAATTACCCTATGTGGTGGAACCCATGCGGCGAATGCGACAAGTTTTTCCCGACCGGAGTCCTGCGGGACAGCCACCACCATTACGCGCCCACTCACAAGGTGGACGCTGCGATTAACAGAGTCCAGAAAAATTCGAAGGTTCTCCAGGGAGCGGCCGTTTCGGGGCGGTCGCTCATCTGCAATCGCAGTGGACAGACCCCCGAACCAATTCATCTCCGGGTCGTCTGCGAAGGCGCGGGCCTCAAATGAAGAGATTTCCTCGAAGTCGGAAGGGCCAGCATCGCGGACATATGGTTGAGCCATCTAACGCGATTCCAGGACGGGTTCGTCGTCGATTCGTCGCGCTCAAAACCTCTGTGAAGGGAAATCGTTTGGGTGGGAAGAAAGAGAAGTTAGGAATACGTTTACAGCCCAAAACATGCTGGACCCACATCGGCCTGGCAATTGCCGTCTGAGAGTGCAAGTCGATTTGCCGTTTCTTCTGACGGAGCGCATGCGCCTTGTGCTGTCAATGATCCGAGTCGGACTCGGCTGTCTTTTCTGCGTCACAGTACCGTCACGGTCACGAGCGCGTTTCGAGTCCCCATCCACCCACCTCTCATGAGCGCAACATTTGCCTTTGTACCCCGTAAAGTCGCCAGGTCGTCGAAACCACAACCCAATCCAAGTGTACCCGGTCCAGCAAGAACAGATGGGACCGCCCCGGCCGTCGACAAAGGCAAAGGACGAGCGTTGCCAGTGGAACGTCCTCAACCAGAGGCAGCTCCAAAGGCGCCATACTCAGACGAAGACTACACCCTACTCCTCTGTCTGTCGCTTTCAAAGTACAGACTGTGGTCGGATCCGGACCTGAGACGGGATATCGAATGGAGCAGCCGGGCGAGGTCGAACGACGGATGTGCGTTGCGCTCTTTTCATCGGACGCTGCCAGACGATTTGATAGGGTTTAACAGTCTTTCCACTTAGCTATCTCTTGGACTCTCCGTGTCCGCTGTCATCCACGCGCGCCTCCGAGGCTGTCATCGTGAAGGCGCTTCGGACGCATGCTACCGACGTGGTCGATGTCCGAATGGCTATTCCTTCGGGTGAGGAACCAGGAAGGAAGCGGGGGAATTTCGAGATACGGCCGAGATTCTGGGACGACGCTGTCTATCCTGTATCCCGAGAGGGTTGGGAGAACAGGACGGTCTATGTTGTATGTTTAAATCTGCCGCCTGCACAAAAATGTTTGACAATCCCCGTGTCGCAGGAAAGCATACCTATAACATACAAAACATTACCCGGTGTTATTCGATTCATTCTAAAACTACTGCCTGCCAACAGCAGCATGGTGGACCACAACCGAATACAAGCGATCTCTACGCCCGCGCACCACTCCGACGATCCTGGGACGGAGCCGAAACTCAAGTCCTTCGCGCTGATCACATTTGCGACCGCCGAAGATGCTGAATCGCTACTTTCGTCCTGGCCCTGGGCGCGGAAGCAAACGCGCAGCGAGGACTCGTCTGACGCGTCCGAAGCCGTAAAGTTCGGGTTTCGCGCGTTGTCTAAGGCCCGCTGGGAGGAGTTGAACGCGCAGTACTTGGACTACCGAGCTAAAATTCTCGCTGACGTTCAAGAGCCTGATGCGCCTGCTCTCCCTGCACCGCAAGAGCCAGAACTAAAACGGTCAGCCCCAGCTGAAGAAAAACGGCCCGCCCGGGTTGAAGATCCCATTTTGCCCGCCGCTGCGAACATGTCCTATCCTCAGAGCTGCCTTGTCTTCGTCCGAAACATCCACCCGGAAACCAACAAGACCACGCTGCGGAATTTATTCGCCAAGTCCGTCGAAGCGAAGGAAGCAATAGATTATGTCGATTTCAACAAGGGGATGGACTCGGTGGGCTTCTTCTCGTTCTTTTGCCTGTGGGCGTTTCGCTGACCTGCGTTTCCAGTGTTATCTGCGGCTGACAACCGCTTTGCATGCAACAAGTCTCGTGGGGCATTTTGCGCAGAATCCGACGGTACACGCCGGTGGTCTGGATGACGCAGGGTGCCCCGGACAGGGTGCAGGGAAGCCTATCGAAGCGGAGCTGGTGCTTGGGAAGCGGGAGGAGGTGTACTGGGAGAAGGTCCCTGAGAAGGTGCGCCTGCAGGCGGTGCAAAAGGCGCTGGGGCTGGTGGACGCACCGGTGGAGAATGATGCGGGCGGGGGGCGACGACAGCGGAAGAAACAGAAGCGGTGAGGTGAGGTGATTGGATGCGCAGGAAAGTTCCCAATGAGTTGGCGTTTACAGTTCGCAGGGTTCGCTGACTTCGGGCAACTTGCCATAATGATTGTGCCGCTGTGAATCTTGCGTCATACTTATAGCCCAACGAACGGCGGCGCGCCTAGTTTTGGTTTGGATGGGCCCCGTATCTTCTTGCCAACTCGACATCGGGAGATGTTTACCGAGGTCTGCACAAGCTTGAGCCGCCGCGCCTCGAGTTGGAACGCTTCGGCAGACCCGTTGGAATTTGGATAGGCTGATCGTAATAAGCTCTAACACTCATGCTTGTCTGATGACTTCATCTCCAAGTTCGAGTAAAAACCTCGCTCCATCCTTCTTCGCACCTCATCCGAGTCTGTGTTGTTGAACGGCACCCATCCAAGCCGTGTCAGAAAGTGTACCCTTCCGAGGCTTACGTCCTCCGCCCCTCGCCGACGCTTTGTCGTTACTCCGATACTTCTCATGTGTGGTTCCTACTCGGCTTGTCTCGCTGAGCGTGTGGATAGATACTTCCAACAACGCAAACAGCTTGAACACAAGCAACAAATTCTCGTAGAAAATCACCGCATAAGATTGTACACGATTCTTGTTCCGATGTCAGTCGCCGGAGCTCTCCGGAGCTCCGCGTTTTGTAAACTGCGGGCGCGCGTCGGGCGCGCGAAGGTCTGGACTCGTTGTTGGGCTGAATAGGGTGAAGGTTTGGTGATCGGGAAATACCGAGCTTGATTCTCAACTAGAATACTTCCTCTTCAGTCTTTCGATCCTTGTCAATCACGACGCACCGATAACAGAGCATACAAGACGAGAAAAGACCCTCACGGATTGGCAGAATTGGCCTGGGCTGCGTGTCAATTTTGGCCATGGACCCCATTGCCAGCGCGGCCCAGGCTGATTCGGGCGCTACAGTTTTTTCCCCGCACAAGCGCTACAACCTTTCCCCAGATCTGCCGTCGCATGGGGAACCCCATGCCCCACCCCCCATCGATGACACGAAACATCAGTCGGCCGCAGAGCGGTCCAACTTAAGGCCGCGCCGGCGGAGGGCCGAGACCGTTCTTAAGGAAAATCTTAAATGTCTCCACGAGCGTCGCTTCTTCCTCCCACCCCAGGTTCCCCGCCACCATGAGGGCTACCCCGCTCGTCCGGAATATCCCGTTCAAACCCTCCGCTGCGTCGTCTGTCCTGCGGGACCGCGTTCGCCGTCCTGCGTTCCTCGAAAAGCTCGCGGAGCCCAGCGACCTCGCCCCATTATTTAAGGTTCGTGGAAGCGCGTGTGGTGGATGTCTTTCTTGCCTAATGCTATCCCCAGAACGATGACTATGTTAGCCGCGTCCCCTGCTCGTTTGCTCTCTGAATTCACCTTGCCTTCCAGATAGGATGGTCGGGATTTACGGGTGTGGGGTACCCGAAACGCCTTCCCACCGTGCGCCCGTCACCGCGTTCCATTGCTTAACTTGACTCAAGAATGTCGTTAGGCCATTGCGGACCATGTCGTGGCCAACAACCTCCAGGGCAAATCAAGATTTAACTTGTTTGTTGGCGCGTCTGTTGGACCAGAAGTGGAGGAGCGCTGGGCAAAGCTGGACATGTGCGCCTCTCGTTTGTGGCCCTCGCACCGTATCTGACTCTCGTTCAGGATCGCACGTCGCTATCCTCACCAGGTCGGGAAAGAAATTGCCAAGGGTATCAACTCAGGCCGTATCGAATTCGCGGACAAGCATCTTTCCAGTGCGTCGGCGATATGGCGTATTTACCTCCCCCAGGACTGATATCTTTCCGTAGTGTTCCCCCAGGATCTTACATACGGCTACTACAGCCTGAAAAAGAAGCATGGGGATCCCAAGAAGCCCCTCGACTGGGCTATCGTGGAGGCGACGGCCATTACCGAAGACGGACATATCGTGCCTGGTACGCCTTAATTCGGGAAAACCCCCCTCAAACTCCGCATTAACTCCGAATTTGCAGGCGCTTCGGTTGGCGCGAGTCCTGAAATTCTCGAATCTGCGGAGAAGATTATCATTGTGCGTCACTGTGAAACTTGGCCTTCGCCGCATTGCTGAACTTCCGCAGGAAGTCAACACTCATTTACCGAACCTGGAGGGTCTCCACGATATTTCTCCCTCGTACATTCCTCCGTTCCGACAACCATACGTGTGTATCCACTTTTCATTTGTATCAGGATGCTCACTTTTTTTTCGCAGCTTATCAGTCATCCCGAGGACAGAATCGGGCGGACCTCTATTGCGATAGACCCCGACCGTGTTGTTGCGATCGTCGAAAGCCATCTCCCTGATAACACCGGCGCGAACTCTCCAGAGGTGACGCAATTCACCGACACGAGAATATTTTATTTCTAACACAGCTGCAGACCGACGAGTCGAAGGCGATTGCGGGGCACTTGATCGAGTTCTTGTCGGCCGAGGTTGATGCGGGGCGGCTGCCGAAATCCCTGCTCCCACTGCAGTCTGGAATCGGCAACGTCGCCAACTCCATCATCGGTGGTCTTGCAGCTGGGCCTTTCGACAAGGTAATGGTCTGGACTGAGGTTTTGCAAGGTAGATTTTTCGAACCACATCCTCACGCGTCGTTCCTTACTGTCTTCGAACCTTAGATACCTTCCTCCAATTCTTCGACTCCGGAAAGCTCGACTTTGCGACCGCCACTTCTATCAAATTCAGCCCCGAAGGGTGAGTCTTGAGACCATCATTGGGTGCATTTCACTGACACGTTAAAGATTCGATCACTTCTACGCTCGTAAGGCTAATCAAAAAGCTTGCACGAAAAAAATCTTATACATCTATTGCAGACTGGGCGGAATACAAGGATCGTCTCCTGCTCCGCTCTCAACAGGTTGCGAACGCCCCGGAGATCATCAGACGTCTTGGTGTTATTGCTATGAACACTCCGTTGGAGGTGGATATCGTACGTCTCCGCTCCCTCGCTACTTCGAAACCAGTCTGATCGAACTCTCTTTCTTTCAAGTACGCCCATGCCAACTCGACTTGCGCACTTGGATCGAGGTTCGCAGTGTTCGGATTTTTTTGTGTTGAAAGGACTGACAGCGTGTAGAATGTTGAACGGTCTTGGCGGTTCCGCCGACTTCCTCCGCAACGCGAAACTTTCCATCATGCACACGCCTTCGAGGTAAGGCTTAACTGGACGACCAGTTTTTGAGGCTTATGTTTATGTTTATGTTTTATTTTCAGCCGACCGACGAAGACTGACCCCACTGGCATCAGCTGCATCGTTCCCTTCGCATCTCACATTGACCAGACTGGTTCGTGATAGTAGCTCACTCTGATTTATGTTAATTGATGTTGGCACAGAACATGACCTCGACGTCGTTGTAACAGAACAGGGCCTCGCTGACCTCCGCGGTCTGTCTCCCCGCGAACGCGCACCTGTCATTATCAAGCAGTGCGCGCACCCGGACTACAAAGACTCCCTCATGGATGTACGCGCCTGAACTTTTGTTTATGAACTGGTTCGATCTGACAAACTGTAGTACTACGAGCGGTCCCTGCACGAATGCTTGGCTGCCGGACGTGGACATGAACCACATATGCTCAGGGTACGTTCACGTCATTTGAACGAGACGCAATCTTATCTATTTTTATTATAGAATGCCTTCAAGGTTTGAACTCAGTTTCATCTTGTGTTTGCCTGCTAATTTTTTACAGTTCCACACATATTTAATGGAGCACGGAACGATGAAGGTGCCGGGCTGGGACTAACTAATTGCGTGGAGGTACAAATGGGGTGTGGTATAAATACAACTGATGCGATGCGAAGTGTGGCAAGTCTACATAGCCTCGATAACCACCTGTATACTGCTGGGGTATCAGCAACCGTGAAGGACACTAATTTCCACTGCATATTTGACTCACGAATCGAGAATCATATCAAGGCTGTTGTGCCAGTATCTCTTATCCCAAGGCCGCTCCCTCAGCGCACCAAGCAGCGTTTGTAGTTCCGTCTCCCAGTCCAATGTGTAGCGATCCGTGTAGCTACGGAGATGTTGCAGTTCGTTGACGAAGTAGGCTTTGGGCTCGCCGGTGTACGAGGGAGGGCAGAGCTGGAGTGCCGCTTCCTGACGCAGAAGCCGGGCCTTGATGTGCACACTGCGCATGCATTGCTTGATTTCGTCGATGCGCTTCATAATTATACGTTGTGCGCCGGGGAGATGGGTGCGACGACGTCGAGGAGCGCGGGATGGATGCGCTCTTCAAATATAATTGAGTCGGTCATTACAAGGGGAAGGAGCGCGCCATTCCGACTCACTGCTTATTGCGTGGCGACGAGGAGGAATCGCTTATTTCACTTCCCGTGTCCGACGATGAGCTGTGGCAATCCGTGACTTCGAAGCCTGGTGGAGGACTGCATCGTTGGGCCAAGAGGCATCGAACGAGCACTATTTTGCGTAACGATGCCCCCTTAAGATCTTGCGTAGGTGAGGACCTGCGTGCCAGCGACTCAATTACGGCGCACATGGAGAAGGAGGAATGATATTCACCTAGGACCTTGTGGATGTGAAACCTTCTTAGAGCTTGTGGCGGCCGAAGCGACACACATAACAACGAGACTGCGATGGTCGCTGTGCAAGACGTGGAGAGCAGTACAAGTGACTGTGACTAGCGTCCATTATACAATACGGCGATGCGGCTAATTGAAGCACGAAAGCGCTGATCCGGGCGGACTAATCCAGATCCGTGGCGTCGTGGATTAGAAAGGAAACTGTTGTTGTTTCGAGCTCGTATTCCACCGAGTTGGGGTTTGAACCAAGGTTGAACCGTGTGAACGAAGCCGGAGGATAACGTCCAGGGGGTGAAAAGCCGCACAGAGGCGTCGCTCAGCGTTGAAGGGATCCGGGAACGCGCTGGAAGGCACCCAGACGTGTCTGTGGGTCCTTTGTGGGTCCAGCATCTTCTTTCGGTAATATCTCATTAGCATTAGCCGACACGGACCGACGACCGCCGACGGGTTCCAGGTTCAAGTTTCGGAGCCTGGAGGAGGCCGTATACGAACTGACAACCGGAATGATTCAGAATGGAGGACCGGCGTAATGCTTGGCGTGGTGCAGGGCCAGTACAGGGTGGTACTGAATGGACTCGCTATTTGATCCGGATTTAGCACCCAGTGAACTCCGACGCAGTTCAACCTCGGTACTGGCTCTTTGGCAACGTTGGGACGTTGGGTATCGCCTGTGGGCAAGGAGTACTTGCCATGCGTTAAAAACTATCACCACTCAGAAGTGGATACGCCCAGCTGATAGATGCCAGAAATCCATCTTCCGACGAAGCAGACAAAAGTCATAAAGATACAGTACAGAACACCGGCACAAAGAAGTAGTGGGATAAGTAACAGACAAAAGCCGCGAACATGTGGTACGGAACACCCGCCCAAAAAACAGCAAAAAACATTGAACAGATGGAAGGAAAAAAAGGTTTAACGTGTTTTGGTCGACCCACACCGGGAAGTGCGAGTCTTAAGCCCGGGGCCCACGGCAAGGGAACACGAGGATGAAGCAAACAGTGCTCCACCCTTCCCCGGGAAAAGAAAATTAACTCAGCTGAGGAAACTCAGAGCAACCCGGTCACCCAGAGGCTTACACGATCTGCGGTTGAAGCAGGATGCTCTCGAAACGAAACGCGCGCGCTATGTGCAGTTGTGAGCGAAATATTAGAAAGATAATACTCACCTTTTTAACCTCAGGACGACTCGGACACCCAGAGGCTTACACTGCGGTTGAAATAGGATGCTCTTAAAACGGAATAACCTATGCGCGAATGTGAGCAAATGTGAGCGAACGAACTACTCACGTTTTCATTCTCAGAACAACCCGGACATCCTGAGACTCACACTGCTTTTGAGGCAGGATGCTCTCGCAACGGAACAACCTATGTACATATGTGAGTACGGGAAGAGAAATGATGCTCACCGTTTGAAACTCAGAACGACCCGGACACCCAGAGGCTTACACGATCAGGATGCTCTTAAACCGAAACGAGCTATGCGCGAATGTAAGCGAATGTGAGCGAACGAAGTACTCACGTTTTAAATCTCGAAACAACTCGGACGCCCGGAGGCTTACACCGCGTTTGAAGCAGGATGCTCTCGAAAGAAAGCGACAATCTATGCGCAAATGTGAGCGAACCAAGAGGAAGATAATACTCACCGTTTCGATCTCAGAATAACCCGGTCGCCCACACTGCGCTTAAAGCAGGATAATCGCAGTCGAACATGCTATGCGCGAAGGTGAACGAACAATCAGGAAAGATAAGACTCGCCTTTTCAATCTCAGAGCGACCCGGACACCCAGAGGCTTACACTGCGGCTGGAGCAGGATGCTCTCGAAACGAAAAATCCTAAGCGCGGACGTGAGCAATGGAAGAGAAAGATGATGCTCACCTTTCAAAACAACCCGGTCGCCCAGAGGCTTACACGATCTGCGCTTGAAGCAGGATGCTCTCGAAACGAGCTATGGACAAATTTGAACGAACAAATGGCAATATAATACTCACCGTGTCAGTCTCAGAACAACCCGGGCACCCAGAGGCTTACATTGCGCTTGAAGCAGGATTTTCTCGAAACGCAACGAGCTATGCGCGAATGTGAACGAACAAATTTTAAGATCACACTCACCTTTTCAACCTCGGAGCCACCCGGTCGCCCAGAGGCTTACACGATTTGCGCTTGATGCAAGATGCTCTCTAAACGGAACTATGCGCGAATGTGGAGGAACATGTAGCAAGACAATACTCACTTTCTCAATCTCAGAACAGCCCAGACGCCCAGAGGCTTACACGATCCACGCTTGGTACAGGATGCTCTTGAAATGGGACGAACTGTGCGCGAATGTGAGCGCGAGATTTGAAAGATGAGACTCGCCTCGACTGATTGAACATCCCGCTGAATACATATGGTGCTCTGTCGATGAAACGTCAATCTTTACAGCCAAAGGTCGAGATATCCCCCTACTGTACTTACTTGAGTCCTCACGTGTGGAAACGGCCGCGGCGAGGGTGGCATCGAGATTTGAACCGTGGGGAGATGAGGAACCTGGTATGCGTGCGCCGGTTATGTTCGGTTCGACTTGCTAAAAGGGAGGAGAAACTTACCAGGGGATAGTAGCTTCTGGGGGGGATGGTGGTGGGAGAAAGAAAGAGGGAATGAGAGAAAGTGGCTGACTGCTTCGCTTAAATCTTGTATCGTTTGTTTGGTCGACTGATTGGATCACACAGCCACTGACAGTTCAAAATTAAAAATTTGTTCCGAACCATGTCAGAATCTAGTCTCTTACACTGACTTCCCACTCGTAACCTCATTCAGAATCCTCGTTTACCCTGGGCCTTGAGCGAGACCATCTTTAGGACAGCCGCAGTTCGATACAAAATGATTCCGATTTTGCTCCGAGTTGCAAGAACGAAGAGGTACGAAAGAAACAACTTCGATCAGTATCCAAAACACTGGCAGAGCACTAGCCCGCAGAGAGGAGGGCGCCGACCGTCCCAACGATCATGTCTAGTAAGAATTTGGGGACCCACAGATCTAGACATATTGGTTTGAACGACACGAAAAAGTAGATGACGATGCCTAGCACAGTTGAAGTCAACCCAAGCAGTTCAATTGCACGAGAAGAAGAAACGAACCAAAGAAGCAAGCACTGGAGTTGTAGATTGACATTCTAAGAGCCAGGAATCAGAGCAGCACATACCTGCAAACCTATTGACAGGGCCCGGCAATTGTTGAACGCGAATTATTGAAGGTTGAAGGCTAATCCTGGTGTTCGGAATTGTGTGACACGTGGTGTCGGACCGTTCGGAGACTTCGACGAGGGAAAAACGTGTGCTCCTAGAGTCTTTGCTGTCTTTCTGAGAAAACCAAAGTATTCGCCAGAGAGTTCAGGCTGAGGTTCAAAAGAATAAACGATCCCGTGATCTGGCCGCCGCCGCTTTCTCCCGTCCGTCATTCGGCACTCCGTACTCCGTCCCCCCGACTCTTTCCATGGCAGCTTTTGCAAGGCAAGGACGAAAAGAAAGTGCTCAGACACCCTTCCTCATTGATCGAAGCTGAACGAGAGCAGATCGTGGCAATTGGCCGAAATTATGCAGAGCATATCAAGGAGCTTAACAACACTGCACCGAAGGAGCCGTTCTTCTTCCTCAAACCCACCACAAGCTACGTCGCTTCCGGAGGGAAGGTAGAAATCCCGCGTGGAATCGTGGCTCACCACGAAGGTGCGCTGGTCCAGTCATCCAACATTCCGCTGTCTCTGAAACCAGAACGGCAGTCGAGCTGGGCGTGGTCATCGGGAAAGGCGGACGGGATATCAGTCAGGCGGATGCTGAATCCCATATTGCTGGTTACGGTGAGGTCGTTGGCCTTGCGGTTTTTGCCATTTAATCGTCTTTGCAGCCCTCGCCGTCGATATGACCGCCCGCAACCTCCAGGATCAAGTCAAGAAAAAAGGTCTTCCCTGGTCTGCCGCCAAGGGCTTTGATACCTTCACGCCAATAGGGTAGGCCTTTGACGCCACCGGTACCAAGTAAACTGACCCCGCGTCGCTGGAAAAGCTCGTTTATATCAAAGGACAAGGTTGCGGATCCGAACAAACTGAGCCTTTCTCTGAAGGTATGTTTCCTTGGACTCGTGTACCTAGCACCCACGCCCGCAGATCAACGGTGCATTCAAACAAAACGGGAACACCGCAGACATGATCTTCAAAATCCCGCGACTAATTGAGCATGTCTCGTCCATCATGACCCTCGAGGCGCGTCTTTCCTTGCTTACACTGTATGTGTATTATGTGTATTGACGCACCAACAGGAGGGCGACCTCGTCCTGACAGGCACGCCGTCCGGCGTCGGCCAA
This sequence comes from Mycena polygramma, assembly GCA_029449255.1. Lineage (NCBI taxonomy): Eukaryota > Fungi > Basidiomycota > Agaricomycetes > Agaricales > Mycenaceae > Mycena > Mycena polygramma. The sequence goes on along the minus strand of JARKID010000001.1, from coordinate 4,161,637 downwards.
GTCTCTCCTGGTGACAAAGTCGAGTGCACACTCGCGGACGGCTCCGGCACGCAACTCGCCACGCTCGACTTCGTCGCGGTCGCTCGCGAGGGCGGCTACCACTTCACTGAGTGAGATACAACAATCTAAGTTAAGTACGGTCGAACTATGTACGGACGGACAGCGGACGTCACGATAGATATACAAATTTACGGTGCCCATCTCAGGGCATGCGTTTTTCTTCTTCTGGGCTCTGCGGTTCAAAGTGTTCTGATGCAGATCCCGCATCGTCCGACGGTGAAGGACTAGAGTCACTCGTAAATGTCCAGCTCCCCGCAGTGGGTGTCAGCTCCCCGTCCTGGGGCGGGCTGAACTCCCCAAAGTCCGCAAAGCTGTCAAACGCCGTGTCCTCCATTTCGTCCGAGAACGACGAAGAGAATGTGAATGGATCCGAGCCGTCGGCGGCTGCGGCGTCGGAGAAGGGCCCAAATCCGTCCTGGAAGGAACAAGATCAGTGAAACGAAATACGACCTGTGAAGATGAGGAGATATACCTCGTCGGGCGAGCCAAAGGGATCGTCCGCTATGGACCGGGTCGAATCGCCCGGGGCGAAGACGTCCTGTGCAGGAATTCTGTCAGCTAGCCTTGAGAAACGTAGATCCACTGACATCAAAGCCCGCAGCGCCCAGTGGCCGTCTTTCAGAACCTTGCATGTGCCTACTTGACACAGGCACAGGCGGGTTCCCCAGCGCAAAGGTCGACTGCGATAACCACCCGCCACCATCCTCCTCGTCGTCATCATCTGACTCGAAATGCTCCGAGGTCGACATCTCGTTCGCCATGTACTCGAACTGCTCAAAATGAAACAATCAGCACCACGCGCAAGAACTGAGTAACAGACGTACCCTCGGTGCCCGGTCCTCGTCTGCTCCCTCGTCGTCATCCTCCATCGGCGCCGGCCCAAAGTCCGCGCTGCTCTCACGCCTCGGCCGTGCGCTCGTCGCCCTCCTAAACTCACCCCGTCCATTCGCTCCCCCACTTCCACCTGCTCCCGCACCCGCACCGGTCCCCGCACCCCCTACCTCGCCAAGCTTCGTCGTCCCCGCGTCCTCCTCATCCACCTTCCACCGCGCCGCGCCACCAGTCGTTCCGCCGCTGCGCACAACAGGCTTCCCTCCTCCGAGCAGCTCCGCGTCCCGCCGCTTCGTCTCGCGGTACCGCCCCGCTACATACTCGTCCCACGCAGGCTGCGGTGCGAACATCGCGAGCGTTCCCCGCAGGTCCGGCGGGAAACGCTCCAGCGCCGTGAGCACGTCCTCTGCAATTAGCGTGAGGTGCCCCATGAAGCCGAGGCGCACGCTCTTTGGTTTTGCGCTACAGGAACGGTGAGATGCATGTGAGTACCATCATTATCGAGGGACGCACCACGCTACGTCGTTCATGCGTTGTCCATCCACGATCCGGTGCATCAGCCGTGCGTCGCGGAACAGCGCTATCGCAAGCTCGCGCCCGAGCCCGCCGTCCACGTTCCCTGTCAGGATTTGGTGTATGAAGTCGTACACCGCGCTGTGCAGGAAATTATTCCACGGGAACTCGAAGAAAAGGTCCTGCGTTGCATGAATTAGTAGAAGGAAGGTCAGGAGGGGAAGCAACGCACGAGTAGAGTGGACGCAATGTTGAGATCAACAAAACGGCGCTTGAGCAGCTCGCCGACGGGAAGGGGAGCGCCAGGTATCGGAGGCACAAGGCGCGCGCGGGAGCTGCGCTTGGAGCTGTGCGACCGCAAGCTTGTAGTAGAAGCGGACGCAGAAACCTCGCTCTCGGGGCTCTTCAGTGCCGCTGCGTCGCGCTGCGCCATGGCGATCTCGGTTGGAGACGGGAGAGCCGCAGCATTCGGCGAGGACGGCACAAGGTGGGGAGGTTCTTGCAGGGGTGGACTTGGCGAAGTGCGTGATGGAGGAGGGGGTGTCGATTGTGGTTGCGGTGGCGGTGGTGCAGAGATAGGGAACGGCGTCGTAGAGCTAGGGTCCTCGTCCATCCCGAGCTCCTCCATCACCGAGTCGTCGTCCGAGCTGCCGGGCTCATCGTCAGAGCTCATATCCTCATCAGAGTCGAGCAGAGAGGAGTCGCTGTGCACGGAGTTTGTCACGGGCAGTTCACGCGCTGGCGCAATCTCGTCCTGCGACCGCATCGGTGCGTCGCCGTCTCGCTCCTCGCCAGAGTTCAGCGCGATCACACGCGCGAGGTCCTCGAGGGCGGACAATCCACCCTGCAACCGCCCTTCGGCGTCATAGAGATGACTGAATTCTGCCGGGCGATTGAGCAGCGCCATGTTCGAGCAGTGCAGCAGCTCCGCAAATAGCTCGCAGATGCGATACCGCTCAAAAGTGAGCGGGGTGATGTCGCCGACGGTAGTCCGTACCGGTCCATTCTAGTTTGGTCCTTAGTCTAGTTGTGTACAAAAAGTGAAAACAACATACAAATGAACGCGGCGTGCGCAGATAGCGCTGGAAGACGTCTAACCGCTCGCACAAAATCTCGAGCACGGCACCGAGATGCACGACGCCCATGCGGTCAACCATCTCGGCCAGCGCACGCTCAAGCGTCTCACGCCCGCCGTCATCGTCGAGCGTACTGGAATGCAACTGCTGTTGCACCTGAATGAGACGGTTACGCAGCGTGTGGAAGAGGTACGGCTCGAAGTAATCCGAGTTGTTCTTGCGGATGAGCTCAATGATGATGGCGATCGAGTGCACTACTGCGGACGTGCACGATGCGCGGTTGGGCAACGTGTCGCCTTCATCATCGTCGCCGGGCGGGAATGGACCGAAGTCGTGCAGTATGTACTCGGCGAGGGTGGTGACGCTGTCGACACCGGCGAGCTCGCGGGCGAAGCGATTGGAGGCGGGGCCGGTGTGGAGCTCCGCGAGCCCTGCACCGGGGGCGGGCGTCGCCATTGAGATTATGCCCTTTATCAGCTCCGCGACGACGGTGTGGACGTCTGACGAATGCGTCGGCGCGAGCAGGGCGAGCAGGCGCGTCATGAGGTTCTCGGACGACAACCACTGTCAGATTGTGAGCATCTGCGGTCCTATTTGGTCGCGACGCACCTCGAGCACGCCAGCGCCACCAGGTTGCTCGTCGAGCTGAATTATGCGCACAAGCAAGTCGACGAATGAGGGTGTCTCGATGTGGCGCAACAGTCGGTCGACGATGTCCGGCTGGGCGCGAATGAATGCGAGCATCTGTGGCGGTTAGCCATCGCGTGCGGTGCAGAAAAGGCACGAACGCACCTCTGCAGGCTTTTTACTGAGAAAAACGGCGTTTATCTTGGCGAAATGCGAGGCCATGACCATCTGAGTCTTCATGTCCTCTGGGGAGCGCTCCAGCACGGCGTCCCAGAAGGGAATGAGCAGCTCCGTCTGCGAGTTGACACAAGTCTCGACCACGGACCAGATCTCGCTGCAGAGCACCTCCGTGGCGACATAAGGGTACCTAAACAGGATCAGGATCGCAGAGAAGCATTTAGACGCGCACTGACTTGAATTGGCCGCGCTCCTCGCCCTCAATTTGGCCGGTAACATACATGAGCAAGCGCTGGAGGACATCGACCCGCTGAAAATAGTCGATGAGGCGTGTATTTTGCGCCTTGCACTCCTGCAGCAGGTCGTCCTCGTCTAGAATCGCCTCCACCGAGACGTCTTCCTTGTCCAGAAGGCTGTCAATGGCGGAAGCATTGTGGAACCCAAATCTGCGCCAAAAACATCAGTTTTGCCGCAGAAAAAGGGGCAATTCGTGCCTCCAGAACATGCGGTTGCGCCGAGAAGGGTGGGGAAAGGAAGCAAAGAGGGAAAGGCGAAATAACGCTGAATCAGATCGCGTATCAAGACGCGCCCTCCTTTGCTAATTTGGGGTTTTCTAGGTTTGGTCTGGATGCGCAAGGGTCTTTCAAAGAGCACGGATTCCTCCAACAGCCGCCAGGCAGTCCGTCGGACGGTGAAGAGGAAAGCAAGAGGAAAGATGCAGTATGTCCGCTCGTCGACCCAAATGGGCCAAAGGCCGTGCTCAACATGCCCAAACACCTCCTATACCATCTCGAGTCGAATAATTGCCTCGATTCGTCTCCAAGAAAGGCTTCCAATTACATTTGTTAACTACTGTACATGCATACATTGATTATAGGTAGATTGCAGAGATAACATTCATTACGAGGCTCTAGCGTGCAGCCGCGTTCAGTGGAGTAACAGCAGGGGATTTAGTCTGTCGCGCCGTGCTCGCTAGCTTTCGCCAGCTCGACTTGTGCGTCGTCTCGGTGAACCACGTCGACTCGTCCATCGCGTTCGGGTCCGGCTCCTCCTTGAGCTTCTTTAGGCGCTTTTTGGAGAGCGGATTGCGGATGAATGAGTGCTTCGCCTTGTGCTCTGGGTCCTTGCTCGACGGCTGCAACGGAGGCGCACCGGGTGCGGGGACTGAAGTCGGCGCATGCGCGGCCTTAGTCGCCACCGGTTGCGGACGCGCGCTCAGACGCCTCAGCATGTCTGCGGGGAGCTCACCAGCGACCAAACGCTGCTCGAGCGCCGCTGCGCTCGCCAAGAGTGCAGTCAGGTCGCTGCTGCCCGCGTACCCAGGGCTAAGTGGAGGCGGTGGAAGACGCTTCCTATCTGAGATGCGCCGGCTGGGCGGCGGAAGGCGCCGTTCAGGTGTGCGCCGGGTGGGCATTTCTCGGACGCGTCCGTGCACAATGGAGGAGAATGCCTGGCCCTGGAGTTGGGCTAGAGATTCGTTCCGCGGCGGTGGGGACAGCAAGGCCGTGCCATAATCTGCGTTCATCTCAGGCTCGACGGCGTCGGGGATTGAGACGCGGGACAGCGGGGATTCTGGTGATAAAGGCGGAGAGGGGAGGAGCGGTGGGGAGCGCGGTCGTTGAACTGAAGTTGGAGGGGAGGGTAGCTGCTGCATGGCTGCTGGAGGAGGGGGAGGTGGTAATCGTTGTTCCACTTCAGGGTCGGCAGGGGGCGAAACTTCGGCAGGTGGAGGGAAAGGCGATTGGATGGGGTCTTCGTGTGGGGGCTGTCCATCCTCATCTTCTTCGTGAAGGAGCTCTCCATCCTCGTCTTCTTCGGGAAAGAGCTCTCCATCCCCTTCGTCGTGAAGGGACTCTCCATCATCGTCTTCTTCGTGAAGGAGCCCTCCATCCTCGTCTTCTTCGTGAAGGGGCTCTTCATCTTCGTCTTCTTCGTCCGCAATTTCGCCGATGATCTCTGGATCGTAGACATAGTCGACCTGCGGCTGCTCCGACACATCGACTGTTTCCACCGCGTCCTCCTCCGCCGCTGTGAATGACTGCCGCGCCGGGGAGGGCGGATCCCCAAGAGGGGGCGAATCGGGTGGGGACGGAAGGTGGTCGGCCTGGACTCAGAATATCAGCGACCGCCTCAAAGCCATGCGCAGCGACATACCATCCCGACCTCCTGGCGGATATCCTTTCGCGGCCGCTGCCGCTCATCTCTCGTAGCCCTAGTGGCCAGTGACGGCGGCCCAGCGCCCGGGACCCACACGGGCTTCATGCGGTTGCCGTACAGCTCACCCCGCCGCTGCTGCGCGTGATCCACGGGAGGCGGCGCGCCGATGCCAAACGACTGCAGCCCACGCGGGAGGGGCACGCCGCCCCTGGACTCGAATTGCGCGATCTTTGCGCGCAGTGGCGCAGCGTGCCCCACGGCTGGTGCTAGGGACTCGGCATTGCGCTGCTGCAGCATGGCAGTCCGTTCTTTCACACTCCTGGTTCAGGCTTCGCGTCAGTGGGGGGGAGAGGATGATGGATAGGCGCGTACATGGTTTGGTCGCTCGACGGGTAAGAAAGCTAATACTGTAGCAGGAAGGAAGGAAAATCGATAGGTCCTCGGAATCTGATGACCCATATCTCGGTGCGTCGATATCCGGGCCTGGCAACGACAACAGATTGCAATATGGCTTCCGTTGCCAGCTTCCCATTTGCGACAAAAGGTATCGAGCAGTGCGACACATGTGCATTGCATGTTCATTGTTCACCATTGGCATAATTCTTGGATGTTCTTGATATTGAGACGATGTCCAGATCAAGCCAATATTGGAGGAAGCGAAACGCGATTTCCTTGAAGACGGCAGCTCAAATCTTGCGGATTTCTGGATGCAGTGCCCCTGGAGTACCAGCGTTCCAGTCGGCCTTGTAATCCTGTGGTTAGATGGTCATGGAAGTGAGAGGACGTTGGACGAAGAGAATGAAGGCTGTGCTCCGCTTGATCCGAGCCAATTGCACCCGTCCGACCCCGACGAATTTTGATGGCGATGGCGACGATCTCTTTGTCCGCGCGAATAGAACTTGGGACGAGGCTTCCGCTTCCCCATGAAGGCATGTACGTTGTATACACTTCGGACTGTTGGCACGAAAGGGTGCAGTTGTTGCCGCCGGAACAATTTCTACTTTGCCTGAATTCCGCCGGGGAATGACACTGAGCGCGGGGAGCATGCAGAGACTTGAGAGAGCGGCGACGATAACGCTAGAAGGATAAGCTTGAACTTGAAGGATAACATTGGAAGTCCAGCGTGACCGGGATTATCACCCACGAAATATCCTCGTCGAAAGAAATTGCTGAGCGCAAAATGATTGGCTGCCTACAACGCGTCAAGCCCGCGAGAAAAGATGATTCAATTGGCGGGGAAATTTACATCGCGCTCCAACGCATTTCTACCTCTCCGAACACTTCCACGCGTTTCGTGATTCGGAATCCAAGTTTCTCAAAGAGGGATATGCTGGGGAGGTTGGATTCCGATATTCGAGCCAACAGGGTGGCTGGCGGAACGGGAAGAGGACTGCCCTTGAGAGCTTCTCGGACCGAGGATGCGTCTTCGCAAAGAAAATAGCGGGAAGATGCCGTGGCGTACCCAAGCAGAAGTTGGAGCGCTTCCAGAGCGAATCCTTTACGGCGGTACTCGCGTTCTGCATCTCGAACTGAGAAATTCATGGGATATCCGCTTTTTGGCGTACATACCAGCAATCATAATCTCCACTTCCGCATGAAATTCGTCCTCCTCGTCTGTAGTATCGGTGCGCAAATGGGACGGCGAGCCGTGTAAGAAGATGTTCACATCGCCGATCATTGGAAGAGCGGAAACGCGGGGGTCTCCAGGGCTCAACGTCCCCGATTCGAGAGCGTCAGATTCCACTCGGGCACAGACGATGAATGTCAACTTGTCCTCGTCCATCTGCCACTTCCCTGCGGTATTGGTTAATTGAGCTAGCGAATTTCCAGTCCATACGCACGCTGCATCTCATACTCTTCCTCCAGAGTCAACGGTTCGCTGGCGGTCAGCTCCCTCAGCTCCTCGTCTTGCATCCATCCGTGGTATTTCTGGTTCCGCCGATCAAGACGATCCAAAAGTAATCACTTAACGCACGGGAACATGATCAGGTAGATAGGGCACCAGGACAACCTTACAGCCAACGAGGACGGTGTCTGCATTGACTTTCATTGTGAGGGTTCGAATCAGGAAACTGGATTTGGCATCACAGCCCGATTCTAACAGCGCCGGCATTTTGCGGCTTGCTCGTTCCGAGTCGTCCTCAAAGCTCAAAGCTTCACCCAGGCTCAACTCAGGCTGGTGGCAACCACAGTTCGCGCGCGCGCCTCTCACTTCCCTTCGCCAGGTGAAAACTCCGTAGATTCAAACTTCAAAGCCCTTGCCCTTGACGTGGGGCCGAAACAATTCGAATGGAAATGGCGTGCGCTTTCATTAAATCAAGTGGATTTAACAACACCAGCGTGTCTCGGACAAGTCTCGGATAACGATCTTGTTGCTGGCAACATATGCAAGGGGACAAAGTATTCCGGCACCGACGGTCGGCAAATGTCTATCCGAACCTGCAGGCTTGCCTTGCGGCGGCTCGTACGCTATCTCTGCATTCCAACCGATCTTGTTCTGTCTTGTTCTGGACGCAACACCGATGCTCTCAGGCTGTCTCCCAGATTATCCAGTTCTCTTTTGTTTTTCGCGATCATGCTCCGAAAGTGACTCCACCGCTTGGTCCAAATTTCCGCCGACAAAGTAATGTCTAAGACATTGCATTGTTGTGCTCCTGTCTCAGGCTCCGATCACCCCGTTGTTGCGCTGGGATATACCCGACTCTTCAAGTTACCTCCACGTTGCAAGCACACCGCAGCCGGTTATAATTGGCGTGTACGGCACCGTACTTCTGCTGCAAGCCGTGCCTCTCCGTGCCTTGAAAGTCTGACTGCGGTCAACGTCCGCATCGACATACAGCACAGATGTTGCTATTAGGATCGCGGCCTCGCCGAACACACATGTGGTCTGAGGAGAATATATAAAATTAATGGGCGTCGATCACTTCTTTTGTCTCTCTCCTATTGTCCCCCGCACAAACCGGCCATCGGCCCTAGATTGCGTGGAGCGCAACGGGATTCGCTGGGCAAAGTTCAACCCTGGGACATTGTCTCTGATTGCCTCTGGTCTGGATGTGTGTTCGGCTATTTCGCTGGCCTTGGTCTCACCGGAACGATCGCAAATACAAGAATGTCGGATCTATGATGCAGATCCCCGCGCGTCCGCGTCCGAGCCCTTTAAAAGCTGGGCTTTTTAAGCTGTTGTGCGTGTCTTCCCGTTTACGCGACAGTTGCACAATGGCGTCGTCCTCCCCTTCCCTCGCACCTGCTGCTTGCTCTGCAGCCTCCGGGAAACCCGCGCCTACCTCGTTCATGCTCCCCGACTTGGTATCTCACTGCTCATTTTCTTTGGTGTATCATCCGGATGGCGACGCCATTGCTCAAGAGTCTGTCGATTGGCTTGACAGTTCCTGCCGCGAGCTCTCTACGAAACAGCGCAAGGCTTTGTACGGACTCAAAGCTGGTGAACTCACAGCGTACTGCTACTACACCGCGCCGCCGGATAGGCTACGCGTCATTTCGGACTTCATGAACTACCTGTTCCATCTGTAAGTCGAAATTTTTTCTCTCCGTTTCCAACGGTTCTTGATTACCCATCTTTTAGAGACAATATAAGCGACGGCATGATGAAGCGCGACACGGAAGTTCTGTCTGATACAGTGATGAACGCGTTATGGTTTTCCGATTCGTACCGCCCGACGAGCGGGCCTGCTAAGAGTCAGCCTTTGGAGGAGCTGAATGCGGGAAAACTGGCCAGGGAGTGCGTAATCTCCATCCTCTCCCCTTCTGTTACTCATAGATATCTGCAGCTTTTGGTTGCGGTGCATTCCGGGTGCCGGCCCAGGGACACAAGCGCGTTTCAAGGAGACTCTCGGCCTGTTCTTTGAGGCTATTAATATCCAAGCCCAAATGCGCGACACGGAATGTGTTCCCGACCTGGAGTCGTATATCGCACTTCGGCGAGACACCTCCGGTATTTTTTTTTTTCGATCTAGATCAAGTTTCCGGCCACTAACTTGATTCGCAGGCTGCAAACCTTGCTGGGCTTTGATCGAGTAGGTCCACATTTCCGCCGGAGTTCCTGTTCTGACCTAAGCTTACCAGGTATGGCCTGGACATCGACCTCCCGGACTTTGTCGCCGACGATCCAGTGATAATGGCACTCAACCAGTCCGCTAATGACCTTGTTACTTGGTCTAACGTACGCTTCCCCCGATTTGCCCGCGTATAAGTTTCTGACTCGGGGTTTGATACAGGACATATTTTCTTATAACGTTGAGCAATCACGGGGCGACACGCACAACATGATCATCATTCTGACGAAATACCACGGCCACACCATCCAGACTGCTGTCGACTACGTCGGCGAGCTGTGCCGGTTGACAATTGACACCTTCATGCAAGATCGCGCGTCCCTTCCCTCCTGGGGCCCCGAGGTCGACGGGATGGTCGAGCGCTACGTGCAAGGGCTGGAGGCATGGATAGTTGGGTATGTCCCGAACCAAACTTTCTGCTCTCCGTGTGTTCTAACTTTGCTCGTTAGTTCGCTCCACTGGAGTTTCATGACGGAGCGGTATTTCGGCAAATCCTCCACGGACGTCAAGAGGACTAGATTTGTTTCTCTTCTCCCGTCCAGATGCTCCACGGATTAACGTCTTTCTAACGTCCTTCTACATATCACCTGCGCATTTTTATTCGTTCGCGCACGCCTTGGCAGATAACCTGTCTTGATGTTTTTCACGTCTTAACGGCCTTCAACGACCTAACATATACTTATTCATTCGAGCACTAACGACAATTATATCGTACATTCACTGTCACCTTCGGGCATATATAGAACTCTTACTCTAAAACACAATCTTAACGGTTTCGACACGAACGCGCAACATAGCAAGACATAGCGAACGCATAGCAAATACATTCGTCTTCACATGCAATAATATTTTCCCATCGTCCTGCCGCTCGCTTTGGATATGGTTATAATCGCCAATCATCAGGGAAAATGTCTATCGCAGACCTCTTTCCGACGTGCAAGACCATGCCCTCCTTCTCCAATCGCTGAAACTCGGGATGAGCGAGTATATCTTGACCGAACCTCCATCTATGATGCGCCAGTCGAAAAGATCGCAGTCGGGTAATTTCGCCGGCAGCCCATCTCCAACAGAGCATTTCAACCACAATTGTCGCAGTCAAACAAGGGACGTTCAAGGACCCGTTGCCGACTGGGAAAACTATATAGAATGACTCCAGGTTGGGCAGGAAATCAGGAAATCCTGAAAACTGGGCGAAGATGGAATCCATGTCAACAAGATGCAGGGCGGGCTCGAGTCTGAAATGCACAAGTGAAGGTGCCGCTTTCAAACAATCGATCAATGATTCCGATGTGGCTGGCATAGCCGATAATGCTAATGTGTGGAGTTGAGCGGAGGACCGAGAGAGGAAAGAGAGGAATGGTGAAATATCTGCAGCTGGTCGGGTACCGTGTTTTGTGAACTTGAGTGTGAGGCTTTGCAAACCAGGGGTTTCCAAGCAATCGAGTATGGGTATGGGAATGCTAATTCCGTCTTCTTCGAGGGGTCCGTGCAGGGCAAGAGACTGCAGGTGAATGTGTTTCAAAACGGAAACGGAGGAAGTAAATGAGCGGTCGCGAACTTCGAAGCTGCCGTCCAGCAGATTGGAACAGTTGCGGAGGACATCCAGCAAAGAAGAAATGTCGATATCTCCGGATCGAAATGTGGTTAGCTGGCACCATGGGACTTGTATCCGCGGGTTATAGATCGGGATTGAAACTTGCCGCAGTCTCGGCGTGTCACAGATGTATATGTGGAGGTCGCTGGGTAGGAGAGTGATAGATAATTCCTCGAGTAAAGAGAGCTTTCCCGGCTCGATGGGGAACAAAAAATTTGCCAAGTCCACTCCGATATTGAGCTTGAGTTTTCGCCACTGTGGCGATAACCCAATCACCATTATCAGCAGGGAGTCTATATGACCCATGGAGGTCCGCTTCTCCTTCATGTCTTGGAAGTGTAGCGAAAGAGCAGTTCCTCGCGCTCTGGCAAACCACCTCCAATACAACTCGACATATGCTTCGTTTATCAACATTGCATCGAAATCGAGAAATACGGAACCCCAGAGTGCGCGCGCGGACAACGCTACCTCTCTCCATCGACGGCATATGCCACAAAGGACGAGAGGCGCGGTGCTGAGATCGGGGGTCACGGTGATGAAACAGTCATCATCGTCGACGGGTAGACACTGGATGAATATCTCCGCCAAAATCTCCGGCGGCACTGTTAGGGACCTTGGACTGATGAACGAATGTCGGAGTCTACCATCTTCGTCGATCCGTAGTATGCTTTGTGTCTGAAACTCGGCATGTCGATTCGACAGGGCCCCAAGCGCAAAAGATTCCGAGGACTCCGTCGACATCGTGCGGAATGCGATACGACCTGGGCTGATAGTTCGGTCGAGGAGCTCGGTGTAATCCTGGCCTCTCAGCCAGGCTATAGCGCGACGTTGGACAAGACGTTGGAATGAACGCGGCAGAGTCTGACTCTGAGGTCACCGTGGTGATAGGTCGCGTCCAGTCACGGGGTTACCAAGCGAAGCCAAATAGCGCGGCCCCTATTTACTCGGTGATTGACACCATTCGCGGTTCACGGCTCTCCCATAGCATGGCTTCTCATCCGTGCTTGACGGCCGACTCAATTTAAGCTGTCGTGACCAAGTGGCTTCGCAAGAAAACCCAGAGCGGGTAGCAACCAGCGACGAGTTGGGAACTTCGTCTATTTTTTCTTGGGAGCCACACTAGTAAATCAGGGATATAAACTATGCCAGTGAACGATGCGAGTTGCTAGTCCGAAAGAGCCCTCAAACGTTGACGTGCATCCACCTTCGCGAACGTCGACACCTTCGCAGCATATCGAAACTCAGTGCACAGCTCGACACTCTTCAATTCCGGCATAGGCATACAATAACGCAGGTCGTCGATGCGACTGGATGGACCTTGGCGTTTCCAAGAGCGTCCTACAAAGTCCGATCATTCACTTAGTGGGTGAGATTTTGCAGGCGGGAGCACAGCTCGAGGTCTACGGGGTTTGGAGTTTTAGAATAACATAAGAATTAGGAGAGTAGCAAGCAAGTACCCACTGCATCGCCTCTGAGCTCAGGATGCTCTGGTCGTTGTCAGCGAACAGATGTGCGAGAAATTTTTGGGATGTTTCCAGAGGATCACGGTAGATCGCCAGGAAGTGCGGCTTGTATGTGCCACGGATAGCGTCGCGAGAGACGAAAAGGCGAACGGACACGCGTCGCTTACTAGCCAGGGGACAATTAAGTCGTATGCCAGGCGTACGGACGCGAGCTGGATCTTTGAGCGGGGTTGTACAACGGGAGGAGACGATCCCAATCACAGTCGTTGTTGTTGACGCACAGAGCTTAGTTTTTCGCAGGCGTTCTAACAATTGAAGCTCGTACCTCGCATGTTAGAGGAAACCTCACAAGTTCAAGACAAGTTGTTGTCGATCGGAAATTGGCAATGAATCATACACGGAGAGCTAACTATGTTCCGTGGGCCACTGACACATATTCAGCTATCGATATCACTGGCAAAAGTTCCACGTCAGGCTCCCCTTAATCATGACAGACACGGTAAACCCAACAGCAGAATCCCTGTCCTCGGTTTTCAACCCCCTGCTGTCGACCTGGCCTTTTCCCAGAGTCAGCGCTTCCACCACCTGCATAGAGTAGTAGCAGAATAAATAAAAGGACCATGGTTCACAATAAAAGTGCCGGCTCGCCTCGAAGCCCTGATGCGCATACACGTCCCGTGAGTGCTCGGTCGTCGCCTCTAGCGTTATGGGCTTGGAATGACACAACGCGAAGCCCTCCTTCATGAGGAGGCTACTGTATCCTGAGATGTAAACAGTCAGCTTCATCCGCTCTCTGGAACCCTCATTCAGCGCACCTTTATTCTGGTATCCCGGGTCGGTCGCGGTGTTTTCTAACCGCCACACTGTGAAAAGTATTCGTCGTGAATTTCAAGAGAATACCTCGGAATTTCAAGATTCATGATGATTCGTTATGATACCCGTCTTGAAAACCATGATCCCTTTCACGACGCCCAGGCTGAGATTTTCTGGCCAAGTTTTCCGTCAAGAAATTCAATATCATTCGCCAGCCGGAACGATGATGTCATCGCTCCACAGGTTGAACAGCCGAGTGGACCCAATGTCTCCACCGCTCGCTCTTTCTCCCATACCACCACCACCTCCCTCCCCGGATCCTTCCCTTCACTTCTCTCAACATCGTCGTCGTCGTCGTCGCCGCCGCCATCAATGCCCGACTATCAAATGTCACCAGTTCGCATTGGCTACTAGTCCCTCTTCGCCCTAAGGCCTTCAAGTTGGTCTCAGTGTTTTGAACACGGTCCCACGGTGTGTCGAGTGTATACTCTGATTTCTACCCTTGGTGACATTGCAATAGTGTCGTATCCACGAGGAGGTCAATCAAACTTGGTGCGCCGTGACAGACCTTTTATTTCCACCTCATCACAACTTCTCCCCGGCCACAGTACAAGCTGCAAGGTGCGTTTAACATCGCCCGCTGGATGAGATCGACACTACACCGCCAAAGTGCCCGCAGGTTTCGGCCACCTGGAAAACTCACATGGTAGCCAGATTCTTTGATATCTGGTCCCAGGTTGTGCCCAGGTGGAATCCAGCTGGAACTCAAGGATGGAAGTCCAGCTGCTTGCCAGCTGCGTTCCGCATGATTGCAATATTACTTCCCCAGCTTATCCCCACCTGTCATCCTGGCAGTTTCTTTTTACCGGGGCACCGGAAAGCTACTGAGGAGGTACCTATATGGTCAATTCCCCTTGAGCCCGAGGCGACGCAGATTCCTGATACCACTGAGCTTGCTACTACATTGTTTCGCCCAATTGAAGCAAGTGCTTGGCAAGTGCCGGTTGTAGACAACTCCGATTTGGCGCAAGCACAGATTTGGGGTGGGTCAATCCGTCTCTGCCTCGGACATTCGTTTTGGACTCCGTCGTCGAACCGGTCATCATGTGAAGGGTCCGAAAGGAGTCGTGGTCCGTGCACTTGTTTGGTCGTGTATCTTCCATCACGTGCATGTTGGTCGTGATCTTGCTCGCTTCTTTCTTCCTCCCAGTCCTTCCCACTCCCGCCACCCGCTGAGGCGCTCAGAGAGGGCAAGATGATTCAACACAGCAAGAATGCTCTTGTATAGGACCTCCAAGGACAACACCTTGGCTCTCAATGTCCACAAACCTGAAAATCTCACGGTCCGCAAACCCGAATGTCGCGATTGCAATCGAAAGCTTTTGCCGCCAGCGCTACAATATCCCAGAATAATAAAGGTCTTCGAACTGTGTATGCTCCACCGTGCCTCGGATTCGACGTAGCTTCGCTCTGGTGCTCGGTTTTCGGTGGCCCACCTACCGTGCACCTCAAACAATGGCATGCTGACGCGTCTGCTACCATCTCGGGCATTATCTCAAGTTTCAACCACCCTGTCATCAAGGCAAGAACCTCAAGCTCGGACTCGTTCTGATCAAGACCGCAGTTTTCTTTCACGCTGGTCTTCAAACCACAATTCCGTCGTCACGCAAGCTTTTACTCTTCAAGCTTCCAACTGTCCCTCTCCTGCGGAAGCTAGGTCTAATCTCTTCAAGTTTTCTCTTGTACGATATGTCCTTCCCTGTTACGTGCACCTTCAAGACTTTCTCTTTGTTAGAACCTGCACATCATGAGTTCTCTGTGCGATGGTTCACACAGTTCGTTTCCTCCGTACGTACTTATAGGTGTACGGTGGATGCCAAACATTGAATACACTTGATTTATCTAATATGCGCGCCTGAAAGTGGAACAAGAAGAAACAAAAGATTCTGTGTCGTCTGGCTCCGCAGGTCTCCTCCACATCCGGTCGCCAGCTGGTAGCCAGCCAGACCTGGCCACAGCATGGGGCCATACGAGACTGAGACTGGCATCAGTCTGTCCCCCAGCTGGTCTCCAGGCTCCACCGACATCCCGCTCACATATCGCGTCCACCTGGTGAACACGTGGGGGACCATTGGCGGTGTAATTGGCCTTTCTTCCCATTAGTCGCTCTTATACACTGGTTTCAGCATGGTTGATGCACAGTGTCGTGGGATGGACTGTCTCATGTAGCCTAGAATTACAGATTTTACCTGTAGGACGTAGTCAACAATGAATTCCTAACAATCTGGCATTGCTTCGTGATGGTTCGTAAGGAATTTGCCAGCTCATACGAAGGCGCGGAAACACAGCAATCATTCGCGACAAAATGTTGGGAATTCATGATGATGTGTCGTGAAAAAACCATCAGGATATGTACCTATATTCGTGCCGAAATTCAAAACGGGGGTTCACGATGTTTTGTTAGTAATTCATGTCGAACAGTTAGGAATTTCGGGACAAGCCGTTATGAATTTCAAGGCTCATCATCGTGAAACACATAAGGAAATTCCTGATGTTTCCTTCGCACAGTGCCAGTGGTCGGTGGCCTGGTAGCCCTTTGCTCGCAACGCCTGTGTTGTACTTGCCCCGATCGCAGGTTTGAAAACGAATGCGGCTCTCTCGGATGCGGATTAGCCTATAGCCTGTATATGAACGTAACCGCCGTGGACAACTCACCTATATCAAACCGAATCCCCATCTCAAAATCCCGCGGTGCGATTTGGAGCGTATTATCGTGAGTGTCCCTTCAATGTCTTTATGCGGCGGGACCCATGAGGCGAACGCAACGATTTTCTCTGCCCCCGTGTCCTGCGGGATTGCAACGACCATCAGGCGGCCTCCTACGATTTCGACGCTACGATTGACAGAATCCAAGAACACTGCCAGGTTCTCCAGAGCACGGTCGCGGCGGTCCGGTGGCTCGTCTGCGATCGCAGTGGAGAGGCCTCCGAACCAGTTCATCTCCGGGTCGTGTGCGAAGGCGCGGGCCTGGAGGGCGGAGATTTCTTCGTTATCTGAAGGGTTGGCTTCGCGGACATAGGGGCAGGTCATTTTGTTTCAGCACTGCAAGAAGACTGCGGGTGGCTTTGCTTTTGAAAATCTCGTCCAAGCAACAAAAAATTAGGAATCACTCATGGTTGGTTGTGAACGTTCGAGTGCAAGCAAGGATGCATGAGTCAGCATGGTTCCCTCAGCGGATCGGTGTTGCCAAATAAAGCCATCATGCTTGCTTCGGGACACCGTAAGTACGTATTTCGATAAACTTCAGTCGGGTCCGGTCCACCATGGAAGATTACAAGGGAATCTGACGGGACTTGAACCGTTTTTTTTGCGGGCGCGGCGACTTTAAAAATTGGCGCTCAACTAGTAGCACATGGTAGGCCGCTATTTCCGTGCTTTCTGCGTCAAGGATCAGTGAAAGACCCCAGGGAGTAATCATATGAACCGGGTTCAGCCGCGAATGGTGTTTTTGCCTAAATGGGAGGACATGGTGGATAGGGTGTGCACAACGCCGTGATTTCGATGATTGACGCCGCATTCCGCTGATACAGGTCCGACCACCTACCATTAGAACAGGTACTCGCAGCCATTGATCAATTGATCACCCGTTTGTGCAGCCTCTGAGGGTACAGCAGAAGCACCAGAGGAACAGCCGCGCCCAATCGGGCAAATCACTTCCCATATGGAGGAAGTGTGATCGTTGCACGTGCGAGACAAATTGGTCACTACTTTTGTGACCTAACCACCACGATCGCAGGATAGGCGCCCGCACACTGCGATCGCTGTTATATAAATGTGACCGAGTGTCTCTTGAGGCAGCCATAATCCCCAGGTCCCAGCCATAATCCCCAGGTCCCCGCCACTATGTCCATCAACATCTCCACCTTTACCGTTTGGATCACAATCGAGGGGGCAAGCTGTCCTATCTACGGACTGAAGAGCACGACGAGCATCCACGATGCGGCGTGCTGGATTCCCTCACAGGAAGGAAAGGTATGCTAAGTATGTACTTCCCTCTAACGCTGCGCTCATTTGCGCCCAGAAATTCTCTGTCAACTGGAGCAACAAATTTCGCGACCGGCCTATCTTTGCGCAGCTGTCAATCGACGGCGTCGTCTGTAGCACCCACTTTATGCTCGACGTCTACAACCACCCTGAAGACGCCGACTCTATTGGTGTCTCGTACGCTACGACGTCCGACTTTACACGCCGCGACTTTGTCTTCTCGGCCATCCAGGTCACCGGTGAGCGCCTTAGGCAAGCAGTATTAGGCGGTCGGGACTGACGAGATACGGAAGACGACGATGCATACCTGTATACGCTCGACAACCCGCCCGCCTTCGGGACCATCCGGCTCGAGCTGTGGGAAGCTGACATCGAACGGATCGTGCGCGCGCCGTTCCAGCACCGCTACGGTAGCGATGTGCTCGAGTCGCAGATCATTCACGAGACCTCCAAGAAGGCGGGCGCACACCAGGTCAAGTGCGTCGTTCATCTTTACTTGCACGTAGTCAAGACTGATTATTATATCGTGGCTGCTGCTGCGCAGATTCGGGGGCGAGTATGTCGTCCCCCAGCCCACAGTAAATATGGTTAGCGGCACCCGCAAGCCTGGCACTGCCGCGCTTGCGACCTTTACCTTTAACTACCGGCCTTTCGGTACGTCCCTCTACTAGCAGCTTTCAGATATCGCTAAAGCCGTCCAACGACCGACAGACATCCTCCTCGCGGGCGGGATCATCCCCCGTCCAAAGGTCACGGTTAAGACCGAGCCTACCGAGGCCGTTGATCAGCGAATCCAGGATCTGGAGGTATGTCTGTTTGCCATATGTATTTCGAGTGCCCGCAGGAGCTGACAACGGGCGTTCAGGCGCAACTGGCACTACTGCGGGCTCAAAAGACCGGCAGCGCCTCCCCCTCCCCCTCACGCTCAAAGCCGAAGCCGAAGTCGAAGAGCCAGTGGCGCAGCGACCCGCGCACCGGGAAGACGGTGCAGGTCATCGACCTGACCGATCTTTAGCCTGTAGTTATTTACCCTCTCTTGCATTATTATTTCTAGGCCTCCATCTGCATGCTGCTTGTGTACGAGTTTTGTTGTACTACTACTTACATGGTCTTCCTCACATATTCAATGACTTTCTGTGCACGTATACAATACACAGGGCTGAGCGCTAGGCTCCCGTTTGCATGCGCATTCTGTCGATGTGTGGAACGAAGTTCTAATAATCTTGCGTGCGAACGCAAACGACTCCGAAAACATGGAAGGTAAAAGACATAGAAAATTCTCATTCTCGCTCTAACATATCCGAAACAAATCTTCCATGTTACTCATCCCCTTGGCATATGGGAGCATTTCCGTGCCCACTCATCGCGGTCTCGCCTCGATGGTCCTCTCCGCAAACTCCCAGCACGGGTCGTGCCTCAACGTATCACCCATGGTGTCCGGAAGAATGCCCACGAGCCTCCTATCGTTAGGCATACGGTCCAGGAACACGTTCGCGACGTTGGTCCCACGCGGGAATGGCGAGATGGCCACGAAAACCCGCAGGGCAGGGAGTCTGAGGAACAGCCGGATGTTCTCGAAATCGTTAGCACGAACGAGGTACGCTCCTGTCAAGCAGAAATGCGTTAAGTTCCTGAAGCCACCGGCCTGCAGTCGGGGAACCAGCGCGGTAGGCGCATGGTTCAGGAGGTGTAAATGGGATACCTGATCCCAGAGGTCCGGTGGAAGCGCATTCGTGTCGTACGGTGAGAGATACCCCTGCGGAGTACTGGATGAGATGGTCAGGTGCTGGGGACGTAAAGGCGTGGACCGAAGCGCGTCGAAGTCGGTAGCGACCAGAGACAGCCGCTTGATGTGCGGACACCTCTGGCCGATCAGGCCCCAAAAATCCTCATAGTCAGGCGGAGCGGGACAGCTCATTTCGAGCTGCGTAACACCTGCGAGAACGCGCCTGTTTTTTGTCCGCAGTGTATTGGTGAATATGTGCACGGCCGGGGGCAAGCGCAGGGTAACTGAGGCGTACAGCACGGACTCTGCCATCCGGCCGACCGCCTTGGATACCTGGGCCAGAGGAAGAGCGGTGGGGGTGTCCTGAGCAGCGTGCTCGACGATCGTAATTATGAGGTCGTCTGGTAGGACGGCGGAGACCAAGCTTCGAGTCCTACACTCAGACAAAGATCGCCTTAGGGCTCAGTACCTACCTCGCGTTGGTAGGATCCGGCATGATGGGGATCCTGAGATGTATGGTGAACACAGATTCCTTGAGCAATCCAGCCGGCAGGCACTCGCCATTTGAGGTCCTTGTAGCGCCCGTTGGGCGCGAACAGAGAGATAGACATCCGAAATAGCACTAGAGTGCTGAATAAACTTCCCAAAGACGAGCAGTATTAAGCAGGGCAGAGCAGCAAGACTTGTGTACAGAGAACGAGATGGTGGTTCGGGAGCACCGCCGCTTGCCGATTGCGGCTTGCCAGCTTCCCTATTCTTCTAACTTCGCGTACGACGCCGTACAGTATCTGGCCCCGGTCCTAGAGTCAAGGATATCTGGCTTATAGCGTCCCTTGTCCTTTCCGGGTTGGACGGTAATATCTGGACGCGTGGCTCATGATCTCAGTGAGTGTAGCTTGGACCTCAATTTTGGCCGCCTCATCTCACACCCCGCGTAGGCATTCTTCATCTTCAACCAAAAGGGCGAGGTGAGTTCACGAAACAGAAGGGACAAGACAGGGTTCAAACCAGCTCACCCCAGGTCCTCATCTCACGATTGTACCGCACGGACTTCAAGTATGCTCTTCGTGGACAGCTTCGACAACGGCTGATACTATCTCGACAGACGGTCAATAGCGGACGTCTTTCGCATCCAGGTCGTCTCTAACAGCGACGTCCGGTCGCCCATTATCACCCTTGGGTCGACGAGCTTCTTCCATGTCCGCATCAACAGCCTCTATGTCGTCGCTGTGACCAAGTGGGTGGATTGGACTGTTCAGCCCGGTGCGCTCGGATTGCTGAGCCTTTATGCAGGAACAACGCCAATGCCGCTCTGGTGTTCGAGTTCTGCTACCGCTTTATTAACATCTGCAAGTCGTATTTTGGCAAGATAGACGAGGAATCGATCAAGAACAATTTCGTGCTGATATATGAGCTCATCGACGGTGCGTCCGCCTATCGTTGCCTCGAGAATCCAGCGACTGACGCGGCGTCCAGAAATTAACGATTTCGGATACCCACAGAACAGTGAAATTGATACCCTAAAGACATACATCACGACAGAGAGCATCGTCTCGTCCGCCATTGCTGCTGTACGTCCGCGTGGACTTGTGTCCTACTCATCTTTCTGACTTGCGCCCAGGAAGAGTCGTCTAAGATCACCGCTCAAGCCACAGGGGCGACGAGCTGGCGGAGGACTGACGTCAAGTACAAGAAAAATGAAGCGTTCGTGGATGTTGTGGAGACTGTCAACTTGAGCATGAGTGCCAAAGGTGCCTTGTCCTCTTCCTTCCCTGTATCCCTTCTTCCGCTCATATTCTATCACACAAGGCACGGTGCTACGAGCGGACGTGGATGGGCACATCCAGATGCGCGCCTACCTGTCGGGCACGCCCGAATGCAAATTCGGCCTGAATGACAAGCTGGTCATCGACAAGAGCCAGCAGGGCATCAGCGACGCGGTGGAATTGGACGACTGCCGATTCCACCAGTGCGTGCGGTTAAACGACTTCGACGCGACCCGCACAATCAGCTTCATTCCGCCGGATGGCGAATTTGAGCTCATGCGGTACGCCCCGTTCCCTTCCTGCTTGTCGTTTTCCTCATGACGGCCCTAGGTACCGCTCCACATCTAATGTGAAGCTGCCTTTGCGTGTGATCCCCACCGTCACGGAGATCGGGACGACGCAGGTCTCGTACGCGGTGACCGTCAAGGCCAACTTCAATAACAAGCTGTCGGCCACGAACGTGGTCCTGCGGATACCGACCCCCCTAAACACCACCGCTGTAGACTGCCAAGTCGCCAGCGGCAAGGCCAAATACGTCCCCGGAGAGAATGTCGTGGTGTGGAAGTACGTCTCGCAGGCTGTATCCATCTGCCCTGGCTCATTGCTCGACTCCTTGTGCAGACTCCCCCGGCTTCAAGGCGGGCAGGAATGTACACTGAATGCCACGGCAGACCTGACGAGCACGACGCACCGCCAGGTTTGGGCCCGGCCGCCGATCGACGTGGACTTCCAGGTGCTGATGTTCACGTCGTCGGGGCTGATCGTGCGCTTCCTCAAGGTCTTTGAGAAGAGCAACTACAACAGCATCAAGTGGGTGCGATACCTTACGAAGGCTAGCGGGAGTTACCAGATCAGGGTAAGTGCTTTTCCCCTCGCTTGTTTCTTGGACTGACACTTCTCAGTTTTGAAAACGGACTATTTGTGTACATGTGTAGCTTATACGGATTCATATAATGCTTGGAATCAAGTGGCAGTGGCGCTAGCGAGGCTGTTAACTTATGACGCGAAGGTGAACACAGTGACAGACTGCGACCACCGACACTGGCTCGCTCTGGTATGTACGCACTTCAATGGTAGACGCAGCCTGAGCTCCAACTTGAAGAAGGCCAAAGAAGGCCAAGTGCCGACAAGAGGCCTGCCAGTGCCAGAAGGGGACGTGATTCTGACTTGCCAGATGTGGACAGTGCAATCTCAAAGCAACGTCCGAATCAGGTATCTCGAACCTCCGCGGATGGTCCCAAGATGGTCGAGGAAACGAGGTGATTCCGACGGATCAGGTGGCTGTGTGATCCACTCAGTTGAACCGATCACGACTCGACCAAACAAACGAAGCGAAAGCCGTCAGCCACTTTCTCGCATTCCCTCTTTCCTTCTCCCACCACCATCCCCCCCAATATCTCCTCTCGCCTGGTAAGTTTCTCCCCTTTACCAAGTCGAACCGAACGTAACCGGCGCACGCATACCGTTCCTCATCTCCCCACGGTTCAAAGCTCAATGCCACCCTCGCCGCGGGCGTTTCGACGCGTCAGGACTCGAGTAAGTACAGTGGGGGGATATCTCGACCTTTGGCTGTAAGATTGACGCTTCATCGACAGATATCCAGCGGGATGTTCAATTAGTCGAGGCGAGTCTCATCTTTCAAATCTCTCGCTCACACTCGCGTACAGCTAGTTCCATTTCAAGACGATCCTGTTTCAAGCGCAGATCGTGTAAGCCTCTGGGCGACCGGGTTGTTTCGAGATTGAAAAGGTGAGTGTTCTATTGCTATCCTTCGCTTACATCCGTCCATCGCTCGTTCCACCTCGACAGCATTCTGCTCCAAGCGCAGATCGTGTAAGCCTCTGGGTGATCGGGCGGCTCTGAGGGTGAGTGTTATATTTATGTTTTTTCGCTCACATTCGTGCATGTTTTTCGAGAGCATCCTGCTTCAAGCGCAGATCGTGTAAGCCTCTGGGTGTCCAGGTCGTTTTGAGGTTGAAAAAGTGAGTACTACCTTTCTATTTATTCGCTCACGTTCGTGCATAGATTGTCACTTTATCGCGCAGGCTGTGTAAGTCTCTGGGTGCCCGCGTTGCTCTGAGATTGAAAAGGTGCGTATTATCTTGCTTTTCCTTCACTCACATTCGCGCGTAGCTCGTTTCATTTCGAGAGCATCCTGCTTCAAGCGCAGATCGTGTAAGTCTCTGGGCGACCGGGTTGTTCTGAGATTGACACGTTGAGTTTTATTTCCCTCTTGTTCGCTCACATGCCTGCATAGCTTGTTTCGTTTCGAGAGCATCCTGCCTCAAAAGCAGATCGTGTAAGCCTCTGGGCGACCGGGTTGTACAGAAATTGAAGAGGTGAATATTATTTTTTGAATTTATTTGCTCACATTCGTACGTAGCCCGTTTTCGAGAAAGCCTCTGGGTGACCGGGTTGTTCTGAGATTAAAACAGTGAGTATTATCTTGCCATTTGTTCGTTCACATCGGCGCGTAGCTCGACCGACTGGGAGAACATCCTGCTTCAAGCGCAATTCGTGTAAGCCTCTGGGTGCTAGGGTTGTTCTGAGATGGAAACGGTGAGTGTTATCTTGCCAATTGTTCGTTCACATTTGTGCATAGCTTGTGTTCGAGAGCATCCTGCTTCAAGCGCAGATCGTGTAAGCCTCTGGGTGACCGGGTTGTTCTGAGGTTCTTTAGCTGAGTCATTTTCTTTTCCCGGGGAAGGGTGGAGCATCGTTTGCTTCATCCTCGTGTTCCCTTGCCGTGGGCCCCGGGCTTAAGACTCGCACCTCGCGGTGTGGGTCGACCAAAACACGTTAAACTTTTCGGCCTCTCATTATTATCCATGTGTTTCGATATTATTTGGGTGGGTGTTCCGTACGATATTCCATACCATATGTTCGCGGATTTTGTCTGTTCCGCCGGACTAGTATGGATCTGTTTTGTTGGCATGTTGCTGGGCCTGGGCTTGCCTGGGCGTATATATCCTCTCAGTTGATGACTTGAGTACTCACCGTTAGAAAACTTGGCCACCCACACATGAGTGGACCAAGTCACTTTTGAATCCAATTACAGTGCAAAGGCAGCTGGTTCAGGTCGGTTTTGCATCGATACGCGAATGCTGATACGCGTCGTGTCCAGGAGCTGTAGTAACGTGATCATGTGATCGTGTGCCGTGGTTGGACTAGATTGGGCGTTTACCCCTCCCTTATTTACCGTCACCTCTTTCCTCCGTCGAGGCTGGGATACTTTACTGGCTGAGAGACCTCTGTTCAAGCTTGAATCCTAAGCTTCCGGTGGCTCGTCGATCTCGAACTCCTCCGTCTACCAGGGCGACGGAAAGCGTGCAAAGGTACACCATTACCGTTCTTTTGTGAATTCCGATTTGACCCCACGCTAGACTTCAAACTTTTGTGAATTTGGGAAGGTCTTAAGTCACATAATCTCTTCGTTGGCCGCCAGCATCGGACGCGACATCCATCACCCCCCTGGCCGTGAGGGAGACGTTTTCGCTATAATCTCGACTCGACTCCGGAGGAAAGGTTGCAGCTGTAGAGCATTGGTGGACCGGACTGCATACAGGCAGAGTTGAGCGACCTAGAGAGCTCTATTGGAGGAAAGGTGAGTCGCCATTTGTTGCTATACTAAATTGTCTTATGAAATTTCGAGGTAGCAACGCCCCCGCTCAACGAGTCAGGCTCTCATTACGACTTCCGCCAACGCTGAATCGTGCTCATTGGCACCTTTAAGCATTATGAATGGCACAGATGCCCCATGGCGCGTTAGAAGTGAGCACAATGCGCGTAACCTCTTGGCAGGCATTTGACCTGTCTTTAGGGCGACCCTGTCCATTCTACCAGCAAGGACGTTGCGTTTTCGACCAATCATGCAATTTTGTGCACGACATTTCCATCCCTATCGCGTCCACGTCCTCGTCTGCATCCCGGCTGCCAGAATTACTTGACGCACTCGGGGACGTTCTCGATCCGCCGGACACAATATCACTTGTCTCTGAACATGGTACATCGCCCCACATCTCGGGCGAAGGGTGGACGCTGGTGAACGATACTTCTGTCACCAAGGACTCCCTGCTTTCGCCCGTCTCCCTCGACATCAAATTATCTCGCCTGTCGACCTTGAAGAACGACTCTTTCGATTCCGGATATGGCTCCGAATTCTCATCACCCCAACCTCTGCCGTCGACCCTAAACCTGTTAGCGTCTCCTTTCGGTTCTTCGCTGGCCCGAGCGAGTCTGAGTGGGAGCCGTCTGTTCGCGCGCGGCCCATTCAGCCCAGGTTATGCAGCCCCAACGAGTAGAGAGGACAGTCCGGAACTCGACAGTCCAGACCTCGATTCCCCAGCGACCACGCGTCGTCCTTCGGTCTCCACAATAAGACCGGGAGATGAGGGCGAAGAGGACGACACCGACCAATACTCGACAGCCCAATGGGACATTTCCCCCGACACCACCCTCGCCGTTCCTCCACCAACTAGCCGGTTCTCTACTTCCACCCTGGCACTTACCGAAGATTACCGCTCCGACTCTGACGAGGAGGACGCGGAAGAATCCACTGCACACCTCGCGTATTTAGCCTCTCCCTCCCCTCGGCCCACCATGACTAACGAAAACGACACAATCAACACCCTTTACGACGTCTATCTCAACTCCCCACCCCAACCCGTGCCTCCCTCCGACGCAGAGGACAGAGGGCGGATCCGCGCACGCGTATTCACACCTCCGCCCCCGACGCGGAATTTTAATCCCCGCAAATCCTCGACGCCCCCTGTTGCAGTTCGCAGCGAGGTATGTCGATTACTCTCGCAATTTCATCTTCACTGATTTTGTTGTATGCAGAGCCGTACCGCCTTCCCGCCTTCCGCCTTCTCTGACTCGCCCGAACCAACTCCGCCGAGGTCGCTTTCATCCATGTCGAATAGAGGGAAGGTGCCGTTTGGGTTCCGGCATGAAGGAAGCTCGCGCAATCCCGAGATGAGTTCTCCGGAGCCCATGCCCTCGCCGCCACTTTCGGGCAAGGTGCCGTTCGGGTTCAGGTCTGAAGCCGCCTCAAGCCGTCCCGAGATGAGCTCTCCGGAACCCCTGCCCTCACCGCCACTTTCGGGCAAGGTGCCATTTCGGTTTCGCAGCGAGGACTCCCCCGAAACGCCTCCGCCGAGGTCGTTTTCATCCATGTCGAACAGAGGGAAGGTCCCGTTCGGGTTCCGGGTTGAAGCAACCTCGGGCCGTCCCGAGATGAGCTCTCCGGAGCCTATGCCCTCACCGCCGATTTCGGCCAATGTGCCATTTGCGTTCCGGTCTGAAGCCGCCTCAGGTCGTCCCGAGATGAGCTCCCCGGAACCCATGCCCTCGCCCCCGATTTCGGCCAAGGTGCCGTTTGGGTTTCGCAGCGAAGTAGGTGTTCGTTCCATCGCGTCGTTTTCGTTTTGTAATGCGCTTTACCTCAGAGCCGGAATTCAAGACGCAGCATCGGTCCTGTGTCTGCATCTGCACTGCAGACTGCATTTTCGCATGCACCCCCTGTTCGTCTCAGCCATATTCTGTGCTTGCTGTTTCTCATTCCAATCTATAGCGGAAACGAAGGATATCAAGGAGCGTTGCACCGCAATCCGCATCCGCCCAGCGAACCTCCTTCTTCCAGTCAGACAGCGCACCTTCGCCGCCTCCTACGGTCAAGGGCCTGAAGCAGCTGCGACTGGTACGTTCCCTCGGCGCCTCTTGTTGATTGCTTCGCTAATAGCAGATGCTGGAACAGTCGACTGTGTTGGTTCCTCCACCATCAGCATTCACATTCTCAGGCCAGAGTGAGGAATCTACCCAATCTAACGCCCCACGACGCGGTAAGCCGCTCGAATCAGCATTCCATTAGATCTGTCCTGAATGTCTGCTAGCATCTACGGCCCATTCAGCATCACAATCTATCTCTTCTGTACCATCTTCAGTATGTTTTCCCTGCATCATTATCTATATTTGACGCTGACGAGATTGTAAATTAGCACTCAGCACCAATACCCACCGATACCCGCATTACCCAGGATTTCAATTACGACACGATACGACCAGGACATGACTTGGACAGACCACTGCAGTCTGCACCACTGCTGCAACAACAGCGACGGGAATCTACACCGGACGGCGGCGAACTCGACGGCAACCTCGACGCCGACCGCCAGACCTCAGACGAGGATGACACCAACACAATTCGGCGCCGAATCCCACCCGCGCCTATACATATCCCGCCGACTCACCCCATGTCCCCGATGCGAGCCGCGTCGGCTCTTGGTTTCGTGCATCCGGCCACTCCGCGACCCACGCTCTTGTTCGCGATTGCGTCCGACGACCCCGAAGCCGTGCGGCGTGTTCTCGAAGCTGGCGAGGCGCAGGCGACGGATAGCGCGGGGCCCGCCGGACAGAGCGCCCTGCAGTTCACGCTCGCGAATACGCAGCTCGCCCGGCGCTTCGAGATCGCGCGCGTGCTCTTGGCCTTTGGCGCGCAGGGTGGTGCGGAAGAGGAGGTGCCCGGCGCGATCGACCCCGCCATGAAGTACGCGTCTTTTGTCGTCTTGTTCGCGGTGATATTGACAGCCTTCAATCACAGATACTACGTCCAGAGAGCCGCCGCGGAACATGCGAAGAAATCGTCTGCGCTCATTCATCGGTCGTTCTTCCGCCCGTTAACGCGGGTTCGGTACGAGCTTGTGGGGCAAGATCGGGCGCTGGAGCAGCTGTTCAGGGTTCTGAGCATTCACTCGCAACAGTTGTCAGTCACCCCCGTCGTCGTTTTGCTATGTGGTACGCTCCGTCGTTTCGTCCGGAATGTCAGCGTTAATAACCGCCCCTAGGTCCAAGCGGACATGGCAAAAGTCTTCTGGCTCGAAAGTGTTAGTCTATCTCAGAGTCTTGTAATGCTCTTGTCGTGCTGAACTGTGATTCGCCCAGTCGGCGCACTGCTGGATGTTCCGACACATACCGTTAACATGACCACTCTCCGGTCGGCTCATGATTTATGGCAGGCGTATTCGATGAATCCATATGAGGTCCGTCATCCTTCCTCGCCGTTTTTGTCTCTAGTTCTCAACCGATTCCCCAGGAACCGACTTCATGCACCCTCGCTGAATTTCTCGTGAACAACGAGGGGAAGCGCTGCGTTGTGGTCCTCGATGTAAGGTTTTTTTGGTAATCAATGCTCAGCCATTGACAGGCTCTACACATAGGAGATTGAGAAGGTGGAAGAGAAAACCCTCTGGTCTCTGTTGATGCCTTGGGAGTCAGGTCCGTCCCGATCTTTGTGTGATCTAAATAAAGTTGCGGGACAGCTGATGGTATTTTGCTAGGCCGCTGTTCCATCGAGGCGGGTAGCCGGCCCATCGACGTCCGGAACGTCGTGTGGCTGGGAACGTCAAACGTTGGGCACGACGTAGTTTCTGAGCACCATACGAAACGCGCCCAGCCCGAAGAGCTAATGAGCAGAGAAGAATACCTGCAGCTAATGAATCTCATTCGGGAACCGGTGTCTAAACATATGGGGGTACGCCTAAACTAGTATCGCGTTTGATGTGCTGGCACTGATCGGGAGATTGTATTCAAGGCGTCAGTGCTCTCGCGAGTAACAACGGTTTTGCCGTTCGTCCCCTTCACACATGAAGAGCAGACTGCGATATGCGCGGAGGCATTCCACGCGCTCGCAGGGGAACTAATAACCCAGCTGTCGCCAGATCGTTTGGACGCGCTCATTCGTGAGGCTTTGCTGGGTTATGTTCCTGCTGAGGGTGCTCGGTCGTTGTACCGAGCTGTATCTAACCAACTGGTAGACCTTTGAATATAGATTCGTCTCCGCCAGTGCCCGCCCTCCGCGGTGGTTCCGCATCCGTGTGAGATCTCATTTGTTCGCATCTGATGAATTCCCATGTTTCATCGCCCCGGACTGAATTGGAATTTAGATCAAGATACTTATAGATGGTACAAGTGACCGGTGGGCAGCTTGAGACTCTCCATTCTCTTTCTCTTCTCGTTTCTCTTGCTTCGTGTCTCTCTTTTTCTTTCGTTCGTTTCCTCTGACGACCGTCCGAAGCCATGCATCACAATCCTTCCCGCATGGTGCGTGAGCGCCGCCAAACGCCCAGTGTCGCCAGCAGCGCATCCGCCGTTGTTGATGCCAACCCTACGTCTCACACGTCGGCTTCGGAAGTCAACCTCACGGTTCCAACGTCCACGACGGCGTTAGCGGTTGTGGTGTGCATCCTGGCCTTGGTTATCCTCCTTGGTGCGTCGGCCCTCCTAGGCGTATCTTGCTCATGCTGACTGTTGACGTAGGGGTCGGAATATGCGTATTCCGGAGGAGGCGCAACGCAAAGAAAGAACCTGCTCCCTCACACATCATCGACTTCTCGACTGAGAAACCGCGTCGTTTCGGTGTTGAGAGCAAACTCGATCTCCATGCATCTGCCTATCTTGAGAAGCCCAGCGCGGCGTTCATACCTGGCGCTTCGGCGGCAGAAATGAACCCGAACTGGGTGCCTCAAATCAATCCCAACCGTGACGCGGACATGGCAAGCAACTCGACCTCGAGTTCCAAGAAATCCAAGAATTCAAAGAAATCGCTGCGTGCATCCAGGGGATGGGATAAACACTTCTCCAAGTTTGCTCCCAGCGAGCGGTCCCCCCCTCCCTCGTACATGGCCGACCGCGGAGAGAGCTCTGGCGCCCCGTCCGCCTTCGAGAACCAGATTCCTCTGCCTCCGTCTCCCCCGCACCAATCCACGACGCCCCCTACTCCCCCCACACCCCCGGCGAAGAAGGCGCTGAACCCCTTCTCGCGCGAGATCCCCGCCGCCAAGCCCGCACCATTGGAGCCCATTCCCCACCTGCCCCTCCCCAGCCCCCTGCGCTCGGCCTCGTTCGCCAACCAGCAGTCCGCCACCTTCGCCGAAATGGAGACTGTCGAGGAAGAGCATGCCGCGCCTCGTCTCATGAACGTCATCAACTCGTTCACTCCTACTCTCGACGACGAGCTTCCCATCCAGGTTGGCGAAACCGTCCGCATGCTGGAGGAGTACCAGGACGGATGGGCGCTCGTCCAGCGCATCGGACGGATTGATGCTCCCAAGGGCGTCGTTCCCCGCACCACCATCACCGATCGCGAGAGGGTCATCCCCACCTACGTTCCGGTTCGCCGGATGTAAACCCACCACGCTCATGTCCTTTACGGGGGCAGCCTCGTCATGCCCCTGTAACCCCCACGTCGCAAACACCGCCGACACCACCCTCGTTTGTATCTTACATTCCTTCCCTATATTTATTTGCCTGACATGCACACTGTCGCCGCGCTCTTCGTTATTACTATTTATTTCGGAGGCGCGCCACGCCTTGTTGGATGTGTCCTCCGTAGCCTCTTCACTCGATTCCTTGCTCGTACTACTCTTGACAACCCCCCTCCTCCGTGCACTGGGCTGCACGCTTCTCGCCTGCTAGCCAGGCACCGGCACTTTGTCACCATTGCCATGGACTCGCTTGATCAGCTATCGTACACACACTTGTCTTCACATCCCATGTCTTGCAGACAAAATATTCACCTACCACTTGACACCTCAAAACACTTTACATTTACTCCAGTTGTTGTTGTATACACAATTTATCCATCTGCGCGGAAAGATTTCACTGAGAGGCTTTACACGGGGACACTCCCATGTGTGGTCATTTTCTTCAAGCAGAGCTTTTCTGGGCGGAATGGCTAGAATTGAATCTACACACAAATAATATCTACTACTTCTCCTCAAGCAGCGCCTTACGCTTGTATTTTTGCTGGTCTCGTAGCCACTAAAGCAAGCAGTGTGTCAGAAGGCTGTAGCGTACATCGCAGGAGAGCAAGCCGCACCTGTCTGTACTGTTTCAGTGACCCAACTTTCTCGCCTGATAGAACGATAAGTAAATCGATCTGAAGACACCCGTAGTCATAGGCGCACCATAATAGTCGGGGATGGGGTTTGTGGCGCTCTGTAGAGCAGCCTCCACACGGTTTTTAGCCACATGTTTGTAAAACTCGCGGTCGCGCGCGTCAATATTGGCGACAGCTCTGCGATTCAGAAGCCGCCACACCGCGGAGCCCAGGCTTGGCCCAACGACATAACCTACACCTGACAGACACAAAATCAAAGTCAGATTGTGACGCGTCCAAAGGCCGGATAGGCGTACCCATGCACAACACCGTGCAGCCTCCGTAAAACATCATGGGGTCTATGCCCTGGGAAACGACTTCAGCGTTGCGAGATACACAACCAGGTATGTACGTGCCATTATGGGTTTCATGGGATCCGTCGAGAGGGACCCAAAGTAAAACGATCCTCCGAAAAAGCCAATCATCGCACACGGAATCGTAAGTGCCTGGGTCCTCATTATACCCCGATAATCTCAAGACAAGATTCAGCTAGCTGCGTACCGTTTGCCATTGCCGCCGCCGCCGCCTAGTTTTCTGGTCACTCCAACAGCTCTGCAACGTATACGACGCTCATACCTGATTTCAAAGTATTCCGGCCAATTGAGCTGCTTTGCTGCTGCGTCTACCTGGGTAGAATTGAGACGCAGAAATGGGGTGGACAGTCCATTTGTCTTGCGGAGGAAACGAGGGATATCCCTGCAGGATTGGCGAAATGGAGTCCGAGCGAAATTTTGCATGAGGATTTTCGGCGACGCGCGTGTGACGCCATAACGGCGTGACTTTAGGTACAGCAATATCGGCAACCTGATTAATACGCGCCGCCGCTCGACGACTCACTTTCTACTGGAGCCCAACTTATGGCCAATCCATGGGCCCTTCGACATTTTCTATCTTATGGGACTCTTCATATCGCTGTGCCGGACCTAGAACACGACTCGCAGTTTACGGGGCTGCAGCAACGGCTTGCAGGGCAACGGCTCGCAGAGGATGGCTGGCATTCTTTTGCTGCAGCGCCATTTCTCAGATACATCCATGACCAAGATGATCACGCACTCCTCTGCGCCCTGGATTTTCTAGTTCTCCAGGAATTCATATCTGCATCGTTCTTGCTTGTGGGGACTGCCTCCATATTTATTCGCATCTATCTCATACCATACGACCTTCCTGGGGTCCAAGGGCGACTCCGCGTCCGCCGGGACGAAGTTGTGGGTCGTGCTCGTCGCTGTCTTGCCGGGCTTTTCCCCAAGATATCCCGAAACCATGAATGCTGGGAAGGGCGTAGCGTTCCAGACACGCCGGTGGTCGTACCCGTACGCATTTCTTTTCGACCGTTACAACCATCATACGAAGTTGAGATCCAGGGAACAACATTGACCGCTATCTACGAGGACCTGCCATCACCACAAGGCTACATCACTGCAGCTTCGACGCCAGTGACGCGCCGTTTACTTGATTTTTCAGACGAGTTGACAAATCTGGGCATGAGATCCAAGCTTCACCGTTATCAGCGCCGTACCGTCGCGGCCATGATACAGAAGGAGTTGGATGTGACCGACGACCCCGATCCACTCTACCTTCCTGTCACCGGGATGAACTGCGAGCAGTTGTTCCTCCAGCCGGGGACCTTGGAGGTGCTCTTGGAGCGTCCTCGAGTTGCTCCCTGCCGAGGTGGAATATTGTGTGAAGAGCTTGGTATGTTTTGCTGTTTTGAACCAGGAAAGCTTAATTCAAACCTTTACCAGGCACGGGAAAAACTGTGATGATTCTTGGACTAATCCTCTCCACGATCAATCAAATATCCGAGCCTGAGCCCTCTATCTTGGACCGTCGACCCGTCCTCACTCCGCTTGCCTTCCGCCACTTTCCCTCGGAAGAGTTCGCCAATGCCCGCGCACGGTTCAAGTCGTTGCGCGGCAAACGCAAAGCGGATGGCAGGGTCCCAACACTCATAGAAATTCTGCTCCACAAGCTGACGACGAACCCTGTCACCTTCGTTCCCGAACATAAATCAACTCGTTACGACACCCTCAAGG
The DNA here is from genome assembly GCA_029449255.1 of Mycena polygramma. Classification (NCBI taxonomy): domain Eukaryota; kingdom Fungi; phylum Basidiomycota; class Agaricomycetes; order Agaricales; family Mycenaceae; genus Mycena; species Mycena polygramma. The sequence continues at coordinate 4,128,750 of JARKID010000001.1, read as the reverse complement.
AGGACGTTGAAAATCTCGAACAATACCTTGAGCCGCGAAAGGACAATCTACCTTTCTATCTTGATTATCAGAGCGAACCGATAGATAACGAGCGCACGAATAAACGCGGACGCGCCGCCCGGGGTGGTCCTAAAATGCTGTATTTGACTTCGGCAACGCTGGTTGTTGGTTCGTGAACCTGATAATATGTCTGGAGGGTAATCGACTAATTGTTTATATACAGTTCCTCCGAATTTACTGCTTCAATGGACTCAGGAATGCTACCACCACTGCGACGACTCGTTGCGCATATGCGTTCTCGAGGGAGGTAACGAGGGTCCTCGTGTTCCCATCCCGCCGGCACGAACCTTGGCGTCCGAATATGATGTTCGTTGTTTTGTCATGGCCTTTCCCCAACTAACACTCTTCTCAACAGATCGTCTTGATGACCTATCCGCGTCCGTCCCTTATTTCTTTTTGTCTTGATAATTCAACCAATGTTCAATTTAGGCTTTACGGCAGAAGCCGACGGGCAGGCGGACTGGACGTGGTCTCCGTGCACCTGTGCCGAGTACCCAACCGTCCGTGTCCCGAAATGTGTATGCAAACCGCCATCCTGCTCCCCGCTGCTGCAGATCCGCTGGAAGCGTCTCGTCATTGACGAGGGCCATGTGGCCGCATCGCTTTCGACGAAATTGACACAGTTCACGAAGAATGTCCTCAGCGTTGAACGTCGGTGGATTGTGACCGGTACCCCAACAACAAACCTCCTCGGCCTCAACTTCGGCATGAAGGTGAACGAAGCGCCCACCCCGGCGAGCGAGGAGGCCGAGACGGTGGAGGTAGACGCGGACGAGGGTGGCGAGATCGCATCGTCGCCCGTCGCTTCCGAAGAAGCTGAAGGGACCGAGGACGACGCTGCTCCATCGTCGGCTCCGCGTGTGTGGACCCGAGCTGATGGTGAGGATTTAACGAAGCTTGGAAATATGCTAGGCCATTTTGTCGGAGTGCCGCAGCTGCTGGCAAATACGCAGCTCTTCGGGACGCACGTTACTGATGCGCTCCTTGACAAGCGGGGGCCTCGAATCGGTGCGATAGATGTGCTCATGCAATTGATGTCGTCAGTGATGTTTCGCCATCGGTGTGTTTTCTGCTCTTCTGGTTCATTTTCGCAGCAATCAATTATTTCGACAGGATTGCCGATGTGGAGCAGGAGGTAACACTTCCCCCAGTCGAGCAAGAACTCGTCCTATTGGACCTCGATCCACTTGCGATCACGTCGTACAACGCTATGCAAGCTACGATTGCTATCAACGCTGTTACCTCTGAGCGCGAGGACAAGGTTCATTTTCGTCGTTCATCTATTTTGGATGAAAATTCAACCCATTGAATAGGACTACATGTTTCACCGGAGTGTACGTTATTCGCTAATCGCCCTGTTGTGCTCAGTCTGATACATTAATTAGAATGTGGCGGCCCTTCAAGAAACTGTTCAAAACATGACACAGTGAGTTGTTTCCTCGACGTCTTGGGACAAAATGAACTAAATACGACAGACTCATGTTTTGGAGAGTTGACGACAACTTCTACAGCGCACGGGAACTGCTGCGTAGGTCGGAAGAATTGTTGACTACACTGACGCCGACCACCAGCCCGGAAGACGTCAAACTGATGAACGACGCCTTGCATCACTTGTGAGACAACATGAATGTTTGGATCTGCGTCGCTGCTTACTATTCGAGCAGAAAGGTAGCGGACAGCGATCCACTTTGGTGCGCGGTTCAAGGGCACGAGGATGTTCCGTATCGTGTCTACGACCTCGCAGAGCCGATCTTCAAGGCCTGGACACGAGAGGGGCTTTCTACCGATTCGGACAATACCTCGGATGGATACATCCATCCCGACCGCCTCCAGCATATGCGCACCATCGTTTTCAAGCAGCCGCTCATCTCTCAGGACACCCTTGTCAATGCAGGCCTGTCTAGGGCGAAGCTGGACGCCGAGATACGCGCTGATGAATTGAAACGGAAAAAGGGACCCCAAATTTCGCGCAGTCAATTAAAGGCGACCAAGGCTGCACAGAAGTCCGGGGATGCCAACACTGTCAAAGAAATGCAAACGGAGTTAGCTGCGCAGGTCAGCCCTGAGGTCCACCTGCCCACATCCCAGCTACGTGACCGCCGCCACGACATCCGTCCGTCTGAACTTGTCCGGCGGTCGCCCATAGCGAGAACCAGGCTCGGCAACTCAGCGTCGAGTAAACTCAACTTCATAATCGATGAGGTATGGTCCGAATCCTTCTGAAATACGTGCTCTAACTGTGCTGGTCAAGGTTCTAAAATACTCGCCGACGGAGAAATTTCTAATATTCTCAGAGTCACCACTCACTCTGGCGCACATCGGCGAAGCATTGGAGCTGACCGGGGTTGGTTACAAACGCTTCACAACCGAGGTGAAAGCCGCCGTTAGAAAGCAGTCTGTTCTTACCTTCGAAACGTCCGACAAATTCCGCGTCTTTCTCATGGAGCTGAAGCACGGAGCACGGGGGCTGTAAGCTTCCTCTGCTATTTTTCATTTGCCTGCCTCTTATGCCTCTTCGGCTCGATACAGGAATCTTATAGCCGCCTCACGGGTGATTTTCTGTGAACCGGTGTGGCGCGCCGACGTTGAAAGCCAAGCGATCAAACGGTGCCATCGTATCGGCCAAACCCGACCCATCACAGGTGAGTAACCTTTTTCTTCCTTCCCGTTCTGCGAACATCATACGGTCAACAGTGAAAACCCTCGCCATACGGGCAACGGCCGAGGAGAATATGGCCGTTCGGAAGATGGCTCTCAAAGACAGCTCGGAAAAACCGAAGCTTCTTGACGAGAACGGGATAAGGTCGTTTATTGCGGTTTGTTTTCTTACTTCCAGGGTTTCTTCCCAGGTTTCATTGTATCCACGCAGAACCCCAAATTCCTCACGCAAACACCGACCACGTTGCCCATCGTCGAGTTTCCCCTGGTCAATTTCCCGTCTGCAAGCGAAGAGCCTGAGGATGTTCACATGGCTGAAGTGGAAGAACACACGTCGCGTGTTGTCGTGAGACAGATCCGCTTCCCTGCGGATGCCGGTTCGCCATCCACTTCTTTGAAACGGCCGGCTCCCGACGATGCAACTCCGCCTCGCAAACGGCAGGTCCGTCTCCTGTTGCCATCTCCATCGGCGGATAACAACAATCCCCCGAGTTCCCCACCCCAACTTGAACCAAAGCCGAGGGCAAGGGTACGATTCGCATGATTTAGAATACAAAAGCATGTAATGTATACATATTTATCCCTCCCATTTTTCATTGGCTTGGCTAGTTCGAATGTCCAGGACAAATTTCTGGACCACAAGGTTGAACTAACATCCCAACACACACTGACATGATGGAGCGCAGAGACAAGGCTTATGACCTCTGGCTTGTAGTTAGTGCATAGCTCAACTATCCGATACTTACCGGTGAGCTCTGCGGCACCATATTGGGATGTTCTGTCAACTTCAATTGAAGTTGTGAACCGGATTGAGTTGAACTAGTACCCTTACTAGCCGAAATGTGCCAGTTTAATCCGCACACGCAATGAAATGCGCCTCAGAGAAGCGGATAACCGATCACCTTGGATGGGGTGTAGATACACGCTGTGAGTGGTCGATCGCCAATGGTCTTTTAGCTATAATAGGGGCCGTGTTGCTTGGCTTTGCTTGGTTGCGTGATGCCTCGTGACCGTGTTTTTTGCTCCGAACTCTCACCGTACTTTTTTCCAAAGTCGCTCAAGAGCCCGGCTGAGAGGTGGTACTGCACCATATCCTTGGTATCTCTATCTAAACTTCTTTCCAGAGCCAAATCCTGTCTTGATTACTACAAATCCCTATGGATTCGGCGTCCTCTTTCGTTGGGCCTCGACAAGTTCAACCAGAGTATCAGAAACAGTACACGCTCGTGAAAATAGAGGGACGCCTTCGTTTTGCCGCCGTGCTTCGACACACTCTGGGATTACCACCCGAAATCTTGGCCGAGATATTCCTCCATTGCCTCCCACCAGCTTACGAATCCATGTTGCCCCACTTCTACAGCGCACCGCTCGTACTTTGTCGGGTATGCCGCCGATGGAGAGATGTTGCGACAGCTACTTCCGCTCTCTGGAGCAAATTGCATATCGCCTTCGATACAATGCCGATGACTCACGACTTGGAGCTGTACAACTTGTACAAGACTTGGCTCTCCAGAGCGCGCGGCGCCCCGCTTTCGTTGCTTGTGGAGCAGAGGGAACAATCACAAGAAGAAGATCCTCTGGCCAGGAGTGCTGCAGACTCGCTGATCAGAATCATCGTCGGGCTGTCGAGACAGTGGCGAAGCCTCGAGGTTGACCTCACACAGCAACTGGCCAACGTGATGTTCCCGACAGAAGGAACTTACCCTTTACTCGAGGATTTGGACATTTGGTCGGATGCAGCGATATCCATCTTCCACGCACCCCAGCTCCGCGAAGTCTCAATATCTCCCCATATACGACTCCCGTGGCACCAGTTAACTACGCTGCGGTGCTATGGAGCTTCTGTTCCTTCTTGCGTGGACATCCTCCGCCAGTCGCCGAATCTGCTGGAAGTGAACTTTCGACTCCAAGGCGGTCCGAAGCCGATCACCACCTCCATCTTCCATCTCGATCGTCTTCAAAGCTTAGCGCTGGGTAGTTGTGGGGACATGGCGCATCATCTCATGCATGTCCTCGATTGCTTAACGATTCCCGCTCTCAAGACTCTCACACTCGAGTTTCCCGAAATCGCCCCGACAAATGAATCGCCATACCTGTCTTTCCGGTCTTTCATATCCAGGTCCTCTTGCCAAATTCACACGCTGAGTTTGGAATATCTGCCAACGATGGTGACCAGCTTGATTGCATGTTTGCAAGCAACACCTTCACTAGTGGTTCTCAAGCTCCTGCCGGCTCCCCATCTCGCCGATATGTGCGCAGTATTTGGCCACTTGACGGGAGTCAACGATTTCCTTCCAAAATTGGAAGTATTCGACACATGTTTGCCAGACAACTCAACCGCTGAGTGGTTACCAATCGTGTCCGTCGTGACTCGGATGGTCTGCTGGAGATGGGCTGCGGCCACGCGCTTGCGGTCGTTTCGACTGGGGCATTATGGTGATGATGATCTGGTGATAGATGCCCTAGAATCGCATCCTGATTGTCACCGTTTGCAGGCGGAGGGCATGGAGTTGTACTTCGGGAACGACGATGACTACGATTGGTAGGCTGAGATTCATGTCATGCAGACGTCTGCGGCCTAACAGGCATTCGGATACATCTTGAACAGCAGTTCACTTACTCAGAGTCCATGTAGAACAGTTTTATGCTACGGAACCGGCCAAATTGGTCCAAGACGAGCGCGAACCGAACTCTCAGTGAACGAAGCTTCTCTCGCTACCTCGCTGCGGCGGAATGATTACACAAATTTGCGTCGACATATGGTTGCACATTGCACATTTATCTTGGCCCATATTCTTCCTGTTCTTGGCTGCCATATTGACGGCCTCACGCGCTTGAAAGAAGTCCGCATCTCGAGAAACTCAACTGTCTATTTCTTGAAAGTGAACCGGTGGGCCTTTGATTATAATACTCAGGGGCCGCGTTATTTGGCTTCGCTTAGTTCTGTGACGCCCCGTGACCGTGCCTTGCTCTTACTTATAACTCTCACCGCGTTCCTTCCAACGTCACTCAAGAGCCTGGCTGAGAGGTGGGACTGCACCAGATCCTTGGTATTGTAATCTGAGTTTCTTTCCCAGTGCCAATTCCACCGCCAAATCCCGTCTTGGTCGCATCAAATTCCCATGCCGGCACTCGTTGGGCCTCCATTATTGTGTAGTCGACAAGTTGAACCAGAGTACTATCAAAGCCAGTACACGCTGATAAACAGAGAGGGACGTCTTCGTTTTGCTGCAGTGCTTCGACACACGTTTCACTTACCACCCGAAATCTTGGCCGAAATCTTCCTCCATTGCCTCCCCCAAGCCGGGTTCCCTAGCCCCACCACTGCGCCTCTCGTCCTTTGCGGAGTATGCCGTCGATGGAGGGATGTTGCAATTGGTACTTCAGCCCTCTGGAGCTCCTTGTCTATCGATTTCGATAGGATGTCGAACCCCGGACCCATGACCGACCCAAACCCGGTGTATCAGACTTGGCTCTCCAGAGCCCGTGGTGCCCCGCTTTCGCTGCTTCTGCAGCAAGAGGACTTTGATGGTTATGTGGCCATAGATGATAGAGAAGCGCTAGCCCGCAGCGTCGTCGAGCTGTCGGGACAGTGGCGAAGCATTCAGGTTGGTGTCAGGCAGGACCTGGCAAACGCGTTGTTCCCCATAACAGAAACTTACCCTCTGCTCGAGGATCTGAACATTTCCCCGCCCGACCATCAAGATAATCTAGCGATATCCATTTTTCACGCACCACAGCTCCGCGAAGTCACAATATCTCGATATAATATGCATATCCAACTCCCGTGGCACCAGTTAACCACGTTGGGGTGCTATCGGGCCTCTATTCCATCTTACCTGGACATCCTTAGCCCATCGCCAAAAGTGTCGGAAGCTCGGAAGCCCCCTAAAAGCAGGTTGAAAGCCCCCCAAGTCCTCTCAAGCCTCAACAAGCCTGGTACCCCGCTTCCAAGTCACCTACAGGCCAATTTTTAACTTAAAAGTCCTTTAAAGTGCGGCAAGGGCTTTTTACGCATTAGAGGGCTTTTAAGAGCTTCCAAGCCACATTCAAGCGCACCGCCTGGCTTTCAAGCTCTCTTTTAAATTTCTTCTTGTAATTCACGAGTTATAAGACGAAGAAAACAGATTTATTGCGTGCGAGTACAAGGGAAGTAATACAGTGAGTGCGGGAAGTAGCTGGAACAGTGTAATAAGTGTGTATAGCTAAGAGAAAGCAAGAGTAACTCACCCGTGCGAGGACGATGCGGACGATGCGATGCGGACTATGCGAGGTGGGGTGGGCAATGCGAAATATTGCGGGCGTTGCGAAATTCAAATACAGTTGCGAGGAGGAGACTGAGATCCGTGTCAGTACAGGTGCAAGAAAAGCGTCGATAGACGTACGGGATGGACAAGGACTGTGCTACGGCTAGAGGCAATATATTAGCGAAAGATAGAAAACAAATAATGTGACGTACGGAGTAAGAGTACGAAGACATATCTAATAGCAATGGGTAAGTTAGGGTTAAAATTGTAAGACCCGTACGCACGTGTGGTGAAGTATCTGGTACAGAACAAAAATAAGTTAGTAAATTGAATGAATGTGGGAGACGAAGAAGTTAGCCATCATAGTAAGCGGCGAATACTGGCAGAGGAATCAGTCGATTAGTCCCACAGAAGCGCGAGTACTCACGGAGACAATGAAAAAATTGCACGGTTCTGAATACAAGCTCAGCAACGTGAAAAGCGACTCGAAGACGACGTACCTCAGACGCAACAGCACGCAGCGCGCGCTTGGCGAGGCGCACGGCGCGGGACAGGGGAGTCGGTGATCAACTAACCTTGTTGCGTACCAGCCGCCTACATGCGTTGGGTCAGCAGGGCTAAACAGCACAAATACAAGAGGGCTCACTCCTGATACGACGCGAGTGTTTCGACGGCGAGGGGTCTTGAGTGTGAGTCTTGAAGAGCGCCATGGTCGCGTCCCACACCTGAGACATATTTGTAGGTTCCCATTAGACGTCGAGCTCATTGTGCATCCCTGTATATTGCCGCAAAGCATGTAAGTGTCCACAGAGGAGCTGAGGTACACGCGCGCGTTGAAGCGCACCGGATGTCGAGGCCACCGATTGAGAGCAGGAGATGCGAGCCCGATGTGACGACGTATCTGCAGAACGGTAAGGGCATTGCAGGAGAGACGAGACGAGAGGCCCAGGGAAGTAACTCACGCGCGCAAAGAACGGGCTCCAGCAACGATTCGGCGTCGTCGTCCGTCCCACTGCGTAGGAGTACAACGAAAACTCACCTGCATCGAGGACAGTCTTGTTGTCAATGAGAGTCCGCATTGTGCGCTCTAAACAGCCTATAAGTGAATATATGCGCGTGTAAAAGCGGAGAAAGACGTGCTCCTTCGCCTCCGTGGCGGGCGGACGATCCCCCTCCTCATGACCGTCGGCGAGGGCGTCCATTTTGATACGAAGAACGTGCGATGTTGTTGGGTAGCATCGGGTGATGAACGCCACGGTCGGATTTGACGGCACTCTTGCTGACGGCGGAGACAATCGCGTCTGAAACGTAGGTCGGAAGCGAGTATTCAGGGTACGACCTTGGGAGGGAGGACGTTCATGTCTTTCTGTGGGCGGGCGCAGCGACTGAGATCGACGCGAGGACGTCTTCATACTCCCGTTTGGCCGCGGCGGGAGGGGCAGACAGAGGTGTGCTGGGGGCGGAGGAGGTAAGTGCTGAGTGCGGAGGGAGCGACTCAGGGACAGATGGACGCGGTGGTGGTCGGGACGAGAAGCGCGTCTCCGAATGGGCGCGCCTTTTAAAGTCCGACTCCCGCGGTCACGTGCACGCCAAAAGTTCCCAAACAAACGCGCCGTACGCGCTATTTGCGAGCTGTAAACGCATTTCGAAAATGCCTAGGGTAGGTTAAATACAAAACACATATTCTGACGTCGCCATGTAGGGACGGTTCGAGGAGAGCGTTGGAATTTGGCGTCGTCTGTCTGCTCTCTGCGTGCAAGCATCAGCAAACCCTGATTTCTCGGGTAGCACTCTGGAGCACTCTGAGAGCCCTACAGAGCACTCCAGAGCAAAAAAACCCTTACTATGGCACTACAGGCACTATGGGGCACTATGGGCCGCTCTGTAACACTCTGTAGCGCTCCATAGATAGCCATAGTGCGAAAAAATCAGGATTTGCTGATGAAGCATCGTCCTAGTTCCTGCTGGGGCGATTTGGAAAGATATTTCACAGTCCATGAGCGGTGGGCTCCCGTTTCTTATCCAGCCGGTAGGCCCTCGTTTGAATCTACATGACCGGTCTGTGGTGTGGGTGGAACTTGAAACTCCGAGCCGGTCGAACACGTCCCAAGAAGGGAAAGCGACGGGGGGTATACGTGCGGCCTGCGCGCCGCGTTCAGAAGCGGGGATCTTGGCGTTGAATAAAAACTGGAGAAAGCGGGCGATGTTTGGGTAACCTGATGTGTATTCAACTCATCCTTTTTTGTTGAAGAAGAAAATAGAATTTGCTTCCGGTTAGTATAATGGAGTCCGCGACACAGCCTAAGAGGCTGCAGTGGGTTTTGCTGATTAATATGTGCTATGCCAGGAGAGTGCAAGTTAACTACGTTATATCCGTTTTGCCGCAAAGAGTGCAGACAACCCTCAAGAAAACTCCAAGAAGAATAAATGCCAGAGCTTGAGCCGTCCTCATTCACAGGAGGATGAGAAATGTGCAAGCAGGAGCCGGTTCAAAGCCAGAGCAGAGTGCTGCGAGAGCGGTAGAGGCAAGGTATAGGCCGCGTTTTGGGCGGGAATCGGCGAGCCTCAGAAGCGGAGGTGAGGATTGGGGCAGCCTCTGAAGGGGCTCGCCAGCGGGAAGTAAAGCTGGGGAGGACTTTCAAAGTTGGAGCAAGGCTTGAAGAGGGCATGGAAAGGGCTTTGCGCGACGCGTCCAAGCCTCACCGGGACTTGCCGAGGTCACGAGGTCCTTAGAAGCTTTCGACACTTTTGGTGATGGCCCAGTCGTCGAATCTGCGGGAAGCAAATTTTCAACTGGAAGGTAGTTGGGAGCCGTTCATCCCGCCCAGCTCCATGTTACAGCTCAATCGTCTTCAAAGCTTAGCGCTGGAAGTTTGTGAGGACATGGACCACCATCTCATGCCTGTCCTCAATTGTTTGACGATTCCCGCTCTAAAGAGTCTCACACTCGAGTTTCCCTATCCCCATATCCTCCCGACAAGTATACATGTATCGCCATTCCGGTCTTTCATATCCAGGTCCCCTTTCCAGATCCACACACTGAGTTTGGAGTACCTGCCAACGATGGTGACCAGCTTGATTGCATGTCTGCAAGCAACACCTTCCCTTGTGCATCTCAAGCTCCGGCCAGCTCCCCATCTCGCCAATATGAGCGCGGTATTTGGCCAGTTGACGGGAGTCGCCGATTTCCTTCCAAAATTGGAAGGATTCCATACATATTTGCCGCTCAACCGAGACGCTGAGTGGTACCCAACCGTGTCCGTCGTGGCTCGGATGCTCTGCTGGAGATGGGCTGCGGTCGGAATCACGCGCTTGCGGTCGTTCCGACTGTGGTATGGCGACGGCCTGGAGATTGATGCCATAAAATCGCATCCCGAATGTCACCGTCTGCGCGCGGAGGGCATGAAGCTTTACTTTGGGAAAGACCAACTTGAAATTCCAAGTTGACTTCGATGTTTGACGGGCATCGCGCGCTGGATTAGATTTAATTCTACTGTAGATTTACTGTAAACCAACTGAGAAATCGTCGTTCATTTACAACAGGCGCTACTTTTGCAGGCAAGAAGGATCCACATAGTTGGCTCATAGCGGGATTTTCGGCCTATTCGGTCTTCGCAGATGGTAGTGCTTCCCAATTGGGAATGCCCTGGGTCTAGACCTCGCGAAAAGACCGCCGCTGTTGCCAGTAACGAGCGCTGTAACGAGTGTGCTGCTCGTTGGAGATGGCTGCTGTCGCGGATCCTGGCTTGCTCTTCCCCACGATGTACAACTTGCTTTCAGATGAAGGCTTCACCGACGACGACACTCTCCATGTCCCCACCAGCGGCGAGCTGCTCTCAAAGATGGCCTCGGAACAAGAATGCGAAGGTCCGTCAGCTGCGGATGTGTTATCGAGTCCAAGTTTCATTTTAGGGGGCAGAACTCGCATATAAGCTACTGGCGTCTTTACCGCGATCTCGTCTGGCGACAATCCAGCGGCGGCTGGCACCTTTATTGCAATTCGACGTTGTCGGGGTGCGTAACAAGGCTTTGGAGACGGAAACGGTGTGTTGACGGATCTATAGTCACTTCCTGCGGAAGTGTCTTTGCATATTTTCTCGCATTTGCCTGCTCAGACGCTCCTGACGTGTGCGCTGGTAAGCCATCGATGGCGCGCGCTTGCAAACGACCAGGCAATATGGAAGAAACTGTGTGTCGACCAGGGATGGGCGTGGAAGCAACCCTCGCGAACACATTCATTTGATACGCCTCGAAGCCGGGGCGAGACATGGGACGACGACGAGGGCATGGGTGACTCGGACGAAGAGGAGGACGACACCGATGATGCCGTCGAGACTGCAAAAGCGGAGTGGACGCTGATGCAGGCAGAGCTAGACTCAGGTTTTGCCTCCCTGTCCCTGACGTCCCCTTCCCCGCGCGCCTCCATCGCGCCCAATGCCTCGTCCTCGCGGTCCAAGTCCCGCACACGCCACAACTCCGCCCCGCCCGCCCTCAGCGACTCGACATTCCTACGCCCAGACTACAAGCGCCTGCACCAGACACACACGCGGCTCAACAACCGTGTGCGCGCAAGCTCCTTTCGCCTCTCGGCGATCCAAACGCGCGGCGGGCCGTCCAACGCGCACACCACAACTATCTACTGTCTGCAGCTGTACACGTACCCCGCGACGGGCGTGCAGGTGCTTTTCACGGGCTCGCGCGACCGCACCGTGCGCGAATGGAACCTCACCACGGGGCTCGTCGAGCGCGTCATCGCGGGCGTGCACGCGAGCTCCGTGCTGAGCATTTGCGTGCACGACGGCTTCGTCGCGAGCGCGGGGAGCGACCGCCGCGTCGCGGTCTGGGACCTCGCAAAGAACGAGCTCGTCAAGATCATCGCGGACCATGAGGACAGCGTGCTGTGCGTGCGGCTCGATGGCCGGAGGCTCGTGTCGTGCTCGAAGGACCGCACGGTGCGCACGTACTCGTTCCCGGACCTCACGCCGCAGTTCGTGCTTGGGGCGCACCGCGCGGCGGTTAACGCCGTGTCGCTTTCCGACACGCTCATCGTTTCTGGGTCGGGCGACCGCTCCGTGCGCCTCTGGGACGCCACCACCGGTAAACTTCTCCGCACGTTCGAGAACCACCACACCCGGGGGTACGTTCTCCTTTTTTTTCCCCCTGCGCACAATACTCACGCGCTTACAGGATCGCCTCAATAGACTTCATGGCCCCATACGTCGTCTCAGGCTCGTCAGACAAACACCTGCGTCTATTCGACATCACGACCTTCCAAGGGTGGTCTACATCGCCAGAGTACGACGGCAGCCCGCCCGCGGCGCCGCTCCCCGGCGCGCCGGGCAGCGTCGTGTGCACCGCGTGCGGCAGCACGGGCGCGGTGGGGCGCGGGCAGCATGCGCGCGGCACGACGGCGCAGCGCTGCGTGCACACGGACCTCGTGCGCAGCGTCGCGCTGGGCCCCGACTTTGTGCTCAGCGGGAGCTACGATTTGACGATCAAGGTGTGGGACCGCAAGACGGGCGCGCTGGTCGCGGATCTTACGGGCGGGCACTCGGGGCGGATATTTTGTATTGGGTTTGACTGCACTAAGGTTTGTGTTTTGTGTTTCTGTCTCTGTTTTCGACGGGGCTGATGAGAGTCTGATACAGATTGTTTCGTGCGGGGAAGACCAGCGGATATGCGTTTGGGACTTTTCGCATGGGATCGACACGAGCTTTATACAGCTTTGACGTCGCCGGTCCCAGTCTGCCTGCTTGCTCTCCTTTGCTTTTGCTTGCTTTCCTCCGGGTCTCCTCCACCGTCGTTCTTATTTCTTGTACCTTATCGCGTCCTTTCCCTCATCACCATCGTGTGCCTCATCATCATCGTCATCAATTCACGTCTCCCTCATCTCTCGTCTCCCTCATCTCCTCCCATCTCATCTCACCATCACCATCACCATCGTCTCAACACGCAACGCACAATACGCACCCCTCATCCTTCATCCGGACACTCACCCCCGCACATTCGTCCCCTGCATCTCTGCATCCCTGCATCCCTGCATATATTCCCCATAGTGCCCACCCATCCCCACCCACTCTGCACTCTCTGCACTCTCTTTCTCTCTCTGCACTCCACGCAAATCGAGATCTTTGGCATGTACATTATATGTGTTTGTGTATGTATTATGTACTATCCTTAATTCGCATTCATCGATTCCAGGTCCCGACCGTGACGACCTTTGACTTCGGGCGATTGATGTCGGTGCGCATTCCGATGCCCTCCATTGGTGTTCTTGAGTTTCCTTATCCGGACCTGGTGCTCGACGCCTCTGAGAGTCCGAGCAACCGCGCGCGCAGTCGTTGTCTCCAGGGCGAGCCGAGGGACCGTGGTTAAGGTAGGTAGGTAGGTAGGTAGAATTACACGGCACGGTCCCACTGAGGAACGCCGGGGCCCAGGGAGTATCTAGATGTACACGCAATACACGCAAAGGCGCGTTCAATCGGCTTTCAGATGATTATTTAATTGGGCTGCATTGATACATCCGCCGCGCTCCCACCTGCGTAACCACGCTCTGACTCTCAGGCATCCCTCTGTCCCACAAACAACACGCACACATCGTACACCCGCTGGTAAATTTCCTGTCCTCTCATACTGTACCTGTACTTTAAGTAAACGAACTGCATAAATATTTCCGAAATCACAAGCGTATAGCACCCGCACCCGCATACCCTCAAATATGTACGTACACTTTTTGGTATATTGTACAACCAGCAAGTTATTGTAGCATTGATATGTAGCAGTACTACTGCTGCGAAAGATGCGAAAGGAAGGCTTGTCCGCTGTCGGAAGAGGGTAAAAAAGGCCTGCCCGAAGACTAATAATGCACGGGATAAACTATGTACCACGAGTTGTCGATTGTAATTATCATGCCCTGCGTGAGGAGGAATGCGAGTAAGTAAAAGGGAGGAGGAGGAGGATGAGAGGGGGAAGGGGAAGGGGGGACGTACCATAACGAAGTCCACTGAATGCGCAACGAAACTCCACCCCCACCCTAGTACCTCTGCGCGAGACTGCTCGTCCGCCGCGAATTGCGGTAGTCCTCCACCTGCAGCGCGGCCGGCGCAGGCGCCCCGCGGTCGAGGCACTCGAGCGGCACCATCCCCGTGTCACCGCGCGCGTTCTTGCACAGCGCCCAGCCGTCGTCGTACTCGGACACGAGGCCCACGACCTCGCCGGTCGTGATCGACAGCTCGTCCGGCAGCGAGGGGATGAACTCGTAGCGCACAGTCGCGGATGCGCCGCCCGCGGGCGCGGGCGGCGCCATGGGGTTGTTGTACGAGGACGGCATGGGCGCGGGCATCGCCGGCACGGGCATGCCGCCGCCCATCGCCTGCGTCTGCGCGCGTGCGAATGTCACGCCTGGGGAGGTCTCGCCCATGGACGACCCCGCGGCGGTGTACGCCCCCGCGGCGGAGGTGTACGGCGCGGGCTCGAAGGAGCTGTTCGTCGGGCGCGGGGCGGTCATCCACGGCGCGGTTGCGCGGTTCAGCTTGCGGTTCCGGACGGCGCGCTGGCGGATGAAGAAGATGAACGCGCCGAGGATGAGCATGACGCAGGCGATGGTGATGCCCACGACGGCGCCCGTCGGGAGGCCGTGCTGCTTGCTGCTCACTGCGGAGACGGGGCCGTTTTGCGCGCCCTCCTGACCGGCGGCGCCAGTGCTTGGATTTATGGCGGATGCAATGGGGCTGGGCGGCGGAAGTACGGCGGCCGTGGTCTGGGAGACGACAGGAGGGGCTGAGGGGCTGGCGGGCGCGGCAGGGGATACTGCCGGGGCAGATGGCAGGGGGACAGAGGGAAGGATCGTGTCTGACGGGGCGGAGGCCAGGCCCGGCAGAGAGGGCGTTATTACAGTTGCAGAAGCAACGACCGGGGTGGTTAGCGGGGTGCTAACCACCTGGATAGTGCTCGACGTCGTTGAGGTGGTAACAATAGGATTGAAGAAGGTGAAAGTCGCTGGAGCAGTGAAGACTGCAGAGACCGTGTTCTGTCGTGCGAGAGGAGCGGCGTCGGGCCAGCCTTGGAAGGGGAGCCGCTTCCTGTGCCGCACCCGCTCAGCAGGCAGGCGTTGCAGATTGCGGTGCATTATTAGTGAAGGAACGTGAGGGACCGCGCCAGGGCTGATCAAAGGCTGCCGCTCAAGAGAAAAGGAAGCTGAAATGCGAAGATAATACAGAGAAGAGAGGAAGGAAGAGCGAACGATCAATAGACAGCATCATAACGACCGCTGATCCCAGCGACCAATCATCTCTTGGCAACGGTAGAGGCCAGCCCCGAACTGCTGCTCCCTTGCACAAGGCGAACAAAAACAATCCGCTGATCTCCATGCGGCGTCCAGGGCAAAACCCCGCTGAGAGCTGACTCTGACTCTGACTCAGGAGGCGGCGAACGCATCATTTCTTCAGGGCGCGCGGCGTGCCAGATAGGATAAGACTTAGGATAATATTTTAGCTCAGCTAGGTCCCCTTTCGGAACGTGCCGAGTTGTAGTGTACAGTATAGTACACTGGCCTAGAAATGTACTACCACTACGCTGCAACCCACTCGCCCTCGACGAGCTCACCCCTTTTAAGGCTGTAGATCTTGGGTTCGCGAGATGCAGCTCAAGAGCAACTGACCTTCCTGTACGATACCGGATACCTATCTACCGGTCCTTCCGGCCCAGCAGGTTCTGTCTGCCATGCGCAGATAACCACCTATCCGTGCCTGCGAAAGCCTTGAATCTCGGGAATCTCGGGCTGTCGACATCAGGTCGGGTCCAGTGACTGTGAAACCTTTTCGTGGATGTTGTCTCAGTTTCTGGCTTGTTTCTGCTCCAGCCTATGGGCGATCTGGCGTCACTCGACATCGGTCAAAGCGTAGAATATAATCCGCATCGGTCTGGAAACGGGGTTCAAAATTTTGACAGCATCTATGGACGCGAGGGACACGAAAGATGGAATCTGGGCTGAATCTATCAAGAACGGGGACG
Source organism: Mycena polygramma (assembly GCA_029449255.1). Lineage (NCBI taxonomy): Eukaryota > Fungi > Basidiomycota > Agaricomycetes > Agaricales > Mycenaceae > Mycena > Mycena polygramma. The sequence continues at coordinate 4,112,773 of JARKID010000001.1, read as the reverse complement.
CACCAAATATACAACCGAGCGCAAAGTGAGCACAACTCCCAGCAATCATCATCATGATTGGGGCTTGGATCGCATTTACATGTATATGTCGTCTTGTCCTCGTTCACTGCGACACCAGGACCCAACTCCCAGCATTCAAGACCTCAGATTCTTCCCAGAATATCAATCGCTCGGAACCCACGGTGTTCTCACTCCAGTCTGTGCCTATGGGTCGATTCGGCTTCCTGGCAACTCCGTGTCGCAGGCCCACAGTGGTAAGGATTGGCGTTTTTGGCGCCCAGGACTGTCAACTTGAAGCATCCCGATCTTTCAAGTTTGCGGCTAGACCGGTTGGACCTTCCCGACGCCCGCTGATCAGCCCGCACTACGCACACGCGTGTCCGTCGCGGTGCCGCCAGAATCGCAGATCTCGAGGCTGTGGAGGAGGAGAGCCGGTCGTCGGTCGAAGTGATGCAATGATGCTGGTCTTCCAATTGGTGCGTACATGTAATTTGTATGTAATGAATGTCTCCAATCGCTCACAAGGCTCAAAAGGTTCAAAATACTATCTAGACCTTGGATCTTCAGCCGTTCAGACGATTATAAGCATAATTGGGCCGCCGACAACTGTCGCGGACGCAAGCAATCATGCATCAAATGTTGGCCCGCGTCAAGCCCGCGTCGCGCCTCGCGTCGGCTCTCTCAGCCGTACGTGTGTTATGCGGCGTCGGTGTCCCCCATCCCGGAAATTACTGTTTCAGCCTTCGCGTTGTAGTTCGGTGATACGCTGCCCGGAACCTTGGCTACTTACTACTGCTCAATCGTGATCCGTCCCAAGGCAAAATGAATTTATGAAAGCGCTTAAGAGCGGGGATCTGCGGGGATCCGGATTTCGTCGGCGTCTGTCAGTGGTCACCGTCCTCGGTGGCCCTCTCGCTTGTTGAGTTGACCGGAACTGTTGCGTCTTGACGATAGAGTTTTGCGTGATTCAGTCGAGGTCGCTAGAGCTGGTTGGGCGTAGTAAGTGTTTGTCATCGGTGCAACTGTATCACCACTCGAGTGATATTGGGAGAGCGATCTGATAAGACTGGCAGCTTTTGAGCTCAGTTTCACTGTTTCGACCGGACTCCGTACCCAACTAATCCATACTACCCCGGAATCGCACCTCTGTCAACAAGCATGTCGATTTTTTGCGCAGCAGCCTGGTTGAAAGTCCAGGAGGATATCATTAAAATTATACTGGGTTCAAGGGGAAGAATAGGAGCATACTGGGTGAACTCCGACACGACTGAGTACTCGTACGCAAGGCGGGTGAGTTCTGACAAGCCCTATAATAAAGTTATCCAACCTACTAAACCTAGAGATTCAAATGATAAATATATCTGCGCGACCCGTTGCGTACAAAAAACGACGTACGAGCCAGAGTTAAACTTGATGTTTTCTCAAAGGCGAGTTTGAGCATTCAGAGTCCTGACACGGCGGCTGGAGGAATTTTCCCTTTTATCCGAAGTTACACGCGGAAAGTTCCGGCGGATCAAAGGAATGACTTACGTAGGCATCCGACGGCGTTTTGCTTCAGACGGCGATGAAGAGAGTAGCGACGCCCTCAGGCGACAACCCACCTCCCAAGAGGACAAAGGCCAGCCAGGCTTGCGCTTCCTGTCGCCGACAAAAGTCCCGATGCGAGATCCTCGACGTCCGCCCCGCACCTGGAGCCCCCGTCGCCATCCGCTGCCACCGCTGCAAAGTCCTCAACGTGGAATGCTCCTTCGAGACCTCCGACCTCATCCATTTCTCACCGCAAACAACGTCGTCGCAGATCTCACCATCCGCATCGTCATCCGCTCCGTCCGCCGCGCGTAGTCCGGCTTCTCCAGGCGGTGTGCCGAGCCCAGACAGCTATGGCGGCGGCTTGAATACCCTGGCCACGATTGCGTCGTCGCGCCTCAATGTGCCAGAAATTGTGGCTGATCCTCTTCCGAGCCATAGCGGCATGCTTCCGGAGGATCTCCTGCCAACAGCGACGACTCCGCTGTGGGGGTGCGTTTCGCGTGTCGACTGGACGGCTACGCCGATGCTCGCCATTCAGGAGCTTGTCCGGTGTTCGCGCACGGATACCACAGGCCCTCAACTCCCCAGCGGCAGCCGTCTGTCTGATATTCTGACCCCGCCGGAAATAACTTCGCTGTTGGAGATGTTCGTGTTGCATATTTCTATTACACACCACCGACACTGACTCCGGCGTATAGGTTCGAGACTCGCTACACGCCATGGTTGTGTGCCCAGCCCGGTCCTTTAGAAAGCAGCAATTCTTTGTTGGATATAGTCCGATGCACCATTGCGTCGCGACACATGTCCCCGTCTGTTCGGTCATCAATTGCCCCGCGGCTACAAAAACTTACAGAGGAAGCCTTCCATCGGGAAATATTCAATCCTCAGCCCTCCCTCGAGTCAATCAGGGCGCTGCTCATCCTCTCTATATGGACACCGATCTGCGGCACTGGCGCGGAGGCGCGGGATGGACGGCTGCTCATTGCCTCGGCCGTCAGCATGGCGATGAATCTGCATCTGGAGAAGGAATCCAAGCGGACTGCCAGCCTGAGGGCTGAGAAAGATAAGCTGACCCCAGACAACCGGGCAGAGCTACATGAATCCATGGAAAAGTGGCGCTTGGTAATACATGTTCCGCCAGCTTTCGAGCCGCTTACTGAATTGCGCATTAACAGTGGATGTATCTGTCGACTTCCGAGTCGATGTATGTACACTCTTCTTTTCTGCTAACTATTTTTCCTGATCATGTGTGTAGGTTGTGCCTAGGAACCGGACGCACCCCCGTTTCTCATCTCTCCCAAGTTGATCAAGAGATGATAGACCTGAATTCCTTGCCCCATTTCACGCTTTCTTCCGTTCGCGATATTCGGCTCGCCGTGGTTGGGAAAATGTCCCAGATGGCCGAAAGTGCGCTCAGGCTGCGGTTGAAGAGTGTCAAAGATTTAGAATCTTTCTTCGAGGATATAAACAACTCGATGTATGCGATGGAGGGTTTTAGTCGACTCTTCATGCCTTTGCCCAGTAAGTTATGAGTTCAGTCCTGTATTACTGGTGTTGATTTTTTGCCAGTCATCGCAGAGTTCGACACTTTTTATTCGCAGATGCTGCTCCTCCAATATTCGGCGTGTCGCCTTCTCATAATGCACCACGCACTCCGCGAGGTCCGGACTGCATACGAACGGGAGGCGCCACTCTTGCGCTGGTACGCCGCAGAGATCAAAGGCCGCTGTATCTCTCTCTTCTGGGGCCACCTCGCCCTCATCGCCGCCGAAACCGTCCTCAGCACCTTCCTCGCGCCGGCTGACCTGACGCTCCTGAACACCGCCCCCGACAACCTCTACGTGCAAGTCGGCTTCGCCGCAACCTGGATCTTCGTCTCGAACTTCTCGTTGCACCAGCTCGGACACACCCAGCTGGGCGGCGCGAGCGAGCGCCTGCAGAGCATGACGATCGCGCGGCTGAACCAGATCGCGCACGCGCCGGAGCACGCTGCGGCGCGGTGCGGGCACGTCCTCGCTGCGCTTATGAGCGCGTGGAAGCAGCGCCAGCCGAGTGAGACGCATCTCCGCACGTGCATGCTCGACATATCGTTCTTCCCGGTGCCCACCGTCCTCGGGCACAAGGGGTTCGATCCGCCGAGCTACGAGGACCTCGCGGGCAGTGCCGCCACGGCGGAGGCGGCGCCGAATAATTCTGACCTGTTCATGGACGACGCATTTTGGGCGTCGTTTATCGAGAATTTGAACTCGGATACGTTTATTGCGCAGAATTCTGGCATGGCGTAACCCAACTGCCGTTTTCAACCAGGATGACGGGCGAGTTCAACTTCAACTTCTTTTTTGCACAATGTATATACAGACTCCATCCGTACTAAATCATATGTTTGTATCCGCTGTGTTCTTGCTAATCGATGGTTATTTTCCCTGTTTCAGTGGCACCGTAGTCGTCCATCTAACTTTCTTCCGAAGAAACAAACTGTATTTGGGGCTCCGAATTGATCCCATCATCACGGCTCAACTCGAACCACCACGAGTCCACGACCTCTGGAACGGCGCGGATTTGCAACCTTCTGGAGTGTCTTCGACGGCAGGATTCATATCTGGCAAGACCAGCTTATCTCTCCGGTTGAAACACTCGCCAACATCCTCCTTGCTTATCGTAAGTATGCAACAGCAACCCAATGCGGCACCCCACAAGTACGAGCCACCCGATCTCTTTCTCTCGCTGTGTATCCCAATTTGAGTCTGGCGTAACTTGTCACTCGGGGTTGTTTGCACCGCTGCCGCCGAAGCACTTACCTGGCCAGAAAGGAATTGGAGGTGTACTATACAGTGTACTTTAGATTGGACAGTCAACAACACCTTGAACGACCTCGTGATATACACTCGACAGCACTCAACGTCGAGGCACGAAGATCTGCAGAGATCAGCCCGAGCGTTGCAATGGCGATCGCGGAGGATCACTGCCTGTCTTCTGCGGATCGTGTGGATCGGAGAAGCAGGTGGGAATAGGTGGGAATGAGGTGCGCTAGACTGACTTGGTATTTGCAGACATTCGCTCAAAAAGTGGCGAAATTCGGAGCACGTATCTTCCTTCAAGCTATAGTCGTCCTTCACAGCAACTCCTTATCCTCTTTTTGCACACAGCTTGTAATTCTACCCCTTATTTCCCTGGATACGATGTCGTTACGATTGGATCCGCTCACGTTTTTTGACAAGCCTCTTGTGTTATCTTCAACGGGACTCGTTCAGACTCGTTCGCCGCGTAATTTGCACCGGCGAATATCGGACGTTTACAGCTCTTCTTGGCGCGTAACCGACGGGAGGCCTTGTGTCAGCTTTTATATTCCAGCCTCAATCCAGCCTCGCAGGGGTGTACCAGCTGTTCACGGAACCTTATGGTTTTCATCAAATCCGGGAAACCATCACCAAGCGACAATGCGCCAAGTTATGTTTGAAACAGCCGCGGTTCGGTATTTAAACCTCGTCTTTCTTTGCTCTTGCTCGTCTCTCGGCTTCCCTTCGTTTGCCCCGAAACACCATTCACTCATTCAACACACTCTCATTATGAAGGTCTCTATCACCGCGTTTGTTGCTCTTGCCCTCGCCTCTTCTTCTTTCGCGTCTCCTACTGCGAACGTGAAACGCCACGGACCTGGAAAGCGCGGCCTCACCTGGCCCTACTATAACGGCGCTCTGAATCCCGGAAAGCTGAATGACGGCCAGGGCACTGTCAACCTCATGTGCGTACCACACTCGTATCATTTATTCGTGTTGTAACATATCGCACAGTTACGATTATGAGACCTACTCTCCTCCCTCTTCCAATGGACTGGGCGGCCTTAATTTCATTGGAATGCAGCGCTGCTTAGATTGCGACTCTTCCCCCATTAGTCAACTTGCGACGCGCCAGAGGCAACTCGGATTCGCCACGGTCCTTATTAGTCCCTTATAACCAGACGCTGCAACATATCTAACGGGAATCCGTTTGTAGGTCTTCACCCTCAACGAGCCCGATGTGAATGGCATATCCCCGCAGCAAGCTGCTAGCTGGTACAAGACGAATATCAACCCCTTAGTGCGTTGGCTTCTCTTCACGCAGATACTGGTTGTCTCATCGTCATTATGAACAGGCTATCAAGAAATCACTTCCCGCTATAACCTCGTCTACCAGCGCGGGGCAGGGTCTGGATTGGATGCAGCAAATGGTCAACGCCTGTGCCGGGCAATGCTTCTACGATTATATCAACCTCGTAAGCACAGAAACTCCCGTTCAACATTCACTCCATTTGCTCACCCTCCATATGTAGCACTGGTACGGCCAGAACTTCGCTCAATTCCAGGCGCACGTCCAAGATGCTCACTCCCGCTTCCCCAACACACAACTTGTCATCACCGAATTCGCCCTCCAGAACCCGTCTGGCGGCCAGGCTGACCAGTACGTATTTCTTTTTCTGGTTTGTCGTCGCCCATTGATGATATTTTCAAGGCTCGCTTTCTTCAAGCAGGCGTTCGCCTATCTCGATTCGGCTGCCTTCGTTTCGATGTACTTCCCCTTCGTGGCGACGTCCCCGAGTCTTTTCCAGAGCAATGACCCGAACGGTGCTGGATTTGTGGGAACGGGTTCGACGCTGTACAACAACGACGGTTCGATTAGTGCAGTCGGTCAACTGTTGCTGTCCGCTTAAGAGTTGGTATACCAATGGTACTTGAACCTAATTAATAAATTGGGGGGCTCACCCATTTGACAACGCTCTGTAAACCGCAAGACTTGCCGTTCGATGTTAATGCCGTTGGTTGAAGCGGCTACTATGCCCTGATGAGCCAACCTATTTTCGGCAGGTGTCAAACAGCGATCACGTCACTGTTGTTGCTTTCTTTCCACGTTCACTATGGCATCCAACCCGTTCGACATCCAGGAGCTAGTCGAGTGCTGTGTTGATTTTCTGGACGACTCGAGTCTAGATTTGAAGGCGTGCACCCTCGTATGCCGTGCTTGGACATATACCGCCCAATCTCATCTGTTCTCCACGAACGCCTTTTGGGACTCCATGGCGGACCAGCACCTGCGGATCCCGAAGCTTATAGACATGGCCAGCACATTCCATATACTCGGACTTATCTCCCGACTCGAGATTAACCTGCACTATCTCGGTTCTGACTCTTTTTTGGTTGCCATCGACAGCCTCACGCGCTTGAAAGAGGTCCGCATTTCCGGAAATCCAGTGGCATCTACTCCTGGAACAGCCATGCTTTCCGTTCGTGGGCTCTTCAGACTTCCGACAGTGCAGAATGTCGAGGTCCACTGTTCCTTTACCAGCCCCGTAGCATTTTTAGAAATTTGGGACGGGTGTTCGGAGAGCATCCGACATTTGGCGCTGGGAAGCTTTCGCGTCAATGACAACGAGTACGATTGGAACTCAGCTCCTGTCGTAGAACCTCGCCAGAAGATTAAGCTCGAGTCCCTGCGCCTCTCATACGCAGACTTGATCTTTCCTTGGCTGGCATGCGACGCGTGTCCGTTTGCCTTTTCGCGTGTCGCCACTCTATCCGTGGCACACGCGGGCATAGGTTTTCGGACAACCCCCGTGATATTCTGGAAACACTCCAAAATATTCTCGCACCTCTGTTCGCCAACAGCCATTCAGCATCTCGAACTCAGAGGCGATGCGGTGGGTGCCATCTCCAAGTCTTTGATCTTCTTTTACGATCCTCGTTTTTTTTTTGTTAGATTTTGGACCCCATTGACCTCGGGATGTTCACGCACCTGCAAAATCTGACCCTTGAACTTGTGAACGTGCGGACTATGAACATGATCCTGACCACGCTAGCGAGGATCCCGTCAGGGAACCGCATTTCCCGCATTGCCATCCATTGCACACGGACCTGGCCGCACATTCTTAGCTCCGAAGACGCCTTTTACCCCCTTGACGACCTGCTTTCTCGCATGCCGATGCCAGAGTTGATAAATGTTGAGGTGCTCGTGGAGTCTCGATATGCGGAGAAAGCAAAGAACGCTTTGGCGGAGCTGGATGCACGTCAGTTGTTGACTGTCATCTCGTACTAGGAATCTGCATTCGTTGGGATCCTGCGCGGAGGCCACATCTATTAAGGTCTGCCCAAAAGCAAAATTACTTGTAAGCTGTAAGTTCGTAGCTTTTTTTAAGGCTTCCTTGACTATTCTGTGACGCGAGATTTCCATATTCCACAAATCTACGGTTGAACTACGCCCGGCAAGAAACAGCCTCATCAAGTCAAAACACACTATGAATTGTGAAAATCGATACACCGGTGCCCCTCGGAACCTGATTGAACACGATTTCTAATCCTCCAGGGAACAGGATGCAAGAATTTATTGAAGGTCGTCAGTGGTCACTAGAATACTTGGGCTTGAGGGCCATTGCATGCGCATGGCAGACCGAGTTTGGTTCTTTTTGAATTTTTTTTTCAGTGTGCGTGTCGAGGCAAGGTAATCAGAGCCACCTTGGTCATATCCTTGTCATTCAGCTATAAGTACCATAATGCTACCTGATGCCCATAGCCTTGCTCACCCTCGCCCGAGCTGCGCTCGGCTCGAGTTCGCCGGGTAAAGACTGCTGTCCTTGCTGCTGTCCAAGAAATGATTTTTCTGAGACATTGCTTTTTGCTCACCCTTGCCCGAGCTTCGCTCGGCTCGAGCTCGCCGGGCAAGGTGCGGAAAGCAGAAGACTGAAAAATTGTTGAACGTTGAATCTGCGTTGAACCAATGATTTACTGAGAACGGCTAAGTGTAAGGCCGGGATGACTAAAGATGACTAAAAAGTAAGGGAATGGTCAGACAAAACAGTAAAGTAACCGTATTGAGCACCAAAAACACACGATAATTCCCGTATTAGGGTAAGTTTCCAACACCTTTGAACAACGTCATCGCTGCGAAAAACACCTACTCTGGCGCTAAAGCTGTGCATAACCGAGTTAAAAATAAATTTTTAAACTCGGAACCAGTAGACTACAATGTCGACAAGCATGGATCAGATACATTTCTGACAAATATCAAAGCTACGTGACCCCAACCAGGAAGAACGGCGTCAAAAAAAAGAACAGCTGTAATTAAATGTAAAATAGGGGTCGCGTTGCTTGGCTTCGCTTGGCTTCGCTTGGTTACGTGTGTCGTGACCGTCTCCCTCTCTGACCGTGTTCTTTCCTTCTTGGTCCAGAAAACTGGAAGCTCTTTCAGCGTCGCACAACAGCTTGGCTGACAGGTGGGACTCAGCCAGGCTTTTAACAGTGTTATCTGAACTTTTTTTTTACCACGCTAGATTGTACCAATACCCCATGTCGGTGTCCTCTTTTGGACCCGGAGGACTCGGAGTCGGGCCTCTGTCCAGTCGACAACCAGAGTATCAGAACCAATACACGCTTGTGAACGTAGAGGGACGTCTTCGTTTTGCTGCCGTGCTTCGACACACATTGGGATTGCCACCCGAAATCTTGGCCGAGATATTCCTCCATTGCCTCCCCGAATCCATAGTCCCCAGCCTCACCACTGCGCCTCTCATCCTTTGTGGAGTATGCCGTCGATGGAGGGATGTTGCGATAACTACCCCAGCCCTCTGGAAATCCTTGATTATCGACTTCGATCAAATGTCGACCAAAGGAGTCTACCGTCGTGGCATGGTCGGGATGTACCAGATGTGGCTGTCTAGAGCGCAGGCTAGCCCTCTTTCGCTAGGGCTGCATGCGGAGGGTCGCTTTGCCCCAGGTCCCATGATACAGCCGCTTCTCAGCACGATCACTGGGCTATCGGGACAGTGGCGAAGCATTGACCTCTATCTCGGAGAGGACTTGGCCAACTTCATATTCCCTACAGCCGAAGCCTTCCCTCTACTCGAGGAGCTACGTTTATCAAATTTCGACCATGATCTCTCCACGATATCCTTGTGTGATGCGCCGAAACTGTGCTCATTCTCATTCTATTATGATCCACCGAATCAACTTCCATGGCACCAGTTAACCACGTTATGGTGTGGCTTTGTCTCCCTTTCTGCTTGTCTCCAAATCCTTCGCGACGCCTCAAACCTCTTGAATGGGAATTTTCAAGTTGAAGATGATCCCTCCACTCTGCCTATTTCCATCGTACAACACAGCCATCTCCAAAACTTAGAGCTGGGTGCAGCTGACCAAGACGAGGATCGCCTCTTCTACAATCCCATGCCTCTCCTCAAATGCTTCACAATTCCCAGTCTGAAAAGTCTTACGCTCGACTTCCCCTGGTCCCGCGGTGTCACAATCCCCCCAGCAGATACATCTCCATTCCTTTCTTTCATGTCCCGATCTTCTTGTCAACTCCACACCTTGTCTTTGTCAGACATGCCAACCACGTCGGACAATTTGGTCGAATGCCTGAAAGCCACGCCATCGCTCGTGCATCTCAAGCTCACACCAGTTCCCATTTCCGCCGACATGGACGCGGTATTTGCCCAGTGTACGGGATCGGTCGACTTTCTCCCCAAATTGGAATCATTCGATACATATTTCTCGTCTACCCCCGACTTGCCGCGCGCATATGTCCTGGTTCAGATGCTGTCATGGCGATGGGCCGCGGGCACGGTTGGCATTGGGCGCTTGCGGTCGTTTCGACTGGGACACGATTGCGACGGGTTCGGGTTTGATTCCACGGGGCGCGTGTTCGATGAAGACACACAGTTGTATCGTCGCAATATCGGTCTCGAGTTCGATGTGGCCGTAAAGTCGCATCCAGAGTGGCACCGACTGCAGACGGAGGGCATGAAATTGTCCTTGGGACCAGAGGGCGAGTAAGTATCGCTCCACAGTTGCGTGCTTTCAACGTGTCGCTTTTTCGAGAAATATGTATTGTGGAAAACAGAATCCGCGCGGAACCAGACGGTCCAGGAGAAGTGGATCGGGTTGATCGAAATAGAGAGAAAAACGAAAACCCGCTCTTATGACACGAGAGTGGAGTAGAGCTATACACTAACTTACATAAGTCAGACGTTTTTACCTTGTGCTCGATTCTGATTTTGTCACGTGTGTTGAAATGTTCTGTTCAGAAATTTATACAGCATTCGAACTAGTAAAGCCAATAAAAATGCTATAAATATTTATACATCACAGGCTTCTTCTCTACAAATCATGTGAATCGTACCCTTGCCCTCGGTTTTGGTTCAATTTGGAATGGGGAACTCGGCAGATTGTTGTTATCCGCCGATGGAGATGGCAATAGGAGACGGACCTGCATCAGACTTTTGACATTTTGATTGTCGCTATGGCGGTCAATGTGCACTTTTATTATTTTCCACAAAACGGCTGTTTGTTCAGAAAATGTGCCCGTTTCCTCGAAAAAACTCGAACTTCAAACTTTGCAAAATTTCACTCTGGAACTTTTGTTCAGAAAAAGTCAAGTTTTGCAACTTCACAAAGTCTGGGCTTGTGCTTTTCACAAAAAACGCGCGGGATGTGTGGCTGTGCTAATTCCGATGATGGCATCAGCCGCCGAATGCAGTCCATCTCGTTGGGTTGTATTTACAGCTGATTTGAGAAAAGAATGCCTCTTTTGATCGCGCGTTCGTCATTCGTTTTTGTTTGCACCTGCATGGCGCTGCGTCTCCTTCGGCTCCACCCGGCGTATTCATACACACGCGCTGTAGTCCGTTGAAAGGCCGATTCTTTTGCCCATCGGTACGGTCGCTCTCTGCCCTTTCCCCTGCTCTCTCCGCTACAAGGGTGCCCCCGAAACGTCCCAATTTCTTTGTGTTTGCCAAAGGACTTGTGGAGCGTAAGCACAGCCTGCCATTCAAAAGTGGAGCTCCGTCACGAATAGAGGTAAGCACAAACGAAGAACGAACACGCGATCAAAAGCGGCATTCTTTTTTCAAAACAGCTGTATCCACAGGGGCTCATATTGGACTGCTCTTGAGTACTGCATTCAATTAACCTCTTCATGGTGCTTCCAAATGGCCTATATTACTTTTCCGTCCACCCTTGACCTGAAGAGCTCATTCAGATTCAGTGGCTGATGCCATCATCGGAATTAGCACAGCCACACATCCCGCGCGTTTTTTGTGAAAAGCACAAGCCCAGACTTTGTGAAGTTGCAAAACTTGACTTTTTCTGAACAAAAGTTCCAGAGTGAAATTTTGCAAAGTTTGAAGTTCGAGTTTTTTCGAGGAAACCGGCACATTTTCTGAACAAACAGCCGTTTTTGTGGAAAATAATAAAAGTGCACATTGACCGCCATATGTCGCGTTGTTAGGCGTTGTACAACGCCACAACGGCCCGCAAAAACATCACAATGTCGCCTAAAAACGCGACAACGCGACAACAGCGGAACGTGGGAGCCAAAACCCACAACGCCGACCAAATCCGAATGCTGCGGGCACTCGACCGTTCCTCAGAATGGGAAATTATTTTCATCGCGGCCATTCCCCCACCCCAGCATCCCATTCATTATACCCCAGAAAATTTTGACCTTCAAGGTCGGGCTCACCGTCGCCGACAATGTTTGATCAACAACGCGAAAACGCGTGAAAACGCCGGAACACGGCAATCAAAATGTCAAATTGCTGATGTGCCGTTTGCGAGGCGGACTTGCACCGTCGGGAGCGGGTCGTTTCAACGAACCCGATGGCGAACCCTCGTCCGCAGTGAAACGGACCTGTCTTACAACACGGGACGTGTGTTCTTCCACTTCACTCCTCACATCAGCAAATTGACATTTTGATTGTGGTATTGCACGTGTTTTTTGGTGTTTCGGCGTTGTTCACCCAAATTTCTGGTGCTCCCAGCGGCGACAAACACACCAGATGTGGCTTACGTCGAGCACAGAGCTCGGTATGGTCATGGATGTTCCTGTGGAAGTCCAAAGCCGCGGCGATTTTCTTCCACTTTGATGGTATCCGCAGATCATTGTTCGGCGTTGTCAAAATTTAGGCAAAAATTGTCGGCATTGTGCATTGTGGTGTTTTTTGGTGTTTTCACGCGTTTTTTGGCGTTTTTTGGTGTTGTACAACACCACAATCAATCTGTCAAAAGTCTGATGCAGGCTCTTCACTCGCAGGCGGGAAATTGACCAGAGGAAACTCGACGATGGGCAACGCAGTCGGCGTTTGCGTGAGGAATTTGGGGTTCTACGGGATATAATGAAAATCGGGAAGAAACCCCGGAAGGAAGACAACAAACCGCAATGAACGACCTTATCCCGTTCTCGTCGAGGAGCTTCGGTTTTTCCGAGCTGTCTTTGAGAGCCATCTTCCGGACGGCCATGTTCTCCTCCGTTGTCGCCCGTATGGCAAGCGTTTTTACTGTTCAGAGCAGATGATTTTTCAGATAACGAGAAGAAAGAGGATGTTACTCGCCTACCCTGTAAGCTGCTTAGCTGGAAGGTTAGAGGTCTTGGTGGACCTTCCTTAGGCTTCCTCGAACGTTCGCGACGGTAGATTTATGTATTTCACAACTGGTTGAACACGAGTTTGCTTGAAGCTCGTACCTCGCTTGTTAGAGTGAATCACCGTGATTAGCCGCTATCAAATAGGAGTCGGGTTGCTTGGCTTCGCTTGGTTGCGTGCCAACTTGCGTCTCGTGACCGTCCCCCTCTCTGACCGCGTTTCTTTCTTTCAGAATCTTTCTTGCTCCCGACAACTGGAAGTCAGCGTTGCACAAAAGCCTGACTGAGAGGTGGGACTACGCCCTGGCAGCTTTTAGCAGTGTTATCTGAAGTTTCAAATTCTACCAGGCCGCTATAGCTTATGTCCAATGTCGGCGTCCTCTTTTGGGCTCGGAGGAGCTGGGCATCTGTCCAGTCGACAACCAGAGTATCAGAACCAGTACACGCTGGTGAACACGGAGGGACGTCTCCGTTTTGCTGCCGTGCCTCGACACACGTTTGAATTACCCCCCGAAATCTTGGCCGACATATTCCTCCATTGCCTTCCCGAAGCCCCCGGATCCATGTTCCCCAGCTTCCACGAATCCTACGAATCTATGCTTCCCAGCCTCACCACTGCACCTCTTGTCTTTTGTGGAGTATGCCGTCGATGGAGAGGCGTTGCAATAACCACTTCCGCCCTCTGGAGCTCCTTGTTTATCGATTTCGATAAAATGTCGAAAAAAGGAGTACACCGCCGCGGCATGGTCGAGATGTACCTGACTTGGCTCTCCAGAGCACGCTCCGCTCCGCTTTCGTTGATTTTGCGACAGGAAAAAGAACTACAAGGAGAAGATAAAGAATTGCTCATCAGAAGCATCGTCGAGCTGTCGGGACAGTGGCGAAGTCTTGAGCTTGATGCCGGACAGGACGTGGCCAGCTTGATGTTCTGCACAGCGAGAACTTATACTCTTCTCGAGGACTTGAACATTTCGTCACCCGACGGTCTAGCGATATCCATTTTCCACGCACCGAAACTCCGCGAAGTCTTGATGACGATAGATAATCCACGGATTCAGCTCCCATGGCATCAGTTAACCTCGCTGTGCTGCTATGGGACTTCCATCTCTTCTTGGCTGGAAATCCTTCGCCAGTCACCGAACCTGCTAGAAGTAAAATTTCAAATTGAAGCCGATCGCGAGCCGTTCACCCTGCCCAGTTCCGTTTTACAACTCGATTGTCTCCGAAGTTTGAGTCTTAGCGTTTTTTAGGACACCACCCGCAATCTCAACGCTGTCCTCGATCGCTTAAAGACCCCCGGTCTTGAGAGCCTTATGCTCGAATTTCCCTATCACGATCACACCACCTGGTTCACCTGGGTAGATATATCACCATTCCCGTCTTTCATGTCCAGGTCCTTGGGTCAACTCCACACACTGATTCTGGCGCATATGCCAACGATGTCGGCGAACACCTTGATCGAGTGCCTGAAAGCAACGCCTTCACTCGTACATCTCGAGCTCGTACCAGTTCCCAATATCGCCAATATGGACTCAGTGTTTGCCCAGTTCACGGGAGTGGTCGATTTCCTTCCGAAATTGGAATCTCTGCGTACAGATTTGCCGTACTGCCGCGGCGCGTCGCACCCAACCGTGTACATCGTGGCTCGGATGATCTGCTGGAGGTGGGCTGCGGTAGGGATCACACGCCTACGGTCGTTCCGACTGGGGTACTATGGTGATGGGCTCGAGATTGATGGCATAACAACACATCCTGAGTGTCAGCGTCTGCAGGCGGAGGGCATGAAGCTGTATTTTGGAAACTTGGTGAATCCTACGGATGTCCTGATAACTTGTGAATAGCGTCTTCGTAACTGTAGAGATTTAGCAAGCATCCAGAAACGATACAAATAACGTGAAGTTGGCGGCTCACTCGACCGACAGTGCTGTAGCCGATATAGAGTAAATTCATACTCAAAAACTGCACCAGATTGTTCCAACTTCCAAAACGAGTGCAGAGAGTCGTAATTTGGACCTAAATGCAAAGTGGACGTCCTACTTCGACTTAGCTTCTCTGCGATTAGCATCGGAGATATCGGCTACGCTTACTCCCTACTGAATGATCCGAGGACGCAGTGAACTTTGGCGCGTGGGGCCGTGGGCCGCGCGAGGACGCGTTGCATCACGAGACCGCATTAATTTCCCACGTGCAACCGGAAATTACTGCACCGCCACTATTGGCGTCTATTCTTCTCCAACGACATACCGGTACCAGTGCCCGCCTGAATGCTTAGCTAGAGCCAGCCAAGATGCCAAAGGGACTCTCGAGTACACAAAATGATATCATCTTCACCGGTTTCACTTCAAGAGGACCGCACAGCAGCGGTTCCAATATGGACGAGCTTGGAGAGTCAGAGTCTGACTTGGACTTGAATTCCAATGGAGGCGCGCCATTTCGATGCATATATATTTTTTTCTGACGCTAACCGCGTTGCAGATTATCAAGAACCGAAAATATGCCTCGACTTGCTCAAAAGTCAGTCCTTAAATAAAATTGCAGGATTCTTGCCTGAGTTTTTCTAGCAATGATAACAACTGTTCTCGACACCGATTCTCACCTCTTCACTCCCGCAGAGATCAATGTCATGCACTCATTTCAAGATCTTTCCGGCATGTTTGCATCCAGACCCATTCTCTGTGTCCTCACATCATTTCTCAGTGCACGCCCAGCATCTTTTCGTTTTCCTCGCCATCCACCCGAAATGGCACCGACTTGAGTCTCTCAAATTGGTCGACATTCCGTGGGGAGACCTCTCTTGTACGATTGCCGAGCTCTGTCGCTGTATAAACGATCCCGCAATGGCGACTGTCGACTCTCCAGCTGAGATCAAGCCACACATCAAGTCCGAGCCGATGGACGTCTGCGTCAAAATGGAGGAAACAGTCCTTGATCTTTCGGCTTCGGTTCACGTCAAGCAGGAGGTTAAGCAGGAGGTTAAATTGGAGGTGAAATCTGAGCCCAAACTGGAGTTCCCCAGCGCTATCCCTGGCCCCAGTGACGAAACCAAGTTTCAGCCAAATGCCGCCGCAGGTCCATCCACCTTGTTTCCTTCTCCTCGGCCGAATCCGAATCCTCCATCCCTGTGCGTTTCGGACTCGGAATTAACTTTGCGCCAACTTCTTGAATATATGGAACCGGCCGAACGAAGAGACATAGCGACTCAAATGAAAGTCAAGACGGGGAAAAAAGTGTGTGCTTTTCTTCCGTTTTGCTTTGCATCGACGGCTAAGGTTTCCTTAGAAAATGGATTTAATCGCCTCTATTCTGGAGACGTCCACAACGCAAAGACCTATAACATCATTTTTCAGTAAGGGTAAGGCGAAGGCGGGACCGGAAAACCAGGACGAGAGACTGCGCGAAATGATCATGAAAAAGCTCAGTACGTCCGACTGAATGTCTCACCTTGGGAAGCCATCACCTGATCCATTCCATCTTAGAGAATCTCGTGAAGATCCCTGATGACGTTCTGGATATTCTCCTCCGTATCCACGTAGCCTACTTCCGCTCGTACGTGCCACTTCGCCTTGTGACTGATAGTATCCCTTACACACTCCATCGCCAGCACCGAGCTCCCCTCTGACATACTCCCTCGTCCCCTGCGCCATCTGCAGCGTACCTATCCCAAATATGCTCGCGCCCGGGTGGACAAGGCGTGGCCGCACAGGGAGATGTTGATAGAGCATATCGACTCCCTCAAGGCCGAGGCCCACATCGGCGGTGTTTTTCCCCCCACTGTTCCTCCAGCAGACCCCTCCCCCCCGGAGAAGATTATAGGCAAGCGCAAACGCCTGGCGGTGGATGAGGAGGTGGAAGTGAAGGACAAGAAGGCGGCGGCGGCCGTTGGGAAGGCGAAGGCTACCAAGGCCCTGCTCGACGAAGTTTACGGTCGGTGGGTGGAACACCATGCACTCGCGAAGCGAGAAATTGCTCGCCCGTGGCCAGGGTTGGAGCGGCTTGAACCCGGTATGATCATCATATTTGTCTTCTGCTCGTCTCCTGATCAAATCCAGGCTGTGCTCTCACTCGTGCAGTCCACAAGGGTGTCCATGCGCTCAAAGCTCTGAAGGAGCCTGATTTAGAGCTCGATGCAGTCGAGCAATTACTCAAACAGGATTTCTGGTGCCGTCGACTCCGCGGGCCATGGCATATCCGCACAAGTAACATTCTTATGGAGAAGACGGAGGACAGTGAGGCCATTCTAGCCATCACAAAAGGATTGGCCGAGGGTACAAGTCAGAGTGAGTCTCCCGGCTCATACTTAGACGATTGGTGACTCAGGGACGTTACAGTCTATCGACATCCTCTTATCACGAATCTGGCCAAGCTGCAGAAACGCCTACAAGTCGAGGACCCGGTAGAAATACCGGAGCCTGCAAAGGCCTCCAAGTTCGTTTATCGGGCAGAACGCGTCGCTACTACAGAGGTATACAATCCAGCGTTGTTCCAAGTGTCACCTCACCCATCTCATCCGAGCAGAAGAAGAAAATCTGCGAATGGAAGTCAGAAGATGGTGATGTGGGGTCGATCGAAACGCTGGTCTCCCAGCATTACGAGGTCGACTTCAAAAGGTCCGTTACTCCCAACCCTATATCGTCGAGGCTCATCCATTGTGCAGAGTTATACCCGGCGGCTCTCTCCTAACGACTCTATTCACCCTCTTATTCTGGGACATCATATTCATGCCCGTCGTGGGAGTGTGGGAGACAGACTTCCAGACGTGCCCTCTCGACCTGTGCGAAGATACCTTCTATTCGTCCCGCCGCGCCGCCATCGACCTCCGGCTATCCGACATCAAGCGCGGCAAGGCGAGGTCTTTTCTGGACCTGCATGACCGCCAACACCGGGCGACCAAGGTGGCCGCCGTCGGCGTGCGGTGGGACCTTTGCCCGCGGAAGGATCTGGCGGCGGTTGTCGAGGTGAGTGTCGGTCGCGCTGTACCTTCTCCCGCCGCTCACAATGTCCCATGTAGTGCATACCACCGGGGACTCTGTCGGCGATCTGCGAGATGTTTTACGAACATTATGTTGAGGCGTGTGTGGGTGCGCCGGACTTGATTGCGTGGGACGCAGAGAGGGAGGCGTATAAGCTCGTGCATATCAAAGCCCCCGGGTATCCGTGCACCAAGAGTAAGAAGGTGAGACACGTCTTGTGTCTGCTTTTCTTTCGCTGATTGCCAATACAGGCGTGGCGGGACGTTCTTGCGCGCGGAGAGACTGATCAGGAGATTTGCGAGGTGGTGGAACCTGGGAAGGAGAAGAAGCCGAGGAAGAAGAAGACCAAGAAGGACGCTGCGTCGGACTCTGAAGACGACGAACTGGAGTCTGAGGAGGAGGATTCCTCACAGAATGCGAGCGGGTCACGAAGCTTGGATGAGGACGAAGAATACCGACCCAAGAATTCGAAGAGGAGGAAGATTGGACACAAGTGAACTGTGAATCGATGTGTACATTAGTTTTGTAATTCCTCCTGTGTTTTGTTGTAGTTCTTCCAGTAGTGTATTGTTAGCTGTGTACCGTGTATCGCTCGCATTCTATCATTAGTTTCCTGGTATTTGACGACGAGCACCTTGGCTGTGAAAGGCAATAAAGCGAACCTATAATACGAAACTGCGTACAAATACACTCGATTACAATTATAATATAGTGCTAAGATACCTCCTCCATGTCGTCGTTGTCCTCATCGTCGTCTCCCTCCATCTTGACGTCGGGCGCATCCCTAAAACTGATGAGCTCGCCCGGCAGACCTGCGATGTTGTCGCTCCGAGACTGAAACGACCGTAAGATTTTGAATACTATGACTTTCGAGTAATACGCACCCCTTCGTCCTTGAAGGTGTCCTTGAGCTCCCACAGCGACGCAAACTCGCCGGTCTTGTTGAGGAATGCAACCTCGGACAAGACCTCTTTGAGATACACCTCCGGCTGCTGTGTGCGCTCGCGCAGCGGCTTGATGCCCCAGCGCGGGGTCTCGCGGAAGAGCTGGAAGATGAGATCGAGCAGCTGGTTCCGCGGAATACGCGCCATGCGTTCGAATTGGCCCTTGGCCGGCTTGGGTTTTGTTTTCTGGATCAAGGTCAATCAAAGAAGATTATATAATTTATCGAGCAACGCACGACCAAGCCGTGGAAGGAGCCGTTGGTCCCGAGGCTGGTGAGACGGTTGACCGCGCCCTGGCCGCCGACGATGCCCGAGTCCTCGATGCGCTTGATTTGGCGCGTGGGGGTGTTGTATTTCTTGTGGCGCTCGCGCATCTGCTGGCGGTAGCTTGCAGTGAGCGTCGGCCGCAAGTTGCAGTCGTGCTTGATGCGGCCGGTGAGAATAGTTGTCCGTGCGCGGGTATTGGGCGTCGCGGCCGCCGCAGATGTGGACACGCTCAGACTCGGGTCCTTGGGCCGCTCGGCAATAACGATCTGGTTCTCGACGTTGTCGTTGAGCATGTCGAGCTCATAGCAGTCCGGCTCGGCACCTCCATCGACGGCGTAAGATGTCGCGCGCGCAAATTGGGGCCGGTTGGAGTTCTGGGGCGGGGGGACGGTCTGGCCTTTCGACGGATCGGCGTTGGGTGGTAAAAAGAGAAACATCCGGGTTCGTCCGCCTGGCTTCGCGCTTGGGTAGACGCGCACGGTAGCTAGATGGACGTCTTCGGCGTTTATCGCGGTCCAGCGCTCGAGGAGAAATTTAGGAATCTGGGGGCAGTCAGTGTACTAACCATACCCCAGTGGCTTATCCAGCAGAACCTTGACAAGCCAGACTTTGCCGTGGCCCTGGTCGAGCATGAGCTGCTCGTCGGGGTCGGGCTGGGCATCGTCGTCGGCGGTGTCGACGTCGAAAGGTTTCTTTTCGTCGTCGACCACGACGTCCATGAGAGGCAAGAGCAAGGTGGGAATTGATCGCGAACTGCAACGGCTCTTGCCGTAATTTACAAGAGCCCTCTTGTCTCTGACTACTTACTGCCAATGGCCACGACCAAAACAGAACGCTCCAGCCAATCGTGCTTTTGCACCCTGGGCCACAATTTTCATCGTGAAGTTTTTGATCTGCTGCTGGGACAAACAGAGAAACGGAGTCAAAACAAGAGGCAGCCCCTATTAGTACTTATAAGTGACTCCAGACTCCGACCACCACCTCCTCCCGCCTCACTCGCCGCTATTCCCTCACCCGCCGCTGTTCCGTCATGACCACTCGTACGGTGATCGAGTCGCCCATAAAAGAAGCACCGATAGAGCTTGAGGTCCCCGCCGACGCCTCCACCGCAAATCATGTTCGGACGCTCATGTCGAATCTAGGCGATCTTTCGTGGGATGTAGTGACGGTCTGGGATACCGAACGTGGCATAGTAGCTTCGCGTATGCGTCCCGAGCACCGCCCTGCGGCCAGAAAACAACGGTTGGTGGAATTCCGCTGCGTCTTTGGTCGGTCTCACCGGCATGCTAGATGTGCCGTGTTGCTGGACGAAAACGACACTCTCACGAAGTCTCTTCACAAACTGCAGGAGAAAGTTGACGCGCTGTCGAACCGAGTTACAGGGGAGGCTGAAGGGGCGACGTTGAATCTGCGCTTCACGCTCGACAACCAGGCGGAGCTGATTAGGCTCAAGGAATTGGAAGTTGCGTCCGCAATCATTAACGAGGTCCACGAGGTGATCGATCGATGTTTGCGCGGTATGTTGTTTTGGGTCCCTCGCCATTCCTTAAGCTAAAGAACCGAATAAGCCTTTAACGATATCATGTTTGATTCTAAGCGGACGAGCGGCCCCCTACGCAAGATGTCCAACGAGCGCCGGCAGCGTATGAAAAAGCATGGACTGGGATATAGTGCGTCGGTGTTCTCCATCTTTATTGAAGGTGTACAGCTCTCATGGCGGTGACAGTCACCTATCTGCTGGACCCGTCTTCCTTGCCCAAGCATCACCGTCCCATGAACTCCCAAACTCAAAGGGACTTGAGTTGGACTATAGAAATCCTTTCCAAAGACGAATTGGAGCTTTGCCACGCGTTGCACGACAAGTGGAAGGAAGGGAGGGATGCACGAAACGTGCAGCAGCATCCAGTCCCCGATATCGCGACAGCCCTGGAGAGAAGTGGCAGCGTTGCAGGGCGGCACCAAGCCCTTCTGACCACCTTCCTCGAGACCGACCCGCGAATGAAGGGTAAAGACGGCGAGTATGCCCCCCTCTTTGCCCGCCCAGGAATGTACACCCCAGTCTCGCAGCTCGAGCTGGATCTGAAAGAGATGCGTACTCGCAAGAGCGCGTTGGAGTCACTTTGGGCGGCCCGGAAGGTGGGGGGAAGCGCTCAAAAGTAAGAGGATACCGGAAAGCGAGGAGCGCGATGACGGGTTTTGGGGATCAGCGCACACGGGCGTCCTAGGGAGCCTGGAGGTGAACGGTGACGACAAAGGTTGTCTCGCATTATGGACACGGACTTTGTTTCTCAAATCTTGGACTCGCCCCTCTTTACACTGTATCGGCCAACGAACTAGAATTATCATCAACTCTGCACTGGTCTTGTCTCCTTCCCGCTTCCATGCGCACATTCCGGGATGAGACTGTGAAGTAGGAGCACCGGCGAAACGAGCCGCAACAAACCGGGGATCTCGAGCGCGACGGCTCCGGCTGAAAATTCATAGTCAGAAAGGCGCACATGATGAAGCCGTTGGAGTTGCCCCGCCTTGAGCATCTCTTCGAGCGTCTCGATTCCGTCCAAGCGAGGCTTATCGACGTGCAAGTACGCGAGTTCCGGATGGCTATCGCGCAGCTGGCTGACGAGGTCGGTATACATCGGCTTGGGTTTATCGTAATGCATATTCATTTGAAAGCGAGCCTACCAGCTTTGAGGGGAAGAAGGAGATATGTAGCGAGCCGTTGAAAGCGCCCCAAGGGCTGATTCGGATGCCTGTCTTCGTCTGCCGACGGCTTTGGCGATAGCTTCAACGGCTACGAGCGGGAGCCCTGTCTAGTTCTCGACCGAGCCGCCGTACGTTTCCGTCCGGAAATTGCTGCAATCGCACAGGAACAGGTCGAGTAATGGGAAGCCGGTTTTGTGCACGCAGTCAAGGCCGTTATAGCGTATAGCTACACGTAGTTTTTGATATCGTCGCCCGTAGTCGAGGAGGTTTCCAGCCGGAGAGACCCTCTTCTGCCAGAGTCTCTCGGGTGGCGTCTCGGCCCAGGCCCGAGCAGTCCGTGTGTGAAAACCGCGTCGATGACCTATACCAATGAACGAGTTGCACGTATAGAGGCCAGAGCACCAGCACACCTTTACCACTCCACGACATACTTTTCTGACCAGAACTCAGGAACATTGGTATCCCCCAGCGCACGCAGCCTGAGATCTACGTGCGGTTTCCAAGATGGGGAGGCTGCCAGGTGTTGTGCGTGGTTTTTGTCGGCTCGGAACCGAGTCGTAGGGGCAAAGACGACGCGATGGGACAGTCAGATCTTTGGGCGAAGTCTAAGGTTAGAGAAGGCCGAGTGGACTGTTGTCTGAGCTGTCGTAAGAGTCTCAGAGTACGTTCCAGAAAACAGAAGTTTCTTCGCTTCAGACGATTCTTGGCCAGGTGCTCGACGAGTTGAATGAGAGTTATGACTTCTATACTGTTGTCCGTCGTTCCCGAAGCCGTGGACACTGAACCGCAGTGCGTGGAGAATAGCACGCGTCCACCTGGAAATATGTTACTATTGATCTCCTTGTTGGACCAAGAACAATAACACACCTGGCGCCGATCCTGAATCTGTCCCTTCTACTTCTGCAAGAATGTTTGTTGCCTCATTGTAAGGAGGAGATGCTCCCCCACCCAACCAAAAGGCCCAAGCCCATGCATTTGAGACAAGAATCTTCGTGAACCGAGCACACTTCGCGTGCGAAAGAACAGGATATGGGACGCTCTACGATATGGTGTAGACCTGCGTACGCCTGAGCCAGTTTTTGGCTGCTCAAGAGAACTACGTAGACGAAAATGGCGTGAACGGTGGCCGGAAGAGTCTCGAAAGCCAGGACCAGTGCGATTCTGTCGACGATTTGCATCGCACAGATGAAAAGAGCAAGAAGTGGGTGCAAGGTGAGCGCTCAGTAACGGCACTCAGCGCTGTATGCCGACATATCGAGGATCAAACGCAAACTGGGTAGCCTGCTGCCATTCCGAATTCTTCTTGCGAGGATAAGCCCGTGAGCATTTCTCTACCATGTATGTTCGTCGTCGACCAGAGCAAGGTGAGAATTGATGGCGAACCGTGTCGGATTCCGGCTTGCCTCTTACCGCCATGCTCTCACCATTCGCACCTGCGTCCCAGACTTTACTAGGTGGCCAGGACCCCAAGAGTACTGCGCTCAATCCATTGGTCCACCGATTACCTGTCGAACTTACTGCTGAATTCTTCCTGCATTGTCTCCCCGAAAATGACTTTGTTGTTCCCAGATCGACTACCGCTCCTTTACTGCTCTGCCACACAGTTAGGCGGTGGAGGAACATCGCGCTGGCCACACCCCGTCTTTGGAGCTCTTTGTATCTGAACTTCAATTGTTTCCGGATGCTGGCCCGCTTCACAGAGCGGGACGGTGTCGACTTCTTCTCCAGCTGGATTCGCAACGCGGGAAATACCTCGTTGTCAATAGAGATACGTCCGCCGCCAGGCGATGTTTACCAGCCGGACGTGCAGGCCGTACTCGCGATTATTGGGGAGCGCGCAGCCCAGTGGAAGAACATGCGGCTGTGGTTCTCAATACAGCATTTCTATCTGCGGGACATTTTTCCTATCGATAAGGATTTTCCTCGTCTGGAGAAATTACTGGTTGACAAACACTTTGTCCTGTCTCCCCCCCGCTTCTTCGCACTGCTGCCTAGGTTGGACGTACTACGAGAACTCCATCTTGATCACTTTGACGAGCCCACTGTTCTGACTGCTGCCCAGTGGACGCAGATAACTGCGTTCAGCGCGACAGACATCCTGTTCTCGCACTGCCTCGACGTCCTTGAATTTGGTCGCAATCTCGTCCGCTGCATCTTCCACGTTGCCCCCACCCACTTCGGATTAGAGCCTGAAGAACTGCGCACAGTCACATCCAACCTACAGGTCTTGACATTAAACGAATCTCGCAGCAGCAGTGCGCCGCTGCACATGGTTCTCCTCCAGTGCCTGACTCTCCCGTCCCTGAAGCGCCTTCAGCTCCACTTTATCGATGATTCCTGGCCCAACCCCCGGAATGTCATTCCGGGATTCGCTTTATTCGCCCCCCAATTTTCCCAGCAGCTACAGGAGCTGTCCATCCGCTACATCCCGCTCAGAGCAGACACGCTCGTCGAATGCCTCGCGACCGTCCCCTCTGTCGCGAAGCTCACCCTCTACCCGTGGCTAATGTTCAACATCGCCGCGGTTTTCGACGATCTAGGAAGCATGCCAGACCTTCTCCCCAACCTCACGTCTTTGCACACCCGCGTCGGATACGACCGGACCGCGGGTTCGCACCTCGTCGACATGCTTTGTGTGCGTGCGCGGCGGCCCGACGGCGGGGCTGGACTGCGGTCTGTTCGATTGCTGAATTTCATCAACGATGAGTTGGCAGGGGATATTCGCTTCCAACGCTTGATTGACGAGGGAATGGATATCGGTGTCGACCGTTTCGGCTCTGAACAGCCTGCACCCAATCAGACCGGTTTATCTGAATATTTTGGGGCCGCTTGACGAGAAGATACGAGCGAATTAGACCAAATGTATTATACAAGCGTTGTCGGCCGTTGTTGTACCATTATCAGCCACCGGGATACTTCGAATGAAGCATCATGGATCGTTTTTCTTTGACAGCGCTTCAAAAGAAATAGGGATGTTCTGCGAGAAGGTGGAGGTCTGTGTATGCCATTTGCGCAAGATCAAGGCCTTTGGGTCGTGACGCTGGACAAAAAGGAATTTCGGGATGCAGAGGAAGAACGAAAAAGGCAATTGATAACTCCGCAACTCTCATCCGTACCACAACCTCAGACTCAGAGTAGGCTGTAACCCTCGAGCGTTGGAACGAGACTTCATACTTGAATGAATCTCAAGCATCTCCACCGCTGCGAAGGGACTTCTAGGCCTCAAGATCACCTCGTGTGCGGCGAATGACTGTCATTGCCAGCATAAACCGCTGAATTGCATCCTGCGAGGACCCACTACCGTCGGATTGTCCGATATCATCGGCCATACACACGCTGTTATAAACCTGAATCACGATGTTGTTGCACATCCATCCTCGCAAGCTACTATGGAGTCAGAATCGCGCGTGATCAACCTCAGCGCAGGCCCTTGTGCTTTACCCGAATCAGTGCTGCACGAAGCTGCTAAAGGCCTCCTCAACTTCAATGGCACAGGTATAGGCATCTCGGAGATCTCCCACCGCTCGCCAGAGTTCAGCGCCTTTCTCGCGGAGCTGGAGGGCTCAATTCGTGCACAACTTGACGTCCCGCAGACCCACAGTATCCTCTTTACTCAGGGCGGCGGTGCACTCCAGTTCTCCGCTATTGTGTACAATCTCCTCGCCCGGCATCGACTCCTGCACCCCAATCTTCCTGATGAGGAGCGTGTACTGGACTACGTTCTAACTGGCTGGTTCAGCGAGATCGCCGTCAACGAGGCACAGCGTTTGGGCGGCGCTCAGGTGAACGTTGTGGCCGACGCCCGGTTGTACTCCAAGGGAAAACCCTTCGACAACATCCCCCCGCACGAAGCGTACAAATTCTCGCCCAATCCCGCACTGATCTTCTACTGCGAGAACGAAACCGTCGATGGTGTGCAATTCTCCGATGACCCAGCCTCCCCGACGTCCTTCCCATTCCACATGCTTCCTGAGCTGGCCCCGCTCGTAGGCGACTACTCCTCGTCGTTCATGTCCCGCCCAATCCCGCACCTTGCGGACCACGCCGTCATCTTTGCCAGCGCGCAGAAGAACATCGGGCCCGCGGGGCTCACCGTGCTCATCGTACGGAACGACTGCATCGTCGACGTCGAAGCGGCTGCGAAGCTCGGAGCAGCGCCGGTCCCGTATACCATGACCTACAAGACGTTTTCCGACCATGGTAGTCTTTACAATACGCCGTCTGTCTTCGCGATATACGTTACGGGGCTGGTGCTCCGGCGTTCGCAGGCGCTGGGTGGGGTGAAGTACTTTGAGGAGGTCAACAAACGGAAGGCGGAGAAGCTCTACGCCGTCGTCAAGGAGGGAGAAGTCAAAGGCGTGTTACGCGCCCGAGTACCAGAGGGCGCAGGCCGGAGCCTGATGAACGTGGTTTTCGATTTCAATGTGCGCGATCTCCAGACGCGATTCGTGTCTGGTGCCGAGGCGCGGGGGATTAAAGGAATTAAAGGACACCCGTGCGTACATCTCTAACGTGGTCATAGCGTTGCTAACCCGGAACGGATTCATTTGGAAAGACTTGTGATAGGTAAGACACGCATCCAACGCCATGAATTTCTCTGACTCGTGGATCAGGAACGCGACTTTCGATCTACAATGCAGTGACAGAGGAACAGGTAGACGCTGTGGTCGCTTACATGAAAGATTTCTTGGCCCAGTGTTAAGTAGTATAAGTTAGAGCAAACTCAAGCTGTAAACCAGTGTATCATTTGTCTCAAAGATCGTTCTTCCTCAATTTTTTAGAGTCCAAAATTTGAAATGCCAGGTCTCCGAAATAAACGGGCTGACGTCGCAAGACGGTCTAAATTCTGGGTGCTTGGTGACGCTCAAATAAATGTACATGTAAGCCTTAGCAAATATCGAGGAGGGAGGGTGGCATCACGCAGTCACACCGCTTGCTCTCAACTTCCACCACAGTTCACTCGGCTCTGCTGACTCTGCTGGCTTCCTCAAGCTGGGGGCGGCTGTGATCATTCGTGTTACCATGGACTTGCCTTGGTTTTGCGTACCGGGCTAAAGACACCAGTAGCATATATATTCCGGCACGGTCCCGGACTCCCGTCAACAGGCCTAGCCGGTCGTTAAAGTCTGTGCTTTGTAACGAGTCTCAGTCAGCCAAGCACGAACTACCGGGCTTTGTGCTCAACTCTTTTTGGATAAAAGGCTGTCAAAATGGCTCCGACAACAATCCACTCTATCGCGACCTTCTCACCCTGAAGACTTGCAATCCCATGGCTACTCCCAAACTCTTCCAGCCGGCCTTTGTGGGAGACCTTGAACTGACCCATCGCGTCGTTCTTGCACCTATGACACGGTATCGAGCCGACAAAAACCACGTCCCACTCCCTCACGTCGCCGAGTTCTACGCACAGCGCGCCAGCACCTCTGGCAGCCTGCTTATAGCCGAGGCAACCTTCATCGCTCCGCGTGCTGGAGGCTACAGCAATGTTCCTGGGATCTGGTCAGACGACCAAATCGCGGCGTGGAAGAAGGTGCGCTGCTGCTGCTCTCCGCTTGATGTCGCACTGATTTTATCTGCGCAGGTCACTGACGCGGTGCACGCGAAGGGTTCTTATCTGTATTTGCAGCTGTGGGCATTGGGCCGAGCTGCCACCGTAGAGACGCTTGCAGAGGAGGGTCTAGCAGACTCCTTTGTGTCGGCGTCCGACGTTCCCATCTCGGGCCAGAAAGCTCCCCGACCGCTCACAGTCGATGAAATACACGAGTATGTGCAGCTATACGCCACAGCGGCCTCGAATGCCGTGCACAAAGCTGGCTTCGACGGCGTCGAGATCCACTCCGCCAACGGATTTTTACCCCACCAGTTTCTGCACGATCGCACCAATCTTCGCACAGACGCGTACGGCGGCTCGGTCGAAAACCGGACCCGGTTCCCGCTCGAAGTCGTTGAAGCCATCGCCAATGCCGTCGGGCAGAAGAAGACAGCCATCCGAATCAGCCCGTGGGGTGCTTTCAATGGTCTGATTTCTAATTTTCTCTCCTCAACGCGCTGTAGTATTGATATGCTCCCTTTCAGATATGCACCTCGATAACCCCAAGCCGACGTATGCGCACCTCGTCACCCAATTGCGCGATCGTTTTCCGGAGCTCGTGTACTTGCACGTCGTCGAGCCTCGCGTAGACGGCAACGAGACGCTTAAGGTGATCAAGGAGGGCTCCTCCAATGACTTTATCCGCGACATCTGGGGCGGCCGCCGCCTCATCAGCGCTGGAGGATATACGCGGGAGACCGCCCTCGCTGCTGCCGAGGAGAAGGGCGACTTGATTGCGTTCGCCCGTCCATACCTCGCCAACGTGAACCTAGGCCTCTGTTGTCACATTTGTACAGCTCTAAACTATGCGCCTATTTGCAGCCAGACCTTCCATACCGGCTGCTCCATGGTATCCCGCTCACCATCGGGGACCGCTCATTTTACTATGTGCATGGGAGCGTCGACCCCAAAGGCTATACGGACTATCCTTTCGCGGCCCCGGCGATGGCAGCTCGGGCGTAGATATATCTTGCCCTCATTCACTTCTTTCTCGTCGTTTTGGCCGTCATAATCTACTTGGCTTATACATCCTGCGTCAGCTCCGAATCAAGCGATGATTGACCGACCACCTATATCTACTTCGCTCCTTCCTAATCAGGATCATAGCAGTTATTTATTTGTTTGCGCTGTGACCAGCCGCGATATGCCGGGTCCGAGTCCGGCAGCCTTCACTTCGATTGGTATCGCTCTTCGGCCTTTTCGCTTCTTGGCCTTCTCCCCCCCAATATCCACCGTCCTCAGCCGCGTCAACGGCCTAATCGTTGTCGTCCTCCCTTCAAACTCGTCACCTCGCTCCCGTATTACCTATCCGGCCTTGCACGCTTCGCAGATGTGTCTGAATCCACTGCCACCAATCCCTCTGAAGCGTCAAGATGAGCACAGCAATGACTTCTGGCTAGCTCCTCGCTACATTTAGACCCTGAGGCTGGACGGACTCCTGTCACGGTATAATCTCTTCCTTGTTCTGGGTAACTCAATCGGAACGTTAACCAATCCCGTCGTATCCTAAATCTACTGGTCGAGCTCCTATTCGGTCTCGCTCGGCAGCAAGGCTAGCAAGTACGAATACTCCGACTGTCCGAATGCAACTCGAAGTCCTAATTGGAGAGACGAGGTATAAAATGGGGGGCTCGTTGGTCGCCCGCCGCTCCAGAATCGCAACATGGTCCAAGTAATTCGCGGACTCTCGCTCTTCGCACTCCTGTCCGCCGCTCGCGCGGTAACTCTCAACTCTGGCCTAGTAACTGAGACTGGGATTACTGTCTCCAGTGATACAACTGTCCGTAACATTTCCCAGTGTGCGGCTTGGTAGCTAATACTGTGCCAGGTCCTCCACGAGAAGATCGGAATCAACAATCCCGGTATTGTCCCTCTTTACACGCTCGACCTCTTGCTAAAGTCCACAGACAAGGTGGCCCAGAGCCCTCCTGGTGATATTGTCACCAGCAATCCCATCTCCGAGGGAGTTGCCAATCCAGGTCCTTCTTGTTGTCGACGGGGCTTCCGCAAAATCTGACTGGGATTATAGATTTGACCGTCAGAGCCGCAGCCAACCCCCTCCGTCCTGGGAATTATGTTTACATCAAGAACGGTAACTATTACCTCACGCGGTATGGGGACACTGGCGTGACCTTTGCGAAAAAAAAACCCGATTCTCTCTGCAAATTCGAGGTCAGGCTGCTCTCTGGCTGCGACTTCCACGGCACCTACTATATTTCCCTGTTGGCGGACAACAACCTCCCCGTCACCATCGACCGTGGGACACACCCTCCCGCACTCTGGCTCAATCAACTATACCCCGTCGCCGCGTTTTTCGCCAGGACGAGGATAAATTCGGACCAGTACAATCTCAACTTGGATGTACTGGGCGATTTTGTGCTCTTCCGCGGTAGATGGAAGGTGACGGGTGCCAACTACCGTAGTAACGCCATTGCTACTATCGCTAATATCAACACTGTCACTGCCAAGGGATCGGTGTACATTATCGAGGCTGCTACTTAAATGTGTTTTTGCTCGCACTTTGCCAATGATCTTCTTTGGCCACATCCAATATCAGGGCTCTTTTTAAATCTTCTTGCCTGCACCACAAGTGGTACCGGTGCCATGAGTGCGCATTCTTGCGCTCTGACATGGTGTCCTCGATGAATGCGTCGAGAAGCACTATCTTCGGGTGCGTACTCCAACAGTCACGGTGTGTTCCGGGTCTTCACCTCCACCTTTCACGCTAAGGCCGTTGACGGAGTGACACAAGCATATTGAAGTCCCATGCAACGTCGGCTAGGCTCAAAACCAGCTGTCTATGAAGCAAGATACAACAAGCTACGACAAGCAAACGACAAGTTTATTTCCATAGGCAGACCCATCACTGGTCTAAACCTCAGCCTTGCACATCTACTTATCTGGGCTCCTTTCTCTTCTCGATGCACCTCGGCCTCGTATTCGCAAGGTCACCGAGCTATGAATCTGGTGCCAAGCTATAAGACTGGCTGCCCACCGGCGCAACATTCAGGCTTCAAATATGGTCCGAACACCTCATGCACTCGCGTTGTTCGCGCTCGTATTCGCCGTGCTCGCGGATCCATCTGAAACTGAGCTGGTGACTCGTGTCCAGGGCGTCAGCTTCGTAAACGATCTCGGTATCGCTCTTCCTCCTCCCCTCGACACCTGCCTAACGCGCGCGTCCCTGCAGATAAATCGGCGACCGGCGTCATTGGTACTAGTAGCACAAATCCCATTTCTGCGAGAGTCGCCAATGATCAACGTACGACTTGTGTTTCGTTTTCCACGACACCACTCATTAGATCACCGAATTCGCAGGTCCCAAAACGACACGCAGCGCAACAATCCTCGATCCCGGCACCTCTATCTACATCCAAAACACCGCCGGCACCTACCTCACCCGGTACGGCGAGGACGGCCTCCTGTTCGCAAAAACCACCCCCGACCAGTACTGCAAATTCAAGGTCCGCAAAATCCAAGGCTGCCACGCCGGGAACTACGTTTCCCTCGTGGCTGACAACAACCTCCCCATCACCCTCTACTACGGATCCGAGTCGGGCCCGCCCACACTCCAGCTCTACAGGCTCTACCCCACCTGCGCGTTTGATCAAAGAGCGGCCGATGAGGGGTTGCTTGGTGGATTGGTTTAGGGGTTACTTGGTGGCCCGGGATCGGCCTACTACCTGGGTTTCCGTGATCTTTCGCGGTTAGATCGCGGGCCCTGGACGGTCGCAGGCGCCAATTCCGATGGCAGCCACACAATTCAGACGTCCACCGATCCCAGTGCGGTGTATATCGTCGACGCGAGTACGGCGGTGTGATAGCTGATTGGTTTTGCGGTCGTTACCAAGTTGCGTCGTCCTGCCTAATCGGGGTCGTAGCGGTTGTTTGTTTGCGCTGCCTGCTGTAATATGTAAACGCGGAGAGGCTTTCAATAATAAAATACATTGCGTTTGCGTTGCGTTCGATACAAAATATACATGCGGAGGGTCCTTCAAACTTTCAAACTCAGCCTCGCTCTTCAGCATTCGTTTTCACTTTCGCTTTCGCCTTCACTTTTCGCTCTTCACTTCTTCCCCTCGCCCTTTGCCTTCTCCGCCTCCTCCCTCTCCCTCTCAATATCCTCCGTCTTCCTCAACCGCGTAAACGTATCCTCCCCCTTCAAAATCGTCATCTCGCTCCCGTACTGCTTCTCCGGCTGCTTTTCGTACAGCGCCTTGCGCGCGTCGCGGATGGTGCGCAGCTCGTGGTCGAGGAGGCCGTGCCCGCCAACGGGGCCCCAGTAGGTGATGCCCGCGAGGGAGCCGAGGATGCAGGTGCCTGTGAGGATGGAGAGGTAGAAGCGGTATTGCGAGTACCAGCGGGGCGCTGCGGGCGAGTCAGTATTGAGTCTTGATCGACGCGAAAGGGAAGGAATGAGGAATGAGGAATACGCACTCCATCCAGCAGCGGTCGCCTTCGAATCGGCCCACCACAGTCCGGTGAAGCCCGCCCACTGCGCGGCGAGCGCCATGGTGGGGTCGAGCATGAGCGTAGGCCACGCGAAGAGCACGGGCGCGGCGCCGAGCGCGAGGCGGCTGTAGCCCTTGTACCCGCCGAGCCCGGCAAACTCCATGCCCCAGTGCAGCGCGCCGAGGAAGCTCAGCATGACCGCGCCGTAGGTGACCTTAATTCCGCAAATTGGGACCGGAAACGCGTTGAGAGGAAGGGAAAGAGAGGTACCTGCACGTTGAGCGCCTGGTCGAGGATGGTGATGGCGACGCCGGGGTCGACGTGTGCGAGCTGGCCGGCGGCGGCCAAACCGGCTTCGTGGGCGAGGTAGACGGTCGTCGCCGCTGCACCGACGTACGGGATACCGCCTAAACCAGCATCAACTCCACATTGAAGAGAGAGCCAACGCAAAACGCACCCGCAAGCCCGAACATCATAACCGGCTTCGGCACCTCCGAAGCTATCGAGCCCGTAATCCCCACCTGCGATGTATGAGCACAAGACCGTCCTGCGAAGCCCGCGAAATCCTCACAAAACCGGGTTTGGAGGCGTCTTTGACGTTGTAAACGTTGGCGCCTGCGATGGCCTTAGCGAGGTCAGAGGCGGAGTTGCCGGCTTCTTCTTTGATATTCTGCTTTGCGTGCGAGAAGCTCTGGCTGCCTGGGCCGACGGTGTTCGCTGCTGTGCGGACGTGAAGGAGGGGGAGGGCGAGACGGTGGCGCGCGGCGAGGGGGCTGCGATTGAACGCGGAACGGAGAGGACGAACGAGAGGATTCATGGTGGTTGTGGTGGTGAGAAGAGAAAGAGAAGTTTTGGACTTTGAGCGGACTCGGCGCGACATAAATGGAGTCCGCATACCACTGACATCATATCCCGGTCATCTGCTCCGCTGTACGTTTTTGCACCACACAAGCCATCGTCTAGCGTCGTCTGTATCGGTTATCACATATCTCGGAGTGAATGTGGGACAGTTTGTACACTGGCAGGGCTGCGAGCGGTTCATGGTTGACGGAGGTAAGCTGTTTGAGAGAAAACGCGGTCACGAGGCCGCGTTTGCAACCCAAGCGAGACCAAACATTGAAACAACACAATCCACAAATTCGAAACACAAATGCATGAGATGGGTCTGGTGTGGTCAGTGGTTTGAAATTTCCAATAAACAACGATATGTACCGTAACACTGCGACGGGTTCAACGTTCAACTCCTGGCCTGTAGGCCCAGGTAGGTCCTAGGGATACACGATACACGAAGGGTTGACAGCATATAACCGTGAAGTCATGTCTCAACACGTTTCAAACCTTACTCGTCCTCCGATCCCAAGTTCAATTTCATGCCCTCCGTCTGCAATCGCTGCCACTCTGGATGCGACTCGATGGCTTCACGGAACTTGAGACCGATATTGCGACGATGCAACATTGTTTCTTCATCGAACGCGCGCCCAGTGGAATCCCACCCGTACCCATCGCAATCGTGTCGCAATCCAAACGACCGCAAGCGCGTCATGCCAACCGTGCCCGCGGTCCACCGCCAGGAGGCCATCCGAACCACGACACTCAGGCGCGGTAAGTCGGGAGCCGACGGGAAATATGTGGGAATGATTCCAATTTGGGGAGAAAGTCGACCCGTCCCGTGCACTGGGCAAATACCGCGTCCATGTCGGCGGAAGTGGGGACTGGTGTGAGCTTTAGATGCACGAGCGATGGCGTGGCTTTCAGGCATTCAATCAAATCGTCCGACGTGGTTGGCATGTCTGACAGACACAATGTGTGGAGTTGACAAGAAGATCGGGACACGAAAGAAAGGAATGGAGACATATCTGCCGGGGGGATTGCGATACTGCGGGACCAGGGGAAGTCGAGCGTAAGATTGTTCAGACTGGGAATTTTGAAGCATTTGAGGAGAGGCATGGGATTGTAGAAGAGGCGATCCTCATCCGGGTCAGCTGCACCCAGCTCTAAGTGTTGGAGACGGCTGTGTTCCACGATGCAAATAGGCAGAGTGGAAGGATCATCTTCAACTTGAAAAGTCCCGTGCAGGAGGTTCGAGGCGTCGCGAAGGAGTTGCACACAAGAAGAAATGGAGACACAATCACACCACAACGTAGTGAGCTGGTGCAATGGGAGCTGGCCGATATGTGAATTAGTCCCATACAGTAATGCTTTGCGTAATTTCGGCGCATCACAGAAGGACAAGGAGAGTTCGCTGACGAAACATAAGATATCGAGCTCCTCAAGTAGAGCGTAGGATCCCGCTGTAGGGAATATCAAGTTGGCCAAGTCCTGTCCAATATCGAGCTCAATGGCTCGAGTCTGACCCGTTAGCCCGGCGATCGTGATGAGGAGCGGCTGCACAGGACCTGGAGGGACGCCTCGCTCCTCATGCAACGATAGTAGAAGGAGAGTAGTCCCTGCTCTGGAGAGCCATGTCTGGTGCATCTCGACCATGCCGCGGCGGCATACTCCTTTGGTCGACATGGAATCGAAATCGATGTACAGAGATCTCCATAGAGCGGGAGTGGTCACCGCGACATCTCTCCATCGACGACATATTACACAAAGGAGGAGGGGCGCAGTCGTGAGGCTGGGGGAAGGCGCGCCGCTGGGGGACATGGATTCGTGGGCTTCGGGGAGGCAATAGAGGAATATCTCGGCCAAGATTTCGGGCGGTAATCCTAACGTATGGCGAAGCACGGCAGCAAAACGAAGACGTCCCTCTGTTTTCACCAGTGTGTATTGGTTTTGATACTCTGGTTGACGACTGGGCAAAGGCGCGACCCGCCCGACCCCTTCGAGCCCAAAAGAGGACGCCGACATATGCATGGTATTTGTAGAGACTGGGTCAAGACCCAATCTGGCACTAAAAAAAGGTTACATATGACACTGGTAGAAGGCTGGTAGTCCCACCTCTCAACCAGGCTCTTAAGTACCGGCGGCAGGTGGTGGTTGATTGATGCCATGACAATGATGGGAGAAACGCGCACGATCAGGCGCGGTCACGGGCATCACATAACCAAAGGAAACCAAGCAACGCGACCCCTATTTACATCGGTTGATTATGGGCGAGTTACCGCTCTTTCTTCTGAACAACGTACCGGGAATTATACCGGACCGCCACGGTGAACTATTAACGTCCGTTAGCATTTCGTGTCTTGTCTCTTTTGTTCTCCGAGAGCTCATATCGACGGGCCGTCCCCGAGTTAACTGTAATACTATGACTTGCGAGTTTGTCATTTCTCTCGAAATCTATTTATTTGTCCATTATTCGACACCAGCACAGAAACAGCTTGCACAGAGCTATCAAGTAAATCAGCGTTGTTGGGGTCCAGGTCAATGCCGGATCGTTTTTAAACAGATCTACAGATATGGCAGCCAACGAATATGTGTCGTCTCTCCAAATTGCAAGTCCATGCCCTCCGCCTGTAATGCCTGACACTCAGGATGGGATGTTATGGCCTCATTAAAATGCAGCTCTTTGTGATACCCCAATCGGAAAGACGTTAGACGCGCAATCCCAACCGCAGCCCATCTCCAGCGAAGCATTTGAACCACGACAGACTCATCGAAGTGTGAGATCTCGTATTTGTCGGGGAAGAATGCATGGAACGATCTCATTTTCGGGAGAAAAGCGACCTGTCCCGTGAGTTGGGCAAATACGCTATCCACGGCAACGAATGGTGTGAGATTGAGATATACGAGTGAAGGTGTAGCTTTCAGACATTCGATCAAGTCGTCCGGTGTCGTTCGCACATACGACAAGGTCAAGGTGTGGAGTTGACAGCAGGACCGGGATACGAAAGACAGGAATGGTGACATATCTGTGGGAAGGATCCTGATGTTGCAGGTGAATCCGAGTGTGAGATTTTTCAGACCGGGAATCTTCAAGCAACCGAGGATGGGCAACGGAGCGTCACTCGTTTCCTCGTCTGCACTCAGGTCCAAGTATCGGAGATGATCATGTTCCAGAATGGAAGTGGGCAGACCCGATGAATCGCCTTCGATTGTGAACATGCCATCCAACAGATTGGAGGATTTACGAAGGATTCCAAAGCAGGAGGAATTGCGGACTTCGTAGCAGCGTATTATGGTCAGTTGGTGCCATGGGAGTTGGATCTGCGGATTATGTGGATCGATCGACACTTCGCGCAATCTCGGTGCCTCACAAAAGGCTACGTGACCATCAAGAGAGATATCCAAGCTTTCAAGCAATGGGAATCTCCCGTCGGCGGGGAAGATATAGCTGGCCGAGTCCGCTCTGATGTAACCGAACTCAATCCTTTGCCATTGTTGCGACAGGCCGATGACGGTTTTGAGCAGCGAATCAAGAGGGCCGCCAGGAATGTTGTACAAACATATCGAGAGAGGAGTAGCACGCGCCCTGGAAAGCCACATCTCCGCGCCGTGCGTTTCCCACATTTCGTTGAAATCGAATAGCAACGAGCTCCAAAGGGTGGGAGTGGTTAGCGCAACATCTCTCCATCGACGGCATATCACACAAAGAATGAGAGGTGCGATGGAAAGGGCCGGGATTATGAAGTCTTCGTCGGGCAAACAGTGTATGAATATCTCGGCCAAAATCTCGGGGGGCAACGGGTCGCGTCGAGGAAAAGGTGCGAATCGGAGCCTGCCACTGGGGCCGATTGCGAGGATATTCTGTGTTTGAAACTCGATCTCCCGATTGGAGAGACGCCCAAGATTAGGGACAAGCGCCAAAAGCGACATGCCAGTGACGGTGGGCTTCTGCAAGATAAATTTCAGAGACCAAGACCCAATCTGGGGCTAAAAGAATTGAGATAATAGCGCTAAAGGCTTGGTGTAGTCCCACCTCTCAGCCAGGCTCTTGCGCAAGTAGAATAAATCACGGTGGGAGTTGATGGAAGAGACGCGTGCGGTCACGGGCGTCACATAACCAACCGAAGCCAAACAAGCTGGCCCCTATTTAAAACAAAGGTGGCTGACAATGGGTGATTCACGGCTCTTCCCTCTCTACTACTACCACATTCGCTTCACCCGCTCTACTGCCCTCAAAGTCCTACATCCACTTCTCAACCAGGCATCTCATATCAGGTGGGTTATCTGCTTTTCTGATTCTCTGGGCGGGCGGAGCGAACGGGCACATTGCGCCATTGCCACTGGGAGACTATAATTATGGACGGCGTTTCCCGGGCCTACGACATGACTGTGCAGCCAATGCCTTCGTAGCATCGCATAAGGTGTCGCGCCCCTCCCAGTGACGACCGTCATATCAAGCGCGACCGTCCCTGGTTGACCGTCAGAAGCGTGGACCGTCAATATCAGAGTGCAATCGATAGCATGCGCGTTTAATCTCGTTTACGAGTGTGTGCCTTGCTTCACCAGCCCACAGGGTGGCACCTGTCTGGTTGGTGTCGCATAGCTCCGCCCTTGAGCCCGTCAGGAATGGATTTAATCCACTCAGTATTGATTTGGCAACACCGTACTGATGCCTTGACAGAGTCGAATCTTTCCTTCGGAGGTCCAGAGTAGATGGATAGGTACTTGGATTCAATCTGCGTGAACATCGTCGGGTAAACAATAACATGGGATTCCGAATCTGATATCGAGCAAAATTACGGCGTAAATATCATTGCCTCCACGACACAGAGATTCGCCCACCTCAAAATCAGATGAGGTTCTTCTCTCTCCCTGCGAGGATGATGCAAATATTCATCCCCCCCGCTGCAAGCTCTCGGAGCGATACTATGGTTTCGGGGCTTGGTCCACGGTCGTTCGCGCCGAGGGAAAGCCTGAATGACTGTAAGCGCGACTTGCGAGCGGACAGCGCGGTGAGCAGCATCTGGTAGTCGTCGGCGGTCACCGGCTTATTGACCTGGTGGACCGTGAGCCGACGCAGGCTTGGTAGGAGTTCCTGAGGAGAGAAAAGGGCCAGCAGTTTGAATATCTCGCTCGGCCATTTGCCAACAAGGCCGCCACTGGCTTGCAGCGATAGGTGGACTAAACTTGTAAGAGGCAGAAATAAATCCTGCATCTCGGTGTACCCCGCCCATCGGATGGTCAACGACAGCAGCGGCGGCGAGGAGCGAGTCGTGAAAGCACGGAAAATATCGAAGTGAAGACCGCGCGAAGCGAGCAGGATGCATTCCAACGCGGGGAGTGTGAGATGCTCCAAGATGTGTCCGGAGCTGTGTTTGAGATTCAGATATCTGAGGCCCGGAAGCTTCAAAGGCTGAGTGGGACGGGTGTACTCGAGATCACAGTCACCGTCCAATGTGCACTCGACGAGATTCGGAGTGTTGTGGAGCAGCGGAAAACACGGTGACCTCAAATCCATGTCGTACGAAATCGAATGATGCCGGGAGTGGTCGATGGTGAGGATTTTCATGGAGGGGAACCAGGGAGTCGTTGTCTTTTCGAGCTGCATCCCACGAGGACAGGGCATCTGTACGTTCCGCAAGCGACTCGCATACTTCCGGACCAGGAGCTGGATGGCTTTATCCGCAGGGCCTTGTACGGAAAGCGAAAGAGGAAGATCGCGGGCGCGAGCGAACCAATTGTGCACGCCATTGCGTAGCTCGTCGCTCCGCGTCGATGTAATGAGGAGGGCGGTCCATAACGGGGCGCTGGAAAGCGCGACGCTTCTCCACGCACGAGATACACGGAGCAATGTCACCGGCGCTTCGTCTCGACATGGGTGAGGAAATTCGGGGGCGCAAAGCGCAAATATGTCGGACGAAATTTCGAGGGGAAGGCGCGCCATGGGGTCCACTAGGGCATTGAGCTCGCATTGAGCATCGCTTCTCGATTTTCTGAGATTTTTGAGGATTTCTTCTTGGCGCTTTATAGCTGAGCTGAGTTCACTGATACGCGTCCGGAGGTTGGCTGCCATTGGGAGGTAGAACGGTACTCTGGGGAGGAGGAGGAGGACGATGGGACTAGGCGAAGACGTCAACAGCTCTACACACGGATGCCGTCTCTCAAAACCATCATCCCACGTTTTACACTTTTCTCTGGCTCTAATCATGTAACTTCATTCAATTTATTGACGATAAAACACCAAGACGCCAAGTTCTTTCACTGCGCTCATACAAGTCGAGTGCCAAGTCGGTACTGCATCCTTTTTGAACGACTAGCACACAACTTTACAGAGATGCTAGTTCATCAATATGCGACGTCTCTCCAAAGTACAAGTCCATCCCCTCCGCTCGTAATGCCTGGCACTCGGAATGTGATGCCAGAGTCTCGCCAACCCTGGGCTCCTTGCGATCCGTGTGATACCCCAATCGGAAAGACTGTAAACGCGCGATCCCAACAGCAGCCCATCTCCAGCAGAGCATATGAACCACGACAGACACATCAACGTGCCAGGTTGTGTGATTGTAGGGGAAGAATGTGTGGAACGATTCCAGTTTGGGGAGAAAATCAATCTGTCCTGTAAGCCGGGCAAATATGATATCGATAGCGACGTGTGGTACGAGCTTGAGACAGACGAGCGAGGGTGTGGCTTTCAGGCATTCGATCAAGTCGTCTGGCGTCGTTTGTATATATGACAAAGCTAATGTGCTGAGTTCACAGAAAGACTGGGACACGAAAGACCGGAACGGTGATATATCCACGGGAAGGGTTCCGGGGTAGTAGGGAAACTTGAGTGTAAGACTTTTCAGACTAGGAATCCTCAGGCAATTGAGGATGGGCAAGGGAGCGTCACCGACTTGTTCTCGTGTATGCAGGTCCAAATGTTGGAGATTATTATGCTGCAAAATGGAAGGGGGCAGACCCGATAAATCGCCTGTGAAGGAGAATGTACCATCCAACAGATTCGGGGACTTGCGAAGAATCTCGAGGCAAGAGGAGCCAGGCAAGTAGTAGCATCGCAAGGCGGTCAGCTGGTGCCAAGGGAGTTGAATCTGTGGATTATGCAGATAGATTGACACTTCGCGCAATCTCGGCGCCTCACGCAAGGATAGGTGACCGGCAATAGAGATATCCAGGCGTTCGAGTGAAGGGAATCTCCCGTCGGCGGGGAAAAGATCGCTGGCTGAGTCCACGCTCATGTCCCAGTGGACCTCGATCCTCCGCCATTGTTGCGACAACCTGATCAAGGTTCTGAGGAGCGAGCCACCAGGAATGCCTCGTGAGCATATCGAGAGAGGAGAGCCACCTGCTCTGGAAAGCCACATCTCCGCGCGCTGTGCTTTCGTTTCACCCATTCCGTCGAAATCGACGAACAACGAGCTCCAAAGGGTGGGAGTGGTAAGCGCAACATCTCTCCATCGACGGCATATGCCACAAAGGATGAGAGGCGCGGTCGTGAGATCTGGGAGTACGAAGTAACCGTCGGGCAGACAGCGTATGAATATCTCGGCCAAAATCTCGGGGGGCAACAGGTCCGACCGTTCAGGAAAAGGTGCGAATCGGAGTCGGCCGCCGGTGCCGATTGCGAGGATATTCTGCGTTTTAAACTCCACCTCGCGATTCGAGACAGGCCCAAGCTTAGGGACAAGCGGTAAAAGCGACATGGGTGTTTGCTGCAAGAAAGCTGTTTGACGTCCAAATCAACGTCAATACGAGTGACATACCGCCAACAATATTTCTGTTTCGCCTGCTCAGAGCTGCTGTTCCATCCGTCTTTTACTCGCGAAAAGAACAGAATAAAACGCGTGCGGATTGGAGGTTGGTAGCGATGATGATTTGGGAGCTTTCGCTCAATACGAGGATATATATCATGTCAATGGTTCGCATCGTTCGCAGTCTACGTGCTTAGAAACTAAATTCCTCCCCGATGATCTCCTCCGTTGCGGACCACAACCGCGCAGCTGTAGCCTACGACTCGAAATGATGAAAATCGTCGGATAGATCCAAAACGAGAGGGACGCACAGGGTCAGCGGCGTGCGTTGCGACGGTTTCAGTTGCAACGGCACAGTCATTGAGATATGCACCGGGGGTAGCTATTGGCCAACGAGCCGAGGGATGAGTGCGAGGAACAGAAACAGAGTTGGTAGAAGAACGGACCGTCCAGACTGGGGTCAAACGCCGCGACAACAGTCCTTATCGAGAGCGAAGTGTAAAGCACACCGACAATGACGAAAGTTTTGGGCTGCTCACGTCGCCGCTCCCTGTGGGATAGTCTTCCACGAGACCTTGCTCTTGTCCGGGAGGCCGTCAGGTCCGAGAACACCCGCCGCCTGCAAGTTCGCAATAGACTCTTCCTTCTGAAGGATGTTGGTGTAGATCACTGCACCAAACCGTTAGCTGCATTGAGCCTACAGAGACAGCAAGACCTACCGCCTGGGTGGAGGCTGTATGCGTTGATCTGTCCTCTGCTGCGCAAAGCCAGTTCGCTCGCGGTGAGAATATTTGCAGTCTTCACCTGGAAGCCGACGTCCACCCCTTGATACGCCGCTGCATCCGGTTTCGTGAGCATGGCGAAGTCCACGCCCTTGCAGAAGTGATGCGCTCCGCCAGCAACGAAGACGACGCGCGGCGTGGAGGTTTCCGTCGCCGCACTACGGAGCTTGGGGAGGAGGAGTTTTGTGAGAAGGAAGGGCCCGACATGCCCCGTGGCCAACTGGCTCTCGAGGCCGTCCGCGGTGAGTTTGAACGGGCCCATAGCGGCAGCGGCGTTGTGAATGAGGACCTGTGTGGACATAACTATATATTTCCAGCTCAAGAACCGGCGACGTACGTGCAGCGGCACTGGGAGTACATTTATCCGAGCGGCCGCCTCGCGCACTCCAGCGAGGGATGCAAGATTAAGGGTGAGACCCATGATGTTTGCAGCTGGTACTTCGGCTTTTATGGCCTCTTCTGAAAGCTTCAAGCTGCACATTCCGGTTCAGTCGAAACGTTACAGTCATTGGTACAGGGACATCGCGTACCGCGCAGTGTTGTATCCGGTGATCACGACAAGATTCGCGTATTTAGCGACGACGCGCGCAACCTCGAAGCCTATCCCGTTGAGGGAGGTGCCAGTAATCAGCACTGTTACAGCGCGATATGTCAGTTTTTTTTTACAAGGCCTCGGAAGGAATAACACACCATTCTTGCCTTTAATTTCTTCAGCAAACACGGTGGCGACTTCCTCTGCGGTGGTGGAGAACGAGAATTTTGGTGCGGTGGACATAGATCGGAATGTTTGAGCTCGGATGGTAGTGTGGTGGATAATACATATCCGCTGATTCTTATAGCTGTTGTCAAGAGCCTGAAGAGGTGGCAGATCGTTGAATCGCACACACTGATCAAATTCCGTAAATCAGTCTTGAATCAGTCACGCACTTGTGTGTTCGTCAGCACAAATCGTCAGCACAAACTTGGCACATAACAAAACAAAAAAAAGTGGCCAGGTGTATTCATGTGAACCACAGTGTAGTGTCCTGCCAAGTCCAAGGAGAAAATACGAGCCATTTGAGGGAGCGATAAGTGCCAGCACCAACCGATGATGTGAGCCTGTGTCGCCTATACAAAGAATTCATGAAAATTAGTCGATGGAGACTCGGTGATGACGATAGGTTCCCGACTGCTGGCCGTTGTTGTCGATGTAAGCAATGAACGCCGCCCGCGAAGTCACGAGGGGACACTTGAGTCGAATGTTCGTCTCGGCCGCCATCATGGCATCGAAAAACATCAATATTGTAAGGCTTTGAGTCAAAATAGCTAGCTGGAGACTTGGGTCGCGCCTGATACCAGCTTTGGCGATACAAGTATTCTTTCTGTTGCGATAGCCTGAGCGCGCCGGAAATGTTTGAAGCCTGAGTGTGCGTTCGGGAGAAATGCAAAGAACAGGGTGCTCGGCTCTTGTTCGAAGTGTCATTGGCCGCAGATCTTCCTCTGGGGACCTCTCTGCAGGAAGCCTTGGTAATCCATTGAGCGGGCCAATTAAGAACTGTGATTCAGCCCGCTTTCACTTCACGTGCTGGTTACGCTCAGGCCAGTCATGTCTCCGGGGATGGTGCCGTCGTATTTTTTCCTCGCGCGTTACCAGTCGGCGTTGGCCTATCTTCGTCGGATGGTTGTTAATGCGTTGAGCTGCAACACGTGGTCGTCGCGTCCTCTGGTATTTAACTAGATTCCAACTGTGGAGGTGTTGTAATAACTTTTCGAATCTTGTATCATGGCACCATCTGTGCTCATCATTGGCGCGAGCGGCATAGTCGGACGCCCTCTTATTCCGGAGTTCCTCAAGCACAAGGCTAGTTTTGAGCGCATCGGCATCCTCGCTGACCCCGCGAAGGCTTCACGATTCGCCGAAGTGCAGAGCCAGGGTGTCGAGGTGGTCGTCGGCTCGTTCCTCGAGGCTAGCTCCTACAGAGGTGATGAAATACCTTTCCAGGAAAATGGAAACATACTGACTTGTTGTACCTTAGGCTTCGACACCGTCATCTCTCTCGCAGGAAACACCATCATGAAGCTCCAGCCCGGCATGATCGACGCCGCCATCGCCGGCGGCGCGCGGCACTTCTATCCCTCCGAGCTGGGCGCAGATCTCTCTCGCCCCATCGTCGCCAAGCACCGGTATTTCCGCGACAAGGCCGCCACGCGCGAGCACCTGCGACAGCGGGCCCGCGAGGTGCAGGGCTTCGCTTACACGGTGCTCATGACTTGCGCATTCACCGAGGTCATCATTTCGCCGCTGCTCTCCCACGTCGATGTCGTGAAGCACACCGCGGCGCCGTACGGCACACCCGACGCGCCGCTCGCAGTCACATCTATTCCCGAGTGAGTTGCAGAGAGTTAACAGGGACTGCACACTGACGTGGGTGAATCCAGCATCATGCGGTACATTGTCGAATCTGTCCTACTTCCCCTGGAACCGGGTCAGTCGTGCCGCGAGCTGCGCGTGGCGGGCGAGAGTCTGACGTTTGGCGCGTTCATGAGAATCCTCGGAGAGGTGCAGGGCGTGACATACGACGTCAAGTACCTCGATGTGAACGAGGCGGAGAAGAAGCAGGAAGAAGCGCGAATTGCGGGCGACACTGACGCGGAAATCATGTGGGCGGGGAAGACGATGTTCGCGACGGGTATCGCGTATAACGACGGGCCCTTCGACAACGCACGCTTCTCGTTCAAGCCCGAGACGGCCAGAGAGACTTTCCAGCGGCTGTTCAAGAGATAGCTAGGCGAACGCATCCCTAGATAGCCTTGATAACTTGGCCCTTCTATGATCAATAAAATGTGTTGTGTCGATCCTTCGTCCGTCCGCAAAGGCAAGGATTGTCTTGAGGTATCAGGATTTTTGGGGAATGCCGAAAGAGTCGCACCAGTGCCTGGAGGCTGGGGAACCCGAGTTCCAAGGCTGCGGACAGATAATACAATGGAGTCCCCGAAAAATCCCGGGTGGTGATCCTGCGACGTGCGGTGGGGTAGTTCGAATAATAGAGCGTCGGATAGGTCTATTCAGGTTGACAGAGGTAGGAGTGATCCTCCTGGAGTCCTGGACAGACTGGGAGCCTTCTTCAAAAAGTGCAATTCAAAAGACCGCCCGCCATGCGACAAGTGGTGACCCAAGATGTAATCCAGCCAAGAAACAAAGCCGAAACCATAGTGTCCGAAGCGTGGTGCAGTCTAACCTCTCAGACAGGCTCCAGAGCAACGTTGGAATAAATGCGGGTTCGAAAGTTCCAACGACTTGAAAGAGAGCGCAAAAAGAGGTTGGGACGCGAACGGTCACGAGATCTCACATCACCAAGCTAAGTCAAACAACGCGACCCCTAAATTGTTGCAGGCGACGGACGGCCCCCGATTTTCTTCCCTTCGACTACTTCCCTTCCCTTTCTCTGGCTCGGAATATAATTCTCGTTTATTTCGGTTCTCGTTTCTTTCGAGTTCACGCTTGGTCAACTCGACAAAGCGTATTCCGCTACTAGTGGGATGGGGTCAGACGGGGTCTGTATTATCGCGGAATACCTACAAAATTCTACAAAGACAGCATTTCATCGACACCACGAGGCGGATGTGTACCTCCAAAATACAGCTTCATGCCCTCCGCGCGCAGAAGCTGACACTCAGAATGCGCTGCTATTTCATCAATCTCAGGCGCCTCGCCATGA
Organism: Mycena polygramma; assembly: GCA_029449255.1. Taxonomy (NCBI): domain Eukaryota; kingdom Fungi; phylum Basidiomycota; class Agaricomycetes; order Agaricales; family Mycenaceae; genus Mycena; species Mycena polygramma. The sequence goes on along the minus strand of JARKID010000001.1, from coordinate 4,067,876 downwards.
TAGCCCAGTCGGAAAGACCGCAGGCGGGCAATTCCAACCGCAGCCCATCTCCAGCAGAGCATCCGGGTTACGGCGACAACAGACAGGCGCGGCATGTCGTCCTCGTGCGGCAAACCTATATGAAATAATTCCAATTTCGGAAGGAAATCGGCCGATCCTGCGAAGTGGGCAAAAATCGTGTCGATGTGGACGAGCGTCGAGACGGTGAACCGACTGGAATTTAAGATGCACGAGGGAAGGTGTTGATTTCAGGCATTCGATCAAGGTGTCCGATGTTATTGGCATCCAGTTCAACTTCAATGTGTGGAGTTGGCAAGAGGACAGGAAAGTCAGGAATGGCGATACATCTGTGAATGGGATTTCACTGAAGACGAAGTCGAGTTTAAGGTATTTGAGACCGGGAATCTTCAAGCATCGGAGGACGTGCCTGATATCGGCTGCTTCCTCGTCAGCAACCAGCTCCAAGCATTGGAGACGAGTGTGTTGTAAAATGGAAGTGGGTAGAACGTGCGGGCCGCTATTAAGCTGGAGAACCGCTTCCAACAGACTCGAAGCGTGGCGAAGTATTTCGAGGCAAGAGGGAACGGGGACTTCCCAGCAGTATAATTTGGTTAGCTGGTGCCACGGGAGTTGGACCTGTGGGTAACGTAGAGATGTCGAAACTTTGCGCAGTTTCGGGGCGTCACAGAAGGATATAGGAAGCTCGCTGGGTATACCAGTAATCCATAGCTCCTAGAGCAGAGGGTGGGCGCCCGTCCTAGGAAATATAAAGCTGGTCGTGTCCCGTTGCAGCCCAAACTCCATAATTCGCCACTGTCCCGACATCCCCGCAATCGTTCTGAGTAGCAATTCTGCGGGACCCGCAGGGCCTGGATACGTCGTGATTGTCCGGTGTATAATGACAGCGGGGCTCCACGCGCTCTGGAGAGGTATATCTGGTAGAAGACCATCCCGTGTACATTTTCTGTGCTCAGTGCATCGAGATCGATCCCCAAGGAGCTCCATAGGGCGGGAGTGAATAGCGCGATATCTCTCCATCGACGGCATATGCCACAGAGAAGTAGGGGTGCTCGAACAACGTTGGGTCTCGATGTGCGTGGGGGTAGGCAATGCATAAATATCTCGGCCAGGATTTCGGGGGGTATTCTCAGTGTGTGTTGGCCGGCAGGTGCAGAATGGAGACCTTCATCCATGTTGACCAGTGAGTACTGGTTCTGCTCCCTTGATTCTCGACTGGACGACGACTCCAATGAGAGCTAAAACAAAGCTAAAAGGAGAGCAAAAGGAGAGACACGCACGGTCACGAGGTGTCACACTGTCAACGAGCTGGCAAACAACGCGACCTTGACGCGACCTGTCAAGATCACCGACGATTCACGGCGCACGACTCTTTCCGCTCTACCGTCACCTCAAGCATGTCTCCGCTCCCAGTCTTCGGCGTTTTTCGCTCCTCGAGCACTCCGGCCATGCATATGGCTCCGGATCTGGGCTCGGTTGCTAGTACTAGGGCTCAGCTACCAATGTTGGTGGCTCACTGCTGAGTCTGGGGCCTGGACGGCGAACTCTGGACGCGTATATTGCGCCAGGGGGACTACATGACTAACACCGATTCCCGGGCGTACGAGAACTTGAATGACAGTGCCCTCGTCGACTGCGCAAGGACTGCGTCTGGTCCCAATCCCGTCTTGGCCAGTCGTCAGAGCGCACTCTGTCCTATGCACCTCAAACGTAGCTCGCGCTGGTGCACATCCTGGCTCATTCCTGGCTTCACTGATGCGGGCTGGCGCGTTGTTTACCGTGTCCGCCCTTCGACGAATCACGATCAAAAATGTATCCAATCCATCCTACTCACTGCAAGTTGGCGAAATTGTACTGAAGCCGTCTGGCAGCGTCTCAGATCCTATTTCCTTTGCCCCTCGCCCCAGGGCTTGCAATATTGATAATATGCACAACTTCGAACCGCAAGGGGTACAAGAAAGCAAGAAGTACCGACTTGCTCGGAGAGATAGGCCAATTTATGGAGGGGACTCCGGCGGTGTTGCCTGGTGTCCTGGAATATCCTGGGCTGGTCTTGACACCTTTTCGGTGACTGAACGAGAAATTCCGCCGCCGGCCTGGTACGGATCATCGATTTCGGCGTTTTGGTATCTCTGGATTCTGGATTTTTTCCTTGGAAATATTCGCTCGCAAGACCGAGATTTTTAAGACGTTGCGTCCAGGTACCTCGACTCCATGGAAAAGGTAGGAGGTGTTGGGACGTGGGTTAGCCGGAGCTGACTAATCCTGCAAGCGTATTCGGCCCGGCCCGAGGATGACATAGTTTCGGAGACTGCAAGCTTGGCTTTAGGGACTTGACCACGACCATGTCTCTGAACTGATTTCTGTCTCACTTATAACCACCATGCCCAGGAGAAAGTCCCTTGTGGCCCGCTGGTACGACAAGGCAGCTGCCTTCAGAGTCGAGTCCCTTTTCTCCCGCAAACGTCAGCCCGGGCCCAAGCGCACGGTGTTTGCAAACCAGGATTTGCCCGCGGACTATGTCGACCACAAGGGCAAGATAAAGCACGAGCATGTGTACATTTCAAACCAAGTCATCACCTCAAAGTACACCCTCATAACCTTTCTACCGCGAAACCTGTTGGAGCAGTTTCGTCGAGTCGCGAATATGTATGCAGCTTTTTTCCTCGGTCCGGATTGTAGTCCTTAACTGCGCACAGCTTCTTTCTTGCAATTGCGATCCTCCAATTCTTTCCAAAGTTCTCCACCATCTCCCCTGGCCTGGTCATTTTCCCACTGCTGGTTGTTCTCGCGATCACTGGCGGCAAGGATGCGTACGAGGACACAAAGCGCCACCAGTCGGACCGCAGGGTCAACCAGAGCCCTGTGCTCGTTTTGGCTGCAAAGGGCTGGGTCAACCCCAACGCCATGCAACCCAAGGGTCGCTCGTTCGTCAGGGGTGTGCAAGCCATGTTCGGTAAGAAACCCGTAGCCGATGTCGACACCACCACCGACGACGGCTGGCGGCCCGCGCTCTGGGAGGACGTCCGTGTGGGCGACTTTGTTAAGATCGTCGACGACGAGCCTTTACCCGCGGACATCCTCATCTGCGCGACCTCCGAGGACGAGCACGTCGCGTTCGTCGAGACCAAGAACCTCGACGGCGAGACCAACCTCAAGTCCCGCCACGCCGTGCCCTCGCTCACCCACCTGCGCGACGCCGCCGCGTGCGCCGCCCCCGAGAACGCCTTCCGCGTCGACTTGGAGCGTCCCGACAACAACATGTACCGCCTCAACGGCGCGGTCTTTGTCGGGGACACGACCTCCCCCGTCGACCTCTCCATGACGCTCCTGCGCGGCACCGTCCTGCGCAACACCCGCTGGGTCATCGGCCTCGTGCTCTTCACCGGCGAGGACACCAAGATCGTGCTCAACTCGGGCGGCACCCCGAGCAAGCGCAGCAAGGTCGAGCGCGGCATGAACCCGCAGGTCGCGACGAACCTTATTCTACTGGCTGCCATGGCCGTCGCGTGCGGGATCAGCGACTCGGTGCTCGAGAAGAGGAACTACCCAGAGGGCGCGCCGTGGCTCTTTGACGACAACACCAGCCAGGACAACCCCAGCTTCAACGGCGTCGTCACTTGGGCGTATGCTCTCATCACGTATGTTGTGTTTTTCTTTGTCAGTTAAATAACTAAACCGTTCGCAGATTTCAGAACATCGTCCCCATTTCACTGTACATCTCGATCGAGTTCGTGCGGACGTGCCAGGCACTGTTCATCTACTTTGACTACGAGATGTACTACGCAAAGACCAAGCAGGCGACGCTTGCCCGCAGCTGGAACTTGTCCGATGACCTAGGGCAGATCGAATACATCTTCTCGGACAAGACGGGCACCCTCACCCAAAACTCGATGGTCTTCCGCGAGTGCTCCATCGGCGGGAAGCTCTACAGCGGGGACCCCCCAGAGGCGGAGCACGAGCCTCACCCAATGGACCCCATCACCGAATTTCCACCACCCGGCCCCGCGTCCTCCGACGCCGTCCGCCCCTCCACCGGCCAATCCTCCACCGCCGTCGGCTCCAGCAACGAAACTGCCCCCACCGCCGCCGGCAGCATCCACGACGTCCCCTCGCACACCCCCGGCGCGCGCGCACGCTTCGCCGACGCCACACTCGCGGCGGACCTCGCCGCCGCCGTGCACGCGGGCCCGGGCACGCACGGTGCAGACCACGCGCGGGCGTTGCACGGCTTCTTCTCCGTGCTCGCGCTGTGCCACACCGTGCTTGTCGCGAGCGACGGGGCCGGGGGCGTGGCCGGGTACAAGGCGCAGTCGCCCGACGAGGCGGCGCTGGTGCAGGCTGCGGCGGACGTGGGGTACGTCTTCCGCGGGCGCCAGCGCGAGGTGCTGTTGCTGGAGACGCCGTTTTGCGCGCCGGGGACGGTGGAAAGGTATGAGCTGCTGAATATCTTGGAGTTTACGAGCGCGAGGAAGAGGATGAGTGTTGTTGTGCGGAAGCTTGGGAGTGGGAGTGTGGATGCGAAGGGGGGCGGGACTGAGGAGGGCGAGGGTGATGGGGTGGGGCAGCTGTTGCTGCTGAGTAAGGGCGCGGACAATGTGATATTTGACCGGCTGAAGAAGGGCGCGGCGGACGAGCTGAAGGTGCAGACGGAGAAGCACCTGGACGAATTTGCGGGGAACGGGCTGCGGACGCTGACCTTGGCTTACAAGGTTCTCCCGGGTGAGTCTTTGCGTGTTCTCTTTATCTCATGCACTACTAACGTCGCGCAGAGGAAGAGTACGCCGCCTGGAACGAGCGATACCACGAGGCGACGGTCGCGCTGGATGACCGGGAAACGCTCATCGAAGACGTCTCGGACGAGATCGAGCACGACCTGCGGCTGTTGGGCGCCACCGCCATCGAGGACCGTCTGCAAGACGGCGTCCCCGAGACCATCGCGGACCTCAAACGCGCTGGCATCAAAGTCTGGGTCGCGACCGGCGATAAGCTCGAGACCGCCATCGGTGCGTTCCTTCTCTCATGCTCTTCTTATTCTGTCATTTGCACCGTCTTTGTTTGCTTACGCAGATGCAGCGATCGGGCACAGCACGAACCTCATCGGGAAGGACTCAAACATCATCGTCCTCCGCGGCGGGGAGGACGGCTCGCGGCCCGTGTACGAGCAGATGGTCCGCGCCGTGGAGGAGTTCTTCCCGGAGAGCGACATCCTGGACGACGAGGGCGCCGTGCGGCCCGCGCATCTGCGGCGCTCGTCCTCTGTCAGCCGCCACAGTCGACCTAGTGCGCAGGAGCCCCCGCACCCCCTGCGGCGCATCAGCACGGGCCTCTCGTCCATCGTCTCCCGTACGAACGGCGAGAAGCCGGGCGGGTTCGTCCTCGTTATTGATGGGACCGCGCTTGGATTCGTGCGTCGCCCTCTCCCTGGTTTCCTATTGACGCTGACGGTATCTCAGGCGCTGGTGGACGAACAGCACAAGAGCCTGCTGCTGCGGCTTGCGATGTTGTGCGAGGGCGTGATATGCTGCAGAGTGTCGCCGCTGCAGAAGGCGCTCGTTGTACATCTCGTCAAGGATGGTATCGGGGCGATGACACTGGCGATTGGAGACGGGGCGAACGATGTCTCCATGATTCAGGTGCGTGTCATCGTATTTGCATTGCGTCTCTTACACTGGTTCAGGCTGCGGATGTTGGTGTCGGGATCTCTGGGGAGGAAGGGCTGCAGGCCGTTAACTCGTCGGACTACGCGATCGCACAGGTGCGTATCACACTCGTTTGTACTTGTCTTCCGCTGACAACAACCAATTGTAGTTCCGCTTCCTGAAACGATTACTTCTCGTGCACGGGCATTGGTCCTTTGCCCGCAACGGGAACATGTGCGCCTGCCTCCTTCCACCCAACCCCACGCCCCGTCTAATCACACCCCAGGATTCTCAATTTCTTCTACAAAAACATTGTCTGCATTGGCGTCTTGTGGTGGTTCCAGCTGTATAATGCATGGAGTTCATCATAGTGCGTGCATCATTTCGTTTTCGTACTGGGTTGGGCTGGGCTGACGACTTGCTTCCGCAGTGTTTTCGAATACACGTACTTACTTTGGTGGAACTCGTTCTGGACGATAGCACCAGTTATTGCCATAGGTCTGTTTGACCGGCTAGTTGGTGCGTATTCGCCTGTCCGTTTGTTCAATCCCTGATGACGATGTTGTAGACGCCGATGCTTTAATGGCCCTGCCGGAATTGTACCGGTACGGGCGGGAGGGGAGGTGGTTCGGCTTTAAGTCGTTTGTAATATTTATGCTTGACGGCATCTACCAGGTCCGCTTTCCTTTTTTTAACATGCATCGCACCGCTCATGCGTCTGACTTGCCCCTCAGTCCGCTGTAATATTTTTCTTCATCAGATTTGCATACGACACCACAACCTCCCGCACCGACGGGTATAGCATGTATCAATACGAGTTTTCTACCGTACGTCTTTGATCTTTCGCTTCGTGGGTACTGGACTAATTGTTGAGCAGACAATGGTTATTGCTGCGGTCCTTTCTGTTAATCTATTTAATGGTCTTAATGTGAACGTGTGGACGGGGTGGGTGTTCTTCGCGGTGTTCCTCGGGATCGTATTGGTGTGGGCGTACACAGTAAGCACCAACACTCTTTTCCCCCAGGACCACGATTGCTCATGCTCCCCGCAGGCGATATACTCCCTCATCTCCCCGGGCTGGTTCCACACCCCCGTCTTCGGTAACGACCACTACCTCTTCCGCTCCGCCTACTTCTGGCTCTGCGTCCCGCTTACCGTCGTCCTCGCGCTCCTACCGCGTTACCTCTTCCGCGCATGGGAGTTCGGCTTCCAACCGCACGACATCGACATTTTACGGTACATCCGCAAGACGGAGCCGACGCGCGACATCGAGACGGAGGCGCAGGTCGGGCACGGCGCCGCTGCACTTGCCGCACTGCGGCGCGCGCCGTCGAACGTCTCGCGCGTGACCTCGCGCTCGAGCGTCGGGTCCATGCCGCAGCATCTGCCGCGGCGGTCGACGGACCTGCGCACGGCGAGCCGCACGGACATGTCGACAGGGCTGCGGAGCGTGCACCGCGGGTTCGACTTTGCGACGGAGGAGAATGGCGTGGCGATGCGGCGGATGCAGTCGAACTTGTCTGAGGTGCGGCAGAGCAGTCGGCACCTCGCGTTAGATGGGACGGAGGCGCAGGGACGGCGATCCAGATTGAGGAGCGTTTTTTCGAAGAAGAAACGGCGGCCAGAGTGACGACTTTTCATGATAGCGGAGACTCTGCACGACTAGTATATAATTACCCACCAATAAGACCATACCACACTGCTAAATCTACCTCAACAACTCAGTGCTTGACGCATGCACGGAAACATGATGATGGAGCGAGAATTAGAATAGAAATTGAAAGAGCGTGTGGCTACAACAGAGGAAGCTACTAGGGTCCAGAATGGGTAAGAGATCCGCAAGACAAGAAAGCAAACCGCTAAGGGTATACTGGAGAAAAAATCAGTATGACAGGTTGAGGAGCTAGGGACGAACGTACTGTGAAACAGCGCTCACTGCGCCGGACGCTGGTTGACACCCTCCTTGAGGGCGAGCAGCTGTTTTGAGCGGAAGGCCTCGTAGTGGATCTGAGCAGTGGTCTCGATGAGGTCTTGCAAGTGGGTGCGCAGGAGGAAGTCGCGGAGGTCCATGAACTCGCAGTGCTCCTTGTTCTCGACGTTGACGACACCCCAGCGGTTCTTGCGGCCGCGCACAGACTTGCCGTCGATGATGACGTTGGTCTCCGAGCCGACGATGGCGAAGGGGACTTTTTCCTGGATAGGGTGTGAGGGGTGGGGATTTATGTGGGCACAGACACACGTACCCTGATCCCCTCGTTCATAACGACCTCCTCCTCATCATCCTCATCCGTGTCAAAGGGGTACAGCCGTATGTTGTGGTGCACGAGCTCTTCCCGAATCTAATGCCAATGAGTGCTGTCTCTAAAACGCAGCGCTGACAACACACCTTGGCCTTGAACGCCTCCTTCTCCTCGACGGTAAGGCTGTCGGACTTGGCGATGACGGGGACGACGTTGACGACGTCGCTGAGCTTTTTCATGACGATAACGTCGATGGGGCGGAGCGAGTGGCCAGTGGGGTTGAGGAAGTACAGGCAGCAGTGGATGCGCGTGTCCTGGATGTAGCGGTCACGCATGGCGGTGAGCTCCTTGCGGAGGTACGCGCTGTGCTGGTCCTTGATGTACTTGACAATGGGGTCCCAGCTGCAGAGAGTTGAAACTCGTGGAGGTTGCTCGCTGTTATTATTACGTACCAGTTCTCGTTGTTGACCTGGTCGCCGTACCCAGGCGTGTCGACGATATTCAGCCGCAGCTTGACGCCGTTTTCAACAATGACTGTGAAGGGAGTTTAACGCCTGGGTTTTAGTGCGCTAAGCGTAAGAACTGACCATGTGAGACGGCCTGAATTTCTGTTGTTTGCCTGACAGGCTCATCGGCCGCAAAACGACCCTTGGAGTCGATCAAGTGCGACGCAAAGATGGTGTTGATGAGCGTCGACTTGCCCAGCCCAGTTTGACCTGTAAAATGTCAGAAAAAAGCTAGAGACATGGGGAAAAGCTGGAGACACACCGACGACAATGACATTGAATTGGAAACCACGCTTGAGGAGCTTGTGCTCGATTTGCTGGGTAATCGAGTCGAAACCGACGTAGGACTCTGCGCGGATTTCCTCAGCCATCGTGTGTAGGGTAAGAAACGGGTAAAGAGGAGATGGACGCCGTCAGTCGAACGAGAAATCTAATTCCCGTCACGTCACGCTTGCGTGACGCTGCAAATATTTCACGCCTTCCTTATTGGGCCGCGCTTTCACCGCCATGGCTTTGGCTTCACGTAGTACAAATGGGCGCCCTCAGGCAGAAGTTATCATGAATGTGCGCTGGTTCTCGCGAATTATGGCTCAATATTCATTGGATGCAGTTCAACGACGGTTTCTCCTACGTCAAAGCAGCCATGGCAGAGGCTTTCATCCCAGGCGGAATCCTTGACAAGCCTCCCGCCGTCATACACTCTGCGAAACCTCTCACCAAACAACAGCGGGATATGGTTCGCAAGGAGGACGTCAAGCTCATTGTAAGATGGCTTTAATCGTTGTTATCTTGACAATACTGAACGAGTTCGGTTAACAGGTCACTGAATTCGAGATTCCGGAAGCGCAGGCCGAACGTGTGTTGGTGGAGCACAAGGGTAATGTTTCGGACGCGCTGCGCGCACTTGTGGGGTTATAGAGAGTATCCGTGAAGCTGCACCGAAAAATATCTGTAATCCAATTGAACAATCCGATGTCTTTCGCTGCGTCGACCAGGCTTCGTGGTACCACGCGTCAAGTTACCCTACCTAATCGTCAACAAAGTTTCCAAAAGCTTCACTTGTTGACGGGAATTCCGATGTCGCCGCCACACTCATTCTTGGGAATGGCAGTTCCAGTACTTTCCAGTATGTACTCACAAAATGGCCCGAATGTTCCACTGTCGTGATCGAGGAGAGTGAAGCACTCATGTAGCTGTACGTTCCAGTGGCTGATATAAAGAACTTGTTATCGAATACCGCAATGTGCGAGTATATTGTGCAATCGAATTATGGAATTAGTACAGTCCACATATAAGTTTTATCGACTGTCATAAAACTCGTGGAGTCTGACTGCGGGAGACTACAGCTCGTCGTCGGGGACCGTGTCGTCCGGCTTCGCCCCCGCCTGCGCTTCGGTTTTCAAAAGACCCCTCAAAACATTGAGAGTCAGGGCACTGGTTTCCCTCTCCTGCGCGCTCTGCGTCGTGAGCTGGAAGTCGACGCGTTTCGGGGGGTTCTTGAGCGAGGTCAACGGCACAGCGGTGGACCGCACCGCCGCGCGCGCCGTGCCCTCCCGCGCAGAATCAGACGGCAGCAGCGCGACGTACTCGCGCGAGCCGGGGATGTGCGGGTTCTTGCGCTGCGGGTCGTCGAACCCGCGCTTGGCGGTGACGTCCAGCGTGATCTGCACGCCAGAGAGCCCCTCGTCCGGATCGCGCCCCACAACGCGCGGCACGCCCATCAAGCTGAGTGCGTCCTTTGTCACAGGGCGCAGCTCCCCCACGGCGTCGAGCCACCGCTCGCGGTCGACGCCATTCGCCATGAGCGGAAGCCTGCCCTCTGCATCCTTCGCCTTGAGCACGGCAGTGACGCCCGCGAAGGCGGTGATGTACGTGTATGCCTGATTTCCCTCGAGCTGGAAGCGGGCCGAGTCGTCGATGTTCCAGTCGAGGACGATGCCAGGCTTGGGCTTGGTGCGGAAGAGGGTGTCGAGATTGGACGGGAAGGCGTACATGAGCGCGCCGTTGCGGTGCATCTGCGGCTGGATTTTATTGCTGCTGGTCGACTTGTACTCGGATTCGGTGTGCTGCGCGAGGAAACGGCGGTGGACCGGCTGGGAGTCACGTAGTGCCGAAAGTTCCAGGAGTGACCGTCCGCCGAGCCTCGTCTCCAGCGACCGGCCGACGGCCTGGGTAGATTCAGCGTCCTTTTTCTTCCGGTCCTCCTCCTCCTGCTTCTGTCGCTCGTCCTCCCGCTTGAGGAATGACAGGAAAGCGGGGCGGAGGGAACGCAGCTTCGCGATGTAGCGCTTGAACTCGCTGGGCGACATGGCCTCGATATTCGGTATGACCGCCTGCGACGGCCGCGGGCCATATTGTGACTTTGGCCGCTCCGCGGCGACGACGGGAGTGGGTTCCGTTCGCTGGCGAGATGAACTGTATGCACCCTTCCCGCCCCTTCCCAATGCGTTGATCGCAATGCGCGACGGGGGAGGCTCTGCGACATCCGGCTTGGGACTCTCTCCCGGCTCGTCTCCCTGCTCGTCTCCCTGCTCGTCTGCCTTCGCGTCTGCCTTCGCGTCTGCCTTGTCGTCTTTCTTCCCGTCTTGCCAGTCCTTCGGGCAAAATTCCGAGTCGACGAGCCAGGTTTCTCGTGCAGGCCCAAGCTGTTTGGACCATTTGCTTCTCATATCAGTAGCTGGTCGCAGATCCAGCTCCCGCATGCGACGCATGAACCGGACCTGGTCTTCAGCGTTGTCCCATTCCACGTAGTGCTGCCGCGTCTCCCATTCCTTTATAGTGACGAACGAGTTCTTTTTGCGCTGTGTTATAGGGCGTTTAAGGCCCCAGTAGCCGCGCTCGACGAATTGTTGGGGCGAATAATATGTTTTGCGGATGAGGGGGTCAAAGGTGGCGAATCGCGAGTTGCGCAGAAGCTGGGCAAAAGGGGAGGCCGCGGTCGGGGCAGATTCGCGGGCTGCGACTGTCAGCGCCGACGTCGACGCGTGGCTGGTCGCATTTGCAGCAGCACCAAGCATCCGATGTGGCAGGCCAGAACTGAGAAATTGAAGGAAATTCTATCGGGAAATAATAATAATAATTGCGTGAGAACCGCTCACGTGCCCCGCGGCCCGACTATAAAAGGCGGATTTTTTCGCGAGTCTGTTTCTCTCAAACCACGATGTTCAAATTACTATTCCTCCTCAGCCGCTCGGCGCTCTCCTAAGGAAGGATGGTCCAGACAAACGTCGGAGAGTGCACGCTCGCTCGTGTGGATTCTCAAAAACAATCTTTGCTGAATGCTCTTCCCACTGGTCGAGGGGCGAGGACGCAGGATCACCTGGAGATATCTTACATTCCATTGTCGTCTGTAGTAATTCACATATTGTGAGTGCCATTACTCTATCCATTGCTCTATTTGTTATGCGCCTACGAAGAAAAACCTGGTAAAGGAACACATCCCGGCTCTTGCCCCAGCAGGAGTTTCCGCCAACGGCGGGCGCCTTAACTCTTCCTCGCGGATGTGGTTTTGGTGGAGGGTGTGCATGGAGAGTTTAAGGCGAGACTGAGGCGTGTTTCTTGCTTGTTCGCGGTTGTGTGGAGTTAGTTCTTGCGCTGACTATTTTCTGTTTTTCCAGGTTGTACATATACATTGTACATACTCCCGTTGTATAGGTGCATTCGTACCAATTAAATTTGCTGCCCCAACCCCAGGTGTGCGGACGCTGAGAAACCTGGGTTCGGCTCAAGCTTCCGTTGTCGCGGCGTTTTACTTTTTTTTAGCCCTTCATCATACAGCGCTGAAGCTTGAAGCGTGAAGCGTCGAAACGTTGAAGACGGAAAGCGGGGGGTCACTTCTTATCGCATGTGTGCAGCAGTATGTACACTCCTTTACCAGCTTTACCATATGTACACTACAAGAACGGCATTATACAAAACTTACTCTCATCCATTGTCATTGCCAACCACCACTAATCCGAAAAATCCATCTCCTCGTCAGCGTCTCCGGGGACCGCGACGTCGCTCGTGGGTCTTTGAGGCAAGCCATGCGGCTGCGAGAATGCACTCGCGGTAGTCGGGTAGTATGTTGTTGTAGGCCTTTGAGGCAAGCCATGCAGCTTCGAGAACGCGCTCGCGTCAACGGCGTGCGGCGCTAGGTACGCGGGGAATGCGCGCGCGTCCATTGCAGGCGGCGGTGCATTGAGATTCTGACCCATCGGCGGCGGCGGGAAGCCGTACATGTGTCCTGAGGGATGACCGGACATGTACCCTGAGGGCTGCCCAGACATGTATCCGGAGGGCTGCCCAGGATAGCCATAACCGGGCCAGTACTGATACGGAGGCGCATCATGTGGCACGAAGGAAGGTGGTGGAGGCGGCAATGACGGCGGAGGCGCAGGGGGGAGCGGGGGCGGCAGCGATGGCGGAGGCGGTGGGGGAGGCGGGGGTGGACGGACTGGCTCGCGCGGACGCATAGGTTTTTGCCCGCGCTGGCTGAGGAGCGAGCCGTCGTACACCGTCAGGCGCTCCCAGGCGAAGTGCGTACCAGGATAGTGTGCCCAGCGCTTGAGTTCGGGGGTCGCGAGATTGTCGTTTGTGGGGGATGCCTTGCAGGGTTCGTTGTCGCCGCTGCCGTCCTCTGTTGTTTCGTCGGTGTCAGTGTCGGTATCGAGGTCCGTGTCGGTGTCGGTTCCCTCGCCCGCCAGCGAATCTTGATCAGTGCGAAGGGCCCCAGAGAGCACAATCTCCTCCTCTCCGCTCTCGCCCCATATCTTCATCACGTCCTCCTCCTCCTCGCCATCCTCGTCCATCGGGTCCCGCTCATGCATTATCCGTGCACGCATCCGCTCCCGCGGGTCCGACGCCGCAACCCAGCCAGGCGGATACCCCCACAGCGACATGTTCTCAAGCCAGTCGTACCCCTGCCCATCATCTGGCCCCACATCCTCCTCAGCCTCCGCAGCAGCCTCCCGCCGATCGTCCCACCAGTCCCGCCACCGCACCGCGCGCCGCAACGCCGGGCTCACCTTCCCGGGTACGAATCCACCCGCGCCAGCCCAGGCAGCGCGCTCGAGACGCTCCGCGACCTCCCGCAGGCTGCGCGGCGTGCCGTCCCCCGCGCGGTCGCGCTCGAAATCATAAATTTGCCGCGAGAGCGCGACGAGCGGCTTATCGAGCGGGAGCGGGCAGGCGGAGAGGACGTGTGTCGTGTCGCCGCAGTTGAAGCACTTGGAGCCGGCGAGGGCGTATGGGTCTGGGGACGGCGCGCGTGGGGCACCGAGTGGATGGATGTCGTCGTCGTCGTTGGGGTCGGAGGTACTGTGCCGGGTGTAGATCCCGGAGGGCTCCCATGGGCCTCGGTGGGTAGGGAAGGATTCGGTGAAGAAGGGCAGGGGCGGCGGCTGTAAAGGGCGTTAGCCAGACTGAAAAAAAATATAGATAAAAGGATGCAAAATAAAAATGACAACTCCACGCAGTCAGAGGATTTGAACAGGAGAAGATCCTGGACTCCCCGCAGACAAGGCGGATATTCATTGAATCGGCGTAACGGCAGAGGAAGGAGTCAGGGATTTTCGACCAGATCAAGAGTTGCCCGGAAGTACAGACCCCAGATTCAGAAGACCACCGTCACCGTCAGCGCCGGCCCCAAGGGATCCTCAGAGAATAGGATTCGCAGAAAAGTGGCATATCCCCAGTATTGCAGCCCAAAAGAAAACGACAAGGAATGTGTATCTACCTCGAGTTGAGTATCATTCGAGTTTGTGAGCATCACGGCTTGCTCTCCGGCGCCTCCGACGTGCTCTCCGCCTGTTTTCGGTTCTGGTCCCATTGCTCCAGCGCCTTCGTCACGTCCGTCGCGTCCCAGCGGCCTTTGACAATCTCCTGGCCGTCTAGGTGCAGCGCAGGGATCCAATAAACATACTTCTTCTTCCAAGCAGCGTTGCCCGCCGCGTGGATGTCGATGGTCTCTAGCTGGAAGGGTCGCTGAGCAAACGGAGTCAGTTTTTGGCAGTTCATGGTTCGAAGTTTTCACGCTCACCGTCTGTCGAACGCGGTTAAGCTCGATTTTGGCGAGCTGAATAGGGTCAGTGGGAGTTTTATATCCACAGAGATGCACGCACGTCGCACAAGGGACAGTTGGCGCCAGAGAAAAGTGTAAAACGCGGGATGATGGTTTTGAGAGACGGCATCCGTGTGTTGAGCTGTTGACGCTTCGCCTGCTCCTCCTGCTCCTCATCCCCCCCCAGAGTACCTCTGAATGGCGGCCGACCTCCGGGCACGTATCGATGAACTTTCTTCAGCTATAAAGCGCCAAGAAGAAATCCTCAGAAATCTCAGAAAATCGAGAAGCGACGCTCAATGCGAGCTCAATGCCATAACGGACCCCATGGCGCGCCTTCCCCTCGAAATTTCGTCCGACATATTCGCGCTTTGTGTTCCCGAATTCCCTCACCCATGTCGGGATGAGGCCCCGGTGACATTGCTCCGTGTATCTCGTGCGTGGAGAAGCGTTGCGCTTTCCAGCGCCCCGTTATGGACCGCCCTCCTCATTCTATCGACACGTAGCGACGAACCGCCACGGAGCAACGAGCTATGGAACGGCGTGCACAATTGGTTCGCTCGCGCCTGCGGTCTTCCGCTTTCGCTATCCGTACAAGGCCCTGTCGATGAAGCCATCCAACAACTAGTCCGGAAGTATGCGAGCCGGTTGCGGAACGTACAGATGCCCTGTCCTCGTGGGATGCAGCTCGAAAAGACCAAAGCTCCGTGGTTTCCCTCCATGAAAATCCTCACCATCGACCACTCCCAGTACTCGAGCGAATTCGACATGGATACGCGGCCGTGTTTTCGGATGCTCCACAATTCTCCGAATCTCGTCGAGTGCACATTGGAAAGCAACTGTGATCCTCATTTCGAGTACAGCCCTCCTACGCAGCCTTTGAAGCTCCTGGGTCTCAGATATCTGAATCTCAAACACAGCTCCGGACACATGTTGGAGCATCTCACACTCCCCGCATTGCAAAGCATCCATCTTGCCTCACGCGGACTTCACTTCGATATCTTCCGTGCTTTCATGACGCGCTCTTCCCCACCGCTGCTGTCGTTGACCATCCGGTGGGCGGGGTATACCGAGATGCAGGATCTCTGTCTGCCTCTCTCGAGCTTATCGTCGCTATCGCTGCAAGCCAGTGGTGCCGCCGATGGCAAATGGCCAAGCGAGATATTCAAGCTGCTAGCCCTTTCCTCCGCTCAAGAATTTCTTCCGAGCCTACGTCGGCTCGTGGTCCACCAGGTCAACAAATCGGTGTCGTCCGACGACTACCAGATGCTGCTGACCGCGCTGTCCGCTCGCGCGTCGAGATTACAGTCGTTCAAGCTCTCCCTCGGCGCGAACGACCGGGGGCCAAGCCCCGAAAATGTGGCGTCGCTCCGGGAGCTTGCAGCGAAGGGGATGAATATTCGTATCACGATCGCTGGGAGAGAGAAGAACCTCGTGTGAGGTGAGCGATCCTTCTGTCTCGTGGCGTCAATGATATTTACTGCTTGGTACCAGATTCGGAATCACCCGTTTATGCTCAGCTCATTGCGAGCGAAGCGAGCAATTATTCGCTAAAGGGCTGTACCCAGACTGCAAACAAGAACAAATTCTACGCGGGTTTTTGATGGCATTTGATGGACAGAAAGAAAGCTTTCAAGCTCGTTCATATCGACCTGGATGGTCTCCATCTCCGGGGTTATGACTGTTGTTATTGAAATCCCCAATACTGCCGAAGTACAGGTTCACAAACAGAACTTTAGTTCTGATTGTGCTTAGAGGACCGAAAATGTCGCCAAAAATTACATGTGACTTGTGCACAAAACGTGATCTTTTGTCATTTCCGCTGACATTCATGTTCGAACCGTAACTCTGACAAGTACCATTCATCTGGACATCCATGACCTGAAAGAAAAGGAAATGGCCTCTACTAACCGCGTAATCAACCCTTTCCCTTGCTCCTGCCTCTTAAAGAAGAAAATAAGAACAGGTTGAATCTCATACAGAGCTGCGTCGCAATTGTGTTATTCACCCACTCACAGAAAGTTGATATGTTCAAAAATCTGTTTGTGACCCGCCGCTTGCCGGCAACCTATATTCATCATTAGAGGCTGAATTGACCGCGTTTCAAACTCGCCGTCTATGCCACTCAGGTCACGTGCAATTTTTCAAAATAAAACAAAAAACAAAAAATTCGGATTCGTAGCGAGCACCCGGCGCGGTCGCGGATCTATATTGTTATTGTCTACCCTACCATCTCCACGACATTGACGACAAATTGAATCCAAGTACCTATTCCATCTGCTCTGGACCTCCGAAGGAAAGACTCGACTCTGTCAAGGCGTCAGTACGGTGTTGCCAAATCGATACTGAGTGGATTAAATCCATTTCCGACGGGCTCAAGGGCGGAGCTATGCAACACCAACCAGACAGGTGCCACCCTGTGGGCCGGTGAAGCAAGGCACACACTCGTAAACGAGATTCAACGCGCATGCTTTCTATTGCACTCTGACATTGACGGTCCACGCTTCTAACGGTCAACCAGGGACGGTCGCGCTTGATATGACGGTCGTCACTGGGAGGGGCGCGACACTTTGTGCGATGCTACGAAGGCATTGGCTGCACAGTCATGTCGTGGGCCCGGGAAACGCCGTCCATAGTTATAGTCTCCCAGTGGCAATGGCGCAATGTGCCCGTTCGCTCCGCCCGCCCAGAGAATCAGAAAAGCAGATAACCCACCTGATAAGGCTGATATGAGATGCCTGCTTGAGAAGTGAATGTAGGACTTTGGGGGCAGTACAGAAAGTGAAGCAAATGTGGTAGTGGTAGAGAAGAGAGAGCCGTGAATCGCCCATTGTCAGCCACCTTTGTTTTAAATAGGGGCCAGCTTGTTTGGCTTCGCGTGGTTATGTGACACTCGTGACCGCACGCGTCTTTCCCACCAACTCCCACTGCACCTGCGCAAGAGCCTGGCTGAGAGGTGGGACTACACCAAGCTCTGAACGGTGTTATCTCATTTTTTTCAGCGCCAGATTGGGTCTTGGTCTCTGGAAAATCCTTGTAGCAAAAGCCCATGTCGTCTTTGGCGCTTGTCCCTAATCTTGGGCCTCTCTCCAATCGGGAGGTCGAGTTTCAAGGACAGAATATCCTCGCAATCGGCGCCAGCGGTCAGCTCCGATTCGCACCTTTTCCTCGACGCGACCCGTTGCCCCCCGAGATTTTGGCCGAGATATTCATGCATTGCCTCCCCGACGACGAGTTCGTAACCCCAGACTTCACTACTGCACCTCTCCTACTTTGTGGGATATGCAGGCGATGGGGAGATGTTGCTCTCACCACTCCTACTCTTTGGAGCTCGTTGTTCATCGATTTCGATACAATGTGGCAAACGGAAGCACAGGACGCGATATCTTACCAAATGTGGCTTTCCAGGGCGCGCGGTTCTCCTCTCTCGATATATCTACGAGACACGCACCAGATTCCTGTTGGGCCTCTCGGTCCACTGCTCGAAACTATCCTCGAACTGTCGCAACAATGGCAGATGATCGAGTTCGAAATCGACGCTGACCTGGCCAGCTATATTTTCCCACTTGACGAGAGATTCCCTTTACTCGAGAGGTTGGAGATCTATATTCCCGACCACCCGGTGTCCTTCTGCTGCGAGGCGCCGAAATTACACGAAGTGCGGATCTACTATCCGCACAATCCACAGATCCACCTCCCGTGGCACCAGCTAACCACACTGCGGTGCTTCCGACTCCCCATTACCTTTTGCCCCGAAATTCTTCGCAAATCCTCAAATCTATTGGATGTCAAATTCGCGGTTACGTGCGATTCATCGGTTCTGCCCACTTCCATTCTGCAACACGATAATCTGCAACACTTGAACCTGAGTGCAATTGAGGAGGAAGTGGATAACACTCCCTTACTCATCCTCATTCTCGGTTGCTTGAAGATTCCCGGTCTGAAAAGCCTCGTGCTTGACTCCCCTTACCGCACCCGACTGCCTACCGTATCTATATCACCATTCCTTTCTTTCGTTTCGCGGTCCTGTTGTCAACTCCACACATTGACTTTGTCACATATGCGAACGACTCCGGACGACTTGATCGAATGCCTGAAAGCCACACCTTCACTCGTGTGTCTCAAGCTCACACCTTTGGTTGCCATGGATGGCGTATTTGCCCAGTTGACAGGACAGGTCGCTTTTCTCCCAAAACTGGAATCCTTCCACATGTGTTTGCCCTATTTTTACGAGAGTTCACACCTTGATGCGTCTATCGTGGTTCAAATGCTCTGCTCGAGATGGGCTGCAGTTGGGATCACGCGTCTGGGGTCTTTCCGATTGGGGTACAATCGCAGGGAGGTCCCGTTTGGTGAGGCCATAAAATCGCATCCCGATTGTCGGGCATTACAAGCGGAAGGCATGGACTTGTACTTTGGAGAGATCGGACATATTGATTGGCTACAATCTAAGTAGGCATTCAAATATTCGAAGATGCTTCAGCGCCCCGTCGACGCTTCAGTGCTTTGCACATTGTGGAACCATTTGGTGTCTTGGTGTCGAACGAATAAACACTTCCCACTCCGCCCGCCCGCCGGTGAATGGCCCTTAGCCATGATTGGGAGGATTGGGAGGATTGGGAGGAGCGCTTGATTCCGTGACGCCTCGTGACCGCGCGTTCCTCTTCCTGTCACGGGCACTTGACTCTACTTCAAGCTTGACTGTTCTCTTGCTGTAAATTATTCTCCAGTGACTGAGGCTGGACGACATCTCTCAGTTCTCTTGCTTCTGATCTTGATTCGGAAAGAAACCGACCGGACCGGCATAATAATCTAATTGACTCTGGAGTCGTCGCATCAACTGACTCGAACTCCCATGTCGATAAACGACTTGCCCCCGGAGCTCCTCGAGCTTATATTCCTCCAGTGCCATAATGGCGGCATACCTTTGCATCCTATGGCGTCGACCGATGCCCCGCTCAATCTCTCACAGACTTGTAAGCGCTGGAAAGATGTCGCCTCCGACCTGCCTTCTCTCTGGTCCACGCTCAAAGTTGTGGCTAGCCACACGGCGTCCGCACCCTCCACAGAGATCGTTGGGAATTGGATGCGTCTTTCGCGCGCGCACCCTTTGTCGCTGTCGCTGGTCTGTCAACGGCAAGCAGGCGCAGCGCGCGTAGCAGCCGACCCCAGCGCTTCAAGCGACCTCGGCGTGTCACGGGTGCTGGAGTTGTTTTTGCTCAACATATACCGCTGGCGCTCTGTTTCGTTCGATTTTAGCCAATACGCGCCGCCCGTCAAATATCCGACATCCTTGACTGAGCAGGGTGCACCTCAACTGGAGCGCTTCGAGATCCACCCATTCTCGTGGTCTCCTCTACTCGGCAATCTCCCTGTTCATTGGCTCACAGCTACTTTGTCTGCTCCGCTGCTTCATAGTTTCACGAGCCATCGAGGCAAATTTCCTCCCGCATTCTTCTCCCACATTCCCTGGGGACAACTCACCTACCTCCGCTTGGAGACGCGACTGTCAGAATTCGCGTGCTTGTTCATTCTGCAGTCCGCCTCCAACCTCGTTGAATGCCATTTGCTCAATGTGCGTCACGAATTCTTGGAGGACGTTCCTCCCTTCGACCCCCTGCTTCCTGCGATTGTCCCCCATCTTACGACCCTGGGCGTCGCATCGCAAGTCGGATTCGACAGGCTCTTCAGGTTCCTTGTCTCTTCCAATCTCCGTACGATTGAGATCGAGACTCGGTCAACTCAGATGCGGTGGGACCACGCCCAGTTCATGGCATTCCTCCGGCGCTCAGGGTGTTCCATCACATCGCTGGTCATGCGAGACCTCTTCGTCTCGCGGATCGCCGATGCCGAACTACGGGAGCTCCTCGCGCATGTATCGGACTCGCTCACTTGCCTCGCAATCACGTCCGACATCCCGGGTACACCGGTGGGAATCCATAACACCCTCCTCCGCGCTCTATCATATCGGCCGACGGGTCGGGTTCTGTGTCCGCAGCTGGAACAGCTGGTGCTGCAGATCGGCGCGTTTGCGGAAGACGGGGAGCTGGGGAAGATGCTCGAGTCACGATGGGCAGGCCATCACCTCGCGCCCGCACGCATCGCGCGGTTACAGCGTATCGACATTGTCTGCGCCACGGATACACATGCCACAGACATTCGCATGCTGAGTGAGCTTTTGGACCAAGGGCTGGAGGGCAAGGTACGATTGCTCTCGGACCTTCAGAATACCGAAGAGACAGCGGATGATGGCGACCAGCGGACCATTCGGCGGCGGAGTTTAACATAAGAACATAAGAGAACTTGAATGCTGAATGGGAGGGGAAGTAATTACTGTACCCAACTCTACTTTCGAATTTATTAGAGTGCTACGCGAGATCACGTGTGATTTGGGCCACTGCGGGCGCATGGCAGGACGAGTCCAGTCTTTCAATGAATATAGGTGGCCGGCAAGCGGCGGGGCACAAACAGACTACTTAACCCGAGTTCTCTGGGGGGATAGTGAACAAAAAATATAGATGGTGTTGGAGGGCATCTACTTTTATCTCTTTTCCTTTTCTGTCGGGCAAGACCTACGCAGCTGCGTGCTTCGCAGTCTCCGAATCAGAAGGAGAAGATTTGGGCCCTCGTAGTTGGATGATCTGAGCCTAGAGCTTGAACGCGCGCGCAGTGGTTGATTTGCATGGTTCGCGTTGGTTCGCGTCAACTTGAACATTTTTCAAAGAAATAGGGAATCATCGAGCACTCGGTTTAGCTGCACCGTCAGGAGGACCTTCATTTCCCATTCTTCCTGACCCTGCTGAGTCCGTGAATCTCAGAATGTTCACCGCACCAGTATTTTTTTTTCTTTGAACGTTGAATTGATGTCAGCAAAAATGACACATATCAGTGCGCACACAAGCGCAAACACTGAATTGCACTTCACGTGCTGCACATTTTCGGTACCCTGAGCACAATCAGAACTAAAGTTCTGTTTGTGAATATTTCCTTTTTTGGGTTGGAAATTGGGACTCCGCCGTCGGATCTTAAAGTAATAAAGTGGGCAAGGCCGACGAGCGGCAGAGCCTGTTACCCTTTCGAACCGGTCAGTTTTGATCTTGTATTTCTCAAGGTGGCCCCTCCGGCGGATCATCCTTAATATCTGCGATGGATGGCTCACTTTGACAGTGTAACACCTGAAGTGAGTGAGATTTTGGGGCCGATGGGCATGGGAGGTACGCTTTGACCGTGCAAGGAGCAATCTGGCCATCAAAAAAAAAGCAAAACTGGGGTCACAATGGTCCATGGAATGTCGCTGGACAAATTTCCGGATTTTGATCTGCCAGTTGGCAGACGCACGTGAAAGGATATTCGAGGGCTGAATTTGAATCTTAATTTGATGGCAAAAAACAGGAGCACAGTGTGACCAAAATGTGACGGCACGTGAAAGGAGATTCGAGGGCTGAATTTGATGGCAAAAAACCAGGAGCACAGTGTGACCAAAATGTGACGGCACGTGAAAGGAGATTCGAGGGCTGAATTTGATGGCAAAAAACTAGGAGCACAGTGTGACCAGAATGTGACGGCACGTGAAAGGAGATTCGATGATGGCAAAAAGCAAAGGAGCCCATTGTGACCGAAATGTGACCCCACGTGATAACGGATCAAAAAAAAAGTGACGTCCGAGGGCTGAATTTGACAAAAATTTTCGCGGACAAACCGCTGACAAGAACGAATCCTAATAAATTAGGACTCGTAACCATCAAATCACTTTGCATCTTGCACCGAACTTCCATGACCATATCTTTCAAGTTCGCACTTGGCCCTCTCTACTCGAGAATCAGAGTTTCAGAAGCAGAACACGCTCGTGAGACAAAGATGGACGGCTTCGATATGCGGCTCTAAGCAGACGCACGCTTGCTTTGCCACTCGAAATATTGGCCGAAATATTCGTCCACTGCTTCCCGTCAGACGTCGACTTCGTGACCCCCGATCTTGCCACGGCGCCTCTCGTCTTTTGCGGCGTGTGCCGTCCATGGAGAGACCCCGTTCCGAATCTTTGGAATTCGTTGGTTGTCGATATGCAGCTGGCCGTAGGAGCAACTGCATTCGTCGAACTGTACCAGGGATCCGGGCTCTCCAGGGCACGAAAACTGCCCATATCCCTGTCTATCAAAGACTCCGGGGGACAAAATCCTCCCCCGAACGCCGTCCGACCATTGCTTAAAACCCTCGCGGAGCTGCCAGTGTCGCCGCAATGGATAAACGTGGACATGGACCTCGGCGCCGATGTCGCGAAATTATTGCTCCCAGGCGAAGGGTCGGCAAACGGGGAATACCCCTTGCTTGAGAAGTTGGACATCGTCTGCCTAAGTCCTTCGGACCCCCCCGATTTCATTCTGCAATGCACCACGCCTGCGCGAAGTACATATCTCAGCTGCCATTTGAGCAAATAACCACATTTTACATTTTCACTGGCGACGTCCCCCTCTCCTCATGTCTTGAAATTCTAACCAACGCGCCAAATCTCATCAACGGCACATTCGAGGTTATGTGCAACGGTGTTGCAACCTTCATTCTGCCATTCGACCATCTGGAGTCGTTGGCTCTGGCCGGAATGTTGATCAGCGACGCAGATATCATCCCCATGACCACTATCGACTCCCTGAAAACCCCTGCTTTGGAAAACCTCACACTCCAGTCTGTGTATTTATTCGGGAGCCACGCCTGGGACCGTTCGTGGGATATCTCGCCGTTCCTTTCTTTCGTGTCGCGGTCCTCCTTCCGACTCCACTCGTTGGCAATATCTCTCATGCTGACAAGAACGGAGACCTTGATCGACTGTCTGCAAGCAGCGCCCTCCCTTGTGGAGCTAAAGCTTGAAAGCTTGAACCTCTGCCCGTTGTCAGTATGAATACCATATTCACGAAGCTGGGCGAGGACTCCGGGCTGCTCCCAAAATTGGAATCTCTTCATGTGTTCTTCTCCGTCAACACAAGTTCTCATCTCATTAGTCCGTCTATTTTGCTCAAAATGCTTCGCCGGAGATGGGCTGTGGTCGGTATCACTCGGCTGCGGTCTTTCCGGATGGCGCAATCCTCGCACCGCACGTCCTTCAAAACATGTGCATCCGGGTTTCGGCGATTGACGGAGCAGGGAATGGACTTGTACCTCGGGGAGGAGCATCCGGACATGGATTCATTCCGGATATGCACAAATTTCGATCCTTATTAGCTGTTAACCCACCTTTGCCCTAGAAATTTGTTCATAGTACGTCCATCTTCAGCTATGTACATGTCAACCAATCCGCCAAACGCGACATGCATTCCAAGAGAGCGACGTGAACAGCTTTCGCGGGATTGAGATTACTGTCGATCAGTGTCATTTGTTATCTCCTGGGTTGCCGGAAGCTCGGGAGGTTCCTCTTCCCACTTGCCAATAATGTCCGACGAGCGTAGCGTTGCGGCACGAGTACTCAACCTGCTCACCTTGAGCCTGACAAGCGATTTTGTCGACCCATGTGCGGACCCATATTGCTGCATCGACGCGGAGGTGACTGTCCCCGAGCACATCGTGGACGGTGATATGGCGGGTGACGAGCCACCGGTGAAAACCACTGGTTTTCGCATCCTTTGAACTATCTATTGGGCTATGTGAGGCTAAGATGCAGAGTGTACACTCTCCTCGGAGTGGTATGCTATACTGTTGATGGCCGAAAGCCAGCGGGCAAACATGAGTTCATCGGTTTAATAATGATACCTCACTGGGTCAGAGTTACTCTAAATGAGCCTTACCGTTGGGCTCCGGGAGTCAGTTGAGAGCTGATTCCTTGTGCGCCAGAGGTGAACAAGAGGAATTACATGGTCCTAGAGCTGACCGCCAGCCGGGCGGAGTCTTGTTGAAGTCGAGAGAACATTATATCCAACTACCATCGAACCCAGCCGGCCAATAATCCGGCCGCTGGAAATGTTCGGGCGGTGGATTTGAACCACGATGAGAAGTTAGAAGCTGGCGGCCAGTAAAAACTGACCGCTGGGACCACAGAAGTGTCCGGTTGAGTGGGCGGGCCGCTTTACATGACCGTCCGGGCGGACCGATTTAACATATGAAGTGTTATTTAGATCCGCCCGCCCGCTGAGAGTCAGCCGGGTGTGAATTGGATAGTTCCCGCCCGATAGATATGCTCTCCGCCGGGCCGTATATCACCCCGCCCGGACGTAAAGAAGTGAAGACGTAAATAAAGAGACCTCCGGCCGGGTAAACTGAGCAGGCGGGAACTCTATGAAGGCAGAATAACTATTCTGATTGAGCGGCAGTTGCCTGCCGGCAACTGCTGCGGCCGGAGCATATCAGCTACTGATGTACTCAGACATTTCCCGGCCGCTGGGTTCGATTGAAGGAGCTCCCGCTGGCTTTCTTAGAAATATTGGTTGACGGACGATTATGAAGGACAGTTTCTGTGGTACTTGTTAGCCTCCCGCCCACTCCCTAGGAGCGGCCGGGGAAGTTCTACACTCATACGGACTTGAGTGTGGGTCGGCCGGAAGGCTTGGCCATAAGCACGCAATACTGTCACAAGATGATGAATCACATAGTTTAGCCCCACCCGGCGACTATTATACCCACAGAACAAAATGCATGTAATCTCATTGGATGCTGCGCTCCGCCGGCTGACTGAGATAACTGCTCCCGCCTGTTTTCATATCTCCGTTTGTGTTTTGTAAAATGTATAAAAGACCCCCGCCTGTACTGTAGATTCCTTAGTCAATCCCTGTACCACCTCCGGGCGGATTAGGTAGTGCTCGCCAGAATTAGACGGAAGAGAAAAGAAGTTGATATACGGTGAAGCTTGAAGTGAGAAGCAGCCGACGCGAAGTAGTGTCCCCCGCCAGAGTAAGAGAAAGTCCTCACCAGACTAAGCCGTCTGTCGGGCAGCCTTCGAATCCGTGCCGCCGGCCTAAACAGCCGCCCGCCGGGTCTGAGTTGAAGACGCCTCGTCAACTGTCCGGCCGCTGCCAATTCGGTGGTTCCAATTGAAGTCGCCCGCCGGCATCGTACTTGCTCACTTCTGAGTATCGACCTCGCCGGCGAGCACCCTAAGAAGGAAAATTGAACTCTGAACTCGATCGAAGTGTGCTCCGCCCGCTAGCTCGATTAGCCCGCCCGCATTATTAGCCCGCCCGCTACTAGAGATATAAATAGCTCGCCGCCCGCCAGGTCCTTTGAATTGAACATACACAATCTTGACGGGTGATACGTACCCTACCTCCCCCGAACTCACATACGCACGCCGCAAGGTTAACACCTGAAGCCTGAGTTGTGATAACATAAAAATAAAGATCTTAGAGTTTTGGGGTTGTGTTGTGATTTCATCGCTTCGCTTCTTGAAATCTTGAGTCTTTTGATTACACGGCTACCCTTCGGTGCGCCGTTACAACGGCTTGAGAAATGCTGTGGAATCCTCGCCGAGTCTCGAACTTCGTTACCTAGCACGATTGGGGCTGGTTTTATCAAATAGAGTACGTTGAATTTGGGCTTCCTACTACTGGTCGATATTAACTCCCTCAGACACAATCGGGCCATTCATGCTTTGATTCCCTTGCAAAGGAGATCTGCACCAGCCTTAATGACGCCAGTTCGGGATTGTTTCCGATCTCACTGCTCCCCTCATTGACGAGGTTGGTTTCGTTCTTCAGTCTCAAAATTCGATCCTAACACCGTGCTGCATCAGGTTATTGGAAGATGTTGAAGTGTTTTCTTCCCGCAGTTCCCACTATCATGTCGAACAAGTTCATGAATATTGTCGAAGGCTGAGTTATATCTTGGACGAAGCATTAGATTTACCCGTAAGTCTGCTCCGAGTCTTCCGTTCGAGTTCAATTCTGACGATCCCACTAGATTGCGTGTAGCACGAGCTTCCAAGTGAGGGAAGTTGATTCCTCTGCCCACCGAACGAGATATCCGCCTGCAATAAATACAACCGCTGCACAGCCAGGTCTTTCATTGACAGATTTGGTCAAAACGGATGGACCAACCATCGTTGGTGTGTCCCACATCTACTGGTGCTCCCTCTTCGCGTATCACATCGTGCTCCTACGTCTTCCGACCACGTTCCACTCTCTCGCTTCGGATGCCTTCTTCCTGCAGCGGAGCGATACGCGCGAGCTCGAGTTATGGGACAGTTTCACCGAGATTCTCCTTAAGCAATGGAAGACCCTCGGCCTGTTTTCGACATTGATTTTTGGGTTTGCTTTCCACCTACTACTGTATCACTGTTATTTTCAACTATTCCTGCCAGTGCTACCCTGACAATGTTCCAAATCCCAAGCATCACCGGCAACTCCCTATTGCGTGCCCTCGCCCATTTCACCTTATTATGTGTGACGATGAGCTTGATCTACACATCATTGCTCAGCGTTTTTTTCGGCAGCTGGCGCAGTGAGGACACGGCCGCGAAGTGGATTCAGGTTAGTGGCTTGGTTGACTTTTACATCTGTCCATGCAGAAGGTTGACCCCATCGTTAGGAGATGCGGGGTGCAAATCCTTACAACTTCCGGAATTTCTGGATCTTGATCTCGCTGCCTGCGGTATGGACTTGCTGGTGAGTAGACAATTAGCTTGTGAAAGATTTCCGACAAACGTCCTGTAATCTTCAAGGGGTATATTTTTCTTCCTTGCCTCTATGGTTCTATTTGTGTGGCCCCTGGGACCAAACGACCCTTCTCATGGTGGTGAAACAGCAAGTCTCGGGATGCGAATATTTCTAATGATGGTGGTGGTTGCCGGAGGAATACATCTTGCATTGGCGATCTTGACATTGAGGCGGGTCAGCAATGCCGTCCGAGCCAGTGTATATCCTGTTTAGTCTGTACAGTTTCTAGATGTTCACCATCCTTTCGTGTATAAAATTGCTCGTTCCTTCTTCCGTTTCGGAGGTTGAACATGATCACGTGGACAATGTTGAAATGCTACAGGTTACCAATTCAGATTCTACAGTAATGAGTAAACCCGAGTCTCGAACCGAATTTGACTCGAGTAGCTATGCTGTTATTTGGTTGACCGTCCTTATTGCGCTAAATAACGTTTTTTCAGGGCAGAAACGATCAAATCTGGCACTAGTTGTCCCTAGCTGTCTATCTAGATATAAACGGCATAGACCGAACTGATCAAGCCCAAGAAAGGCATATTCGGCCGCCGACTCTTGCTACTCTTGCTCATAGTTGGGTCAACAAGACTCGCTTATACCATGGGTCATCCGGATTGATAAACGATTTCCACAATTTCCGGCGTTCCTGAATTTCCTTCTGGCGGGATGGGTGCCGATGGGTCCATAACGAACTAACTGCGGACCGACCAGGCCGACGACAGACATAATAACGCCGTTGCCGGGGTTAACAATGTTCCGCACTGTTCCGCAGTGGACCGGTGATAATCAGACGAATTGAAAAGGGCCGCGGGCTCACTTGAGAACTAGTAAACGAAAAATATGAGTGCAAACAGTCCAGTGAGTATCTCGCATATCCTCACTCGGTGCCTTTTTGTCAATACCGGACATTGGCCGGAGCCCTGAAAGACTTTGAACGCCGTGTACTTAGACTCAGATGAACTGAATGTCTGCGCCCAGTTAGCGATCCTAGTAAGTACGCGCTCTGGCGTCCGAAAAATAAATTACCGCAAGAAGAATCACCAGGTAGATCTCCGCTCATCGCATGAGTACGGCAGGGTACTAAGGCACTCGTAGGCAAGGGTCTGGGAAATTGTTTTACGCCCAGCGACCTGTGAATTGCTTTGGAATCGCTTCATGTACGCGTCATTTGGCTGCTTGGGAAAGAAAACGAGCTTCACAAACATAGACGCATACAGGGGCCGGTACTTCGTTGCGCTTCTAATCCCGATTCGACAGTAATATGCCCGCAGGGCATGTGATCGTGCGGGCCGGCGGCCCGCGATGGTTTCCATCAACTCTGGTTTACCATCCATCAAACACTGCCGGAACACACCGCAGCCCAACGACTCAAAACAACCCTCCCGGTGAAGGCAAACCACCATCCGGAACCGGCGGTCTCTGGCAGTCCTCGACGGAATTTGAAGTTCAGAGAAACCGCCCATGACCGCCGGTGCCCGATGGATTTTGCCGGTCTTTGACCCAGGGCAAAACCGCCCACAACCGGCGGTCTCTTTAGTACGATAAAATACCTCAGATGGGACTTGCAGACTTAGTGTGTTGTAAAAATCGGCCGGTCTTCGCCGGTCTCAGCCA
Organism: Mycena polygramma; assembly: GCA_029449255.1. Taxonomy (NCBI): domain Eukaryota; kingdom Fungi; phylum Basidiomycota; class Agaricomycetes; order Agaricales; family Mycenaceae; genus Mycena; species Mycena polygramma. The sequence goes on along the minus strand of JARKID010000001.1, from coordinate 4,039,190 downwards.
GTCACAGAAGCCAGCCCAGACCACCCGGTCTTCGGCGGTCTCAGTCAGTCGCGAAATCCAGCGAAGACCGCCCGGTCTTCGGCGGTCTCAATCAGCCACAAAAGCCAGCGAAGACCGGTGGTCTCGGCTGGTCTCAGTCAGTTGCGAAATCCAGCGAAGACCGGCGGTCTCCAATGGAATTTTGCACTTTTTCTCTAACAATATAGAGATTAACTATCTACATCCATCCCCTCACCATTGACCTCATCCCAGAACTCCTGCGTGAGGCCCCTTCCCTTTTGCACCACGCGCTTTTCCACCGTTTCTCCATAGATCATCATCAATACATGCACATAGAAATCGTAGTTGATGTCCGTCATCTGGCGCAATTGCGATTCAAAGCCATTCAACCAGGAATTGAGTTGTTCTGCGGTCTCGGTGTTGAATGCACGGGTCTGGTGAATGTTGCCGTCCTCGTCGACCTCTGTGAGAACCAAGTCAGGCTGAGATCCATCTGTAGGTGCTGGATTGCACCGTGTACGACAAAGGATGTCGTTTGCTCTATGGCCAATGTAATGCCAAGCATCCACAATGAACTTCGTCGAGGTAAGCCAAAGGTCATGAGCGTCCTGCGTGACAATATGCCTGAGAAGTTCACAGGCTTTGTCATATGCGACGAAGTTGGGACGGTACTCCGGATGATCTTCCCAGATTTTATTGAGGAAAGCCAGCACCTGGGAAAGACTTTCGGAGCGATAACACTTGCCCCAGCCAACAGGGAATCCGCACGCCCATTGCACCGTCTGTAGGCAATATGTGGACTTCGCCTTGAATGTATGAACAACCTTTTCGCCAGGAGTATCACCCAATGCCTGCAGTTGGACCTGGAGAGAAGGACCCCGGACTTGGTGCGTGTCCGTCGCGGCAGATGCCATCTGGCGGCGAATGACTCTTTGGACCCCCGGGAAAGATAAGCGGTGAAACCGATCCTCGTACTGTTTGTGCCAATTGATGTGGGTTGGGTTCGCACAAGTAAGAGCCCCTTCCGAGTGAACGGGTTCTCCACAGGGTATAATACCACACTTGAAGCGAAGGTCCAAGTGGGCCTCGCAGAATCGTCCATCCTTGTAATTGACGAGTGGTCCTTTGCACTCATCAAGAGCGCATTTCTAGCATGACTGTAAGTTAGAATCCATTGTACCATTGTAATCAATGTTACCTTATGTGTCAGGGACTTGCCGTCCATGACTGCGAGTCGTATATATCCTAGCGGATCTCCAGGGGGCGGTTGTGGTTGCGCTGCCAATACAGATAGCAGGTTTGCTGGAAGGGGCTGCTCCTCCACGGCAGCTGCGTCAATCTGGAAGCCATTTTTAAATTTCGGTGTGCAAAAACAACAATAAAGGAACTCACATCTCCCGCTGGCCCTGCTTCAGACCCCACAACATCTGCATCCCCACCGCCATTGACCTCTCCCTGGACGTAACACTTAACATGTGTACAGTCCATGCAGGAGTGGGTCATTGCTCCTGGCACAATCCCTCCGTTCTTCCCGATTGTGTCCAGCACCTTTCCTGCCAGTATCTTCGTGGTGGCATCTGCTTCACATGAAAACGAATCTGAGGCCCCGTGGGCTAACAGAAGGCGACGCGAGAAATGCTCCGTGAAAAGCCGCTGGGATTGTGGGGTCGTCATTGTTTTGTTAATGTCATTGGTAGTGTCGTTGATCCAGTCAGCAAAATTGGACCAGCCCGAGTGGAATCGGTGCAAAGCGTTTTCCTGAGCAAGGGCAATCTGCCGGTGGACCCATGTCCCCTGCTTTGAAACCCGCAGGAATTCAGGCTCGTATTCCAGCGTCTGGGTACGCTTTTGTCCCGGACGCTTCTGCGTGATCATGTCTGGATAGTAATCCGCCTTGCAAGTGTCACACCGAGCCACTATCAAATCTGCGGAGACCCAATGGTAGGTAGAATCCAGCACCCAAATCTGCTGGTCTTTCCCCTTGCTCTTGCGGCGCAGAGACGGTATCAAATTGCGATGTCCAGGAGGACAGAATTTACAGTTTAGCCGAGAACTGCACAGAATAGGTCGGGCAGGACAGAAGAGAAATGAGGCCGGATTGGCGTGCTCGTCGGTGAGCCCGATAAGTGTGTAAAGTCGATCGAGATCCCTGGTAATATAGTGCGCATATTCCTTAGCGAGATTGATTCCTGTCATCCACGCCTCCACGTTGTTGGCCTCCTCGTGAAAGGCTCGGGTGAGCAGAGTCTGCACGCTTCTCATCCAGCCGGTGAGTGGTGCTTGTCGCCGCGCCTCGTTCATTTGATTGACGTGAAGTCGGAGAAGGGGTTGCAATGATATCAGCACCTGAAGTGCGTAGAGAGCTTGCTGCATCGCTAGCTCGGGAGGGAAAAACAACTGGAGAATCCATATGAGCTGCTCAACTGAGGCGGGCATGGAGGAGGTTGCGGAAGTATTTAAGGCCAATAGATTTCGAAATAAACAGGTCACTACAACGTGCAAGGTAAGAGTACGAAAGGGAGAATGCAGCAGGAGGAAAGACATCTCCGAATACGCAACCTATGTGGCGTCGCATCAGCACCACATTTTAAAATTGGGCAAGAACAGACTTACCAAGTCCACTGAAAACCTGAGCCCGGCAATTCGGTGCGCAGTTGGTTGAGGCTCTAAAGACAAAATAAGTGTTTGGAATAGTATCGGAAGGGATGCTCCACATTCCGGGGAGAGATACAAACCCCGAGAGGTCAGTGAGTTTTTCTCACATTGGGGTCAGGCACGAATTAGAAAGAATGCTGAATCCGATGCCTGCGTGACGCCTGCGACACTTCCGGCAACGCGAGCGATACATCAACGGTGCCGTGACTTGTTGAAGCGATGTATGATACTGCAGCCTGTGGCTTGGTTTGGGAAAAAAAGGCTGAGAACCAAGGGAGCTTCACTCACTTTAGTACCAAGCCCAAATCGGGAAGATGCAGAAATGTCCACGCCTTGGACGACGACGGTAGCCTATCCAACGATGCGAACGATACAGCAGCACGTTGGGGAGGCAGTGCATATCCCCAAGGTCCAGCCTGGAACTTAGTTCAGGAGAAATGGCAAAGAACTAATCGGGTTTCACTCACTTGAATGTCAGACCCATATTGAGAAGAATGTCGACACTTCAAACAGAACGGGCGGTGTATGTGGCTACGTGAGCCGCGCGGCGACACGCCAGGGCGATTAAGTACATCCCAAAGCTGCAGCCTGCAGTTTAGCTTGAGAGAAAACATGAAGAACCAAGCGAGTTTCGCTTACTTCTGTTGCAGGTCCAAACTGGGCAAAAGAGCGACATTTAAGACGAGGACGGCGGCATTTCTGGTGATGCAAGCGACACAGCGACACCACTGGGCAGCGGAGGAGATCCAACCGGTGCTGCATGAGGTTCGATTTGCGAAAAAAGACAAAGAACTGAAATAATTTCGGTCACTTTGATACATGGCTTAGAATGAGAGAAATACCGTTGCTTTGAACGATGGCGGCGACGTTTCAGCGATTCCAGCCACACGGCGACACAACAGAGCAGCGGAGGACATTTGACATGCGCTGAATGATGTTGAGTTTGCGTAAAAAGACCAAGAACCAAACGAAATTCACTCACATTGGTGCCAGGCCCAAAATGAATGAACAGAGATGGAGAATACCCAAAGCAAAAAAAGAATAAGAACGGAGCCAGCCCCGCAGCCAGCATGGAGTTGCTAGGCGAGGTGGAATGGGGCCAGCTCATTGAACAGCGAGAGCGAGGTGCAGCAGGGGACGCGAACAAGTGAATTTGTGGGCGCATGTGGACGCTTGTGTACACAACCCATTTCGGGACCTGTTCTCACCCTCCTCTTCAACAAACGCGTCTCTCCAGCACGTCAACGCATCAACATAACGGCCTGGGTGCTATGTGACGGTACGCGTCGCCTCTTGGCCATCCATGGCCAAAATATTCAATTAACTCACCTTTTTCACGGGCACAGACATTGTCCAGAGACTGTTTCCAGTCTCCCGCTCTGTGCACGCTCTATGGCGCTCGCCGAGGCTTGCTACCCATGCCTTGCCCCGTACGGCCGCTTCACCCTCGTCGTCCGCTTGCAGCATCATCGTCGCTAGTAGCTACGAGCACGTCAATAACGGACTCGGAGAGGGATTGCAGGCACGCACCTTATTTCTTCTCTCTCCCTTCCCTTCTTTTATCCTGCCCTCTCCGTACATGGATGGGAATGCGCTGCCAACTCCCATAGATGGCACGGTCTCGCCGTGTTTTCTTTTCTTCTACTGCATGGCACTTGGTAGCAACTCGGCGCTGCACAGAACCTCAGGCCTGCTCACACTCTTTCTGCTCATGGCGTGCTCCCTCGCCATGCGAGCTCATCCTCGCAGCCATTGTTTGCCGTTGCCGTTTGTCATTACTGCTTCGACGTTCACCCCTGCCTACCGTGCATAAAGATACGAGTGTTGTGGTAGGACAATGTAGAGTTGAATCTAATGGCATTCAAAATAACTAGAGTTGAATCTACAGTGAAAAAAAATGGAAAGATTACTCGTCTGACATATCATCGACGACCTCGTCAGTGCCGTATCCATCTGCCTTGGCCTTCGACGCCTTCAGAGCCTTGATCTGCTTCTCAAGGTGTTCCAAATCCTTGTCAATGTCCTTGGAGCCCTTCGACTTCTTCTCCCCCTTGGCCCTCTTCTTGCCACGACTCTTCTCGCTCTGGCGCGGCTCTTCCTTGTCCTCGTCCTCGTCAGTTGCATGCCCCACGGAGGCACTACGCGCGCGCTTAGGAGGCTTCGGTGCCGCCGTCTTCTTGCTGCCTTTACGTCCTTTGCTCGTTCCGGGCTTGGCATTGCTGTGTTCTTTCAGTTCATCTTCGACCATGGTCTTGAATGCACCATATGCGATGTCATCGTATTGCTCTTCCAGGTCACGGACCTCATCACTGTCAATCCCTCGGCAGCCCTGGCGGAGATAATCCCCAAGCTCAGTCTTGAGCTTGAGACCGCGGCCGACAAAGCTATGCACTTCGTTGGTACTGGATTTTCTTAGTCCCGCAGCGAGGATGATGTGTTCCTTCTTGAAAGACGTATTCAAGTGATCTGCCCAGTTGGGAACTGCGGCAGCGACTTCGTCAGTAGGACGATAGTCTAGGTAAAAAGGTCAGCGGAAAAATATGAACGTCATGGAAGGGATACGTACCGGGAGGAATCAGATATCCGGCCCCTTTCTTGGTGAGTTCCCCACCATCGACGAAGCGAAGGAAGAAGGGATTGAACTCGTTGAAATTTTTGACCGCATCTGAAGCAGTACTATTGGTACGCTTAGTAAGGGTGCCGCTTTTGACGATGGCAAGTAAAAGTTTCCGAAACTGGGCAGTATCTTGGGCCTCCTTCAACGGTGGGGCCGCAGCAACTCCGTGTCTCTGTTGCGCAATCTCCAGAGGACGATCAGCCCCGGAGCCTGTGAGACTGGTAGCAGGCTGAACCGCCGGAGCCTCGGACCCATCAGCTGTGTCGCGTTTCTGACGAGCGATAAGTCAATGTAGCATCAAAGAGCAAAACGAAGTGCACCTCGGGGAGCTCATAAAACAGGTCCGCAACCATATTGTTCTGGTCGCTCTGCCTTAGACGAAGGGTGTACATCCTTTCGTAGCTCAGCGTATCGGGGGTTGGTCCATCGATCAGGTCAGAGACCCGGGCGATAGGCAACTTGCTGCCCTCGCCGCTGAACCCGGGGCGAGATATTCTGGCTCTCTTGTTGTCTATAAATATTTAAGTAGTTGGAGGTGTGCTCAGAGAAATAAGGTGCACCCTTGATAGGAGAAAGGTTGTTGATTGCAGCAGGGATAAGTGTACGGAGGTCTGCTTCGCGGTTCACTGTCCCTCCAGGGGTAATATACTCGGTGTAACCGATATTGTGGACAAAGGTTTCCGTGGCCCCTTCCTGAGGATTACTGAACTTTACTAGGACTTGAGGCATAAGGTCAGATGACGATACAGTAGTATACCAAGGAGACAACATACTTGGGCCTTTCACCGTCTTATTGGCCTTGTGAAAACGATTGGCATCTTCCTGTTGTTCCTGCTCGCCGTCGTCATCGTCGCCACTGGCGCTCTTATCACTCTTGGCACTTTTAGTGGCGCGGCTGAGGGAGCTGGAGAACGAAGCCCTCCTTTCCTTGCCTAAGATGTATCGACATGGATAAAGGTATGTAGGAGTGAATATGTGGCTCACTTTCAACTTTCTTCTCTCCGTCAGGAATTTTCGGGATCGGGAGAGGTGTGAAGCTTGCTCGAGGATCCACCGTGGCCTTCTGCTCCAGGAGCTTCAATGCCGCGCTGGTGGAATATATTTGAACTCGAATAGCGGTGTGTTAAAGAAGAACCTACGGAGTCAGGTGTTGAGACGGCTTGGATTGTTCAGCCTCGTCTTGAGCTGTCTTGGCTGCACTCGTCTTGCCCTTTGCGCCTTTACCGGGCATTTTCGTGTCCTTTTTCTTACGATATTCGTAGAGCTGAGCAAAAGTGGGGTTGTTCTCTAGGGTGTCGACGTTGCTAGAGAACAAACGGCTTTCCACCAGCACCAGCAGAGCGTCTTTGTGGAGCAGTCTCCCTGTGTCGCCTTTGATAGACAACCCAAGGGCCGTACACATCGCCTGGAGGTCATCCTTCTTCCTGGTGAGGTCGACAGCACCTGTGAAAATAACTGGGGGGGCGGGGGCAGACATCGGGGAGAGTCTGAGTCAAGAGATAGAAGATCACGCCATTTACTAAGCATTTCAAATTGAGGGCGGCGGAGGCCAGCGAAAGCCAGCGACGACCGACGATGGTCGCCGGAATGGATAGGGGCATTGGCAAACAGAAACAAAACTGGCGGAAATCGCCGGAACTTGTTATCTAATCTTGGTCACCGGTGGAACCCGCTGGCCACCAGCGACCGCCGGCGTCCGCCAGCGACCGTCATCCCACCGGGCATATCACTCCGATTCGATCACGATCGCCGCGAAGCCTCGCTAAGACTCGCTTAGACCAGCACAGCCACGGTAGCCTACGATGATGGCATCATCGCAGCTCTTCTTCTTCTTCCACGATGTCTTTCTGTTTCCTTTGGCTCGCTCTTGGACTCTGGTTGTGGTTCCCCTTGTGTCGGTCCAGAGTGGTCAGAACTTGGTTGTGATTTGGGAATATTCTATGAGCTTGGACTGCCGGGCGTGTATACGTCTGAGTCTCGGCGACTTTCTGCACCTAGTTAGACCTGGTTGCGGGGTTCGCATAGTATCTCCATTCTTACCTCACGGTAAAAATGATGTTCTTGCCATGTGTGCAGGAAATGCGATCGCACGGCCGGGCCCCGATGGCCCCCCTGCGCAACAGGGTTTAAGTAAGTGCAGGCATCCGAGGACATCTTTTTTCAGGTTTTCATCTTCCGGACACGCCCACTCAAATCGCTATGTATCCCGTCTCGAAGCCGCTGGCGTGCGCGCTCTCTGGTGTTTTGTATTATGCTTTGCAAGTCGCTGCCGCGAGCGACTTGACCACGGCGATGTCCGCTTGTAGCAATCTCACAGCGTCTTTTGGTCCGACCATCGTGGAGACTGGTGGGGCGCAGTACAACGCGACGGCGCAAGGGACGTGGAGCCTGTTTAATTCGCTGGACCGGCCGACGTGTATCGCGTACCCGACGTCAACAGCGCAAGTCCAGACGATTATGAAGGCCATCTACGCGGCCGGCTCGAAATACGCTGTTATTGCAGGAGGGCATAGTGCCATGGTCGGGTATAACAGGTCAGTCCAGTCACATAATCGTCGTTGAATCAGTCGCTGAAGAAATATACAGCATTTCGAACGGCGTCCTCATTTCCTTCTCGCAGATGACGAATGTTTCCTACGACTCTGGCTCCGACACCGTAACGGTCCAGCCCGGTGTGCACTGGGGGGACGCGGTCGAATATCTGCAGTCCTATGGGGTGGCTGTTTTAGGAGGACGCGCCGCTGACGTAGGTACTGGGCTATTGCTCGGAGGAGGCATCAGCTTCCTCTCGCCGCAATACGGATGGTCCGCAGATGCTCTGAAGGAGGCCGACGTCGTTTTGGTCACTGGGCAAATGGTTACCGCCAACGCGACAAACCAATACAAGGATCTCTTCCAGGCACTGAAGGGTGGCGCAAATCGTTTTGGGATCGTTACGCGCTATGCGCTGACCCCCGCTCACGTTGGGACGGCCGCTGACAAGAACTGGTACGGTGGGATGATTCTTGTGAGTCGTTTCTCGAACGTTTTCGAAACATTTTGACGGTCCCGTTCAGTACCCTGGCTCACAGTCGGCCGCAGTCAGCAACGCGTCTGCCAAGTTCATCCGAGAGAACACCGACCCTAAAGCTAGTAAGCCTCCCGCGACTAAACATTCACCGCATATTAATTCCGCTCCAGCCTTGATGGTGCTCATGAGCACGATGGATCTCACTGCGACCGACGCACACATCGTCTACGTGTTCTATCAGGGCGCCAGCCTCCCGACGAGCATCTATGGCACTTTCCTCTCCATCCCCAACACCACGGCCACGCTCTCCTCCATGTCGTACGCGGACATGGCCACCATGATCCCCGGTAATGCGCGGGGCAACGGACAGCAGTTCGGCGCGGCTTCGTACATAGGCGACGAGGCGACCTTCCTCACTGGATTTAATCACTTCGTGAACTTCACCGCGCACTACAAATCGCTGTTCGAAGCTAGCTACCTGATCATCTCGCCGGTCCCGCGATCGCAGTGGGCGGTCAGCACGGCGCGGGGCGGGAACGCCATCGGGGACCCGGGTGTTGCCTACGCGTCGATGAACTTCGAGCCCATCTACCTTCCGGGTATTCTTGCTGTTCCGGCCAATGTTACTGCGGGATTCGACCTGCTGCTTTCTCAGTGTGTCTTTCATGCGACTTCCGTGGCTGTGATCTCATACGGCCTGCAGAGTCCAATCGAACACCAGTCTCCCGCTGTACATTAATGAATGCGACGCGTCGCAGAGCGTGTTCGCCACATACCCGGGCTATGCGACCCTGAAGCAAACCTATGCGAAATACGACCCTACTCGGTTCGGTTTTTTCTTGTCGTGTTCGTTCCGATCTCAACATGGCTCAAACTGGCTTGCAGCTTCAACATACGAAACACTGTCGGGCCTCTTGGCCTTTGATTCCAACCATAGCCATTCTTTTTCTGCGAATCTGTCAATAATCGTTCCTTTTCAAGGGTTGGTGACCAAAAAAACACAAAACCATCTACACATCGGATTTCTGTACATTACTTCCTGTACCATACGATCCAAATTAAATGAATCAGAGTTTAGTGGCATTTCTTTCGGGCTGTGGACAATTGTGGACCTCTGTTCTAAACGGGGATCCTGAGTCAGCGGAGCCGCCAATCCTCTTGCTTTCCTTCTCCTTCCTTCTACTTTCTCTATGGACTCGTTCGACAACTTTCAATACGATTCTGCCTCCTCTTACGGTGGAATTGGCATCGTAGACGATAATTCTTCGGTGTACACGGCCAACACGGCGGATAATGCGTCGTCGGTTGATCTGTCGAGTCTCTCGATCTCCGATTACAGCCAGGCGCATCCGGTGCCCAACGGGCACACCCACACCCATTCTGTGCGCAGCGGGCTCGACGAGGACTTTGACGCCGTGCTGGACGATTTGAAGGACGATGGCGCCATGGATCTGCCACCGCATGCTTGCAGGTGCGTGCGCTGCGCGTCTAATGACTCTGATACAATACTAACATTCTGTTCGTTCCACAGCTACTGTGGCATCCACTCGCCGTCCTCGGTCGTCAAATGCCTGATATGCTCCAAGTGGTTCTGCAACTCGCGCGGAAACACTTCTGCGTCGCATATCGTCAACCACCTTGTGCGCGCGAAGCACAAGGAGGTTATTCTTCATGCGGAGAGTCCGCTTGGGGAGACGACGCCGGAGTGTTACAACTGCGGGAGCAAGAACGTATTTATGCTAGGATTTATTCCTGCTAAGAGCGATACTGTGGTCGTGTTGTTGTGCCGGTGCGTTTTATTCTCTATACCGGCGGAAGGCGTTTCGTGACGTTGTTGAAACTCTGCGACCCCCCACTTGCACCAAACATTTCAAACTTTCTAACTCCTTCACAGTCAACCATGTGCGGCTATATCAAAAGATATTTCTTGGAACGCGGCCCTCTGGGCTCCTCTCATCGACGACCGATCCTTCTTGTCGTGGCTCGTTAAGCCCCCCAGCGAGACCGAGCAGCTCCGCTCCCGCCAGATCTCCTTCGCCCAGATCAACCGCCTCGAGGACCTCTGGCGCGACAACGCCTCCGCCACCCTCGAGGACCTCGAGAAGCCCGGCGTGGACGACGAGCCGCAGCCCATCCTTCTGCGTTACGAGGACGCGTATCAGTACCAGAACATATTCGGCCCCCTCGTTAAGATCGAGGCTGACTACGACAAGCGCCTCAAGGAGAGTCAGACCCAGACGGACATCACGGTCCGGTGGGATCTCGGTCTGAATCAGAAGCGCGTGGCCTGGTTCTGCCTGCCCAAGCTCGAAAGCGGAGAGGTGCGCTTGGCTGTCGGGGACGAGTTGCGACTGCGCTACGCGGGAGAACTGCACAAGGCGTGGGAGGGAGTGGGACATGTTATCAAGATTCCCAACAGTACGTCTGCTCAGGGTCTTTCTTCCTTCCTCCCTTGTTCTGACCGTTGGCAGATGTTTCCGATGAGATTGGTCTCGAGCTCAGGCGGACGGAAGGTGTTCCGTCTGAGTGCACGCACAACTTTGCGGCAGACTTTGTCTGGAAGTCGACCAGCTTTGACCGGATGCAGCTCGCCATGAAGACCTTTGCCGTCGATGAGAAGAGTGTTAGCGGATATATCGTGAGTGACTTGTCGTCTGTCCCGTCTTCATGCTAACGCTATCCCAGTACCACAAGCTTCTCGGACACGAGCTTGAGCCCCAGAGTCTGCGCACCCAGATGCCGAAGCGGTTCTCTGCGCCCGGACTCCCGGAGCTGAATCACTCTCAGATGTACGCCGTCAAGAGCGTCCTGCAGAAGCCCATCAGCCTCATCCAGGGCCCGCCCGGCACCGGGAAGACCGTCACCTCCGCCTCGATCGTCTACCACCTCGCGAAGATGAACCCGGGCCAGGTGCTGGTCTGCGCGCCGTCTAACGTCGCCGTCGACCAGCTCACCGAGAAGATCCACTCCACCGGCCTCAAGGTCGTACGCCTCACGGCCAAGTCGCGTGAGGCGCTCGACTCGAGCGTCAACTTCTTGACGCTGCATCAGCAGGTCGCGAACAGCACGACACACGTGGAGCTGCAGAAGCTCATCATGCTCAAGACGGAGCAGGGCGAGCTGAGCAGCAATGATGAGCGCAAGTACAAGACGCTTATCCGGCAGTGCGAGAAGGAGATTTTGGGCGCGGCGGACGTTATTTGTTGCACTTGTGTCGGCGCGGGAGATCCGCGGCTGAGCAAGCTCAAGTTCAGGACGGTCCTGATTGACGAGGCGACACAGGCTGCTGAGCCCGGTGCGTTGTATTGCTACTATTTCCTATCGTCGTCCTAATACTTTGCTTCAGAGTGCATGATTCCTCTTGTCTTGGGCTGCAAACAGGTAGTGCTCGTTGGTGATCATCAGGTGTGTATCCTCTTTCTCAATTGTTTCGCAAACTAATGGAATGCGTATAGCAACTCGGTCCTGTCATTATGAACAAGAAAGCGGCGCGCGCCGGTCTTACCCAGTCGCTCTTCGAGCGTCTTGTCGTGCTGGGCAACCGCCCCATTCGACTTCAAGTGCAATACCGCATGCATCCGTGTCTCTCAGAGTTCCCGTCCAATATGTTCTACGAGGGCACGCTGCAGAACGGTGTCACGGCGCCCGAGCGGCTGCGCAAGAACGTCGATTTCCCCTGGCCTGTGCCCGACACGCCCATGTTCTTCTACCAGAATCTCGGTCAGGAAGAGATCTCGAGCAGCGGAACGTCCTTCCTCAACCGCACGGAGGCGTCCAACGTCGAGAAGATCGTGACCAAGTTCTTCAAGTCGGGTGTCGTCCCGGGGCAGATTGGCGTCGTGACGCCATACGAGGGGCAGCGCTCCTACATTGTCAACTACATGCAGTTCAACGGCTCGCTCAAGAAGGATCTGTACAAGGAGATTGAGGTGGCGAGTGTGGATGCGTTCCAAGGACGGGAGAAGGATTATATCATCCTCAGCTGCGTACGAAGCAACGAGCATCAGGGGATTGGATTCTTGAACGACCCGCGTCGTCTGAATGTCGCGCTCTCCCGGGCCAAGTACGGGGTCGTCATTCTGGGGAACCCGAAAGTTCTGAGCAAGGTACGTCTGGCTCTCTCCAACTTCTTTTCCTTTTTACTGAAGAACCATGGCTCGCAGCATCCTCTCTGGCACTATCTGCTTACGCACTACAAGGAGAAGAACTGCCTTGTGGAAGGCCCGTTGAGCAACCTCCAACCCAGCATGATCCAGTTCAGCAAGCCGAGGCGCACCCTCGCGAAGTCCATGGACCAGTTCCGCCGTCATGAGACGAACGCGAGAGATTATATCAGCGGCCCCGCTGGAGTTGAAGGTGCGTTTCTATCGTGGTCGTTAGTATCTTCGTTAACTTTATTATCTTGTAGGCCGCCGTTCTGGCACCCCGAGCCGCTTTGACGCAAGCTTTTACCGCACTCACGACGCCCTTGGCTATATTCCCTCCGACGTCCAGTCCCTCCGCTCGCAGGCCACTTACTCCTCCGGTCTCCCCATGTTCTCGCCGGCTGGCCCATTCGGCGCCGTCGGTGGCGGCATTCCGCGTGGTGTCAACGGCACCAAGCGCAGCACGTACGGAAGCTACGCGTCGTCCGTCATCTCTCAGGACGCCGGCGCCAACAGCGTCACGGACAGCAGCAGCGTGCTCGGCATGGGCAGTGCTGCGAGCAACATCGCGTACTCGCAGAGCGACCGCCTCCGCGGCCGCCGTACGTCGTTTGGCAGCGCGAGCGTGGCCGGCGTCAGCGACGTTGGGAGCCTCTCGCAGTACGACTACAAGAGCCAGGACGACGCGGGCGACATGGACGACATGAAGAGCCAGTACGCCGGGACGCAGTCCGGCGTGACTGTGTTTTGATGTGCGGCCGTGCGCCCCCGATGCAGCAGCAGTCGCGTGTCTTGCGGACCAGATCGTAGCCGACGAGGCTGAAATCCCCCGTACGCCGCCCTGTGCTGCCTAGCCTGCCTGCCTGCCCCTTTCCACCTATCGACTCACTGGGTTCTGGACAACGATGCCCGCGGCACGAGACGATGCATGTTTGTGTGCGTGCGTGCCCCTGCGCATCGTTATCGGCCCCGCCCGTGCCCCGTCTCGTTGGCTTTGTTCCCGGCGATTTTGCTGAGGTTGCTTGCCTGACTATTCCTGACCCACGCGTCTCCTCACATCGTCCCATTTGATGACGAGTGGATTCGCCAGAAAAATTGACAAATACCCAAAAAATATACACGTCTATGTACTTCTTCTGTCTATTGCGCGTTAGACTGTTACGCACCATAGTTTATGCAAACATCTTTCCCATACAACGAGTATTACCGTCGTAAGTCAGGAGCCTCGCAGACAGTTTACATCTCAAAATCGCGTCGTTACATACATGCTCGCCTCATCGCCCTGTCGCCCGTTCCTTCAACTTGTTTTTCGACCCAAAATCATTACTCGGAAATGGTCCCAAGCTCCGGCTTCCTCTAACCAAACGCTCGCACCGCACCCTTGCAAATAGCAGCTACAAGGGGTTGCACGCAGCGGTGCTTGATCGCATTTCGACGGACAGCCTTTTCGCGAGCGCGGTGTCAGAATCAGGCCGTAAAACCCCGTGCAGGGGTCCAAGACCGGGATATTTGCTGCTTAATCAACTGGCATCTCCCCCGGGCCGTTCTTCTCTCTTCGTTTCGCCCTTGCCTTGGCCGACTTGGACATCTTTCGCTCTAATGGGGGCTGATATCTGTGGCATAGTACATCAGCAGTAGCGAGGGGCATGTTTAGTTGTGCTCACGTTGCTCCTGTAAGGTTAGGAAGTTCCACTCGGCTCAAAGTGATTTTCATGAAAGGGGTCTGTTTGTTCTTTAAACTGGGATCCAATTGGTTAACAAGCCGTCGGAATATCGAGGTAAAAAGAAACTTACTGTGTTTTCCCTTCCAAAGCCGCTACGATTGCCTGGGACCGAAGGGTGTCCGCATCCTGCGTTATACGATCCGGCGCGATGAGGCCCAGATCCTCGAGCGTGCCAACCTCATTATACTGGTGCAGCCCACGAAGTGTGCTGGAGTGCTCGAGTTCCAGCTTTTTCAGGTATTCTCGTTTGATAATCTCGACCACAGAAATCAACCGGGGCACAGTTGTCGCGGTGTGCGCGAACGAAGGCGGATTTGAGGGTCCGGATTCCTCAGGATTTTCCGCTGGTGGCTTGGGAATTGCGGGAAGGGTATGCAGTACGATGGGTATGAGTTCGTGTTTCTGGAGGAATCGGTACCATATCACGAGTGAGTTTAGATATAAGAAAAAAGGGTCTGCAACAAACATCGAGGAAATCGAGTGCGAATGCGACCCATGTCGCGATTTTACCGTGATTTGTGATTCGAATAAGCTGTGGATTTTGTGGTTCGTCACCAGGAACGTCTTCGCGCGCTTTCCCTTTCCCTTTCGCGTCGTCCATTTTGCGTTGATTTTCGTAGATGACCGTTTCAGGTCACGATGTTTATCGCTGTTAACGATGATGTGACCTGTGACATCGAGGATTTGAACCACGACTTTCAATCCAATTCTGAAGTTCAAGTTGCATTCACTGTCGAGGGATCACGCCCCAGGGTTTCCATTTGATTACGCCGATTCCCGCTGCGATACCTGGCATGCATTCCTTGCCGCTGATCCACAGAAATATCGAGGTCTGGCTGACAGATGTCAAGAACGAGACAATTCCCCCACGATGCGGTGGTGATAGATAGAAACACCATTTCCACTTCAGTGTCGCTGCCGCATGGAAAAGTGCGTGGGCAATTTAACCGTCTCACCAAATTAATCGTTCAAGATCAGAATAAATTGGCGCAGCCACCCAGGCACTGCGCACACCGTCTTCTGTGAAATCTTTGTGCAAGAGAGGAAACATCGCGTAGCTACACACTTTATGGATAAAGACAAGCTGGAGACACAAACTCGGTCGTCGTTCGGCCGAGTTGTAAGCACATTCACGGGAAACCCTAACAGAGACTGGTTCAAGGTAAATGTCCCTTCGTCCAAGCAAGGTTAGTGTCTCGTGCAGAAAGAGACAATTCGGACTGAAACCAGCTCTGTAGCCTACGTTGAGTTACACATACGCCGCGCGAAGGGAAACGTCGGTCACGAATGTGGAATCGATCCCAAGTATCCTGGTTATCACGTAGACGAAATCGATATCGACCTTATTGACGACCCAAACGAACTGAAAGAGCCCTTCATAATCTTCCGATTCAACATCCTTCCGGTCCCCAAACAGGAGCCAAACGCCGCCTCAGTGGCGAAATCAACAGGTGCACCTGCAGTTCTTCCGCTCCAGATGTGGACTCATATTCGGGTTGAATTCGTTGCAGTGTCCAAACAGGACGTTGCAGAAGCCTCGGCGTCAAAATCAAGAGGTGCGCCTGCAGTTCATTCAGAGTCGCTCGATGTTGACTCATATTCGGGTTGAAGTTGAATTTGTTGCACCGCCCAGAAGACTGAAACCAAACGCCGTTGCAGCCTAGCCCCCAGCTTCTAAATCCACAGGTGCGCCTGCAGTCCCTAGTTCACTCGAAATGTCGACTCATAGTCTCCAGTTCCACAAAAACGCAAACAGGGGCAGCTGGTAACTAACTTCCTTGCCTGGCGACATTCATGGCTGAGCGTCGCTTCTAGCCTGCCAGTGGGAGCTCATCTTCTCCGGTATTCAATCTCACCGATCTCATGGGTCCTCGCCCGTCGCGTCAAGAGTCTGCCAGTCCTGTTTCTCAAGGTCCGTCTCGGGCTAGCGATGACAGAAACCTCCTTGAGTTGCTGGTAAATGTGCTCTCTCAGAACCTTGAACCTGGAACTGAAAAGGCTCGCTTTTAGGAGGCGGCAAAGAAGGAGGAAGAAACAGTCGATACTGAGCTTGAATTACTGTTGCAAGTGAGAGGTTCACTGTTGAACTTCCTGAAACACTGAGATTTTCCGCTCCCAGGCTACTGAGAAGAGAATCGCGAAGAAGAAAAAGGTTCTTGGGAAAGTCTACGTTGAGGGCAAACATATTGATTTCTTGGTATACATAACCGACATATAGTAGGATGGGTAAGACAACCGATGATATGCTACACTACACTACAGTCGTACTTGGAATACTAGCGACGTTACATAGGTACATCTTGGACGCACCAGGAACTTCCGCCGTCCAAAGGGGGCGGACTTCCTCCCAAGCTTTCAATCGTCGGTAGGGTGCCAGGTAACGCGGATAGGTGAGCGCCGGCGGCCTACATGAGCAAGGTGTTAGCATATTGAAGAAGAAGAAGGCAAGAAAGCCAGAGGAAGAAGGAAGCCAGGGGAAAAAATCGAAATGTGAGCGCCAATGAGTCGGAATCCTCCGCGGCGAGCGACGAACGGGGCCCGATAGCGACATGGCGCGATATCCACCGGGGTTTGATCGACCGCCGGATGGATGGGGGTTGATATTGCAAACATGTCCACGCCCAACTTTCATTGTGGTGTCCAGTGGGTTCTAACGAGAGTGCAGTTCCGAGACAACAAAGAAGAAAGAGAAGGGAGAGAAAAAGGAAAAGGAAAAGCAAAGAAGAGGGAAGAGGACTGACGATGTGTTGTCTTATTGGCGGTCACGGCAAGTGTCCAGCAGAGGGCTCGTCCGCGAGCATATCAAGTCCGTCGACGTTGAGCACGAAATGGCGCCGCGAGCCAGATGCCATTGTCCGACTCCGACTTCCAGCGCCGTCAACTCGGGGGAGCGGGGAACATAAAGAGGAGGAGCAACTACATAAGAGCTGTTGAAGACGAGATGGAAGAAGTTGAAGAAGAAGCAAGGAAGAGTTGGAAAATTTATACCCGCCCGGTCCGATCAAAGCGGAGTTCGGAGATCACCGATCAATCGGACTCCCTAAGCCCTCTGCCTTTCCTCGACGAACACCAGAGAACGCGGTTCACCGCTTCAAAGCCCTGTCTTTCAACCACATATGCCTCAATTCATCCACCCATGCCTCTATTGGCCGAGGAAGCTGCTATGCCCGCCCTGGCTTTTCTTCATCCCAAATCCGCAAGTTTAGCATCGCGGCGAATATTGTCTGCGATCTTTTGAACCCACGTCTGGCCTTTATTGACCTTCTGAAATCTTGGTTCCCGATATTCTTGGGCCCGGTTACCAGTACTTGAAACAGCTTCAACCTTTTTGAAGCATGTCAGATCGTTGCCAAAGGGAGCTCCCTTCTCTTTAGCCTCGGCGATGTTTATTCGCATCCTTGTTCACATTGGAGGGGCGTCTTCAGTGAGCCCTTCAAGCGGCAAGTATCACTTAATACTCGGACTCTGGCAACTCTCTGGACGACATGAATACATCTTCCAAACTTTTGGGTCCCAACATCTCACTTCGCAACATTTCCACACTCTGGTGACCTGGCCGACAGTTCCACGCTGCTCTTACGCGCCTTCCGGCATCTGCCAGCAGCCGACGTATCCACTGGCAAGCCCGCCAGCGCCCAAGGACTGCCCCAATGTCGCCCAATGTTGTCGGAACCTCGGAGCCTTTACCTTCCTTTCCCAGCCCAGCGACGCCCATCTGTCTACATATGCGTGCCTGTCGACTATCTTTCCATAACGATGCTTAACAAACAGTGGGCCGGTTACCGCCGATGTTGCCCCCCTACAAAACCTTGTACATTATCCTGTTTCCTGTATGTAGTTGAAGGACGAGTACTTGACCTAAACTTGAAGCATTTGTGATGAGTGATTGAGCAGATTGTGGTACCTTATGATTGCGTTTAATTTTTTGCACCGGAGCTGTGCTGATCCGTTTATTTAACTCCTCTCTTCACCAAAACCTTCATCTGCTGGGCAGGCTCCTTCGTTTGGCTGCTCCTCCTGGCACACCGGGCATTCTTCCAACGAACACACTGAAATACTATGGCTAGACAGAGCCCAGTGGAATCCAAAAGCCCCTCTTCAGCCGAGCTGGCCAAGCCATTACCACCGATAAAACCCGTAGGGATAATAATCCTCCCCGCCCAATACCGAAAACCGGAGCAAGACGACGAGGACTCGCCGCCGAGCTCCAACTCGGACTCCCAGCTGCACCCGTCGTCGTCGCTACCGGATCTCCCGAATCCAGGGGCAGAGCACACCCTGGATCGGCGAGCGACGACCAGCTCCGTGTCTCTGAATGTCAAGTTCGCCCCTCTGCCCCAGCTCGCGCCGCGTAAGCGCCGTTCGAGCGCACCCATGGGTAGTGAGTGGCCAAACTTATCGGTGTTTATCCCAATGTTAAGCGCTGGATTTCAGTCGCATCACGAGCGGCGATAATGCGGCGGCGGCGGGCGGGCATGCCAGGATTTGACATGAACGGCGACCCGCTGCCACCGCCGCCGCCCATGTGGACGCAGGAGGAGGTCGACCGGCACACGCAACGCATCCTCGCCGAGCGCGGGGTGCGCTCGTCCCCCCGCGAGGACTTCGACGATCCGTTCGTATCACTCGGGAAGATGGTCAAGGGCGTATGGCGCAAGATGAACCACAAGAAGCCCGGGGAAGGCGGGGAGAAGGGCGGGGAGGAGAAGGAGAACACTGGGGGACTCGTCGTCGCAGAGCGACTGGTCGACATAACGCCGACATCGGGGGACGAGGACACCCCAACACAGGAAGAGGGCGGCGTGTGGGAAGAAGAGGTCGGTGACCACTTCCCGCTCAACGTCGGCCAGACGGATACGATCGTGGAGGGGCAGTTTTCATGGTCTGCCGCACATCTCAAGCCGCCCCTAGAGGACACCGGGTCCGTGAGTGACGACGCCAGTGGGAAGGAGCAGACGCTATCGTCCGCCGAGGGCACGGAGGACGAGTCGGCGCCGGAATCCCACCATTCTGGCTCATGACCTGGAGATGTCTACTATGGGACTTTGTGACGATACAGGCTGGAGAAGACTACTGACTACCGCTAATACCTACGAGGCTACGACCACGACCACTATTTATGTTTATACAGTATCTGAATCCACTTGTAGGACCTACATTCGTTGCGCATTACCTCTAATATCTACACATTCACGCACTAGAGCATCCAGATCCTTCCTGAGCCCTCCGAGTCCTCGCACGTCATTCTTTGATAGAGAAATTGCGAGTTTCCGATGTAGATATGTATAATGGAGTGGAAAAGTTACAGTTACAATGCATGTCCGAAGCGGCGCAGGGTCCCGACACGAGCGCTGGTCAATAGAGGGACAAACTATTCGCCAACGAATCCAGACGCGGTCGCTTCTCCCCTAGGTACAAGTCCATACCCTCTTCCTCCAATCGCCGAAACTCGGTGTTGGCCTTTTCGTTCCAAAACGGCAGTCGGAATTGCGAGTACGCCATCTGAAAAGACCGCAAGCGCGTTACCCCGACCGCAGACCATCTCCACCGAAGCATCCGAATCAGAGTAAACGCGTCTATGGAGTGCACGCCTGTCTGCGCGGAGAAGAACATATGCAGGGATTCCAGGTTTGGGAGAAGTCGGTTTCCAGTCAGCCCGACGAAGACGGCGTCCATCTTAACAGAGCGAAGAGGCTCGAGTTTGAGATGCACGAGGGACGGTAGGGCGTTGAGGCATGCGATTAAAGTGTCCGTCGTCACCGGCGCACGGGATAACGCCAGTGAGTGTAGCTGAAGGGAGGACCGAGATATGAAAGACAGGAGTGGTGATACATGGGAACGGTTCCAGGCATTGCGCTGGGAGGACTCCGATGGGCGTGTAAATTGGAGGGTGAGGTTCTTCAGAGCAGGCATTGTCAAGAAATTGAGTATGGACATGGACTTCTGATCTGCAGAATCGACCGTCATTCCGGTGACTTCCAAGGACTGTAGGTGGGCGGAGGATAGATTGGGAAGAGGCACAACCGGCAGACGGGGATGATGGTCAATGTCGAAGGCGCCGTTCACTAGATTCGATGCGTTGGAGAGGACTTCGAAACAGGACGGGAGAGAGATGTGGCCTGTATGGAAAGTGGTTAACTGAGCCCATGGGATTTGGGTGGGCTGAACCATCCGGTATGCGGGGATGAAGATTTCGTGCAGTCTGGGGCCCGCGCAGAGTGAGATCGGGAGATCTAGTGTGGCATACGGGCCGGCCAAAATGATCAACCTTTCTAATGAAGAGAAGTCCACTTCAAGGACCCTTTTGCTTGACAAGAAGAACTCTGCGATCTTGATATCCAACTCAAGCTTTTGCCACTGCAATGACAAGAGAGCGACGTCTTCCAGCAATTTGCACCCGGTGCCAGGGGAGCGGAGGAAAAGTCTAGAGCGAAGAGCTGTCCAAGTGTCCTCTTTCTCTTGGAAAGACAGGGAGAGAGGGGATTTCTTTGCTCTCGAGAGCCACCTTCGGTAAAGGTCGACCGTAGATTCATCTTCCGTTGCCAAATGCACCGCGTCGAAAGCCAAGGAACTCCAAAGCATTGGTGTAGCCAGTGCCACCTCTCTCCATCGGTGGCACACCCCACAAAGAAGAAGAGGTGCAATAGTGGGATTGGGGGTCGCGAAGTCCACTTCGGGTAGACAATCGACAAATATTTTGGCCAAGATTTCGAAGGGTAAAGTGAACGTGCCTCGGCGGATAGCCGCAACACAAAGTGACCCATTTAAGTTAACTAGCATGGACTGGTTCTGGCACTCTGGGCCTCGATTGGACTGAGGGCCGGGCGCGGAAGACGGTGGCATCGTGATGGGGTATTTGTTGTGTGCGAAACCGACGTCTGAGTTCACCGCTGAAGAAAGCGTGACTGGCGAGAGCTCTGAGCGCGAGGTTACTGACCTATAGCTAGCTGGCAGGCTAACGCAACAAGACTGGAGGAGAGAAGGACACCCGCGGTCACGAGACCGTGCCGTTGCATAACACTTGCATAACCAAGCGAGGCCAAGCAACACCCTCGTTAAAAGACGTTGATGTCCGTGTCTTTCGAATGATCGGTCGAAAATGCTCGTGCACTTTCCGACCGACCTAAAACTGAACATGAGTGGGAGAGAGCCTTGCACTGCGTCCGAGCAGCGCAAGGTTCAGAGCAGAGAACACACCCTGAACCGGACACCTGGAGTAAGTTCGACTACCCCAAGTGGTTCAGCTGTGTTCATTGCTAAGGGTTGCTTCAAGGGATGGTGGGTGGGGAGAAAAATGAGTGAGCCGCGTCTGTGTCGCGCGGCGAGCAGTGAGAGTGTCGAGGTCGACGTTCTCGGAGACTTCAAATCTCAAGCACAGCCCCTCCCAATTGGGACTGACTGTGCGTTTGTCGACACTCTCAACTAATATTAACGAGGCCTCATTTGGGCTTGGGAGCACTGTTCGTTCCTCACACCACTCTGAGCCCAAGAATTACCTCGTTAAAAGACGTTGATGTCCGTGTCTTTCGAATGATCGGTCGAAAATGCTCGTGCACTTTCCGACCGACCTAAAACTGAACATGAGTGGGAGAGAGCCTTGCACTGCGTCCGAGCAGCGCAAGGTTCAGAGCAGAGAACACACCCTGAACCGGACACCTGGAGTAAGTTCGACTACCCCATAAAAATCAGCTTTGGCCAGCCACGTTGGCTGACAAAAGCGGACCTAAGTCGAACTTTCTCGGTGCGCCGATCAAGTGCGGCTCCCCATCCCATGTTCAATTTTATCGCTCACCTTTCATATTCTGTCATTTAACAATATTGGCACCACCGAGCATTCAACTCGTGGTCCATTGAAACCTCAGATATTTGTTCCCCTGTTCATGGTCTGGCATCAGCGAATATTCGATTCGCCGCCCAATTTTGACGTCCGCAGATAATCAATCCGTAGTTCAGCGTTGGCGACAACAAGTATTCGACTTGCCCCCCAATATCGGCGTCGACGGGTATTCAACCCGCCGCCCGGAAATGGCGACAACAAGTATTCGACTTGCTTCCCATCGGCGTCGACGGGTATTCGACCCGCCGCCCGAAAATGGCGACAACAAGTATTCGACTTGCTTCCCATGCATCGGCATCAACAGATATTCAACCAGTGTCCGGAAAACGGTGTCGACAGCTATCCAGCTCGTCTTAACTGACTCCTGAAGATCTCTTCAGAACATGTATAGGAATGCGGAATACAAATCTGGTGAATTTTACCGCGCGCGCGCGTACGGCGAGTATCGCACGCCCGGACCTGAGCCTCTCTCCGCGCCTCCATGACCTGGCGGGGTCCGCTCCCTGTCATCGTCCGACTCGTTGGCGTCCTCGTAAGCCTCGGCCTCCCGCAATCTTTGCATCCGGCGCGCAACTTTGTTCTCGAAGTACCGAGCCCGGCTGATATTAAACTCGTCCTGGTACCGCTCCCCATCCCAGGAAGTCGGATTCCAGGTTGCGCGCTGCATCCAGTCCTTGCACCAGATCTTGATCATCATGAAATCTTCCTCGTCAGGCAAGATCGTCGAAGTGCAGATGCGGCGGTGATTGTCGTACGCATCCAGTTGCGCCATCGCATCTGCAGGAGCGTTGTCCACATACCAACGACGGTAGTTGTGATGAGCTTCGTTGAATCGAGTGGGGGATAGGGTGTTCTGGTCCTCGAATATTGACGGGTCCATGGTGTAGATCAAGACGGGCTTCCCGTCGGCGTCGATGATGGTGCGTTTCTTGGGTTGGTACTTCGGGGAGTTTTGATTCACGAACATGTCGTGGATCATCTCGTTCGTGAACATTGTCAGCTCCAGATATACGCCCGCAACTGCAAGCTCCCGGATACGTGCTGAGAAGGGTATCCTGCTACCAGTCGCCGCTGCTGGCCGGACCCTGGTGGCGTCGAAGATGCTGGGGATGAGAGTCGGCGGGGGCGCTATGAGAGCCGGTGGGGGAGCTGGGGTGGAAGAAGGGCCAGAGGGTGTACTGGTTTGCGAGGTTAGGAGCGAGAGAAACAGCGCCTGCGATTGAGGATTCAAGGTCTTCATGATCTCGAGTATGGTGTGGGCGTCGGTGGAAGATCCCGCCGGGCCCGGCGGCTGAGTCTGCCCGCTGACATCGATGGACGGTTCCGGCACTTCGTGCTCGTCATCCGAGTCGTCTTCCATGGCTTCGTCCTCGCCAATGGTGTCTCGGGGTGTAGCCCCAGCGCTGCGCTGCGTGGCTCTAGCGGTATTTCTCACCTGCTTCTCAGCATTTGCCCTCCTCCGCGTCTCCCTACGCACGACCCGACTCTCCAAAAACAGCCTCTGTGCTTTTTTTCCACTCCTTCGACGGTGCATGCTGCGCTGGAAGATTCGATCCGAGGCCGGCCATGGTTCGTGAAACGGAGGTGGTGACGAGGAGTAGTGAAAGAGAAAAATGAGTGAGCCGCGTCTGTGTCGCGCGGCGAGCAGTGAGAGTGTCGAGGTCGACGTTCTCGGAGACTTCAAATCTCAAGCACAGCCCCTCCCAATTGGGACTGACTGTGCGTTTGTCGACACTCTCAACTAATATTAACGAGGCCTCATTTGGGCTTGGGAGCACTGTTCGTTCCTCACACCACTCTGAGCCCAAGAATTAAAGACCTAATCTCAGTGACAAGTTTCGCCAGCGACGGACGAGCTTGCTTACAGGTACATCACAAGATGTTTCAAGTCAGATCCAGTGTCGGAAAGTGAGGAGAATTTGGAGATAAGAGCGACAGATTAAAGGCAACCGAGTGGGTACGCGGACACAACTTGGTCACTAGAAGGAATCTATACACGACTCCTGTCCGACATACAAAACCATCCCTTCCGCCTCCAACCGCTGGACCTCTGGGTGAGCAGTTATACATTCACCGAACGTGAGTTCGTAAGGGTGCACCAGTCGAAAGGATTGAAGGCGCCTGGTTCCGACCGCGGCCCACCTCCAACAGAGCATTTCAACGAGGGTTGGTACGGTCCAACGCAGAGTACGGGCTTGTGGAAGAACTATATGGAGAGACTTCAATTTGGGGAGGAAGTCAGATAGCCCTGTAAACTGGGCAAATACGGGATCCAAGTCGAATTTAGGAGGCTTGAGCTTGAGAACCACGAGTGAAGGTGTCGCTTTCAGACATTCAATCAAAGTCTCTGGTACACCCGGCATGGAGGATAATGCCAATGTGTGGATCTGGGCGGAAGACCGGGTGACGGAAGACAAGAACGGGAACACATCCACAGTGTTGCCCCCAAGTCTGGACTGGAGTGACAGGATCTTCAAATTGGGAGTTGTCAAGCAACTGAGTATGAGCATAGGTGCATCCATGTCTTCTTCGTCTTCGTAATCATCATCCGACCAAACGCCCCTCAGGGAAAGAGATTGCAGGTGGGTGTGCTCCAACGCAGAGACGGGCGGAGCGAAAGGTTCGTAGCAAACCGTGAAGGCGCCATCTATGAGATTGGGGGACTCGTGAAGGACCTGCAGGCAAGAAGTGATGGTCTCGGATGATGTCAGGGTCGCAAGCTGGTGCCATTGGGCCTGAATCTGTCGGTTGGACTTGAGGAGCACAACACTACGTAGTTTTGGTGCGTCCATGAAGGTTATCGGCACGTCAACTGGGAAGAAAATGGAGATGGATAATGACTCGAGTAGTGGGAGCTTGCCCTGCACAGGGAGCAAGAAGCTGGCCACTCCACGCCAGTATATGAAATTGAACTTCATTTTCTGCCACTGTTGTGACAGGCCAATGATGCTGTTGAGCAACGATTTGACAGGGCCCGCAGGAACCTGTTTCTCGCTCGAGCCTTGTAATCTCAGGGAAAGCGGGCTTCCACGCGCTCTCGAAAGCCACATCTGATATAAGTCGACGTATGCTCCCTTCCGCAACATAAGATCGAAACTGAGGAATAAGGAGTTCCAGAGTCGTGGTGTGGACAATGCAACCTCTCTCCATAAACGGCATACGCCACAAAGAATGAGAGGCGCGGCGGTGATGTTGGGTGCAATGAATTTGGCAGCGGGAAGGCAATGCATGAATATTTGGGCCACGATTTCAGGTGGTAGTGCAAGAGCATGTGTACTGACGGAATCGAAACGGAGTCGTCCATTTATGTTCACCAGCCTGTATTGGTTCTGGTACTCTGGTTGTCGACTGGACGTGACTGGACGCCGGGGGCTGAGCGCAAACTGAGAGGACGCGGCGGATGGCACTTGCGCGGACATGGGAACTTGTGGACTAAGCCACAATTGTGTGCTGACTAGAGGATTCAGATTTGATTCAGATAACGATGTCACAAGCTTGGTGTACTTGGCCTAACCTCTCAACCACCCGCAGGCAGCAGCGTTGGAATAAAATGCGTGTGAGAGTTGAAGTGAGAGTTGCACGGTCACGGGGCGTCACGAATCCAAGCAAAGCCAAGCAACGCGGCCCCTATTTAAAGCAAGTGGCTGACCACGGGCGATTCACCACTCTTGTTCCGGGCCTGAGACAGAGTTAATGCCCTTCGGGTCTTGTTACACCGCAAAGATGATCGAACCCCTCCATGAGACCACCGTCATATCAAGCGCAACGTACGTGGTTGACCGAATTCAAGCATGAACCGTCAATATCAGAGTGCAAGTGCAATCGATGGCAGATGCGTTGAGCCAGGATGTGCCTTGCTTTTCCAGCCCAGGAGTGGTGCTTGTCTAAACTGGGGTCGAAACCTTTGCTTCCAGCAGGGTCTTCAGCTGAGCTAAAATTTCGCATTTTCCGGTGTGTGTACTTAGCGGATTCTGATTATTTTCCCCTCGGAACGATCATAACGATGTATTAGCATTGTGTTTATAATCTATGTCGATGGGTTGAACCCGCCGGATTTATAGTGTCGCATCGAAGACATGTACCGACTTCTAGGCCGACAATAACAGTTGGCCAACGGCACTGATCGAGCCGTCGTTGTTGTACAATGTAGAACCGGTGCCAACAAAGGCAGCACCGTTCGGGTCATTGCTCTGGAAAAGAGCCGGGGACGTCGCCACGAACGGGAAGTACATCTCAACGAAGGAGGCCGAATCGAGGTAGGGGAACGCCTGCTTGAAAAAAGCGAGCCTAAAATTCAACATCAATTGGCGGCAATTCAAAAAAGAAAACAAAAGAAAGCCGTACTGGTCAGCCTGCCCGCCAGACGGGTTCTGGAGCGCGAATTCGGTGACAACGATCTGTTGGTTGGGGAAGCGCGAGTGGGCGTCTTGGACGAAGGACTGGAACTGCGCGAAGGTCTGGCCGTACCAGTGCTACATATGGAGAATAAGTAAATGGGGGGAAACGTTGAATGGGAGTTTCAGTCCTTACGATGTTGATATAATCGTAGAAGCACTGGCCGGCACAGGCGCTAACCATTTGCTGGACCCAATCCAGGCCCTGTCCCGCGTTTTGCGACGAGCTGACGGCGGGAAGCGCTTTCTTGATGGCCTGGAATTTATTTATACGCCGTTGAATACTACTTACACGGGCGCAATAAAGCAGCGAACACACCAAGGGGTTGATGTTCTGAATGTACCAGCTAGCGGCCTGCTGCGGGGAGATGCCATTTTGATCAGGCTCGTTGAGGGTAAAGACCGTCGTGAATCCGATTTGTTTCTGGCGCGCCGCAAGTTGGGAGATAGGGGATGAGTCGCAATCCGTGCAGCGCTGCATGCCGATGAAAGCAAGGCCGCCCAGTCCGTTGGAAGACGAAGGCAAGGTGGTCTCATAATCGTAACTGCGCTGTGTTTTAGCGCACATATGAGGAAACAAAAATCAGAGGAGCACGCACATGAGGTTGACGGTGCCCTGGCCGTCATTCAGCTTTCCGGGATCCAGAGAAGCATCATAATAGGTCCAGGTGAGGCCGCGCTTTCCTGGGCCGTGGCGTTTTGAGTTCGAGGTAGGAGACGCGAAGGAAGAAGAGGCGAGCGCCAGTGCAACGAATGCGATGATAGAGGACTTCATAGCGAGAGTCTAGTGAACGGTGTAGTGAACGGTGTCGAGGCAGGAAACTGGAGTACCGACTGACGAGTAAGAGGAAAGAAAACTGAGTTTAAGTACTCTCTACTGGGACGGTGTTCTATGACCGTCTTGTGAAGGTTTCGGGATGTTGTAAAACTCATGAACGAGTGCAAAACTGGATTCAGGCTGGAACATACGCCTTTCTTTCCGTTGATTACGGCCGACCATGGATCAGAGTAGTGTGTCGGTGAAAGGTTTGCAAGCCGACGAAGTACCGTAAACCATTCAGCGCCCTAGTGCAAATCTCTGGAGCCACAAATTCTGGAGCCTGAGGATGAAAGGCTGATATCGAAGGCTTGGGTTTACAAGGGTTCTCAGTCCCTGGGAAAAATCGAGGAAGATGTCGCCGGCTCGAAGGAGTTTCTCGTGGGGGAGAACTAGAGCACGAAAGATCCGAAGACGGAGTCCGAGTCTCGAGGGAAACAATTGACCCTTGGCGAACGGAGAATTGAATTGAAATTTGAATTGCTCGAGCGACTCCGATCCGCGACGAGAGCGGTCATGGATGATGACCGCTGTCGGGATCCCTCCATCAATCCACATTGAGAATGGCTAGCCGCTACCGCTAGATGATTGATGGCCGCACAGTGGCGAATGGAGGTTGTCCAGGATTATTTCTTCAGCGCGTCGATCGGCTTGGAACTTTAGAAGGTTTTAAACATCGATACGCGGGGTAGTCAGTATGATCGGTCCGTCTCGTTCGATTTCTTTAATTTACGCAACGTTTGCTAAGGATTCGGATCTGTACCAACTGGGACCGGATGCGCGGTGGCTGAAACCAGCTGAAACCGTCCGTGTGGTGGACTTCATATTTTTTCCACGAGAAGGAACAAAATTTCGAGATGAATGATGGGCGGGTTGAATTATTGGGCTCGCGCCGTTCCGTGTTGTTCCGCCTGTTCGGATCGTTCGGATGGCTGCCCAAACGTAGGCTTGAAGGATCGGACCGTTCCGTTCGGTCGGACATAGCGGTTCTAAAGGTTTGTTTAGCCCGTGGTCATAAGCAAAGCACGAGTTTGCAACCGAATCGGAGAGTCCGTCAGCGCGCCAGGGCCAGACATGCAGCCATAGATGCCGATAGCGACCGACCGCGGCGACAACCTGAACAGAAGAAGATCGCAGAGCTCGTTCGATGTAGTCGTAGCTTGAACGAGCAAGATGATGATGATCCAAGCAAAAGCCAAGTCAAACCCCGTTGGCCGCCTTCAAGGCTCTGCTATTCTGTAGCTCTGCGAGGTTAAGTGCTTGCTCCCAATGACTCACGAATGAGCATCAAAACGAAGCTAGGTTCGCTTGGCATGAGCGTCGGACGCAAGCGAGCGCCAGTGGGGTTATTGTTAAACTGGGAAACAGGCAGAATGTGTCGAGTAACCTCGGCATAATCTGGCATGATTGTCGACACGGAAGAGGTGTTGATGGGATAAATAAAGGTGTCGCTAGCAAAGAGTGCTGTCCAAAAAAATCAAGGGACGAGCCAAGGATTCGGTATAAACAAGACGGTGTTTTGGAGTGAGTTGACCGCGCCTCGCGAGGTTAGGGCTCTTTTATTCTGGCCTGTGCGGCAGTGTGTACTTCGAGTCTTTGGTCTTGGTTCCGAGCTCAAGCAGATCGCCTGCGGGCTTGTTGGAGTGGATGAGGAGAAGGGGACGAGGAGACTCGAGCGAGGGCAAGCGTTCTACTGTCTTTTTAGAGCACTGTCTGAGAGAAGAAAAAAAGACCCAGGCGGCTCACCCGCCAAGCCAAGAACCGCCACTAGACCGACAGCGCTCAGTGGTCAACGGGGATTGTCCAGAGTTTTTTCAGCGCGCTGATCTGCCTGGGAAAAGAAAACGTAGAAGATCAAGATATGATCTCGCTTGAAAGAACGCAGCAGGACGATCCAAGCAAAAGATCTCAAAAGATGCATCAATTTGCAGTTCCAGAACATTATAAGGAGGTTGGAAAGTGATTCTCACGAATGCTATGCCAACATATCAAACGAGGTGTGAGGGTGCGAGCGCTCGCTGTCGGATGCAACACAAAAGCGAGTAATGGTAGGATTATTGTCAAATGGGGAGAACGTCCTAGGCTAATGTTCAGGAGTCGTGTCCGAATGTCGGATTTAGAACGCACCGCATCCGGAATTATGCGTGTCTGTCAGGCGTCGACAGAGACGTTGCGGCCATGATTGAGTTGCGCGATTTTCGGTGGGATATGCCGGGAATATATGAAGACGAGCGCAGACTCGGTTGGACGTCGAGGAAGAGAGAGGAAGATCGACGCCATAAATATAAGGACTGATTGGGGAAAGTCCTGATTAGACTGCGCCGGCTATGTGTGACGCGTGACTTGCTCTCCTCCTCCGACTCTTTAGTCTTCTCCAATGCTTGTCTGATTCTCGGCACGGATTTCTGTCTATCTTTCTGGCTGTATCGGTCCTTTGTTTTCTCTCTCTCTCTCTCTCTTTTGGATCCCTCCTTGAAGCCAAGCGCGCCCTGTCAAATCTACCATGTCTACCTCGTGTACCACTTCGGCGACGGGGACGACGACGGTGAGCTAGCTTTGCGGCTGTTGGATGCTCGTTTACAGCGACTTAAATACCCTCAGAGCCTGGTTACAACTGATTCGACCTCAACGAGTTTCTCCGAGAGTTTGTCGACGGCGCCTCCAACGACTACAACGATAACCTCCGATGTCTGTGTTCTGGCGTCCATATCCATCAGTGACCTTCCCTGCCTCTCGACTGTGACAACCATTACTTCCACATTACCAGGTCCGATTGCTTTGCCTTTTTGTTTCGGTTCCAGGATAACTCAACGAGATGTGCAGGCATTGTAATCACAACATCGGTCCCCGTCGTCACTACCGTCCCCACCACCGAGACCAAGACCCTCACCCTCTTCGGCTCGTCATGTACTGTTATCACGAGCGCTGACCCCAGCTCGAGCAGCCCTCCTCCACCACCACCGCCCCCGGATCAGAGCTCATTGTCAGCTTCGGTGACCACGCCACCCCCAATCACCTTCGTCTCACAGTCCGCAAGCACACTGGGAAATGGGCAAGTATCCATGGTCGCTGAGACCATCACGTCCAACTCCCCACCCTCGACCGTTTTCGTCCCATCCACTGGGCCTTCGGCGCAGGTAGTGCAAAACAGTAATGACGGGTCCTCCTCGTCCCATGTTGGCCCCATCGTTGGTGGCGTACTGGCTGGCTTCTTCGGCTTACTGGGCATTGTGCTTATCATCTGGTTCATCGTGTACGCATTACGACCCACTTGCTGCTCCATTTTTGCTAATTTATTAACCATAGGAAACGAAGGCGACGATGGGACGATATCTTCGATAAAGAAGACCCCAACAACGTACAGCCGCCTCGTAGAGGACGGTCAACCAAACGATTCTCTTTGGATGCCGACGACTCTACTATCGAGCCTAAACCTTATCAGTATGGACTCGTTGGGCAGACCAGGTCCCCGTCGGTCGGCATCTCTCCACCGAACTCTCCCCCCGCATCCAGTCCGTCGCTCCAACTGCCGCGTCACAATCTTCCACCTCTCCTTCTTCCCACCTCTGCTTCTACTCCAGGGCTCAGTGGCGGCACAACGCTCTCGTCACGGCCTTCTACCGCGGGCTCCATGCAGCCGCTCCGCGACGTCGCGCCGTCCCCGCCTGTGACAGGTCGCACGCACCACCAAAATACGAGCAGCGGCAGCAGCACGAGCGTGCACATCTCGCCCGCGATGCCGTCACAATGGGGTCACCATGGCCCAAGCCCCAGCGCTGACCAGGCGTACTTTGAGCGCTCCGGCTCCCCGACGAGCATGCGTGACTACGAGCCGCCACGACGCCTGCAGCTCGCCAATGTCGGGGACGACGACGTTACACGCTCGCCGCCGACCCCACCGCGTCTTGCTGGTCCGGCTATGCTGGATGGCAAGGGGCGGAACGTGCGTCTGGGCTCGGGAGGGCCTGGTGTACTGGTGCACACGGATGCAGGACCCGCGCCGCCCGATTTCCAGCCCTAGCGCGTTGAGCCGTCGGACTCATTCATGCTTTTGCTTTCTTCTCTCGCTGGGCGACTCGTCTGGTGCACATATCTGAACGCGCCTGGCTGATGATTACGCCGTATCCCGCACACCACGTATATGTATACATCATAATACTTTATCCATACGTTCGACACGCATCCCCTTCTCTTCCAGTCTTCGACGGCGAGACAGTAGACTCCGCCGCGTTGTTTGTAGAATGCAACCCGGAAAAAAATAGACCGCTGCTCATCACGGACTCGTACTACTGTAACAGGTGCTGGACTCTTCGTTGGGATGCAACCTTGGGTGTATTCGTGGATAACAGCGCGGGACTTGCACGGAATACATTAATTTGAGAGGTGGCTGTGTCCCGCCATTGTGTACGTAATCAATGTTGTTTGTTCCCAATCGGGTGTGCAAACATCGGCAATGGCCGGCAATGCTTTGTCTTCCCCCCGCCATTGTTCTGTGCTGGATTTTACTGTGCGAGAGGCCTCAAACTTTGGCCAATATTCTGTCAGCTTGCACTTCAAGACTCCGCGCTCAAAAATCTGACGTGGCCCCCTTGTTTTTTGTCTTCAAGGGCGGGCTCGGCGAAAAGCGCTTATTGTTCTTCAATCCTTGTTCTCATTGTCTTCTGAATGGAGTTAAGAGGTAGAAGAATGCATGCCCTTGTGTGTGCTCGGTGTTATGCCACATAATGGCACGGACTGCTCAATGGGTAGGCATTAGCCGGCCTACATAAAAAGCAGCGCGCCGTTGCGGAATCCTCAGCGGTTTATCACCCCTTCCAAACTCACAACATCTCAGCGGGTGCCGGAACACCTTTTCTCCTCGACACACCCTAGACGTTCACGAGCACTTTCACGCCCTTATTGTCTCGCCTCTAGACGATCTTACTCTCATTTGCCAACGCCGCAACAAATCCACTTTCACTTTTTCAAGAAGTCTCCTTCAACGTTTCTTTACTTTCTTCACGACATGGCTGGTTCTCAGAAACGTATGTCCCATTCTCGTTCAGACAGGAGCTGCGTCTAATTCTTGGCTGCCACCCAGTCATTTTTCTCGGCTTGAACGCTGCACGCGTTTTGAGTATCGTCGGCCTCCTTCTTGTCTTCTCGAGCTCTATTTTGGTTATGGTCACCAACATCAAGGCCGTCAATGCCTTCCAGGCAAACCGTATCACAAACTCCACCGATGTTATGCTGGAATGTGATTACATCGAGTGCGTCTCCCCCATTCCCCACTCGAATGCAACCGTTAATCATCCTCTATAGAGGAAGCACGGTTCCCAACCAACCCGCAGGCGTCTTCTGGGCGGTGGTCGCCAGCCTCTTGATCATCTTCCAGGTTGTCATCCTCCTCTGTAAGTACCCCATCCTTTCTTTGCTTGGTCCTCATTGACCGTCTTACTCAGTCTCGGAAGTTGGGTGGCCTGCGGTCTTCTTCGACAAATACTTCCCCGTCCTCGGCGCGGACTTTGGGCTTGGTGCTTTGGGTATCTTCCAATGCCTGTATGTCCCAACATCCTTGCTGTATCCCCCACTCACTGACAAGCCCCATAGCATCGGAGCTCAGATCCTCTCGCACCACGTCGACGACTTCACCCTTGTCTCGGCCTTTTTCCTCTTCTCCATCGGCTGCCTCAACATGCTGCTCGGCCTCATCTTCCGCGAAGGTGCCAAGAGCAAGCGCTCCTTGCGCGCCAAGCGCGAGGCGAAGGGCATTATCGCCACCGGCCCGCAGTTCATCGCTTCCCAGGCGGCGTCCCCTCAATTCGTGAACAACATCTTCCCAGAGAGGACTGACAGCACACACTCGTTCGCGTCGTGGAAGAGCACCGACAAGGCTGCGTACGGGTTCGGTCGCCAGGGCGAGAAGGCGGCGGGTCTCCGAGGTTTCATGCTTCAGCGCCCCGAGGAGTCCCTCCCGCGCTACGCCTCGCCGACGCCCACCTACATCGCCCCGCCCACCCATGCTGACGCCCCCGCACCCCGCGACCACCGCCGCGCACCGTCGAACCGCCAGCCCTCCCCCGCGCGCAGCGACTCGTCCCGCAGCTCGAGCTCCTCCCGCTCGTCGACGTACTCCGAGGGCTCGACGTCGAGCTTCGCGTCGCCCATGTCGTACCGCGAGACGATCCAGATCCCGGACTCGCCCCGCCCCGAGACGCCCCCGCCGTTCCACGCGTCGTCGCCGTCCAAGTACGGCCGCAACCCCGGCGCGTTCTGAGCATCCCTCCTTTCTCTGCTTCCTGCACCGTGCCCCCTTGCCCCTTGCACACCCAACGAATGAAAACGAAAACGACTGGCGCGCATGCGAGCGTGCGCCGCCTGCTCTCACGGACCCACTCCCCCCTCACGCCCATATCGACGGACTTCTCCCTCTTTGCACGACAACTACCTACGATGCACTCATTAATTGCGGCCTCCCGGTCGTTGTACCATACTTACGCTGTATATTCACTGTATTATTTCGAGTCTCCTGTGTAGCTATAAACTGGAAAGGTCTAATTCATTGTGATTTGAAGAATCTTTTATGGGTTGCGCCACTCACTAACCTTGTGAACAAGACCGAGGACCTTGCAAATGGATGGCTCTCCTGGATGAAAAGTCTTTTCTGGCTCGCGCCACTTGCCACCGTTGCAACTTAATTGTCCACGTTGTATGTGGTCCAGATAGTCCAGGGGTATCGGTACCGTCAGGCTTATATTTTCTTCGACCTGCCTGCTTCAGTCAGGAACCACCATGCAGCCATGTTAATATCGTTTTAAGCAATTTTGAATCACAATCTATAACTTCCGACTCTCCTTCGATGAGGTACTGCACGTTGACCGCCACTGCATGCGGTAGAATCGCTTCAAGTCCAACCACAATTGAATCGACTGGAACGTGGTGTTTATTCCCTGGGGTACCACTGTCGACAGCCCTTTTTCTCAAGATCGATCCCATGTTCTCCAGTCGAACCGCCACTACATGTGCAATGCCTTTGAGCAAGGTACCTCGTAGGCTCGTATGTATTGGTGCGTAACTTGGGTGACCAGTGGCGGAAGGCTTAAATTTTCCTCGACCTGCCTGCTTCAGCCAGGAACCACCACGCCGCCATGTCAATATCGGTTTAACTTGAAGCAATGTTGAATCAGATCTCGAGGCAAGTTTATAACTTTACGTTGGTCGCAGTGCCGCACGGCCAGTGTCCCACATCCTCGGGCCATCGTCCCTCTCCCGCGGCTTGGAAACGGAGTTGAACCACTCCCTCGGAGTTGGGCAGTCCTGCCACGTCCTTCCACTCCGCCGGTACACCGACAGGTTGAATTCAAGGCCGATCTCAGTGCGGAAGCTTCGACGCAAAGTCGTTTGACGTCATATGGCGGGGAGAGTGCGGATCGCTGTCTTCCGGATTCGTCCGAGGCAGTTCGGAATGGGCACAAGTTGGAAGTAAGTTTTCACCAAGGTTCTCAGTCAACAAGGCTCGAAGTTCGGGAAACGACGAGTCTCGACTGCTCGCCAATCAATAAAATCAAGATTGATCATCGATAGATCACTTTGGGGTTGTGTCTTCTTTGTCTTTTGGCAACCACAACCATAATAAAACTCGCCCTGCGTCCCCTCCAGTGCCCTCCACCATCACCTTTCTCAGCCACCCTGGAAACGAAGCCAACTCCCCGTTTTCACCAGCCGCCATGGATGATTTCCAGTAGGCCTTTATTCTTACCTGGTCGCCAAGCGTTACCTCTGTCCCAGGTTTTTTGACCCAAACGAGCTTATCAAAAGCTTCAGCGCAGTCAAACCGATGGGTTCCAATCAAGGCAGTTTTAGTCTCATCGTCTCGCGATACGAAGATATCTTCAACTCGGAGAGACCAGCGGATCAGCAGAGATTTTTTGACACATTCATCGCGCTGCTTGAACAGCCCAAGCCAAGCCTTTGTACCCTTTACTTTATTGGCTGCCTCGCCCCCATCGAACATGCCGTGACGGATGGAAACAGCTGGGCTAGTTTCATCACTCACAACCGTACCGCCATCCGATTATACCAACACAAGTTTCTCTCCACGCTCGCTTCTTGGTTGACCCAATCACGCTCCCAGAAGGAGTGTAAAAACCTCTGGATAACTCCCGATGCAATCAAAGAAGCAGACTCTCAGCGTTGCACCGAGGCTGGTTGTAATCTCGCCGACCCTTTTGTTGCACGGCTGCACCAGATCGGAAGCTGGCACCGAGGACCATACGACCCCACTTCCATGGCCCGCATGGCCTTTCAGATTTTGGCGGCAACGCTCTTCAGTGCCGCACAGGAGATTAAACACACTAAAACAGCCCGTCGTGTTAGAAACATTGTCAGCACTACCGGTCTTCAGCAGCCCTGGCCTATGTCGATGGCCGATGTAGTGGGGCATTCCGACGTCGAGGGTTTCTCCCGGCAGATGGAGGTGTGGATTGGGGCGTGGCCAGCGCATTCCTATCCATATTGCATTTTCGGATCCCTCGCAAATCTATATCCCCATCAGTTCCTCACGCGCATCGTCAGTTCGAAGGCGATACCGTTCCATATAATCACCACTCTCCGCGTAATCTACGAACGATCGCGCCTGAAACGCAAATCCGGAGAACACCTCTTGGTCGAATTAACATCAACCTTGCATCTGTACGAAGCATTGCTCAACGAACTGTCTCGGCCGCTGCTGCTTCAGTTCATTGACGACGGAGCAGATGATGCCGATGAAATCCCCGTGGTATGCTCCCTGTTGTTGCAGGAGATCCCGTGTATGTTGGCCCGTGAAATGCCGGAGCGCCTCCCTGGTTGGCTTCAAGGCCTGGCTGATGCCTGCACAAAGACCTTGCTGCGTCTAGGAAGTGTCGTGCACGCATACCTGGAGATGGCGGATGACGAACCGGACAGAGTCGCGTTGGACAGCCGCATATTAGAATTGTCTCATGCAAAGCGGGATAGAGCCAGCGGTGTTATCACAGGAGCATTCGAAGCGTTTTGCTCGCTCGCAGAGAGGCAGCGTTGTTTTGCTCCGGGGTGCAAAGGAACGGCGGCAACTGCTGACCTGCGGAAATGTTCCAGGTGCAAGCGCGTTTTGTATTGTTCAACGACTTGCCAGAGGGAGGCATGGGCGCATCGTGTGGCGCCACACAAGAGCTTGTGTGTGCTGATTACATTGCTGGCGGACCACACTGGTATTTTCTCCCAGCCCCAAGACTCGCAACTCGATTCATTTTACCAGAGTGTGGACGGGAACGACGAGATAGAAAAAGTTGCGAAGAAATTCGGCGAGTCTTTCCAAAATCTCGTACGAGCCTTGGGAGAGGGAATGTCTACCTCCGTTGTCTAGATGCTCCAAATATTGCTGTACTGATTAATACAACCGAATACCATCCGCAGATTATGCGTCATACCAGGCGTTCTACCGGAGTAGGGCGTCGAATGCGCAAAATTAATTTGCGCCGTCGTTCGCTGTGACCCATGTTTCTCTCACCGGAACAAGTTTATGTAGAGTATTTTCAGCATGCTCTGTGGGTTCGAAATGAGCATGTGGTTAAGTGTGCTCGGAGTCTGAAGAATGAAATAGCGTTCTCGTGGTAAGGACACAGGTGATAACTAAATTTCAAAACCGAGGAAAATATCGTCCTTGCTCCATCGTCAGCGCGGTGTGTATGGAGGAGAGCACATTTATGGTTCCATGTGACGATATGCTGCTGGCCGTTCCAGTGCGTATTCGGACCGGAGAAAGGATAAGCACTTCCATGAGTGAATTCAACTTGAACCTAAGACTAGCCCCTTCAAAGAAATTCGTTGCGTTTGGGAAGCACCGGGCATGCTTGCATGGACATGGTGTCGGACGACGAAATTTCGTGGGCATCACGTTCGGTCGATAGCGACTTGCTGCACCTCATGCGAGCGAAGTGGGAAAGAGCTCGCGGACATCGCCGGAGGATTCGAGTTTTTGCTCTCTCGCGGAGACGCAGCATTCCTCTGCGCAGCTCGCGCAAGGGTAACTTATATCAGAATTAATTGCTGTATTCGACCGAACACTCATCTATATTATTCGAAGACCCAGAAAGGAGGACGCGTCCTGTTGTCCCAGATAAGGATCTCTGCTCACTCACCATTGTGCTGACTGGTGTCTTTCCCAAGAAATGGGGAAGCTGTTCAGCAGCTCGTGGGAGGCCTCGGGGATGGAATGCCTACTGCCGCTGTCTAAATGGCCCGAATGCATTTCGCTGATTAATACAAATCCGAATATCGCCCGCTGGGAGCAGGTCTTCGTCGGGCCAAGGGTCGCAAACCAGAGTAGATAATGAACGGCGGTCAAGGCACCTAACAATTCTTGGTTTCGTTCACTAGGAATGTGGGCTTTTGCTCGAAGAAATGGCGCCGTCCTGTGTGCCGCATCCCATAGCCATCAGATCGGAGAAAATTCGTTTCGTAGGTCTTCCTTTTGAGCATAGGATTCTTTCGGTAAATCCCTCGAGTTCTAACGCCCCAGAACGAAGGATATCCGCGGGCATCCGCAAAGAAATCGACGGTCCGCACTATTTCAGGACCTTCGTGGTGAGAGGCATCTCCGAGAAGAGGAGAATAAGCTGTCTTTCTTTGTGCAAGTTTACTGCGTCCGCGCCGGAAAAGGCCCCGTAACCTATTGCGCCATCGAGTCACCCGACAACATCTGACTCTTGGACTGCTTTTTATTTGCGGAAGGGCCAGCCTCTGTATATTCGAACCGACGAGAATCAAGGGTGAATGTGACGGGCCCCTGAAAACCAACGTCAAAAAAAATAACTGCAACTAAGGTAACCTTGAATGTACCTCATTCGTCAAGCTGACATTCATCATTGCTCCAAATTTACCGTCTGCGAAATCATGTAAGAGGCGGGGAAATAAACGGAGTTGAAGTGTGTTGCCTTGTATCTTTTCTGGCTTGTACGACCGACGTAGCGCCTCTAAAAATGTCTCATATAATGCCCGTGATTCATCAGCTTTCTAGGAGAAGGCTAAGCATGCAATAGAATGTGTGGTGCAGACTGACCATTGCATTGTGGAAATCTGGTTTGTTGCCCTTTTTCGTTTGCGCCATCAGCGTAAACTGCGAGACACAGAGAATATCGCCGTCCAAGTCCTTGACATTGGTTTTCCACATTTTAGATGCGTCAGTGTGGTCGGAAAACACCCGAAGAGAAAGGCTACGGAGCATAAAGTTCTTGATCAGCATGATTCTGAGCGCTGTAATTCCGCTCAGTCTGCCGTCGCGAAAGGTCGGTCGGGCAGTCGGGAAAATAGAACGCGTACATCTTGTTCGTCAGAGTAGATACATCGGATTCAGTATCATCTAAATTGAAACTGTCATCGGCATTCACTTGATTGACGTGGAATTGGCTTTCCTGTACCAATACCGACGAGAACCATCAGTCCCCGAGAAATCTGGGAGATCAGCTGCCCATCGACTGTGGAAGGGTTCGGCCAGTCTGAGCAGTATTTCCATAGACGATGGATAACGGTACCTGAGACAGAAGCGGAGGTTACACGCTGGACCACGGCGCGCATCGACTCGGAAGGGCTCGGTCAGAATGAGAAATAAGTCACACGAAGGTGTCACGTGTGTGACCATCCCCGAATGTGGCTGTGCGACGAAAGTCTAAAACCACCATGTCCGAATCTGTGGTACTGGAAACGAGTCTTGGGGACGTCCGATTCGAGTTGTACTGGGATCATGCCCCACGAGTAATGCACCCCCGCGTCTTTTGCCCTCAGAGGCTCACCTTCAATGAGCTTTAGACATGCAAAAACTTCGCCGATCTGGCGCGGCGAGGATACTACAATGGAGTGGTATTCCACCGTATCATATCGGTACTGTTTCCTGAACCATATGAGCGTATTACTTACATTTTTACAGGACTTTATGATCCAGGGCGGAGATCCCACCGGAACAGGACGTGGCGGAACTAGCATCTATGGCCCAAAATTGTTCGTAGCGTCCTCCCGCACCTATCGATACTTCTCAAATTCTAATCCATCCTCAGCGAGGATGAGATACATCAAGACCTGCGATTCACAGGCGCAGGCATCCTTGCGATGGCAAACTCAGGGCCCAACACGAACGGTAAGTTTTCTGACGAGTCGAGGAACCCCCCGATGTGACGCACGATGATTTTAGGCTCGCAGTTCTTTGTGACCCTTTCACCTACGCCATACCTGGATAACAAGCACACTATCTTTGGGCGCGTAAGCTCCGGCATGCGTGTGGTTCAGCGGCTAGGTGCCGTAGCTGTCGACAATCAGGATAGGTGGGTCTTTCCGAACGCCACACTACTGGCATACTCACTGGATTCCAGGCCACGGGAAGATGTCAAAATACACAAAGCGCGGGTAGCTGTTTTCGAAAGCATCTGACATGGCTCGCATCAGTAAACATATCGACTCTAAAACGTAGGGACATTTCCGCCGCAGTCGCTTCCTTAAACAGAATATGTTGGGACCTGTATCATCCTTCGCTCAAATGTTCTAAATCAGAGTTCAGCTCATATTCTCTTGTTGCCAGCCGTTCCCGCGGACCCGGCTCGTCAGCGTACCCCGAGATAATTTAACACGTCCACAGGAATGCCACCGTTCCAATCGCAATCGGTCCCGGGCTACTGAACCGACTCCTCCTTCGCTCGATACAGCTATATCTCGCCTTCCATGACTTCGTGTTCAACTTGTTTCCAGGCTCCCCGGATTTCTCCGGCCATTATGTGCCGGTCGTGGGTGCCATTTTTTCCCCCAAAGATTTCCCCTTGGGTTGCGATGCCATCGTCAGTCAAGCTCATCATGCTCAAGGCAAAGAAACTGGAATCAAGCATGGTGAAGTATTGTAGAACGGAGGATCCTAGTAGGATCCCTGACCGTTCTTGATCAAAGTCGGGCAGTCCGCGCAATGCCGAGCAAACCTGGCGTGCAGTCTCCAAGAAAGTTCTATAGCATCTCATACCTCTTCTTCCAGACGCGCATGCAGAAGGACTGTGCTTCGAGCCCCGGACGGCCAGGTATCTCTCACAACTCTTATCGGAATTGAATTAGTGCTTACAGTTCCCTGCCAGTTACAAGTGCGCCCCGATATCTGAACTTTTCCTGACATTGTGTTATCGAGAGTACGAAAAGGTCGGAGGTTCGGTCCCGTCTACCTCTGGTCTCCCACGATGTCCGGCGTCTCGCACTGACAGGAGGGAACCCTCGTTAAGAACGATGAATTCTTAAAACCCTGAGGCGACCAGTCGACATTTGAACACTGAACTACAACATTGCCATTGGACGTGGAACGGTCACAATAGGGAACGGCCCGGTATTCGATGTCAATCATTTTGCCATGTGGTTTTAATTATCGCGGGCCCGTTGCCTTTCTTGTCGAGAACCATGCCCTTCGTTTTTTTGCGATCCCAGACTTTCTGTCTCAGCTCGAAGATTCCTCAAACGCCAGGATACAAACTGATCAATGCGCTCGTCTTCAGTTTCGATTTAGTCAACATGGTATTAGTAAAAAGCCACTTGAATGGAGTTTGGTGTTTGGTGGCAGAGGTATGTCGCCGCCTCTCTCCAATCTGTACCTATCAGAGCCGGTACCGCGTCAGGGTCAGTGAACCGCTTATCACTCGACTAAAATGCTTCGTTTTTTTTCCGTTTCTCCGTAGCCGGCCCAATTCATCGAAGTTCAATCGACTCCCGGGAGCGAGAGGCAACAATCTCTCTACTTGGTTGATTATTTTTTTCCGCCAATGGAAGAGGGGGTTTTCCAAACATCCCTCGGCATCAAGCTGTGCGGACTTAAGTGAGTTATCCGCGGATTCAACACTGTTGATAATCTATAAAACCTCAGAAGAGAGTTCCTGCTTTGCTTTTTTCTTCGTACGCGTATTCATCCTCTAATCTCGAAGGATAAAGAGGCCGCTTCAATTGGCGACAGCTTCCTTTTTGGCTGGAAGAAATTGAGTTAATTCCCATTACGCTTCTGCCTCGCCATTCGAGGGAGGATAAGGTGCGTCGGCAGCTTCTATGATTATCAACTTGTTGGATTCAAGGATGAGTACGTAGCGACACAGCCTGCTTATCGTCCGGACCTTACCGCCGGCTTCGGTCCCGCTAAATTCTCGCAGGTTGAAACAACGATTTGCTCTAGGTTCACTTGGATTATGCCACAGACTTGGTAGAGCTTTGGCCCTTGTTTAAATATTAACGCCGAAACTGAAACGATTTAAGCTCGGCCTTCGCAACTTGGATGCCGTACACAATCCCAGGCACCCACTTCTGCTTTCCATTCTTAGAACCAAGCCATGCGGTCAACCTGAAGTTTCCCTGGCCAATCTGCTCCAACCTCGTTGCTCTGTATCTATGAAGGCAGTGTATACCTTCAAGTTGCGTCAGCTTGCGTGCCCATTGTGCGTTTTTGAACCTCCGAAAAACGACAATGTTCTGGCCCTTTATTCGATGTCACCAAATCCTGCAGGAAGCCAGGCGAATTTTGCCGTAAAATTGAATTGGCCAGTTTCCTGGACATTGCTTCGCCCGAGCCAATGACGAAGCTTGTTAGGGATGGTCTACATACTTTTGCGCCGTCTTTGAACTTTCTTCCTCTGACTTTCAGCCGTTCGTCACAGTTATGGTTGACGATAATTTATGCCAATTTTGTGATCTCTCTGCTGCGCAGCAGCCTAAGGCCTGTTCGACTGTTACTCGGGATGACGGAGCCTCATGCGCCATCGGCTGCTTTGGTTGTCCCTAGTTATTGACAGATGAAGAGTCACCTCGTGCTCCAGGTTGGTCTGGGCTGTCAAGATTGGAACAGCCATCTCCTCAACGCGTTCGGTCCTCCGCGGCTACGTCAACGACAAACCTATGCGTCAGCCTCGAATGTCTTCGTCTTCCCGCAATAGCGTTGTCCCCATAGCGTTGTCCCTGTGAAGGATATTGTGCACTGTTCATTTTTTCCCCGATGCAACATGGTCTGAGATCCGTAGACTCCGCGAGGTAGTCTGTGGCTTCGTATCCCTGTGGCCCTTTTCCTTCAGACGAGCGTAGGCCCGCGGTGATCGAGGAGGAGGTTCGTTAAGTGCTGGCGGGAAAGAGTGAAGGCGTTGAAGAGGAGAACAATCCCCTGCGGCGAGGTATACAGAGGGTATAGAGTGCGAGTGAGTCGCCTGGTCCCTGCGGATACATCTTGTTCTTCACCGATTTATTTCACGTTCAGATGTTGCGGCTTCAGCAAGTAATTTCCGGAGCTGCCAAGAGTAAATTAGGCTGCCAGTGGTAAGGACAAGCTATAAGCTTCGGACGTT
This sequence comes from Mycena polygramma, assembly GCA_029449255.1. Classification (NCBI taxonomy): domain Eukaryota; kingdom Fungi; phylum Basidiomycota; class Agaricomycetes; order Agaricales; family Mycenaceae; genus Mycena; species Mycena polygramma. The sequence goes on along the minus strand of JARKID010000001.1, from coordinate 3,996,656 downwards.
GAACCAGAAGGACGGCAGGTCGGGTCAGCTTGCGTAGGATGACTGTCGGTGCTCTGTTGTGGCACCATGGATACCTCGAGCGATCTTGTGGCGAGTCTTGACTATTTTATCCGTCGAAGCTCAAGCTTGTCGACAGACATCGACATTATTCGCCACCAGGCTGTCAGTGGTCAGTCTGGTCGTGTTGCAGACCTGTGAAACGTCCAGTCGAGAAACAGACCGAATTAATTTCTATGTTTCAGAGCCAAGGTTCAACCAGGATGACCAATATATTTGCATTGTTGTCCACTGGCCAAGGGCTGACGAGAGGGCCGTGAAAGGGGGGGGATCAGGCGTACAGTGACCTTTGGTGGTTGCCCCTCGGATCGAATTACGTTGTTGAAAAATACAAAAATGCCTCAGGGCCATCTGCGGCTATTTTTTTTCATCCCAACTGCATCTCACGAGGATGCTAAAGCCGTCTCTTATCGAGTTAACCAATGATTATCCCTAGTAAGGGCTAAACTTGTGGGGCAGGAAGAATACAGCATGCGCAGCCTTACCCTGAGATTGGGAATCGCAAACCGGCTTGCAGCACCAATAAGGGTAGGCAAAAGTCCACGGCCATGCGGTGAACCAATTGAAAAAAAAAAGAGTGAGCGGGTGGCCGACGCGCCGACTCGCTCTAGTCTTGTTGCGTTACGAGAACGATCGCTGCTGGCCGAATATGACAGGAATCGAAAGGGATGGGTTCTGAGTGAACGCGACGCCGACGCGCCGATGTTCGCTCTAGTTTTGTTGCGCAGCGGCTCGCGAAAGTGATCGCTATTGGCCAAATATAGCAAGAATAACGATGGGATGAATTCCCATGAGATAAGCTCCCAGGCTGGCGCAAGGCCGGAGCGCGCAGTGGCGAACTCCTCGTGTATGTACAATGTTGAGTTGGCCGTCGAGCGTGTACACCAGACGACGAGCAGCCAACGGTCTTGCCAGTCAGTGGCGTAATCAGAATATAAAATAATTACGACCTGCCTGGAGACTGACGTCCGGGTGCAGATCTAGAAATACGACAAGTTCGTAGCTCCATGAGCATATGGTGGGTGCTCGGCCGAGTCTGTGCGGTATCGCTCTGCGTGCCATGAGGGCGTTTGTCCAACTTGACTGTTCAAGGTCCCAGGAAGGAGTGCAAGAATCGCGAATAGTCTTGGATCATGATATTCTGTTCGAAGTACAAGGAGAGACCGCGGACAGATGCCTGATCGCGCCGCGCACAGGATGTATGGTGTTATTTGAAAGCAGCCGCAAAATCACACATTAAAATAATTCCTTACCTCAAATATCTCGAGTCTGGGCTTTGGCTGAGGGTCGAGGTCGAGGACGGAATAATTTATATTGGGCTGGAGCAATTGACTCCGCTCCCGTTAAACTATTGAGATGTTATTAGCCTCGGGCGTTTCCAGAAAAGGTAAGAAACCACCTAACTGGACATGAGACCACACCACGACCTAAATCACTCGAGCAATGTTTATTTTCCTGAGAAAAAGGGCTTATCACCATACGGTAGCGAAACTTTAGGATTAAGGAGGTACGATAGACGGTTACCTCTGGTGCTCGTGGAAATGGTCGGAACGCCACCATCGGTTACGCGGTTGTGCGGTCGTACGCGGTCGTCGGACAGCAACCTTAGTAAGTTGGGATTGTGACGGCGGGACAGGACTTGCCAAGTTGAGCACCAGAGAGTGTGGATAACCCAGACTGGCGGTAACGTCGTCGTGAACGGATGAGTCCCTAGGAAAGGCTTGTACGAAGCAAGGTCGTGCGTGCCCGACGCCACCAATGGGAAGGGCAGATAGGAGGAGTCAGCGACTGTAGAGACTGTGAGACTGTGAGAGAGGGCCCACAAGGTTACCCGTACGTTGGGCTAACATCGGAGTCGATAGCGCAACAGCTTTTCCTCGGGGGTATTGATCGGCGATGGTACCAAAACCACGTCGGGAGAAGGGCGAGCTCCGAGGCAGGGCGGTCAGAACGTTTTCCGCCATTGTTTTGGCGGGGCCATTAGCGCAGCCGAAGGGGTACTATGCGCGGGTACGTAAAAAGATAACATAACTGGCGAACGAACTTGCAGATCAGGGTGTCTGTTACCCGAAGAACTTGGAAAGAACGGTAAAATCTGGATCAAAAAAGGAGAGATCCTCCCACGTGGCCGACGCTTCCTTGTTCGAGGGCGGGACTTGAAGTTGCTTAAAACTTGTTTGGTACAATTGTCGTGGCTTTTGACGGACCCGAGGGACCGGGACTGAGCTTCCAGAAGATCTATAGATGATTTAGGCTACGAGGCCTGGCAGGACCGAGCCTGAGATAACGATGCTGGGCAATCCAAGAGAGTGGTAGCACTGGATAACCTCAGTCTTGGGCACGGCATGGTTTGGGAACGTCGAAGAGATTGGGTGACATCGAATGAGATTGGGTGACGGTGATAACTGTGATGGGCTTAATTACCGTTCGTCGATTCCAGCCAATTTCAAGTGTGTACGGATGCAAAAGTCAGGATCTCGCGAGTAAACGGCGACTAATTCCAGAGGCATATTTTCGAACCAGCCAAGACGCCGACAGTGTTCGGTATGATTAGATATTGCGACCAGCGACAACTGACCAATGGAGTCGGGCTCATTTCAGCTGAGACAACCAGTCAACCAATGCGTGCCTGGGAGTGTCCTCCCACCATATCCACGTGGAAATAGAGCCACGTTCTGGAGATCACCGAGAAGTTGGATGGAACAGGCAAACGGTCGCCGCAAGGAATTGAAGACGTTATCTTGAGGCCAGTGACGTCGGGCGGTTCCAGCCAGTGGGATGGTTTCGAGGGAGTGAAAGACCTTGAGTTGGGTCGGTGGCGTCTTAGGGCAGGGTTTCCGGTTTCCTAGTCTGGTCAAAAAAGTTGTACGCAGTTTGACAGTTCACACGACTTGTGAATTTACAGGCTACGATCGATATATTTAAAGTGCTTACCAGTGGCTGCAACTAAGCTCCTCGGTGGCATCTACGACAGGGAAGAAAATACCCAACGAGCATTGTTGAAGCATGAGTAAGACTCCGCAGCAGAAAACAACAGCCGCGGCTGCAGGTGCCGTTCATTGGGTCACAGTAAGTCGACGCCCATTGGCGCAAACCACGCTAGATATCGGGTGCTAAGAAATGGGATGGATTGCGATTCCCTGTCATCTTGCAATTCAATTAGATTCACGATCCAAGATAACGAACCTCGAAAATGCGAGGCAAGAGTCCAGTTTTTTTAAAGGTCTCTTGGGTGTTCCTTACCTTCAGTGAATTAATAAAGGGACGGCGGCGGATACGGCGGCCATGTGAATGATGCGTGACCCAAGCGTGACCCTGCTGGCTTAGTAATGCGGGGTAGGGATTCCGTTCGCTGGCTCAGTCTGTCGATCTGTCTCTTGTCCTGAACCATCCGCAAAACCAGGAAATCCCAGCCAAAGATAGGACCTGCCGGCTTGGGATTGGTGCTACTCCCTCGGACGCAGTTTCCTCCTTCAGGTCCCACTCATCAGATTCGATTCTCGCTGCTCTTGGGACCGTGGCAGCTTTTTCTCCTCCCGTTCCTCTCAGCTTCTTCTTCCCAGGCCTGCCTCTCTCCCTCAGCTTTCAATCCTGTCTGTATCTCCACGCGTATCCCGGGCTCAGTCACTTAATTCTCTCGTCTACACGTGAGCATTACAATCTTGTTTTAAACTCGCTTTGCTTGTCCTTCTCTCGAGTGTTCGTGTACTATAAGAACCATCGAGTAAAGCTCGGGTACACCCTCGATTTTCCGCGATGACGATGTCGCCTTACTCATATTCTTCCTACTACTCGCCTCCTCACCACTTCTCCTCGGCGTTATATTCTGACCCTCTCCCTTTCGCCCACCAGGAGATATCGCTGTCGCACCCGGACCATTTGATGTCCTCCCATTCTATGCAACCGCCCCCGTCGCCGTCTATCCCGATTGATCCTGCTCTTTCGCTATATCCGCCCTATTACCACTCGTATCCGCCCCAGCACCAACAGCACGTCCCCCCGCATCTGTCTCTGCCCCACAGCTACTCCTCCCCATCATCTCAGGGCTCGGACACTATTGGGACTCCACCGATGTACCCTTCGTCTGCCAATGCGAATGGCAAGCGGCCTGGATCTGCAGTCTCAAATGGGGCCTCCAAGAAGGCGCGGAAGGATGACGACGATGAGCCCCAGAGCCCGACGGCCGACAGGGAAGAGGGGAAGGCCAAGCCCACGCGGGGCTCACGGTACGTGAATTTTATTTTCCTTCCACTCGAGCTCAACATTTCCCCCAGTGCATGCACTGTATGTCGCCGCCTCAAAATGAAATGTGTCGGTGCCGAGCAGGGCCCACCGTGCAAGCGATGTATCGCGGGAAACCACGAATGCATCTTCGAAGAATCTAATCGAGGCAAGCGATCGTCCAAGTACGCACTATTCCCGCTCTTTCCGCCTATAGCAAGCCTTCTAATTCCCATTCTGCAGAAAACACGAATTGCTTACGCGATCACTACGGAAAATGGAACGGACCCTCGACACGGTATTGCGGTCGATAGGGAACCCGAGCCTCGCGTCCGGGATGATCTCTCGGTCGCCGTCGCCATCCCAGTCCAATCCAACATCTGCACTTTTGGCGCATTCACCATCACCACCACCACCCTCGATGCCCTTTACCATGAGAGCGCGCCCAGGCTCACCGAAACTCCACTCATTGCCGGACAACTCGTTAAATCCACTCGGGCTTTTGGCAGAGGCCAGCCTTGCCAACCGCCGTGCCCATGCCCCGAATCCTAGTGGTCTGGTCGCGAGGTCCACCCACGAGACGAAGGTTGGAGTTGCCAGTGATAACTATTTCAAGCCTGGTCTGTGTCAACATACTTTGGCTCGGGAACGTTCTCATTTCATTTTACAGGCCCCATGTCCATCTTGCCCCTTCGACGGTTGATGATCGAACGACAAGTACAACCAGAAATGCTTAGTTTTGTCACCACCGATGAAGTCGTGTCGCTGTTTAATATGTAGGTCTTCCTTTCAGTTCGCCGTGTTAATCGAACCTGACGTTTGTGCCCCAGTTTCTTCGAGCACATAAATGTGAGGCTTTCTCTCGTGTTCACATGAACTCTGTTAACCTTTGGTCAGATGCACTCGAACCTTTTAGACCCTGATTTCCACACACCGTCCCTGGTCTGTTCTCGTTCGCCATTCCTATTGACTACGAGTATGTCGTCATCCGGGAGACACCGATTGCGGGCTTAATGCGGTTTCCAGTGTGCGCTATTGCGAGCAAGTTCTATGAGGGTAACCCCGAGCTACACCCCAAGCTCACGGAGATGGCCAAGAAGCTTGCGTTCAGCGTTCCCGCGCGGGGCTACAAGTCCCTCGAGATCGTCCAAGCATATCTCCTACTTGCCCTCTACGGCTGTGGTGCGGTCGAGCGGTATGAGCAGGACAGGACCTGGCTTCTCCTGGGAATGGCCATTCGGTTCGTCTGTTTAACCGTTTCTTGCTTCATCGGGGTCGCTGACTGCTTCTTTCTATTCTAGTATGGCTACTGACCTAAATTTGCATCGCAAGACCGCCGTCGCCAGCGAGGACACTGAAGACGGTCGAGCCCGCGACTACGAGGTGCACAACCGGGAGCGGACCTGGCTGCTGTGCTTTTGCCTCGACCGCAGCTTCAGCGCGCAGATGGGGAAGCCGTATTCGATCAAGGAGGAGTAGGTCCTTCCCCTCGTCCCTCGTTATTCTGGGCCTGACACGTGGTTTAAGCTTTATAATTCGGAATGCCCAACAGTGGGCGCGTGCCCCCCCCGCTATTGGCTCCGACGCGGGACTCGCAGGTTATGTCGTGAGTATTCTTCTTTTGTTTCCGTGTGCGCGTGACGTGGACCAACGGTACCAAATACAGGATCTTCAGAGGGTCATTTCGCGGAGTCTGGACGTGCTGTATTCTGGGACAGACTCGGCGTCGGGGCTGATCGAGCACTGCGATTACCTCTTGGTCATCAAGACCTTTGAGACGCAAGTCCTCGCTTGGCGACAACACTGGAGCGCCATCCAAGCCGCAAACGGCGATGAAAGTACGCCTAACCATCCTGCTTCGTTGTCCTTCGCTGAACTTGATATCTTCGCAGCCCCGACGGCGCCGTGGATTGAGTACCGGAATTACATCTCGCAGTTCTACTTCAACTACACGATGCTGGTGCTCAACTCTTTCGGTCTGCAAAACGCGATGGAGCGGTCGCCCTTGGACATCGGCCACTTCTTTGCGCGGTGCCACTCGTCTGCCATCGCATGTGCGGTGCTCGTCCGCGACCAGCTGGGGCCGCGCGGCTTCATGAAGTACTCGCCCGACTCCCACTTTGTGCAGACGTCGTACGCCGTCTTGAGTCTTCTCAAGGTGGGCTTCTCCTCGTCAAAGTATACCCTTCGAGCGCTGACGTGCCCCCCGCAGCTGATACGGCCGGAGTTCCAGGCATTCCTCGAGCACGAGGAGCAGACCATCGGCCTCGTCAAGGACGTCGCCGACGTCCTGGAAAACATCTCCGCGAACCCTCTGCACACGCCCGCGCTGTACAGCAAGTTCCTTCGCGCGCTCATCTCCGCTCGCCTGGAGACGCCCGCACCAGAGTCGAAGCCCGCGTCGCGCGACTCGGGCAACGGCCACATGACGCCCGACATCCCGCAGTTCAGTATCCCGACGACGCCGTTCGGGGCCGGGGACAAGTCGACGTTCACGCTGAACGAGTTCCAGTTCGACGGCGAGATGGGGCCTGTGGCGGACATGACGACGTTCCCGCCGACGATGGCGCCGACGCCGTCGGAGGACACGCTGGGCTCGCTGACGATGGATAACATCTTGAGCACGGGGTTCTGGGATAGCATGCTCGTTCCTGGTTAGTCGATACTCCCATACCATCGGACGATAACGCTGACCTTGGATGCGAATAGGGTATAACACCATGGAAGGGCTGAGCGGCGGCTTCGTCTTCGGTGCTGGGGGGAGCGGGCTCATCACTCCGCACATCGGGTCGCCCGTACAGTCCGGGAACAACAGCCCGACCCGAGGCGCGTCGCAGAGCGTGCTCACACAGATGAACATCAACGCGGCGTTCCGCCAGCAGGAAGGTGTGAAGATTGACGCGTAAGCCGTCGCCGTCGCCCCGCCCCGCCCTGTCTCTCGACCATGCACACACGCAAATTATAGTATGCAAAGTTTATCTCGTACCCGCGGCTGGTCTTTATGTATTATGTACCATGCGCCCTCGCTTTCGCTGTCCACTTGTAGAATTAGTTTTACATTATCTCTCTCTCTGCGACACTTGGCAAGACGATTTGCTTGGACCAGCGTGAACACCGCCCTGCATCGCTTTTTTGATGAAACGACGACGATCCCATCGATCATCAATCGCATCAAATTAATTTTTTGTTCTCTTTTTGCCAAGTCTTTTCGCTCAACTTTTGCCACTGTGCCAGTGGCACTTGCAAGTCCTGTTGAAAGTATCGGAGTCACGAAAACCATGTCCCTCACACCTTTCCAGCGTCTCCGGCTCCGCTGGCAACGAGATACGCGCAAGTGTACCGCCACTATTGTCAATTTGTTTGTCTTCCCGTAAAACGAGGCAACACGGAGTTGGCACGGAGGTAAGAAATTTCCGCCTCTTTGCCGGAGGCTCGGGCGCTCGCTCTTGCTTGGCAACGACACACGCGACCCGCTGGCGCTTGCGGTGCCTTGCCCAAACTCTCTCAAACTGCGAATCCTGTCGAATCTCAAGTCCCGGGCCTCCTCTAACAAGCGAGGTACGAGCTTCCAGGTTAGAGCGTCTGGCTGCGATAGACTAGGCCTCCTCCTAAAGCAGAAGTAGATCATTTACCGCGCAGTGCGAATCCCTCTTGCTGGCCGTCAACTACCCTCTCCGAATCTTGAAAGCGATTTATTTACGAGATCTTTCAGTTGCCAGGAACTGGAAAATGAAGAGATGTTGCCAAGTTGGTTTGCCCTGATGTTCGACCCATGAAACCGAAACCGGCCAAGGCTGCCAAGCAGTGCACGAGAGTTGATTGACCTTGTGCGCACTACCGGGTGGCAGTACTTCCTCGCTTCCCATGTGGTATATAAAGAGACGTGAAGAAACGAACCAGCATTCACCTTCAACACTCACCCCTTTTTTGCAACTCCTCTCTTTACTCCATCCTCCAAATTTTCTCAAGAATGGTTGGAACTACTACTCTCCTCAGCATGTTGGCGTTGGCCGCACAATGTGGGTTCATTCCCTAATCCGACGCCGAAGCACAACAGAACTGACGCTTTGGAACCCAGTTGTTGCCGCTTCTCCGGCACTTGTCACCTTGCCCGCGCCTCCTGGTCTTGGTTCGCAAACTTTGTCAGCCTCTGTCGTTGGTGTGGACTCCCAAGGGAGAACTACATACGCCGTCAACGAGGACGAGACAGAGGGATCTAGCACCGTCGCGCACATAACAGGTAGTGTTCAATTTCGAGCCCACCTTCTATTTGCTAACGCGTTGCACTCCGCCAGCCACATTAGTCCAAGGCGCCGACCACGCCATGTTCACCCTGTCACACACTAGCGCGTCCGAAACGATCATCGTCGGTTACGACTGTGACTTGAAGGACGGAAATGCCATCTGCTCGGACGTGGAGTCCTCGCAGCCATTCACGACGACAGTTGCATTGGAGTCAGACTTTGTCCTCGATGTTGCGGCGACCGCCGCGCCCTCGAGTGGCTCTGGGGCCGCTCCCTCAGGCTCCCAGAGCGGATCTGGGTCCTCGCCTTCACCATCCACCAAGCCGAATTCGTCGCACAAAACATCGGCTTCAATCGTCAGTGCTCTAGTCGGTCTGGCTCTAGTTGCATTAGCTTGAATGTTCCTGGAGTAGTAGCTGTTCTCTTACGATTTTGACGTCTTTGATCTGCGATAATTTATCATGTTCCGACCTGGAAGAGATATGAGTACCTTGAGCTTATTCAGTCGCAGTAGCGCAAATTATTCTGCGAAGAAGATACAACTTAGCAAGCAAAGAGCTAGTTCAACAAGCAGTCACGACTTGCCACTGCTATCTCACACATGTGCATCCGCCATCTCCTCCTTCCAAAAATCTCCCCGCCAATTATCATCTATACGAATATCCCAACCTTCACGGTCTTTCAGAGCCCTCAAACCATCCAAGATCAAGGGAGGTGTTGCGTGACGCCGCGTGAAAAAAGAGAATAATCGCAGCGGGGAAGACCCAGCTGGCAAACCTCCGAACCGAATTCGAAGCATGTCGAGAAGAAGAGTGAAAGCACCACTGCGATTCTCGAAAGGCGTAATCCGCAACGCCTGTAGTCCGGGGACCAAAATGACATCTTTGTTTCCGTGAGAGAGCAGCGCGAATAAACACCGTCCGCTGATCCCCTCCATCTCGACAGAAAGATCGGTCAAGGTCGGTATTGACGTCAAAATATGTTTGAGCGCGCCCTTCGAGATTTTGACCGTCCCACAAAGCCTGAGCGTCTTCAGTGCCCTGAGACCGTCCGGTACGGGATAAAGCAAGTCGGTTGGGTGGTCCTTATGCAGCTTCAAATTGAGGCCCTCCAATAGCGGTAGATCAAAGTCATCCAACAATTCGTCGAAAGTAAATTCCTCCTCTCTCTGGCGGCGAATTTCGAACGAGGCCCATCGCAGGTTCGGCAGTCGTATCGGATCGTCCAGTCGGGAAAGCGCGACGAAACCTGCGCGGAGGTCGACCACATTCGTGAGTTGGCGAAGAATGTCCCAGAAACGGGTATCGTCCGGCTTCCAAGAACATTCGTATTCGTGATACTTGGTCAGTTGGGACCAGGGAATGCCCTCCAGACATGGGACATCGTTCGTATCGTCGGAGCCCAATTGGCTATAGGAAAAGGCTAGGCTCCGTAGATTCGGATAGTTTCCTTCGTCGTCTTCGCCCAATACCTCGTCGTCTGGCAATATGAACGACTGCAGGTGGATATCTTTCCACCGCCGTGCATACATGGCAAGATATTCGAGGAAATAATGATTGACGGAGCCCCGTTCCGGAGGCTCGGGAGATTCTTCATCGTCATCGTCGTTCGAGTCTTGCCCGCAAGGATACGAGAGGCGAAATGTAACCGGCTGGTCTCCGGAGCGCTTCATATACTTACGGACGAGATCATAGATGTCCCAGCCACGTTTCGACAGCTTCGGGTGCTCCACGTCGAGAAAGGCCCACAGTCTCTCGAAACACAGAGCTGTCCGCCTCCAATGGCGACAAACATGGGTGAGGGCCACCGGGAAGTGCGCGCGGAGGCCGCGGCGGTCATCCAGATCAGGGATGGCCGCGAGGAATATCTCGCAGAGGATCTCTGGTGGAAACGAAGCCATCTGGACAGTGGCGCCTGCTAGGTGTCCAAGTCGAACGTGTTGAACCTGACTCCGAGGCTCGGGATCGGTTGAAGATCCAGCAGATCCAGAAGACTCAGGGCTTCTATACTCAACGACGTTAGCATCTCGCATACCGAACATATATTCCGGCACGTACGAAGACATCTGCTGTGCCAGGAGGATGTGAGTCGCCGTCAAAGATAGAGAAGAGAATCAACTTTGATCTGACCCCACTCCGGGTAACTCCGGTACCGGGTTGCCTTTATCCCGCCGTCAAATCTCCAAGCTACAAATCCAACGCTGGCTGTTGGCTGGCTGGACAACTTATCCCGCCCCAGCGACCGGCCAGTCCAAGTTACAACGTGCCGGTGCCCTCAATTGGCCTCGAAGTCTTCTTACTAAATTGCATCCAACATGAAGCCCTGGTCGGAGCTCAAGTTGGGTTCGTTCACTCTAGAGCATTAACCGGCAGGAATTGTCAAACTTTCGAAACATTTCAACGATTTGGAAACGGCATCAAGGACATGAAGCTATGGCTAAGCACGCATACCGATCTTCACACCAGCGTATATGCCGTCAATAAAAGACCGGTCATTGCACCAAAGCTAGATGCGGTCAACCGCGGCGCAGAATTGCCAGTGGATGTGGCTGAAGGGTTGCCCGGCGCGGGAGATGTATGGCTGCTGGGAGCAGCGGTCGACACCACATCAAGGACGAACGGAGCCAGTGATGACAACGTGGCGGTCTCTGTCTTCAAGCCCGAGCGACGGTCGGAATCCACACCCGAGCAAATCGCCTGTCCGTTCTTGAGCCCGCAATCGAACCCGATGGTGAAGGCCTCCGATGGTGCGGTGTGCGAAAACGTGTAGAAAATGTGGTCGGGTCCTTCGACAAGGGTCGCTGTCTTTTGTCAGTGGACGGAAGCAGACACGGTTCGCACATCCTCACCTGTCAAAGGTGTTGTGCTCCCACCGTCTATCTCATCCTGTTCGACGGCGTATGTTGTCCGCCCTTGCGAGTCGACTCCCAAGACGACCGCTGGGAAAGGACTGCTCTGAGGATTAAAAAACGGGGGCACAGAGAGGGTCAAAGTCTGTGCAGGCATGGCGGTGACCTCTATCTTGGCTTGAGCATATCTACTTGCAAAGATAGGGAGAAACTAACGTTGTGTGCAGATAGCAACAAGGGCAAGAGCGAAAATTCGAAAAGCAGTGGGAGCCATTATAACGAAGGACACGGTGAGCTCGATTCTCCTCCTCAAAGTTATCTTTATACGGCGGCCGCCACCGCTTCATGTTTCGGGGATCGCCGCCTATCGACGCATCTCCCGTCACAAGGAACAAACATCTGGACAACTGAACTTTTCAAGAACATGCATGAACAATGAGCTGTGCTCAAGACTGACGAAGCACGCCTACTCCGAGTCGTCGTGATATGGAAGACTGGATTGCATTTGTTCTCCTCCGATTCAGTCCTCGTCAACTCATTCAGTCGCTCAGCCTCGAATTTATCCGTGCGTGCTGAGTGACTCAATGCACAGTGAGCCCCGGGTATTTCATAAGCGAGACTCGGGCATTTGGACGCGTTTCATACATTTTGGCATCACTCGAGCTCCAGTCTGACACCCGTTTTTGATGCCGCCTCCTCCGATACTGAACACGTTTCAATGCTTTCAGGAAAAGATGCGATTCATGCGAATGAGCACCTTGAACTGAATCCACGTGTGAGAATTCACTCAAGTGTTTGTTTGTGTGACAACGTACATTTGAGAGCTGTTTCGAACCGTGGGAAAGAATGTTGAATATGAATACGATCCGCAAGTTGGTAACAGGTGAGTCAAAAAGGAGAAATGAACCAGAAACGATATACTCTTACGAGTTTTACTTTTATGCGGGCACAGGTTGTAATTGTTACGGTTCCCGGTTTTATAAGCGACCGGGAACGCAAACAACTTGTCAATTGCGCCGGCGGGTGTACAAACATACCAAGGTGGATTCACGGGTATCAAAGTAAAGACCCAACTCAACTGCCTAGCGTGCGGAAAAACGACTAGGTCTTGTTGATGGAACCCGGTCTATATTTTCTTGGTCTGTTCGTCTGGGTCCAGTCCAACCTCACTGTCGATTTTTTTCAAAGTCACAACAGTGCAGGTCAAAAAAAAGGTGGGAGACAGTTACATTCAAGGTGTTTTGACAGAGAAACAAGGGCGGTACAAAACGTCAAGACCCTACGTATCGGTTAGGCGCGGTGTCCAGAGGTTTGGTTGGGCACCTACCCAACTTTACAGCAATGCCAGACCACTAATATGTTTCATCTGCCCAAGGCGCAAGTCCATGCCCTCCGCCTGGAGTCGTCGACACTCGGGATGCGATAACGGCCTTGTCAAACCCCGGCTCCGTGTCATAATGCCCAAGTCGGAAGGCGCGCAGGCGCGTCAATCCAACCGCGGCCCATCTCCAGCAGAGCATCTGAACCAAAACGAACACTGTTAGACGCGACAGGTCGTATGTGGCTGGGAAAAATATATGGAATATCTCCAATTTGGGGAGAAAATCCACTTGGTGTGTAAACTGTGCGAAGACCGCGTCTGTATCGACGAGATCGGGAAGTGCCGTGAGCGTGAGCTTGAGATGCACGATAGAAGATGTTGCTTTCAGGCATTCGATCAAGGCGTCCGACGTCGTTGGCATGTACGACAGATACAACGTGTAAAGTTGGCAAAAGCTCGGGATATGAAAGAAAGGAATGGTGATATATCAGCTGGAGGGAGTTCAGGGTAATTGACGAAATCGAGGGTGAAGTCTCGCAAAGTTGTAATCTTCAAGTGATCGAGGACGGGCATGGGATTGTGATTCCTGCCAACCCCCGGGCCCTTGTAAACGGCGCCAAGCTGTAATTTTCGGAGACGACTATGATGTAGAATGGTATAGGGCCGAGACGGTGGATTGCCTTCCACTTGAAAACAGGCAAACACCAGATTTGGGGAGTCGCGAAGGATCTGGATGCAAGACGAAAAATTGACTCGATAGGACCATAACGTGGTAAGCTGGTTCCATGGAACTTGCATGTGTGGATTATATGGATGGAGGGTGGCTCCGCGCAACTTCGGTGCTTCACTGAAGGATATGGAAAGATCGTCCTGCAACACAAAGACGTCGACCGTCTCCAGTAAAGGGAAACTCCCCTTGAGGGGGAAAATGAATCTCGCCAAGTCCACTTCGATAGTGAACTCGATCCTCCGCCACTGTTGCGATAGTCCGATTACTGTTTTGAGCAGCAAATCGATAGGACCCGCAGGAACGTGCTGGCTCGATCTTAGAATCACCGAGAGTGGGGTACCGCCTGCCCTGGAGAGCCACGTACGCCAGAAGTCCGTCTCGTATGCTCCCCTTTGAATCATTAGGTCGAAATCGAGGCACAAGGAGCTCCACAGCCTCGGGGTGGATAGCGCAAGCTCTCTCCACTGACGGCATATCCAACAGAGGATGAGAGGTGTGATAAGATCGGGGGTTATGTATTCCTCGTCGTCGGGTAGACAATGGCAGAAGATCTCTGCCAAAATTTCGGGCGGGACGGTCGGGTCGCGGCGAATCAAAGGGGAGAATCGGAGGCGCCCATTTCCATCGATTGTTAGGATGTTCTGTCTGCGATATTCAACTTCTCGATTCGAGAGGGGGCCGAGATTGGGCCCAAGCGTCAAAGGCGGCATGGGCGCTGATGGAGGAAAGTTTGTTCGAATTGATTCGATCAAACTATCAATAGACCCAAACATGGCATGACTTGCTCCTGCTCTTTCTTCAAGTTCCTTTTCGCTTACGCCGCTCGTTGTTACCCAGGCTTTGCTATCCTATCCTCGTTTTGGATTTCCCAAACCAAAGGGTGATGGATCAAGACCACGGAAAAACTCTTCGTCTACGGTTATGATGTCGTGCATTAGAGCTTAGTATTGGATGCAACTGAAAAGTAAAATTCAGCTGAAAAGTGAGAGCGGGAGGTCGCGCCAAATAGAGGCCCCACTACTTACTAAAAAGTCACTTTTCAGCTGTTTCCAATAAGCTCTATTGCAGGTGAGATGGCGTTGCAAGGAGCGGTCTGCGAGACCAAAAAAACAGTCTCTTACTGGACGAGTGAAGTGCTCTTGAAACTCTATCGAAGAAGGACACACACATTCAAACACATCTCTGGACGACATGACATTCGCAGATCATCTTTCTGTCGGGACTCGGGAATTAGCACAGTGACTGCCCCATGTTAAAGTTCGGGCTGGAGCTCGCTGAGGGAAACAAAAATGTCACTTCCGCCCCGGACACATGAATTGCAGATCACGCAGCAAAAGCGCTTCAATCTTCTTCTTCTTACATGCTTCGGGCTCGAGTCGAGGCCTCGCCAGCTGGGAGTCCTCCGCGCCGCAAATATTTTCTTCACGCGACTCCACACGGTTTGAAAGCTCTGAAGGAGAGCAAAGGTTGGGATATTCTGCCGCCCGTCACTTACTTGGAAGGAGGAGACAATCACCATCTTCGGGTGTCGGTAAGGAGAACAAACACACTTAGACTGTGCCCTGCCTCAAGGCGAAAATTTGTTACCTGCGCGTTGTTCGTACAGTAGGCTCCACACAACTCAGAACCAAGTTCAATCAAAATGTATGTACCCTGAGGTTGCAGAAAGGCAAACATTCGAGCTCTATTGACTTGGAACAGGTTCCCAGCCGTAAATTGATTACAGCGCGACCAAATCGAGACAGGATATTTCGGATAAGTCAGTCATACAAGCCCCGCGGAACGCAGATCTTTTATCTTTGGCTCACAATTCATACATAAAACTTAGGACGTCGCCGTCTCTGGCCATACACGAAGAAAAGGTACGAGAAGTTAGAAGCCGAATTCGAACATGTTTCGAACCGTGGGAAAGAATATGTTGAACACGTCCTAAACGAGTCGCATGTCCAACCATATTCATTCGCAATAAAATATAAATTCCATCCAAATCGCATAATCAGAATCAGAAGAACCCATACGCCGCCAACGCAACGCCCACCAATGCACCAGACACCGACGCTGAAATTCCCCGTGCCGAATTTGGCTTGGACGTCGAGCCGCTGGGAGCAGCGGTGGACACGACGTCAATGACAAACGGCTGCAGCCCCGATATCGTCGCCGTTGCCACCTGCGAGTTGGATCTCGTGTCAATGTCCGAGCAAATCGCGTTCTCGCCCTGCAGCCCGCAGTCAAAGCCCGCGATGACGGTCTCGCCGGCGGTGGTGAATGAGAATGTGTACGAGGCGTGGTCGGCGCCCTGGACTAGAGTGCCTGAGGATTCGGGTTTTCGTCAGACGGATGGGTGTACTCGAGATGGGCTTACCTGTAATCGGTATGGTCGTGGATGCTTCTACCTGATCCTGTTCGACGGCGTACGTCGTGCGCCTTTGTGCGTCGACGCCCAGGACGACCGCGGGGAGTGCGGTGCTGATGGGGTTAAATAACGGAGGGACGGAGAGAGTTAACGTCGCTGGCAGGGCGGTGACATCTATTCCGGATTCAATCAGATGTTGTATTCGTAGCAGAATACACAAGAGGAAAACTGACGGGTGAAAGTGACGGCCAGCGCCAGAGAGAGAAGAGTGAGGCGAGCCATTATTTTGCTGGAATGAAGTGTTGCGAAAAGGGGATCCACAGGATGATGTTTGATTAATTTCGACCGGCTTCTTTTATACTTATGCGTAGGTGACTCAAAAGTTGATCAAACGGGCGATGGACATTCAGTTCTTGCTCGAGGCCGCCAAGAGTCAAGAGTCGGAAGCATTGACCTTTTGAGTCATGCATCGCGATCTGCAGAGATGATGGCAACTCTGACTTTTTAATCTTTGAATCGTGGCGACCAGGATCACTGAGTTGGATGAGTCTTATCCTGTGAGCACTGCCAGTGCTATTGCCGAATTGTTGGAGGGGTCACCCACAATTATCTGCACCGGGAACACTGGTTCAAACCCACTCAGGCTCGAGCTAATGGTGGGCTTAAGCGGACTTGGGGGGAAATCAGCTCAAACGGAGGTCAAACATACATACTTCTCACCGCTATTCAGTGCCGTGAAGAGGGCTTGAAATGAACTTCAGAACTCGGGAAAGTTGCGTAACACGGAATTCACCGGTGTGTTAGCTAGTATAGATCATGGCGAGCTTTACTCTTGCATAACTCTGACCGCACCTGGCGTTGACAATAATCCACCCCCGCCCCAACGCCGACCGCCAGGATGTATCAACCGGCAAACCAAACAGAGGTGCGAAGATCCGGAGGTGTTAGTTCAATAGAAAGGATTCAGGCAGGTGTCGGACACAGGAATGAGTCGCCTCGTGCGACGGCAAACTCAGTGGATCCACCGTTGTCGGAGAAGACTTGGGAGACGAAGCACCGGCAACCGATGCTTGCAGAGCATACGTCCGATTTCCTGCATCCTGGCGCGTTTGTTGCCGGTCGAGATCGCTGGAGAGAACACGGCTCGATTTTTATCCCAGTCGAAGTTGAGCAACAAGGCCCGTCTTCCAGCGTTCGGCGATTTACCACCTCAGGAGTGACCGCCAACATGCCGTAAAGGGCCTCTTAGGCCCCCTTCGCTGTATGAGTAAAGGGGGCCTAAGAGGCCCCATCCGCCGCGCGGATGCTTCTTTTTTAGTAAAGCTGCTCGGTTCCAGAAATACGTGCCGGCGCGCCGTGTTCCAACATTGATCGCAACTTTGATTTCTACTCACGGTTCAATGACTCGGCGGGCGGGCGGATGGCGGGCGGGCTGGTAGGTTTTGAGTCTCCTTGCCTCTCACGGCCATCCGGGGCGGCCAGAACAAGCCCAAATATGGTCAAACTGAGTCGCTGCACCAAGAGAATTGAGCCATGGGGCCCAGTATCATCCTTGATGGTATGGCGGCAGGGTCTCCGCCACTCAATTGGCTGGCCCGAAATGCTTCAAAATTACTCAGACAGTACACTGCTAAAGATAAGTTCTCTGTCCAGTTATATGTATGTAATCCAACCACATCTCAAAATCTTGAAAATATGGTGGCAGAGGCATCCGCCATTTTATCAGGCGGGGGTGCTGCAGGCTCCCTTTATTCTCCGATGCCCTGCATTTATGGAATTGTCTGTAGATCATTGTGTACAGTTCAATGGGCTCACACCAATGTAGGACCGGTTGGCAATACCGACATGGGATGTCCACCCCATCCGCAGTTAGTTCACCACCACTCATACGACGCAACGAAGCAGCCAGCCCTTTCGGATCCCTCATGTAATGGCTTTTACACAAACACAAGGCATCTACTCACCAGTGTGTTGTCCGCTCAATCTATGTCATGGCGGATGGTACAGATTGTGTGATAGCTGCCAGTGTCCGGTTTCTGTGTATTATATATCGCAGAAACATCATACATATGTTATGATTCTCGCTCGATTCACAAACACTGCCCTTTTTTTCAACAAAATCTTGTGATGTATCTTATGGCGGACACATCCGCCGCACTGTGAAAAACAATGAATCCCGTTGTGCATTTATGTTGGCTAATGTGCTGACTTTGTCGTGGGCAAGATTGCAGGTAAAAAAAATCATTCGGAGGACAACAGATCAAGCGCGCATGCCACTATGCTAGTGGCGGATGCGTCCGCCAAGTCGAGATTTTCGATGACAATGAGATAGTAGGAATGTATCACGTCCGCACTCGCTGCCGCTGGTAGTCTTCAATGGCTGTATGTTCCCTCCATGCGCGATACGGTTGCTCGCTGGCCAAATTCAACTTCTTGAACTCCTGTAAAAATAATCAACCTTGGTTCCAAATCCTTCTATAAAGTGGGTCCATGAGCCGCGAGGAGTGAGGAGTACGCTCCAGAGGCATTTGGTAACGTATGGACAGGTACTTTGGTCAGTATTGAGCTCAGATCGTCAGGCATTATCACTTCATAACTGAAAACTTACCAGTGCTGGATTCACCACAGATCGTAGTAGGTGCACTTGAAAAATGTTCGGTTCATTTCCAGAGTATCTCGAGGCATTTAACGAGCCTGCAGCAGTGTTTAGAGGAACAAGAACATATAATGTTGGTTGCATATGGAAGTGGTGGTGGTAAAGCTTGAAGTTCAACTGGAATCTTGTTGACCATCTGGGCCTTTCCGTGCACCGGAGTTCAAGTGATGGATAAAAATCCGGGATAAATTCAAACGGCTGCGGTGCATATACAAAACGAGATTCCACACGAGAAACCTATCAATCACAGGACAAACAAGTCCAGGACAAAAAGAATGGATTGGAACCAGGTTTATTCGCCTCCTGATTGGTTGATATCTGACGTGAAGCGCCGTAATTTGTTACGTTTGTGACGCGGCGGATGGTGTGCCGTGTCGTCCGCCGCATTCGCCATCCGCCACCATCCGCCGGGTCGAAGCTCGAGTAACTGAGAGTCTCCGCGCTGAACAGGGCTTGCCGGGCCACTAACGAGCCACAGAGAATCAACGGAGCGCCGAACTCTTCAAGTTCGACAATTTGACAATTGTGGCCATTTCTCAACCATCTCCTTGACGGAGCGGTGGACGTCTCTGGACGCCGGGTGCTCGTTGGCTGTAGACCTAGCACAAGGCAGCTTGAACGGAGGAGAACTAGTCAATCAAAGCAGGGCCAATCGACGATGGCGGCGACATGGCGTCGACTTGAACTTGCTCTTACCTCTCTGAGCATTCTTCATTTATGGAGTCTTTCTCTTCCTTGCCTCCCTCCCCGACGTTCAGCTTGTCTGACCTGCTGCTCACTTCTTTATATCCTTCCCTCCTTCCGCGGCGGATGCATCCGCCAGCTCCAAGAAAATCAATCAAGCACCCGAAACGACACGAATTTAGTATGCAACTCTCAGCTCTCCATAATGCCTTGTACCCGGATGTACTGAAGTTATTCTCTCTTGGTTATCGAAGTGGAAATTCACCGCAGACTTTTTACCTGGGCAGGCGCTTCCCCGCCCCCCTACAGTCCTCCATGCGGGGTGGATTCTTGTCCTCGCGCGGGCCACCATGTCTTGGGAACCATGTCCACCGTTTTGCATTCCTCTACGCCCACGCCACGCCTGGTCCTCTGCCGCTCGTTCGCTGTCTCCGTCAATCCTAGCTGTGGCGGCTCCTGTCGGTTAAACTTATCATGTAGACGTTTGCCTACCGCTACGGACGGACAACAGCGCTGGTGAATCGGGGTCAAATTTTTTTTGAAGCAGCGGATGCATCCGCCGCCTCTTCTGCCGGGCCAGCGACAATGTCTCATCTCAATTCTTCGGCTCTTTAACTTCCCCAAAGTACCCTCAGTGTCTATGCTACCCTCTCACGGCCTTCATATGTATCGTAAGTATGCATGGCCCACGTATCTTATTTTCAAACAGTTTTATTCTAGGGTTTCAAACCTTTTGAACACAGTATCTGTTCTAGATATAGACGTTCAATAACTTGATACTTGATACTAAGCTCCTGCGAAGCAGACTCAATGTTGGAGCAGCGCTGGCGCTGACGGTTGACCCCGCCGCTGTACGCGCGCGCGCGCAGCCACCAGGCATATTTCCCGAAATGGGAAACACACCTTATAGTGGCGCAATCCGCCTGGCGGATGGGGCCTCTTAGGCCCCCTTTACTCATACAGCGAAGGGGGCCTAAGAGGCCTATTACGGCAGTGCGGCGGTGACTCCTGAGGTGCGATTTACCGGTATCCGAACATTTGATGATGAGTTCTTTGAGTTGGCAATGACTCGGGCTGAACTGGATTCCTGACATAGCAATCGAAAGAAGTTCAAACTTCAATACTATATGGTCGGAGTCAAGTGGAAGTGGTTTGGTTCCTGTTGGTTCGTGCATGACCGTAGTTCCTGGATCCGGAGCAGAATGTGCCGGAGGTTGGACGGAGGCAATGCGATGATCTGCAATCACAATGATGGTTTATTTTCCGTGCCGTAGGCCGTTATGGCCGTCTTTCCAACTGTTTTCACTGGCGCCGTCCACAAATTCATCGCAAATCTTACAGCGCCCCAACTACTGCCAATAAATCATCTTCAACAACGCACTTTGCTCTACGTGGACGCGGAACAACCAGCAAAGACAGAAAATGTCCAATACTCGCAATTTCACACACATGCCCCGCGTTCCAGATCTTCAAAGTTCCGAACATGCCAAGCGCAAGGCTCATAAGCAGCGACGGCGACTGAAGGCCATTAAGACTTTCCTTCCCCCCACCAGCACCTTCACGAGCAACCATGACCCGCATCCTCGCCCTCTCGTTGGCTGTTGCCGCTCTCTCTTGTTGGTTTTCTTCCTGTACCCTTGAAATGCGATCTCGAGACTGACCGCCTCCCTTCAGACGTCGCCGCAGACTCGGAAACCAGCGTCATCGTCCCCTTCGCGGACCCCCAACCCATCAGCGCCGACATTCTGGGCGTGGACGCACAGGGGCGCACAACCTGGCAGCTTCACCAGGGCGCGTTCACGGGGACGTGGACTGACCCGCAGGGCAGCTTCCCCGGCACCGGTGCGTCTTCTTCCTTATGCACCTGTGTTTTCTGACGGTCCTTTCAGCGACGCTCGTCGAGGGAGCAGACTACGCGTCCTACACGTACTCCGTCGCAGCCCCGGAAGGGACCTTCGTGCTCGGCGGCGTGTGCTCTCTCAACGCCGGGGTCCAGATCTGCGTCGATGTGGTGGATGCATCCGACGCCGGGGGGCTGGTCACCGCCACCCAGACTCAGACCGCCGTGCCCTTTGGGCTTGAGATCGGTGCTGGTGCGACCGGCGCACCATCCGCTGGTTCAGGCGGGTCGTCGGCGGCCCCCAGCGGAAAACCCAATGGATCCTCCTCCCCCGCCGCGAGTGCGCCGTCGAGCACTTCGACCGGCGCGTCCTCGCGCACGACCGCGTCCGGTATCGCTGCGCTCGCGGGGCTGCTCATCGCCTCGTATCATCTCGTCTGAAGGCATCTCGACAAAATTACTTTTCCGAATCTTGCGGCTCTCGTCATTGTAATCTCGTGCACTCACCAATACGTTCTTTAACTGCCATTTGGCACGCTCTTTCATTGTCTGCAACGTAAGATGAGCTTGTGTGGTGGCGGTAACTTGCGTTGTGCTATGGCCTAAAACGACTTGCATTTCAGGAAAGCTGATATTCTAGGCCGGTGTGGCGGCCAACCGTGGGCATCCTGGTCTTCCGGGATCCTGTTTTAAAGGCAAGTAGCTGTGAACGGTACGTTCTGGTTCCTTTTCTCGACGTGCTGAGATGAACTTGAACGCAGTTGGCAAGTCATTAAACCCTGTACCCTAGCATCTGTTTCATTTGTTGCGCCTCGCGCGCGCGATATACGAAAACAGACAAGGGCGCTCTGCCCCCACCCGCGACGGACGCTACTGATGGCTCAAGTCAGCGCACAGCAAATTCATCTGAGGCCTATCTTTGACTCTGACCATGGTATCAACCTCGCCGTGCGCGCATCGGGCATCTAGTTCGCTCCACGACCGTGTCAGCGACGGGTGCAGGGCATTACCGTCGTCGCTCGTGCGTTCATTAACGCTGATCGATACCTGCAATCCCCTTCACGACTGGCCTAGTATGCAAAGCGCGCCGAAGACCGAAGACAGAAGAGAGCACTGGTGTCCTGCTAGACGTAACCTGACTTGGGCACGCGCCTCTTTTCGCTGGCCTTGCGGACTCGAATACACAACAACAATGGCTGTAACGGGATACCTGGTTTCTGCTTGATTCTTTCGACGCCTCGTCCGAGGGCTGCTGCACGTAAAGCCCCGAGCCGTAACTAGCTCGGTGGTCGATGGATGTTCAATTAATGGCGGATACAATCTGATTACCGTTTTTATCGTCCGACTTGCTCGCCACATATGTGGGCTGAGGGTACAGACGTCCGAATACGGCCGACACAAGTTCGGGAGATTATGTAACTCGCGCGGAGATCTCTGCGTGAGTCACGGCGGAATTCTGCTTCTCTCTTTCATTCCACCAGTCTCCGCTGTAGCTGGGGCAGCTGAACAGTCTGCATTTGCTTTGTTTGTGACTCTATGGGCTCGGAAAATATGACTGCTGGCGCCCTGAAGGAGATTGGCAGCTGCCACGGAAAGCCTGGCGGAAACCACGTTTTCTGATGTTATCCAGGACTCGCCATTGATAATCGGTCCAGCTCGGCGCAGCACCAATCATCTTCCCTTCGGACCGGTCAACAAAGATATCCTTTTGTTCCTGAGTATAAAAGCTGGCTGCCGGCGAACTAGGCCTCTTCTTCTTCTTTGGCCAACTCCCTCCGACTTTGTGGCTCGTTCCTCCTGCTTTGTCTCTTTGGGACCCACATACTTCCGATGACGGAATACACCACTTCGTCTCAGGCTATTCGCGACTACCTCTCCAGCAAAGAGAGAACAAAGCACTGGGTTCAGAGTCGCGTCGACCCCCCCGAGCTGTGCTACTCTCCGTCCTACGCCCCCTCCATTCTCAATGACCCAGAGTTCGTCCCGCCGCCACCCTCAGATACGGGGAGCACCCACTCGCTCCCCCCAAAGATGGTCTTGCGGTATAGCGACGGCAGGCCCGACGAGCCAATATACAACCAGGACGGTGGCGGTGTCCCTTTGAAAAGAGGCGGATCCAAGCTGCGTCCGCGCGAGTCCGTACGGTCGCAGACGCTGCCGACACCGAATCGCTCGAGATCAGGCTCGCATGGTGGCGGCGCCCCACGTGTGCCGGAAGAAATCCGCATCCTACCATCTCACGCCGTGGACGCGCCACGTTCGGCGGCCCACTCCCATCCCCGCTCCAAGTCGCTTCCAAGGAACGCCTATTCGCAAATACAAGAGCCTGTTCCCGCCCTCCCCTCCCATCACAGTCACGCAACCCATGGCGCAGGCCTTCCCGGCCCCCTCCCTCTCCCGCGCCCTGGACCAGTAGTCACATTCTCACAACTCCCGCCCCAAGCCTGGCATAACCCCGCCTTGGTCCCAGCTGGTTCCCACGGCCGTCGTCACGCCCCACCCCCCATCGTCTATGCTCCTTCCCACCACAGCGGCTCCAGACCGCACTATGCGCCCCCCGCAATGTACACCCACCCCCCAAAGATGGGCCCCAATGGCATGATCTACAGCCATTCTGCGCCCGTGCCCTCCTCACACTACCCCCCAAAATACCCGACGCCTTACCCGTCTGTGATCGCGCCCTCGACACACATGTCATCGGTGAACGAAGAGCGGCGATCTGGCTCGAGGACGCCAAATAGACACCATGATCGATC
Source organism: Mycena polygramma (assembly GCA_029449255.1). Classification (NCBI taxonomy): domain Eukaryota; kingdom Fungi; phylum Basidiomycota; class Agaricomycetes; order Agaricales; family Mycenaceae; genus Mycena; species Mycena polygramma. The sequence goes on along the minus strand of JARKID010000001.1, from coordinate 3,972,946 downwards.
GCGATCCCGCGGTGGCGGCGCGGCGAGGCAGATGAGCCCTGCGTCGTCGACCTCTTCATTTACCGGCAGCGACGGTTCGGGCAGCACGTACTACGTCATGCCCACCGGCCGCCAGAAGGTGCACGTTATCGTGAGTGCTGCGCCCCTCATCCTGCTATACATGTGCTTATTGTGAATCTCCCTTTGTGCAGCACACCGCAGATACCAGCTCGCACACCGCTTCGTCCCACGCGCACTCGCCCACCTCTCCCCGTGCGGACTCAAAGAGCAGCCTGAAGAAGCCGGCGCTGTTCCAGCGTCTGCTAGGCTTCGCGGAGAAGCGGCTCTTCTCTTCGTCAGGCGACTCGGCGCGTGGTTCGTCGCGCGGGGGGAGGCGCTTGCACAGACGGCATTCGACCGGCGGGTCTGGGTCCGGGCGGAGCAGGAGCACCCCTCCGGGGGAGTAGCAGCCAATGGCACTGGCATATGACCCCCGTCGTATCGCCCTCGTTCTCGCCCTCGTTCTCGTTCATTCCAAGCCATCCACCGTGACCGCTTCCGCTGCTTCTACTCCCATCCCCCCTCTTCGCGGCACCATCTTGCATCGGATACACGTCTCCCCCTCCCAGCCTCCTACCTATCTATTCCTCCTGCTCCTGCTCTGTGTTCTGCTCTCCCTGCATGTTGTACTCTCCCCGCCACAATTGTTGTCCGAATCGTCAAGTCTAAATGAAATTGTAATTGCCACGCGTGTCAACGTTCCCCCCGTCGGCGATGAGAAAGCACGAACGTTTTAGAGTTGTGTGACTCACGCGTGAGTTAATAGAACGCGCGCTCGGAGGTTATTTGCTTGATCTACTGGGGTCCTGGGGTCAAGTGAGTGGAACGGGGATCAAGACGCGACCTGTACGCCGACTAATAAGCCCTTTCATTAGTAAGTGCGTGCGTCTGTATTGCTTCAATCGTTTATACTTTGGATCTTATGAATTTCTTAGGTGCGGATTAGAGGGCTTTGACGCGTAGTTTTCTTTGTGTGTACCAATTTTTTTGGTGTATAACCAGTTGTTGTAACAATAAAAAGACGGACGCCTGACTCTGACATCGCTTCCATTTCTCTGGAGAGCGCTGGAGACCTTCTATCCCAGACCCTGGGATTCTCGCTGACGTTCTCCGTCTCACATGAGCGATCTGGAGCAAAATTAAAAGAGTCCGCGGGTGGAAATTAATGAAGACTCGGAGATCAGCTTACCCCGCATTTTGATGCACATGTATGTTCTCCCGCGCAGATAAAAGACAATCTCCTTCAACGCGACTTGCCAAAACTCTGACTATCCTCGAAGACTACTGTATTGGATTTTTTTTTGAGGGCGATGTGTTCCAGGTTGCAGGATAGCCTCGTAGGTCCTCTCGTCGGTACAGTACGTCGAGCCCAGACGCTCGCGGTGCTGTCCAGGAAGCGCTGGTGACGGACGACGCTTTACGCTGCGCAGAACGTGTTAGAAATAATCAGGAGGATGGGGAGCTACACATACCTCTCCGCTTCGATTCTCGCTCTCTCGTCTCCCTGCACTGCACCCGTCTTGTTCACGTATATGCCGCGACACGACAACTCCATCTAGCAGTCTGGCTCCGGCGAGTTATGCGCGTGAGCGGAGTTCACCAGCCAGGAGGGACTGCGATAGGATCTAGGGTAAAGGTGCAGGGTCGAGAATACACTGTATAGAGCAACAAAACAGATGGAAAGGTTACGCGATTCCGCACGATACCGTAACAAGTTGCGAAACTCGGGAGTCGCCAACGAGCCTGGGGTAGCAGATTGGCACGTTCTCGTACCCTGCTTACGCGCTTATTTATTCGAGCCAATCGTCCGGGGTAGAGCAGTCGGCTATCCTCTGTGCAGGCCTGGATAGCGCGTAGATTGCGGGTTGATCAAGGAAAACAAGGCTGGGTATTCCGCGATCCATTCGGGGTGATAAGAAGATACACAGAGTAAGATTGCAGTATCGACGGCCCTCAAGACCCCGACGAGGCAGAAAGATGCTTGTTCCGAAACCAGCTTGAAGACTTGGATCTCGAGGTATAAAACTGTAGTTGAACCAGGTAATTGCGTGGGTGGCTGGGTGTGCGCACCCAGGTCAATTCTAAAGGATCACGAATGGAGACCGGAGACTGGAGGAAGCCAGAGGAAGCCAGGTCGCTACTTTTGGCCCCAGTCACGTGCGCCCAATAAGGGAATTCGCGTGTCCTATTTGGTTTTCATTGTCTTTTGGCGAACTGGCTCAGCATCAGGGTGAACCGGCTTCAACTGCGGTGGCATAACTGTGCGCAAGTCGATATGTTCAGCTCATTCTATGTGTACTTCTGTGATTTTAATTGAATTTGACATGCTAGCAGTGAGTCAGTGACTCGCAGGTTCAGAGGTTTTTTGTGCATTGGATAATATTGGATTATCACTGAAGAAAGGCTCCGTCGTACAGTAATAAATATGTAACATATGTAATCAGTAGCGTACGCGTCGGGTCCATGGGCACACCAAGGCGAGACATACACGGCACGCCGACGCGATCCGTCTACGCACCGGACAAGCGTAAGGACGCGATGCCAGACAGTGGCAGAAAGAGCACCACGGCGGCTTGCCCCGGAGACGCGTAGATGCGAGGTGGCGCAACGTGGAAGGGAGGTGAAGGTGGCATAGTGACAAGGTGGCACATCGGATGCTTCGCCCGACCGGGATCCTCGGTGGTTACAGGCGTTTGCATAAATGATTGCAGTGATCGTTTTGCACGGCCGTGTTTGTCGGTGTGTATTTCGACCAAACTTGTGACTCAGTCACACCAAAATTTATGTTCGACCTCTACGGAATCAACCATTTCTTCCCACTCGCCGCCTGGGGCCGACGACCCCAACGATGCAGGAACGGACGGACCCCAGAGGGTCTTCGGTGCGACGGGAACACAGCTTTCGGTCCCTGATTCTGTCACAGTTTGGGCAAAGTTTGGCCAAAATACACATGTGCAAACAAGGCGTGGCGAAATGATCACTGCAATCATTTATGCAAACGCCTGTAGCGTGTGCTGCTGTGTGCTGAAGCCCGGCTGGGAGCTGGGAGAAGCGAGCGAGAGGCAGAGCGGCGAGGGAGGGGCGGGGGCGGGGCGGGAGTGGTGGTGGTGGTGAAAGAAGAGAGGCGTTGTTTGTCGTGTAAACAACTCGACGGGTTGTCAAGCTGGCTCAGCTCGGAAGGCCAAATCGAGGTGAGGGACAAACATGGCACGCGAATCTCTTCTTTTGGACGCACGTGACTGGGGCCAAAAGTCAAAAGCTGAGGAAGCCATCAGCGGGTGTTGACGTCGATTTGGTGCATAACTTTCTTGCAGTAAAAACGCCCATGTCGCTTTTGGCGCTTGTCCCCGAACTTGGCCCTCTCTCAAATCGGGAGGCCGAGTTTCAAACACAGAATATCCTCGCGATCGACGAAAATGGTCGGCTCCGATTTTGCTCCGATTCGCACCTTTTCCTCGACGTTACCCGGCAGTGCCACCCGAGATTTTGGCCGAGATATTCCTCCATTGCCTCCCCGGTGCCTTCGTAACCCCAGATCTCGCCACTGCGCCTCTCATCCTTTGAGGAATATGCCGTCGATGGAGAGACGTTGCGCTAACCATTCCCACCCTCTGGAGCTCGTTGCTGATAGATTTCGACGATGAAATGGAGGAAACAGGAGCACGCCGCCACGCAGCCTTTCGCCAGATGTGGCTTTCCAGGGCGCGTGGTTCTCCTCTCTCGATATGTTTATTAGAAAATATGCAGCTCACGCCTGTCGACCCTCTGTTCACAACTCTCATCAGCCTTTCGCAACAATGGCAGAGGATCGACATCGAACTCGGAGCGGACTCCGCCAGTCACATTTTCTCCGCCGAGAGGAGATTCCCTTTACTCGAGAATTTGGATATCTCTATTTCCGGTCACAATGTCTCCGTATCCTTGTGTGATGCGCCGAAATCGCGCGAAGTGACGATCTATCCACATCCAACTCCCGTGGCACCAGTTGACCCTATTACGCTGCTATGAAGTCCGCAGTTCTTCCTGCCTCGAAATCCTTCGCAATTCCCCGAATCTGTGGGACGGCACATTCTCGTTTGCACGCGATTCATCGGATCTGCCCAGTTCTGACATACTCGAACACAATCATCTCCAACGCTTGGACCTGAGTTCAACCGAGCACATTCGCGCTCCCTTGCTCGTCCTCAATTGCTTGAAGATCCCCGGTCTCAAAAGTCTTGAACTCGAGTTCCCCAACTTGAACCACCCCGCAATCCTTCCCGCAGATATATCGCCATTCCTGTCTTTCGTGTCCCGGTCTTGTTGTGAACTCCACACCTTGACTTTGCTGTATCTGCGAACGACACCGGACGACTTGGTCGAATGCCTGAAAGCGACATCCTCACTTGTCTGTCTCAGACTCTCACTCTCACCAGACGTCCCCATGGATGCTGTACTTGCCCAGTCGACAGGACAGGTCAATTTTCTCCCCAAACTGGAATCCCTCCACATATTCTTCCCCCAGAATTACGCTTCACGCCTTGACGTGTCTGTCGTGGTCCAGATGCTCTGCTGGAGATGGGATGCAGCTGGGATTGGGCGTCTGAATTCTTTCCGATTGGGGTATCACAAAGAGCTCCAGTTTGCTGAGGCCCTAACATCGTATCCGGAGTGGGAGGCATTACAAGCGGAGGGCATGGACTTGTACTTTGGACAGACGTCGCATCTAATTTCGCTGGCATATCAATAGAGTTGGGTAGGCATTCAAAAGGATCTGGCACCCTGACGCTGATTTATTCAGCAGCCTGGTGGAAGTCATTGGTGTCTTGGTGAATACCAAGGCCCTCCGGGCACCCCTGGTACCTCTTCTCAGACGACTGCTGTTATATTGGGGAACATACAGAACATTGTACTTCTCAACAATCTTCCTGGTTTCACTGGCACTTGATTCCTGTCCACTGCTTGTCCATTCAGGATTACAGGTTAGTATTTTACTCTTGCACTTGAACCTGCTCAACGATTTGCCCGGTCGCCGCTTGCGCGTGCGCGCAAGCGTCGACCAGCTCACATTGAGCCGGCGGATGCTAGACGGCTTGATGTAGACTCTGTTCTTGTTACAGTGGGGAAACCTTCGTCCTATTCTTGTACTTATCGTGCCTCTGACACCCAGCGAGAACGTCTGGCTCGCGCTCCCGCACTCTCGTAGGTTAGTAAACTTGATCCCAGGGGTGTCAGAGACAGTTTGAGATGCCAGGATGTACTTACTTCAACATTGATTTTGTTGGGTTTATATGGATGCCAGTTTGGAAGCATTATCCACCGTTCACCTTCCTCGACACGCCCACGTACGTAGCCCGGAATACTGCCGGCCGGACTCAAAAGACAACTCAACAGTTTGATCGATATTCATGTTGCCTAAACTGCGCACTCCGTACATGCATGAACTTTGGCTCAACCAGATCCCTAATGTGCACGCCAATGAGCGCGCTTTGTGCGCGCAGAGCGCGCACTCTCTCGTAAAATTTTATTTGGTTCACCTTATCTTGTGCACTGCATTCCATACAAGGATTGATTGCTTTTTTATTTATTTAATTACTTTAGTTTGTTATGCGATTGATTTGTATGATCGGCGATTTTGCTTCTCGACTTTGAGACCTGGTTCCGTAAACGGTACCAGGAATAACGAATAAATATATTGGACCATTGTTTCGAAAGAAATTTCGCTCGATGAATTCGTTACTCCAGTTGAACACACCTGCCGACGGCCGTGAACACGCGCCCATTGCCAACTGGCTGGATTGGCAGATCCATTTTCGGCTTGCCAGTGGTTGCCGTTGCAACTCCGCCCGCCCACTGCAGGGCATAGACTCGTAAACGACTTTCAATCGCACACAGTATCCGACAATCCACGCGGTACAAGAAGGCCTCCGTTCCAATTGAGCATGGTATCTACAGCGAAACCATCCTGTTACCGCGGTTTCATTTCGGCGTGTGAGACACGAGAGGTATTTTGTCCTACCGTGCATTCGAAACAATTTTGAAGTAGGACCTCAACAATTTAACTCAAAAAACTCAACCAGTGACAGCCATGCTGCAATGGATTCACGCACAACATTCTCCGTATTTTTCGTTGCCCTACTCCGCTACCACTGGCCAGGCAAGTCGGGACCAGAGCCCGTTGAATCCATCCACCTTTTTAATCGTTTCATGCTAAGCATCGGACCAGCCACTCTGCATATTGACACGAACTTACCCACCCGGAAGGATCGCTTGGCATCTACCACTTCCAGTTCTTTTAGGTTCGGAGCAATGAATGGAGTTGGCGTCTGCGCCGTAGAGCCGCAAACGAGAGAGAGACCCAAGAGTGATTGTCTCCGCAACGAAGGTGATGTCTTCGTTGAATCCCCAGTGTAGAGACGTTATTTAAATTCGGTGTGTGTTTTAATGACGGATTCAACTGGGAATCTTCCCACGGTTCGAAACGGAGCGGTGCAATTTGGATGGTTCAAAAGTCAGCTCTCCAAACTATTTGTGTGTACTCACTCAGGAGTTTCATTAAGCAGAACTCAATTTTGAGCCTGACACCAGAAAAGCACTGCGAAGTGGCTGGCCAGGCACACACCACGGAAAGGTACAGGGACGACTCGGAGCTTCGCATCAGAGCATCCGGATAAGTCTTCTGGAACCTAGTAGCTGTCATGGCTCCCCACTGGTGTTCTTCTTTTCGACGGACTCGATTTATCTGTAGAAAACACCCTGAGCAATCAAATGACCCCGGAGTTTTCGCGTCGTGTTGACCTCGAGGTGCCAGGGCTCACGGACCTTACGTATTTAGATTTTGAACTGTTCGTCCTAACCTTCTGCGACAACGGGTCTGAGATTCTCAGGCGCTTCAAACCCTACTCAGAGATGGGTAAGTGTGCATGAAGCCGTGAATGCCCAGTGCTGGACCCCTGGTCGCGCTCCGACGTTAGAGCGAATTCAAATTATTAAACGTCACGATAGCGCAGCATGCCATGCGATGTGGCATCCCGTTTATATTCCAGGGAACTCGGAGCATTTTCAATGACTGTACCAGGACTCGGAGTAGAAACGAGAAATCTGAGAGCATTGACAGGCTCGCCATTTTGGCCATTGAAACGCCACCAGCAGAGGACCTAGACCGGCCTAGACTCCACCAAACGCCGAACGCCAAGCGAGTTCCGAGATGAGCGCAAGTGCACCACGGTCACCTTCGCGGGAACCATTTTTAGACTCGCACGCAGCTCACACGAGTCGAAATAAAATAAAATCGAGCGCTTGAATAGACTGGTAGGCGCACACCATCTAAAAGGCGCCGGATCATTGTCAACCGTGCCTAAAAGCCAAGAAGCAAGAAGCCTAACGGAAAAATGTCGCTGACAGTCTGAGTGAGAGGAGTCCCGAAGAGGCAGTCGGTAAACGCCGAAGTCAGGTGACCTTCTTGGGCTTTGCCACCACTGCGCCCGGACTCCCGTCCTCAAACGCGCGATACGTCTCTCCTTCTCCTCTTCCCCCTCTACAGTCAGTACTATCGCTGCGTCAAAACCCGATATTATCCGGTACTGACCGGTGTATGGTCACTTGTAGTCAGCTTACGAGCCAAGAGCGTCAGTGTCGACCGAAAGACCGCCGCTGCACCATCCAAACGCGCCTACGCGTCTTCATTCTCCACTTGGAGGTTCCTGGTGAGCAGAATTCCCCTCTAAGTGCTCGTAATTTTCAAGTACTGACTGGATGATCGCCACATGTAGCCCGCTGAAAAGACGAGAGCAGGCTCGTTCAAGTAGCCGTGCTGTTCAGTCTTCTTGCTCTGCTCTCACATCGCATTCTCCCAGATTATTCCACACCGTGGCCTTGCGATTTCTACTCGCGCGATGAGCTCACGACCAAGCCTGGTTCTGCAGCCGTCGGTGAGCACCACGACGTAAGTTCAATCGTGTTCCTTGTGGCATCGCTGAATCTCGTACAGGGTGGTCACGACGACTACGACAACCACCACATATGCTCCAATCCAGTTGCCCCCTTTGCCATCGCCCACGGAGCCGACCGATCCCAAGGAGTACCCGCTACTGCACGCGACATTGCCCAGCAGCTTGCGCCAATTTCCTCTGGTTTTCCCAGGTGGCACGCGCGCGACGTTCAAGGAGGGCGAGGACGCGAACGAGGAGGAGCAGGACTCGCGTGGCGAGGGATGGCGCATGCTGCGTCGCGATGTCCCGCCAGAGCCGGTGGTCGGACTCGCAGAGGCCGTAGATCGATACGGAAAGAAGCGTGCATGGGAGGAAGAGCCGCAGTCGAGGAAAAAACCGCGACCGCCGCCATCGCCCCCTGGCTCGCGTCAGGGCTCCCCGTTCGAGCCCGACTTGGCGCTCACTACGCTGCTCACCCTCCCCTCTTTACTCTCACATTTCAACGCCCTTCCCCCCTCCCTTCAATCTCATTTCCTGCTCACGCTTCTTCGCCACTCGCCGCTGCCCGTCCTGCGCACACTTCATTCCGTTCTCACCCCCACCCTCGCACGCGACTTTCTCACCCTGCTGCCCCCAGAACTCGCCTCCCACATCCTATCCTTCCTCCCCTTCCCCGCTCTGGCCCGCGCGTCGCGTGTGTCGAAATCCTGGCGTTCTCTAATAGACGCCGATCCGCTTGTATGGACGTCTCTCCTCAAATCCTCCGGCATGTACTGGGGTTCCGAGCAAGCCTTTTTACGAGCTCACCACCGCCTCCCCTACCCTCACAAGTCTCTCTTCCAGTCCCGGTACCTCACCCAAGCGCGCTGGTCCTCGTCCACGTCCCCTACCCACCGCAGCTTCCCTGCGCACGGCAGCAGCGTCGTCACCTGCCTCGTCCTCTCCCGGGGCCGTGTCATATCCGCGTCCGACGATCATTCCATCCACGTCTACGACCCCCTGGCAGGCGAGCTGCGGCTCGCACTACAGGGGCACGAGGGCGGCGTCTGGGCGCTCGCGGCCACGCGCGACATCCTCGTCTCGGGCTCCACCGACCGCACCGTGCGCATCTGGGACCTCTCCACGGGCCGCTGCACGCACGTCTTTGGCGGGCACACGAGCACGGTGCGGTGCCTCGCGATTGTGCAGCCCGAGTGGGTCGAGATGGAGGACGGGAGGAGGGAGAAGTGGCCGAAGCGCGCGCTGATTGTGACGGGCTCGCGCGACCACACCCTCCGCGTGTGGACGCTGCCCCGGTCCGGCGATGCGGGGTACTCGTGTTTCGACGAAGGGGATCCGGATGTGCGTGTGATTGTGTTGGTTGTTGAATTAATGCTAAGATTTTTTAGGATGCGGATGATAATCCGTACCATCGGCTCTTCCTCGAGGGGCACGACCATGCCGTGCGCGCTCTGGCTGCGCGCGGCCGCACGCTCGTGTCCGGTTCGTACGACTGCAGTGTGCGCGTCTGGGATCTGGTGACGGGCGCGTGTCGGTGGGTTCTATCTGGGCACACGCAGAAGGGTGCGTAACCCTCCCTCGCTCTCCACTCGCTTTTGACGTCCCGTGTAGTGTACAGCGTCGTCCTCGACCCGCCGCGGCACCAGGCCTGCTCAGGTTCCATGGATGGCACCGTCCGCATCTGGGACCTCAAGACCGGGCGCTGTGCACACACTCTCACGGGCCACACCTCCCTCGTCGGCCTGCTCGGGCTCTCCCCGCGCACGCTCGTGAGCGCCGCCGCAGACTCGACGCTGCGCGTGTGGGACCCGGACACCGGCGCGCTCCAGCACACGCTCGCAGCGCACACGGGCGCGATCACGTGTTTCCAGCACGACGAGTTCAAGGTGCTGAGCGGGAGCGACGGGACGCTCAAGATGTGGAATCTACGGGACGGGAGCGTCGCGCGGGATCTGCTGACGGGGATCACGGGCGTGTGGCAGGTGGTGTTCGAGGGGCGGTGGTGCGTCGCGGCGAGCAACCAGACGAGGAACGGCGCGGTGCAGACGGTGCTGGATGTGTGGGACTTTGCGGAGGAGGGAGAGGATTGGGTGGGCGAGCCGCCGGGCGGGGTGTATGACGAGAGCGATAGCGGGGGGAGCGAGGACGAGGAGGAGGAGGACGATGGGGGTGTAGATGGGGTGTACGGCTTTGCGCGCGGGGGGACACGGCGGAGCATGGACGTCGACTCGACGATGGGGATGTTGGTCGAGGAGGACGAGGACGCGCAGGAGCAGGCGGACGTGGACGCGATGGACCAGGATCTGCTGCCCGCGTCGGACGACGGGGAGGGCTCGGAGCCCGGGCCCAGCACCGCGCGCGCGCCACTCCTGTCGCGCTTCACGAGCCCGGACGTCATCGAAATCGACGACCCGATACCGTCGGATAGCGAGCCCGATGGCGTGCGCGCGTCGCGCTGGGCTCCGCCGCCGCCCATGCCGCGTGCGGGGTCGTCCCGGGCCCAGCAACAGGCAACGGGAAGCACGAGCACGAGCACGACGAGCGCACGGAGTAGGCGGAGTGCGCCGGCGCAGAGTGCGGCTGCGGCGTCGCTAGGGATGGCCCCGGGCCCGTCGACGAGCGCCGCCGCTTCGAGCTCGACATGGCGCCGCTCATCGCAAGTGCCGGCGCCAACGGTGGAAGAGACGCCCACGCGCCCGCGTGCGCAGCGGCGCGGGAGTCGGCGGTGATAGTAACATCTCCCCCAACTCCTCTCTTTGTCCTCCATCCTCTCCTCCTCCTCCCCTTCGTGTATTACTCCCACCTACGTCCTCCGCCCTCCGCCCTTCCTCTCCTCCCCTACCGATGACTCCCCCCGCGCTCATGTAACTGCTACTATATAATTGTCACTCGGTCGGTTGCGCATGCGGCATGCTTTCTTAGATACAGTCTAGTCTACTGTCTACCTACATATCTCTGTGTGTTTTTATCGTTTCTCTTTCTCTTTCAGTTTGTTGGAATTCACATGGTCATGGGTGCAACAGCAACGTTAATACAACGCATTTTTCCTCGCTTAATGTATTAGAATCAAGGTTGTGTTGTCTCTGGCGGCTACTTTCTGGCTGCGTCGTATTGAAACGAGGAAATTGCGGGTTGGTCACATTCAGATGCGCTTTCCGTTCCTTTCCCTTTTATCGCTTGCAAACTGTCCTTCAATGGGCAGCAAAAATTTCAAGCACATCTGAGCCATGTACAGTATGAATCTTCTTTCGGTACTACGATTCGTCTGCAGACTCAGGCATTCAAATCGATGAGGAGACGATATCCAAGTCCACGCGTTCGCCACGTAGTCGCCGTAGATTGGCATTTGGCGCTAGTGCTACCATTCATCTGTAGACTCGGCGTCTGAATCAATGGAGTCGGAGGATGGTGAACGAGCATTTCTGATGTGCAAGTCCATACCATCGTCACGTAGTCGCTGGAAATCGGCATCCAGAGCTGGTGCTACCATTCATCTATAAACCCAACATCTGAATCAATGGATGAGGAGGATGAGGAGTCGGAGGATGATGGACGGACATTTCTGATATGCAAGTCCATGCCTTCGTTACGTAGTCGCTGCAAATCGGCATCCAGCGCTAGTGCTGAGTCAAAACGCTGGTCGCCGTGACAATGCACCAGTGCGAAGGCCTGCAGCTGGGTAATTTCGACTGTGTCCCATCTCCAACAGAGCATTCGGACGGTCGCTGGGATAGTCATGCGTGGCGATAAGGAAAAAGAGGAAACTAGATGAAGTGTTTCCAATTTGGGGAGGAAATCAGTCGGTCCTGCCAATTGAGCAAACAAAGTGTCCATGTCGGCCACCGTGTCGACGAGGGGTAAAGCAAGGTCGAGCGCCAGGACTTCGACTGTAGGTGTTACCTTCAGACATTTGATCAAGTCGACCATTGTCGCTGGCATGTATGACAGTCCCAATATGCGGAGCTGAGCGAAGAACCGGGACATGAATGACAGAAACGGGGATACGTCTGTATCTGGACTTTGCTCTGGAAACTCGAGTGTGAGACTACGCAGGCTAGGAATTTCCAGGCAACCGAGGATGGGCAAGACATCGAGGCTGTCCATGTCCGGTTCATCATAGTCATAGCATACATCCAACGCTAGGGATTCGAGGCGGCTGTGTTTTACGATGGAGGCGGGAAGAGCTGTAGGCTGCCCTCGAATCAGAAAGGAAGCATCCAGCAGATTCGAAGAATTGTGGAGGACATCGACGCAGTCCAAAATCTCGATGTCCAACACCCGGAACGTCGTTAACTGGTGCCATGGGATTTTAATCTGTGGATAATGCCTCGAGAACGCGACTTCCCGCAATGTCGGCGCGTCACAGAAAGTTATGGGGAGATCGTTGTCGAGATCGTCGATAGAGGAGATGTTCAACTTCTCCAGTAAAGGGAAGCTTCCTCGTACAGGAAATACGAAGCTAGCCATGTCCGGTGTCTCGAAGTCGATGTTTCTCCACTGCTGCGACAGTCCCTTTATGGTTTTTAGTAGTGAGACTTCAGGGCCCATAGGAACTCGATGATAGTGGAGGCGCAGCCTCAGTGAAAGAGGCGTATTCCGCGCTCTCGAAAGCCACATCTGGTGGAATTCGGCCGTCTGTCGTTCGTTATAGTAGCCAAAATCGATATGCAAGGAGCTCCACAGTGCCGGCGTGGATATCGCAACATCTCTCCATCGACGGCATATCCCGCAAAGGATGAGCGGCGCGGTGGCGAGATCTGGGACTATGAAGTCGTCGTTGTCGTCTTCGTCGATATCGAGACAGTGAATGAATATCTGTGCTAAGATTTCGGGCGGCAAGATCGGGTCGCGTCGTGGATAAGGCGCAAATCGAAGTCGACCACTGTCGTCGATTGCGAGGATATTCTGTCTCTGAAACACGTCTTCTTCATTAGAGAGGGGCCCGAGCCTGAGCTTAGGGACAAGCACTCGAAGCGACATACACGTTTTCAACAGAATTGGTACGATAAGAATAGGGACGGAGGGTGCACGGCTTAAATCGTGTGGGACAAAATATCTAGGGAGCATAAGACTGCGAATGCAGTACCAGAGAAATACGAACCTGTGCGCAAGACACGACGCTCGGTTTTGCAACTGTCACTGTGGTTGGTTGTGGTTGTGACCAACTTGTGAGCTTACAACCAATGTTTAGTCAGCAGCCGTTATACGGTGATGGTCCTCATGGTACACTGACCACTCGATTACAACTCAACGACATTGAAATTAAATATTTTACTTCAAGGATCTCTTTGAAATGCTCCCTTCAGTGTGCCTGAATATTTTCAGCACCTCTATCCGTGATGAAAGAGTCAATTCCATTTTTAGTTGAAGTACGGGCTACTCGGAGCAAAATATTGGGCTTCGTTCTCCTTGAGTTGTTATCGAGTTTTAGCGCGCCAGAATCAAGCCAGAATCAGCGCCGCTAGCAGCCGGGCCATTCTGCATATCTACACTAACCACCGTCCACTTGCATCTACTACTACGCGTATTAGATCCTATCTACCAGTTTACATTACTTATCGTACGGAGCAGCCTCCCTGCAGTGTACATCTCATTACCATCCCCAACGCGAGCCTAAATCGCACAATTGGTATGCTCGTATCGTAGGGAGCGCCTTGAGGGCCGTCGAATCCCACACCCGTCTCCATATGATCTCCTCGCGGCGCACAGCTTCGTCCCCCAGCGTTTCGCAGTCAAAGCACCGCACGCCGCGCTGTGGGCGTATAGCTCACCCGCGCGGCGCGGCGCTGTCATAAACCCTAGCACCTGGCACCCAAATTCCCACAAGATTATTCAGTAATGATCGGCGCTCGACCCGGACGGCACGCGCGAGCGCGGCATCACCATCCCAGACAGATTCTTCTGCGACGAGTTGCGCGAGCGCGCGCTCAGCCCTTGCAGTGTCCCCTCCCCCCCATTCCCGTTCCCATTGCCGTTTCCGTCCATAAACGCCGGTGCGGGCGACGGGGAGCGCGAACTCGCGAACGCGGGCGCGGGCATCGAGTTCGAGTTGGAATTGGAATACATGCGCACGGGACGCGGCGGGGGGTGGGGGTGTATCGGGTACACCGGCGTGCTGAAGCCGTTGAGGTTGAGCGGGGTGGGCGCGGCGGCGCGGTAGGCGCGCCAGGAGGAGAGGAGGCGGCGGAGGGGCTGCCACCGGCGGGCGCGGGCGCCGGAGGTGGGGGACGGGGGCCGCGAGAGCGAGAAGGAGGAGTTGGTGCCGCCGTTGAGAGCCTTGCCTTCTTCGAGCAGGAGGCCCTTTCTGTCGCGCAGCGTGCGCAGGCATACCCCGCGCAGGCGGCGGCGGAGGGGGAGGGTGATGAGGACCACCATGAGGATGAGGAGGCAGTAGAATAGGAACATCACGGGGGAGAAACCGAGGGACGAGCGCGTCAGCGCCGTGGGGAGATGCGCCTCGAGCTTGTCGTCGATCGCGCCAAAGTCGATGAGCGGCGGGCGGATGGGCCGGATCGGCGAGTCGCTGTTAATGGGCTCGTCCAGCGGATCGTGAATTGGTGGGTTAGATTTCACGATGGGGGGAACCTCTTTGCTGGCCTCGAGCACCATCTTGCCGAGCGTCCAGCTGATAGCGATGTCGCCGACGGTGTCGACCGACTGGAACGTCGGCCGCCCCAGCCCCTTGTCCTCCGCCTGCTGCGCGACCTTCTCCCCGTCCGTCGTGTTGTTCCCCCCGGGATCGACGATCCGCGGCATCCCGATGCCCTCGTGCAGCACGTTCGCGATCCAGGCGGCCTTGAAGCACTGCATCTCGAGCCGCGAGAGCTCGACCTTGTCGCTCCAGTTCCCAATCTCCACCACCTGCCCGTCCTTCTCCACCTCCCCGTCGCCGGCCAAGACGTGGTTCCGCGACCGCGCCTGTTCGTGCTCATCGACGATGCTCGCCCAGGGCCGCGCGCAAAACTTGGACGCCGCGCGCTCGTACTGCACAAAGTCGTACGGGCCGCCGAGGCCGAAGACGTGCTCGGACGAGTACCAGTATTCCGAGACGCCGATAAAGTGCGAGACGGAAAAGTCGATCGCGGGGACGTGCACGCCGTTCATGAGGCACGGCGTGTCGGGGCACGGCGCGGTTTTATTGAGCAGCGGCGCGGTCTGCACCATACACTGCTCGAACGAGCCCGTGCCCACGAGCCGGTGGTCCTTCTTCGCGTGGTCCGTCGTAGGGTCCATGTGTACCGGGTGTTCTGAAAGCTCGAGGTCGACGGGGAGGCACGGATCGTGCACCACGTCGTCCCCGCCCTCGGGCCGCGTCTGCTCGTGGTCGTTGATCGCGCGCCCGACATAGCGCTCGCGCGCCTGGTTCGTGCCGTACCCCAGCCAAGTGGTGACAAAAACCTTGTGGTGGATCTCCGCGCCGCTCAGCAGCCGCAGCCGCACGTCGATGAGCGCCATCTGGTCGTCGACGTGCGCGGCCTGGGGCTCGAACGCAATCTGCGTCGACGCGCCGCCCATGTCGAGGAAGCCGTACGTGGTCTGGCTCTCGCGGAACCCGTCCATGAGATAGTTCACGGCGATCCAGCCGAACAAGCCTTCTTCTTCGCCGGTGATAATCCGTACACTGGAGCCGCAAGGCCCCGCGGGGGAGGGCCCTTCTATGCTGAACTCGGAGTGCAGTACGAGGAAGTTGCACGTATTCTGGAGTATCAGGGCCTGTTTTTCCGGAGGCAGCAGGCGCATGCCAGCGGTCGCCAATAGAAATAGCGGGGTAGTCGGCTGGAGCGAGGGCGGGATAAGGTCACGGGCATGCTTCAGCAGAGGTCGCAGGTGTTCGGAGATGTTCTCCGGTGTGTCCGCGTACGAGGAAATGCCTTCCCGAGATGTGAGACACACACCTGGAAAGAAAAATAATGAACAGACCTGGTTCCACCTTGGTCACCCACGCCTCGCCGTCACGCGTGCCCTTTTCGACCTTGGGCAGCGACTTGGAGAGCACGCTGCCCTTTTCCACAGTGAGCGACCGCGGGTCCTTCCAGCTGTAGATTTGAACGCGGGATCCAGACGAGCCGGCGTCGATGACGATGCCAAAATGACGCCCGGCGAGCCACGGGTCCCAGTGGGTTGAGGGGGGCATTGCGCCTGGGCTTGAGCGTGCAGACTGAGGACGGCGGACGTGGCAGGACGCGAAGGACCCAAGGTCAGATTCGGGAACCGGGCCGGCGTGGACGGCTACGGCATCCGCATAAAGCAAGGAAAAATAGACTCGAAATTCTTTGCAACTTGCGTCAAACTCAAGGACTGGTGCTTTGCTGAATCCGGACTAGAGTCTCTCCAAGAGGGCTTTCTACTGGAATTCTGGTCTGAACCCTGGTTTCTTTCAATGGACTCGACCCCTTCGTCGACTGCCCCGCGCGGCACCAAGCGCAAACGGCCAGAGCCACCCGCGGAGGTCCCCTCACCCATTGTGCTAACCAGGCTAGTCTCTAATATCTCTCGCAGGATCCCGCCACCAAGCTCGCTGGCAAGCTTGCATGTTTCCCCTGCTATCCAAACTTCAGTGAGGCTGACGGTGCGCGCAGCACCATGAGTTGAAGGAAGTCCGCAAGGCCGCGAAGAAGGCGCGCACATTCGAGACCCAGCGCGTCGTGAAGAAGCTAAAGGGCGTGCGGTGCGTTTGCTGCATTTACTTTTTTTTCGTTTATTTTTATGGAATGGGATTCAGGAAAAAAGACCCCGCGGCAAGCGAGATCGCCATACTCGAGGCGGAATTGGAGGAGCTCAAGGTTCGCCCATCTCTATTTACTAGTTCTTTGACTGTATTTCGTTGCAGACAATCGACTCTGACGCCATCGCGGACACCGCCCTCCGCACGCGCCTCCTCAAGGACCGCCACATCGCAGACAGCGTCCCCGCCCGCGCCGCAATGGCCCGCGAGCTCCCTCGTGCGTTTTCTCCTCAAACTCGTAACATGTATTCGATCTAATTTCCTGGAATTGCAGCCCCAACCACCCCGCCCATCCCCAACACCTCGAAAGTCCACACCCGTCTGCTCAGCGCGCGCGCGCTCGGCGCGGCAGTCACTCAGGCCGTCTCGGGCCTGCGCGCGGTGCTTTTACCCCCGGTGGCTGCTGGTGCGGTGGATGTGGACGTAGCTATGGATGCGGAAGAAGACGGGGAGGAAGAGGAAGAGGAGGAAGACGGGAATGCAGGGGAGGAAGAGGAAGGAGGAGACGCGGATGCAGCAGGGTGGGAGTCCGGGAGCGTCGACGGCGGGAACGACAGCGGAGAAGACGAAGACCAAGATGAAGATGGCTGGGAATCAGGCAGCGTCCACTCCGACGCGCCGCCGCCCGCTAAGAAGTCGGCAACTACAAAAGCCGCGAAAGCTACGCCCGCACCGGCCAAGACGAAGACGAAAGAAGCCCCCACGAGCGCATCGCAGTTCCTGCCCTCGCTTGCCGTCGGCTTCGTTCGCGGCGGCTCCTCCGACTCTGATTTCAACGAGGACGACGACGGCGTGGAGGAGGAAGGCCCAAAGAAGAACCGGCGCGGGCAACGCGCGAGGAGGGCGTGAGTCTCCTATTCCCTTCCTCCCTTCTCCCTTCGTCTCCCTTCCTTCCTTCGTCTCCCTTCTCCCTCCCTTCCTCTCTTCCCCTCTGTTTTCTCCCTTTCCCCGCCATCACTGCTTCACACCCTCTACACCGCTAACCCCTTCCTCTTATTTCATAGGATCTGGGAAAAGAAATACGGCCGCGGCGCGAACCACAAGAAAAAGGAGGCGGAGGCGGTCGCGAAGGCGCGCGCGGAGCAGAAGGCGCTGTTCGAGGCGCGGCAGGCGAAGCGCGCTGCCGCGGCCGAGGACTCCACTTTCCGCCCTGGGCGGGGAGGGAAGTGGAGCGAGGGCGCGCAGGTGGCGGATAGGGGGTGGGGTGCGCGTGGGACGCAAACGCAAACGCAACCACATGTACAGCAGCAACGAACCGGCACTGGCGGTGGTGCGAGAGCGCAAGGGAAACCCGACGCGGGGCTGCACCCTTCTTGGGCTGCGAAAAAGGCGATGAAGGAGAAGATGGGGAGCGGGATTGTGCCGAGTCAGGGGACGAAGATCGTGTTTACTTAGTGCGCTTTTCGGTTTTCGACTAGTACCTCTGTTGCCTCATAAGTACATGTGCGCCTCATAAGTATATGTGCGCCGCGGCCTGCCCACGCGGCTCCGAGATTGTGTGAGTGTGCACAGGCAATGCCGGTGCTACGACCTACATAGGTCCGGATACATATGTGAACTTGTTGGTTTTGATAGACCGCTTTCTTGGAGTTCGAACTTATGCCTCATAATGCGCAAAACTGTTAAGATCCCAAATAAAGTGTGTATTCGCGGTATCAGTATATATCTGCTCAAGGGCGCCAGCACGATGCAGTCTCTCCAGACATTACAACTGTCGGATTTCCTATTTAGGGCACGGGCGTTGTTTGGTTTGCAAGCTGTCGGCCTTCTCAATCTTCCATGTCAATTCCCCTCGACTGGGGCAAGCTGGACGCGTCCTTGTCCTCCTTACTAGTCGACCTTCTCAACAGACAACTAGCACGCACACCGAGACCCTCTTTCATAGGCCCAGTAGAGGTCACATCGCTGGACTTTGGCTCTGCTTCTCCGGACGTGGAACTGGTGGACTTGCGCGAGCGCGACATATACCGCGATTTCCTCGAAGACGATGAATCTGAATCCGGCGGGGAGCCTGTAAAGGTCACCGAGGGTGCTGAGGACGACGACGGGTTCGAATGGGTGTCCCGCAGGGCAGCAGGAAGAGAGGAAGCACTTGGCTACCACCATCTCCCTCCGCACGTCCGGTACGGCCGGCCAGGCGCGGTGGATATGTTTTCTTCCACTCCTTCTCTGCATGCGTTGCCTGATATGTAGAGCGGGCGGGGACCGCCGCAAGTGCGATTCCCTCGACAGGACCGGTCCGATCCTTCAAGCCTACGCTTGGGTAGCCAATGGCCATCCGAACGATTTGAACATACGGAACGCAAATCGGCGCGAGCCCAATAATTCAACCCGTCCATCATCCATCTCGGAATCTTGCAATTGTACCTTCTCGTTGAAAAATGTCCGATTCACCACGCGGACGATTTGACCTGCGCGCCTCCGGTCCCAGTTGCTATAGATCTGAATCCTTCGCAAACGTTTGCCTAAATTGAAGAAATCGAACAAAACGCCGCGTATCGATTCTTCTCGTGTTTTCCAAGCCGATCGACGCGCTGAAGAAAGAATCCTAGACAACCTCCGTACGCCACTGTGCGGCCATCAATCATCTAGCAATAGTGATTCTTGATGCGGATTGATATCTGCAGACCGGTCATCATCTATGACCACTCTCGTCTACTCTCGTCGTGGACCGGAGTCGCTTGAGCAATTCAATTCAATTCTCCGTTCCCCAAGGGTCAATTGTTTCCCTCGAGACTCGGACTTAGCCTTCGGATCTTTCGTGTTCTACTTCTCCCCAACAAAAAACTCCTTCAAGCCGGCGACAGATTTCGAGAGGCACTGTAAACCGGAGGCTTCAACACCAGCCTTTCATCTTCGAGAATTTGTGGCTCAACAACTTCGCACTGATGCTCTGAATGGTTTACGGTACATCGTCGGCGTGCAAGCCTTTCACCGACGCACTACTCTGTTCCACGGTCGGCCGTAATCAACGGAAACAAAGGCTTATGTTCCAGCCTGAATCCAGTTTTGCACTCGTTCATGAGTTTTACCACATCCCGAAAACCTTCACAGACGGTCATGGAACACCGTTTCCGGTCGGGTACTTGAACACAAACTTCTTTCCTCTTACTCGTCAGGCGGTGCTCCAGTCTCCTGCTTCGACATCGTTCACTACACCGTTCACTACACTCTCGCTATGAAGTCTTCTATCATCGCATTTGTTGCACTGGCGCTCGCCTCTTCTTCCTTCGCGTCTCCTGCCTCGAACTCAAAACGCCACGGACCAGGAAAGCGCGGCCTCACCTGGACCTACTATGATGCTTCTCTGGATCCCGGACGGCTGAATGACGGCCAGGGCACCGTCAACCTCATGTGCGTGTTCCCTTGAATTTTGTTTCTCGTATGTGTCCTAAAACACAACGCACAGTTACGATTATGAGACCACCTTGCCTTCGTCTTCCAACGGACTGGGCGGCCTTGCTTTCATCGGCATGCAGCGCTGCACGGATTGCGACTCATCCCCTATCTCCCAACTTGCGGCGCGCCAGAAACAAATCGGATTCACGACGGTTTTCACCCTCAACGAGCCTGATCAAACTGGCATCTCCCCGCAGCAGGCCGCTAGCTGGTACATTACGAACATCAACCCCTTGGTGTGTTGGTTATTTTATTGTGGGCGCGTAAATGCTCACCGGCGTATTCCAGGCCATCAAGAAAGCGCTTCCCGCCGTCAGCTCGTCACAAAACGCTGGACAGGGCCTGGATTGGGTTCAGCAGATGATTAGCGCCTGTGCTGGCCAGTGCTTCTACGATTATATCAACATCGTAAGGACTGAAACTCCCGTTTGACGTTCATTCACTTATTCTCCTTATGTAGCACTGGTACGGCCAGACCTTCGCGCAGTTCCAAACCTTCGTCCAAGATGCCCACTCGCGCTTCCCCAACCAACAGATCGTTGTCACCGAATTCGCGCTCCAGAACCCGCCTGGCGGGCAGGCCGACCAGTACGGCTTTCTCTTGTCTTCTTTTTCAAATTGTCGCCCATGTTGGTTTTTAGGCTCGCTTTTTTCAAGCAAGCGTTCCCCTACCTCGATTCGGCTTCCTTCGTGGAGATGTACTTCCCGTTTGTGGCGACGTCCCCGGCGCTTTTGCAGAGCAATGACCCCAACGCTACTGCTTTTGTCGGTACGGGTTCTACGCTGTACAACAACGACGGTTCGATTAGTGCAGTTGGCCAACTGTTATTGTCGGCTTAGAAGTCGGTACATGTCTTCGATGCGACACTATAAATCCGGCGGGCCATCGACATCATATAGATTACAAACACAGTGTGAATACACCGTTATGGGCGCTCCAAGGAAAAAAATAATCAGGGAATCTGCTGCAGACGATGCCGACACTGCACAGAACGTGTCAGAAAGAGTTGCAAACTGTGGTCCTTGACGACATTGCTTCAAGCCTCAGCAAATTGCTTGTTCCAAGATCAGTCTGGAGACTTGTAGCTTGAGAATCTTGAGATAAAAACTGCGAGCCCGGTGCTTGTGTGGGTGGATGGGTACATCCATGTCCATTGTCAGAAAGATCATGGATGGAGCGCAAGGAAGTGAAGAAATCCTGAAGTATTGACGTTGATTTGGTCCATCACTTTCTTCTTTCTTGTAGTAAACGCTCATGTCACCTTTGGCGCTTGCACCTAATTTCGGCCCTCTCTCCAATCGAGAAGTCGAATATCGCAGACAGAATATCCTAACAATCGACGGAAACGGCCAGGTCCGATTCGCACCTCTTCCTCGACGCGACCTGGTGCCCCCGGAGATTTTGGCTGAGATATTCATACACTGCCTGCCCGACGACGACTTCGTAACACCAGATCTCACCGCTGCGCCTCTTATTCTCTGTGGGATATGCCGGCGATGGAGAGATGTTGCGCTGACCACTCCCACCCTCTGGAGCTCGTTGCTCGTCGAATTCGATGGAATGGGGGAAACGGGAGCCCCACATGACGCGGCCTTTTGCCAGATGTGGCTTTCCCGGGCGCGTGGTTCCCCTCTCTCAATATGTTTACGAGATACGCAGCGGATGCCTGTTGACCCTCTGTTCACAACTGTCATCGGCTTTTCGCAACAATGGCAGAGGATCGAGTTCGATATCGGACCTGAATCGGCCAGCTACATTTTCCCTGTTGGCGGGAAATTCCCTTTACTCCGGAGTTTGGACCTCTCCATTGCCGATGGCTATCTCTCCGTATCCTTGTCTGAGGCACCGAGATTACGCGAAGTTACGATCTATCCACATGATCCACACATCCAACTCCCGTGGCACCAGCTGGACCTACTGTGCTGCTATGAAGTCCACGCTCCCTCTTGCATCGAAATTCTTCGCAATTCTTTCAATCTGTTGGATGGTACATTCTCATTTATAGACGATTCATCGGTTCTGCCCACTTCCATTCTGCATCACAATCATCTCCAACGCTTGGAGCTGGGCACATATGCAGAAGTGGGTAACGCTCCCTTGCTCATCCTCAGCTGCTTGAAGATCCCCAGTCTGAAAGATCTTACGCTCAAGTTCCCCTACCACAGCGGAACTCTTCCCGCCAATGTATCGCTATTCCTGTCTTTCATATCCCAGTCCTGTTGTCAACTTCACACCTTGACTTTGGCGTATGTGCGAACGACACCGGACGAGTTAATCGAATGCCTGAAAGCCGCACCTTCGCTTGTGTCTCTCAGGCTCACACCATACGTCGTCATGGATGCTGTATTTGCTCAGCTTACTGGCCACGCCGCTTTTCTCCCCAAACTGGAATCCCTCCACATATTCTTCCCCTTCAAATATGAGACTTCGTACTTTGATGCGTCTGCCGTGGTGCAGATGCTCTGCTGGAGATGGGCTGCGGTTGGGATTACACGTCTACTGTCTTTCCGATTGGGGTACTATCGCAGGGAACTCCAGTTTGCTGAGGCCATGGCATCTCATCCCGAGTGTCAGGCATTACAAGCGGAGGGTATGGACTTGTACTTCGCGCACACGTCGCATATCGCTGCACTAGAATCTCTGTAAATTTCAGGTACAAGGGTTAGCCTCTGGTGTTGAACCATTAATATATGAATGAACTGTTGATTTGAGAAAGATTCTGCAACACTGCGCCAGGGCTTGCAAGCTGGCTGAGGTTGGGCTACCTTTGCTTTGATTGACATCTTCATCCGACCTTTATTCTCAGCCCAGGATTCCCAATGATGTCCGCGTCCTCTTTCGCGCTGGCCCCCGGCTCCGGCGTCTCAATTGTTGAATTTCCAAATTAGGGCACGAGCGGTTGTTTGGTTCGCAAGCTGTCGGCCTTCTCAATCTTCCATGTCAATTGACCTCGACTGGGGCAAGCTCGACGCGTCCTTGTCCTCCTTGCTAGTGGACCTTCTCAACAGACAACTAGCAAGCACGCCGAGGCCCTCCTTCATAGGCCCTGTAGAGGTCACATCACTAGACTTTGGTTCTACTTCTCCAGACGTGGAATTGGTGGACTTGCGCGACATATACCGCGATTTCCTCGAAGACGATGAATCCGAATCTGGCGGAGAGCCTGTAAAGGTCACCGAGGGTGCTGAGGACGACGACGGGTTCGAATGGGTGTCCCGCAGGGCAGCAGGACGAGAGGAAGCACTTGGCTACCACCATCTCCCTCCTCACGTTCGGTACGGCCGGCCTGGCACCGTGGATATGTTTGCGTCGACTCCGTCTCTGCATTCGTCGCCTGATATGTGGAACGGCGGGATGAGCAGCCTTCCGAATCTCGGGCCAGTCTATTCTGCGTGGCCCAATTCACCGATGTATCGCAGCCCTCTTGCGCCCCCACTATCAGTCCCCATTCCCCGTGCACCCAGCCGCGAGCCGTCCCTCGACAGCCCCTCAACGCGGGAAGCCAACTCCGACCCCTCACACGCCTCGCCGGACCCCGCCGCCCCGCCTCCCAACGCGCACCCGAATCTGCAACTGCACCTGCACATCCACTGGCCCTCCGACCTGCGCATAACCCTCACCACGTCCCTCCTCATTAACTACCCCTCGCCCATGTTCATGTCGCTCCCCATCAAGCTCTCCGTCACCGGGCTCATCTTCACGGGCGAGGTCGCCGTGGCGTACGAGGGCGAGCGCAAGCGCGTGCATCTCTGCATCCTCGACGACCTCGACCCGTACGGCCCCGCGGCGGGCGGGAACCGCCGTAAGCGCGATTCCCTCGACAGCTCGCCGTCGGACGTCGACCCGGACGTGATCGACTCGCCCATGTCCGGCGCCTACCCGCGCTCGTCCAAACCATTGCCGGTCGGCCAGCGCCTCCTCCCGTCGATATACATCGAGAGCGAGATCGGCCAGACAGACAAGCACGTCCTGAAAAATGTCACCCGTGTCGAGCGCTTCATCCAGGACGTGATTCGCAAGACTGTCGAGGAGGAGCTGGTCTTCCCCAACTTCCACACCCTGGTCATGGGCGACCCAGACCCGTAGTACACTCATATGCTCTGTTTTCCCCGCAAAGGATACTGTACAATGTAATGTAATGCTATATGTAGTCTAACGATACAAATGAAATAGCCTGCGTGGCTACAGCAGCGACTTGCTCATATACGGCCCGTCCAGCTCGTACCCCAGCTTGCGGTAATAGTCGCGCGTGCCAACGCCAGAGATTACGGCGAGCTTAACGCTCCCGTGCTCCTCCCTGGCTATCCGCTCCGCCTCCTCCATCAATAGAGTCCCGAATCCCTACACACACGAAATGAGCAACCCAAGCAGGGTATTCAAGTGAAAAGTGTACCTGATGCTGGAACTTCGTCGGATCGCGCCCATGCACCGGGACCGCTGTGCCGTACACATGCAGCTCGCGCACGATGCTGCACCCGCCCTCCGCGCCCTCCTTGCGAACCAGTTCCGGCCGGAACGTCCCGTCCTCGGAGCACTTCCTCAGCCGCAACAGCCCGACGAGGATGTCGCGCTCGGGGTCCTCGTACGAGAGGAACGTCTCCCACCCGCCGTTGGCGGTGTAGTCGCGCCGCAGCAGCTCGACGGACTCGGGGCGCACTTTGTGGTGGATCTCGTGGATCTACGAGAACGGGTATTTGAGTGAATATTGGAGAGGTTGGGAAGGGAAGGAGACGAACTCCAACTTCACGATACCGCACGTCCCGGCACTCGGCGCCAAAGTCCTTCATGCGGTTCAGAGCCAGCTCGCGGAGGTTCCCCGAGTTCTCGCACCCGCTCGTCACGAGTGGAAGCGGGATGTCACTGGGAAAGTTCAGCTTCAACATCTTGGCACTTCAATGGGAAATCAAACGCACCGCTGCACGCGATACACACGCGTCCACGGCGGCACGAGCGCAAGAATACGCGCAACGACGTCAACAAGCACGTTCGGCGTATAGTTCTTGTACCGCCCCGTGCGCCACAGCTCGTAGAGCCCCGTCCCGCGGATCACAAGCGTCGGGTAGATCTTGAGCCCGTCGCTGCGGAACGCGGGGTTCTCAAAGTACTCCTTGAACTGCGCGAGGTCGCGCTCGAGCCCGACGTTCGGGAGGTCGGGCATCATGTGCGCGACGACCTTGAAGCCGGCGTCTTTGGCGAGGTGGAAGGACTCGGAGACGGCGCGGACGGTGTGCCCGCGGTTGGTGTCGCGCGCGACGTCTTCGTAGACGGATTGGACGCCGATTTCGAGGCGGGTGCAGCCGTAGCGGAGCATTTGGCTGAAAAATACTGAGTAATTCCATCGTAAGAACATGAAGATGTCCCAGCCGACCTCAAGTGGGGACGCAGGCAGTAATCAGGTCGCGTCTCAATTGTTATTCCGATCGCCTTCGACTTGCTCTGCTCCGAATACCTGCCAGACTCAGTCTTATAAAATCTAATAGAAAACGCGACTCACCGAACAGCCTCGTCGACGTCGGTCCCAGTGAATCCCGAAAGCGCATTATGCAGCTGAGCAATAAATTTGCCGCGGTACTCCTCCGGCATGCTCATGAACGTCCCACCCATCACAATAAATTCAACCTGTGTCCGCATCAGAATCCAACCGAAATTCAGACAACGAGAGCAGCGCACCTTATCGACACTGTGCCCAAGATTCTTCAGCTGCTCGACCCGCCCGCGCGTCTGCTCGTACGGGTCGTACCGCGCGCGGATGGCGCGCATGCTGGTGGGCTCGTACCCGGTGTAGCTCTGCGTGCTGTAGTCAAAGTCCGAGTCGGGCCCGCCAGGGCAGTATACGCAGATGTTGCCCGTCATCGCGATGTGCGGACATCGATGCGGCTTGCACATTACCGCCACCACCGCGATCTAAAAACGTGCGCCAAAAAAGAAACATGAGCGATTCACCCCATAATTTGAAACTTGAAGCAGAGCGGCATAGATTGTGGAACGGAACGCAACGCACCCCACTGGCAGTTCGAATCGGCCGTGCCCTCAACTGGGGCAGCAGCGCCTTCTTGTACTCCTCCGGAATCGCGCTGATGATGTCCACAAGTCGGGGGACGCCACCATACCCAAACTTCTTGCTGATTTTCGCGCGGAGGGTGTTGAGCGAGACGGCCTCGCCCGCGTCGTGCGCCGCGATGAGCTCTGCGGCGATGCCCGACGTCACGCGCAGCAGCTGCTCCGCCTGCGAGGGCCCGTCTGTTTTCGTCTTTTGCACCATTGCGGGCTAGCAAGAGAGGCGCAATCGGTCAACAGTCGGCACAGAAATTCGAAAAGCAGAGAGGTGAAGCAGAGTCAGTGCCAAAAGCGGTCAGTCACATCACAGTCACGGTCCAAGCGATTTATCGCTGCAATCTGCGAAATAAATAAAAATCAGCTCCACTGAACACTCCGTAAAACGGTGACCAAAACTGTTGATTCCGCTAATATTGGGTGACTATCCATAGCATTAGAAAATTCTCCGTGAATATTTGAGGGGTGCCAGCGCTGCCGGCATGCCAAGATATGCAAATATTCTAATCGTTTGCGCTTCCCATGGCGAATAGATTAGACTAGGTTTTGAATAGATCTTCAGTATATATTGCTTTTGTTGATGCGGTCCAAACATCAACAATCAACGCGTCTCTTTCCACTCCCACCGCCTTCTGACGCGTCTACGATGGATTTCGACGCGTCAATTCTCTACCATCGACTCGAGGATATGGAGGACGATGAAATTGACGATGGACCACTCATGGCAGGCACAGCCGTGGCAATTATCGCTCTCGGGGCCATCGAAGCGCATAGGCTGCGCACGGAGCGGCGGAAACCGAGCCGGCTGTATCTGTGTCGCCCTCAGTTGGCCCGTAACCCTCGGGGATCCACTGCATGGCAGATCCTCTACCGAAGTCGAAGTGACCGAGCGTACATCACCACAATGGGCTTTGACGTCGCGACATTCGACAAAATCTTGGAGGCTGGTTTTGGTGTTGCATGGGATAACACGCCGATCCCCCGTGCCGATGCTCCCCATACTATCACATCACGACCACGAGCACGATCCCTCGACGCGTCGGGAGCCCTTGGATTGGTTCTTCACTACCTCAACTCGACAATGCGCGAGATCAGTCTTCAACAGATCTTTGCTTTGATACCGAGCACCGTTTCCCGCTATATCACATTTGGGCTTGATCTTCTTCTCAGCATCCTGAGGCAGATGCCCGAAGCTCGCATCCAGTGGCCCGACCGCTCCGACGAGTTTACCGAATACAACGATCTGATTGTTGCACGTCATCCCCGTCTGACGGGGGCCTTCGCCAGCATCGACGGACTGAAACTTGCCTGCCAGACGTCGGATGATCCGGAGATAGAAAACGCGACTTACAATGGCTGGCTCGCGGAGCATTTCATCACGTCCGTTATTGTGTTTTCACCTCTAGGTGAGCTCCCATTTGTGTCAAGGCCGTATGATTAGTGCTTATACAAAAATCAAGGTACTGTTATTGCCGCCAAGGTCAATGCACCGGGGAGTTGGCACGACTCGCGCGTTGCAAAACCCATCTACGAGAAACTCCGGACACGAACACCGGATGGTTTTTATCTTGTTGCTGATACGGCATTTCCCAGAGGCGCAAAGCACGTTGAAGGCAGAATACGGGCACCAATTAAAAGTGGCCAACGCATGCAGGGAACAATCGCCGCCATCGAGGAGCGTGTTGCGTTTGATCGGGAACTGCTATCCTATCGACAGACAGCAGAGTGGGGAATGCGCGGCTTGCAGGGATCATTTGGACGTCTCCGAATCCCACTGGAGATCAACCGACAACGCGCGCGTGGAGATTTGATTGAAATATGCCTTCGCCTGAACAACTTGCGCGCACGGTTGGTCGGTATCAACCAAATTCGGGCGGTCTATCTGCCATTGTGGAAGCAGAACCGTGAAGACGAGGAAGTTTGGTTGAACTTTGAAAGCATGGTGTTTGGCGACCAACGGCGCTCAGATCGCGTTGCACGCTTTCACAACATCGCAATTTATGACACATAAAGTCGATTCAAGACTACGTATCACAGCACGATGTAGGTAGTAACACTAGACAATAGAGTTCATTCGACGCAAAGGAATGTGAGTCCAAGAAAGTAATTAAGGGAGAGTGTAAGTAAGGAGTCCAAGAAAGCAATCAAGGGAGTGTAAGCAAAGAGACAATGTTCAGATTTGTGCGACCATTCTAGGTGGAATCATCCGAAGGCCCAGCACCGGAAGGAACAGCGCCGGCAGTCGAAGACCCGGCGTTGGAAGCGCGCTTGTTGTCGGCACCAGATGCAGTCGGCTGCGAAGGTGCAGGCCAAGATGACGACGAGGAGGCGGTGAGGTCGAAGGGGGAAGAAAGGCGGCCCGAAGAAGAAGAGCTCGGATCCCAGTTCTCCTTCTCGTCCTCGCTGTCTGTGAACCATTGAGTACAGCGGCCGCCATCAGGATAAATCTTCTCACAGCGGATCTTCCCTCCGTCTCGAACAAGGTCCGGGTACTCGTCCGCGATGTACCGCGCGCGGCTGCGAGAACCACTGCCGGTGAAGCCACCGAAGGGCCCAGGCCCCTGCAGCTCGAGCTTGAGTTCCGCTCGGTCGCGGGCGCGGTGTGCGGTGGCGAGCTCGTTGCGTAAGTTGTCGTTGGCAGCCTGAGCGTCACGGAGCTGCTGGCTCAGGGTGAGGAACTGCGTCGTTTGGAAGGAACGGGCGGAGCGCTCCTCGTCGCGGGACTGGATGACAGCGGGGTCGAACGCCTGCGAGAGCTTGGTGACAAGCTCGGGAGCGTTGACGCGGGGGTTCCGGCGACGAGGAGGAGTGGGCGCGCGCTGAGCGACGGCGGTGTGCACACTAGGGCGGGCGAGGACCTCGACACTATCATCCGATGCATCGCCGCCATCGGAGTCGTCGCTGATCTCGCGGGTTTCGACCCTCTCGTTGATCAAGCCCTCGATATAGATCGCGCGCTTGACTTCGGGGGGGCAGCGGGCGTCACCGGTGGGCTTCTTGGTGTTGGCAAGCTATAGACAATCAGAAAGGGATGAGGGGAAAAGCATTGTATCAACGCACCGCCTTGAACTTCGCCTGGACCGATTTGATATCGCGCTTCGGACGACCCGCTTTCTTCGACCACTTGCCAAGGTCATGCGTAACGAGCTTCCAGCCCTCCTGGGCAAGAGGACGGTGCTTCTCGGTGAGGTCCAAGAGCCGCTTTGTTTCGTCCTTGACCCAGTTCTGCGACCCCTTGCGGCGGCCACGCTTGGTCTCGGGTTCGCTGTTGTCGTCCGAGTCGGAGGAGTATTGCCGCTTTTTGCCCTTGCCTTTCTGACGAACGCCGGCAACCTTCCTGGCTGCCTTCAGTTTGGCTTTGGCGATGGCCTCGGGGGCGTCTGGCTCGGACGAATCGAAGTCGTCTTCGTCCGGAGGCGGGATGGTGAGCGAAGGGTCGATAGCCGGTTGGTAGGAAGGGCCGGCAGATGTCGAATTAAACCCAGGCGGAAAGTTGTAGGTCTACAGCGGAGAATTAGTCAGATAGACAAACGAGACGAGAACGAGTGCCTTACCTGGGTGGCGAACGGAGCAGGTCCATCCGAATGCGAAGCCTGAGGTGGGTGGGGATTGGGCTGACAGTCGAAATCAACAAAGATTTGTATGCGCGTTGAGAGTGACATACAAAATGGTTGCTCCCTATCCAGGTACCATCAGGACCACAGTACCATGGTCTTCCGCTAGCATCGAGACGAATGCCGGGGCCAGGGGGCGCGGACGCCGGGGGAGCGGACGGAGCACCGTTTTGGAGGAACGAGTCTGACATTGAAAGCAAAGGTAAGAAAGGAATGAAAGGAAAGTGGAGAACGAGGGAGAGACCTCGAACAAGGAAGCCTCAAGGCCAGGTAGGCGGCCTTAATATCTCTCAACGGGCGAGGAACGCACGAGTTCAGCCGCGGCCAAACAAACTCGGTTGCAAGACGTTAATGAGCGCGTCGCTACAGACGCCAATTTAAAGCAGCAACAAGGAGGGCTGGAGCTTGACATACCGTACAGCCTTGCTTTTTTAGTCCATCCCTTCGTCCTCCTCGGTGGTGTGATTGCCTGGATACGTCTCAAAGGGCAGGTGCGTCGGGGACATCGGTGATTTTGTGGCGCATATCCAGGGAACAACGGGGAGGGATCGAGATATTTCTGATGGGTCATAGCCGTGGCCCGAGCCCGAGAGTGTGAGGCAAGGAGCGCTTGAGCATGGAGGCAGACGGTAAGAAGGTGGACGCCATGATGGACGACGTGGCGGGTGATGACCGTGACATCAGTGACATGCGAATGGACGAGAAGAGGCCGAATCCGTTTATTCGAGCGTCAGAAAGTCTGCAGAGGGGGTAGGGACCCCTCTCCAGAATAAAATTTGATTAAGCTCTGAAAGAGGGTCCAAAATATTCAAAGTGAGATCGGGGCCCGATGGGGTCCTGACAGCTGCCCCGGCATCGCGGCAAAACGACCAAAAATATTGCCCAGAATAAATCAAATGCTATGGATAGTCACCCATTAGGAGTAGCCTTTTTTGCTCCCTTTTTTCTCCCCTTTTTGCATTTTTGGGGGTTTTCTCCCAGTTTTTTTTCCCTTTTCAACTTAAGGATGTAAAAAGGGTACACAAGCAAAGGAACTATGTCGCTATGCAGAAATGCCCAAAATTCAAAGAGAAAAAAGGCCAAACATGAGTCTACTGTGAACGTTCCGGTTTGCTTCTCCTTTGTTTCGTCCCTTATTCGTGCCCTTTTTGCATCCCTTTCCAATGCATTCTGTTGACTGTGTACTGATACAGCTACTGCAGAAGGTAACTGGTGGGGACCTTAACACAATTTTGGGTGGAGTCTCAAGGTGGCCTTGGATTTCAAAATTGTGTCTTACTTCTTTTACGTCTGTTCAATGCGAAAAAGAGTCGGAAAGAGGGAGCCAAAAAGGGTTGGAAAAAGGGGATGCGCTGTGAGCAACCCTATTTATGCCGCCGCTGATAGCACTAATGTCGGCGAGAAGCCGCACCCGTTCTCGAAACTGCAAGTTTCCGATCCTTACAGATAACAGATAGAAACGGACCTGAATTGTTGTTGACTTCAGTTTCGGGGAGGTAATAGTGTCAAGAAAGGATCAAATGCATCGCATTGAGGGCTACATTTTCAACCGCGTTTACCTGCTACTGGACGTCGTTCTCAACCAACGGGATTATTGCAGTGCCGCGAGCTTCATAGCCTCCAACTCGGTCCAACTGGGCAAGTTGAATATCGCGGGCATGGAATCCTGGAGCTCTGCCCGCGCTGTCCTCAACGCCTCATTGAGGAAGAAAGCACAGACACTGCAGACAGCCATCTCCCCTATTTTGATAGGCAAATCAAGCGGCAAAAGGTAACGCTGTCCCTCCGCCCAGCGCCTGGTGGCGTACCGTTGTATACGACAGACGATTGGGTGAGAACATCCTGGAATATCCTCCGGATGCCAGAGAAAGTTCAGGAACTCCGACATTTTATGAGTGCGCAACGCCAAAGCCCCGGACAGCGCACAGAATTGGTCTTCCTGGCTGAGAATTGGATCCCCGCTAGGAGTGAGATGGTTAAATAGGATGTCTCGTTGGTCAAATATTTTGGAGTAACGATAGAACGCGGAGGGGAGGATCCACAGAGCGGAGACTTCGCGACCGACGCGTATGAGTGAGGGGAGTGCGTGGTCTGGGACGGTGTACGATGCTTTGCTCCCTGAAGAGTAGTACCAGATATCGCTCAGGCTGCCTTCGTGGGGCGTATTACGGTGCGTAAACGCTGACCCAAGATGAACCAATGCGCGTTTGCGTAGGCTGCCAACCTCGTACTTGTTGCTGAGCCGCAAGACACTTACGACCGTTGCGTATTCGGTCCGCTCAGGGTAGGGCTGGAAGAAACTGTATAGGGGTCTAAGTATTAGCTCGTATCCAGTAGTAAACGGCGCACTCGTAGTCGAACAGAGCCTTAAAAAATACCTTAACATCTTCAGCTGTATCAGGAAGATCCACGACCGGGCATCCTTCAATTCGTTCCGCATCGTCGGGTTGCGAGAAACCGAGCATATCGGCAAAAACTGGGGGCTGTTTCTTGATGGGACCGCGCCGAAATATACCTACGTACCTGGGGATCGAGCCGCCAACATTGCGCCGGAAACTCGGAAGAGGACGTTTTCTGCTCGAACGACGAGGCCACAGTCGGCAAACCAAAGATCGGGGCAGCGCTCTTCAGTCTTTGGAGACACATTGCCATCTGCCATGGTGGGAATCGGAAGCAAGCCGGAAATGCAGTGGTCGTGTTGTCGCGTTGTTTGGCCCAGCTTGTCCCGGGGCGCTGTTCCTTTCTCTCTCTTTTCAACTTGCTGTTCACTCCGCCTTAGGGAAAGCTTGCGCGGGTGTCAGCCAAAATCCAGTCCTAGGTTGGTATCGGGTCGATCAAGCGAAGGTCCGCCGCAGCTCAGCCTGTATCGAAATTTGACACGACTCCGATGCATGCAGTACAAATCAATGTCGCGGACGCTCGGGCCCAAAGTTTATCCCCTCTCGAATCGAGAGGCCGAATTCGGGCCACAAAACATACTGGTCGTTGGCAAGGATGGTCGCCTCCAATTTGCACCGTTCATTCGACACGGCCCGACAGTGCCAACCGAGATTTTAGCGGAGATATTCATCCATTGTCTCCCCGGCGATGACTTCGTAGTCCCAGATCTCGCCACTACGCCTCTCATACTCTGCGGCATATGTCGACGATGGAGAGAAGTTGCGATATCCACACCGAGACTATGGAGCTCCTTGCGTATCGACTTCGATATAATGCGCAGGAGACAAGTATACGAGACGCAATTCTACCAGATGTGGCTTTCGAGAGCTGGTGGTTATCCCCTCTCGTTATCTTTGCGAGACGAGCGGGACGTTCCTGCAGGTCTGGTTGATTCGCTGCTCAAAACCATCGTTGGACTGTCGCGACAGTGGCGGCAGATTGAGGTCGATATGGGAGAATCCTTGGCCAACTTCATTTCTCTCGCTGAAACGAAGTTCCCTTTACTGGAGAAGTTGGAACTCTTCAACCCCGATGCACCCATCTCTTTCTGTGAAGCACCGAAGCTGCACACAGTCTCCATCTATCGATATAGCACACATATCCAACTCCCATGGCACCAGCTAACCACGGTATGCTGCTATGATGTCCCCATCCATTCTTGCCTCCAAATTCTCCGCGACTCCCCGAATCTGCTGGATGGGGACTTCCAAGTCCAACTTGAAGGCAATCCATCCGCTTTACCTAGTTCCATTCTGCAACACAACCATCTTCAACGCTTGGAGCTGGGTACTACTTACGACGATTTGGATGCGAATCGCAACCCCATGACTATCCTCCACTGCTTGAAGATTCCTGGTTTACAAAACCTCACAGTCGATTTCTTCGATTTACAACTACTCCCTCCAACACATATATCGTCATTCCTTTCTTTCGTATCCCGGTCTTCTTGTCAACTCCACACATTGAATCTGGCGTACATGCCAACAACGCCGGACGCCTTGATCGAATGCCTAAAAGCGACCCCTGCGCTTGTACATCTCAAGCTTACGCTCAGGCCAACGTATCCTGTCGTCGATATGGACACAGTATTTACCCATTTTTCAGGACCGGTCGATGTCGTGCCAAAATTGGAATCGTTCCACACATTCCTCCCTCATGGATATGCTTTGTCACACCTGCCGACTGCGCCTGTCGTCATTCAAATGCTCTGCTCAAGATGGGCCGCGGTAGGAATAACACGCCTGCGGTCTTTCCGGCTGGGTCATCACCACGCTGCCGTCGGGTTTGACGAGGCCATAAAATCGCATTCCGAGTATCAGCGACTGCGGGCGGAAGGCATGGAATTGTTCGTTGGGAAGACGACAGAGGCCGTTTTGTTTGGTGCGAGCTCTCGCCCATTTGTATGACTCCGGTCTTTGGGCCGCCCGTTGCGCATAAGCGGCTACGGCGTATCGACACTCCAGCGGTTGCAGACGGAGGGCATGGAGTTGTACTATGGGGACATCGAGCTGTAAAGATGGTTAGATATGATCGGGACTCAAGTAGCAGAATTCGGTTGCATGTTTTCTTGTCAGAAAGCTCTTTAATTCCTCGAATATTTGAGGGAACACTACGACGGGTCACTTGTATGAACCCTTTACACACCGACCCGGCTAGAGGAGACAAGCGCTGTTGTTGGCGCGGGAGGTGGGCATTCGTCGGCAGCACCAGACTGTCTAGTCTTTCCCCCGGAGTATGTACTCACTGACTGGGTTGGGTTGAACGAAGCCTGCCAGGAAGTTGAGTGTTGGACGGTATCTAGTGCACTTGTGGCCGAACAAAGCCTCAAAAATATCGCAACGTCTTCAGATTTGTCAATACAGGCGTTTGCATAAATGATTGCAGTGATCATTTCCAGATAACCATGTGATGTCCCGCTGTAATAACACGTACTGCCTTTCCAACAAATTCAGTGCAGCCCGCTGGAACTCCACATACCGCCCGCCGGACTGCAGGCTGTTCTGACCGCCTCCCAGTTGGCCGCATGGCCCCAACCCACTGCCGTCGGATTCGACCGCAGTCTCTCAGTTGCTGGTGTGCGAATCGGATGCCTATACGCGTTGCTGCGCCACTCGTCCTCTCGACTCAGCTAGTCACTGCCAGGGCATTTTCTGATCTATTCAATCCACTTGCGCTGGCTTAAATCACTGCTCGCGGTTTCGTTGTAGCACCGTCTCTCCGGTGCGGCAGTCGGATTTGCCCGCCCTTGCCGAATTGGCGTGTCGCGGTTGTATCTGACCGCCAGCACTAGCAGCGCAGGCAGATACGACTGCGTTGCTTCGTTTAGCTTCTGGCGGTCCATTCTTACCGCCATCTCGCCGGGCAGTCGAATCTGCCCGCCCTTGCCGAATTGGTGTGTCGCGGTTATATCTGACCGCCAGCACTAGGAGCGCAGGCAGATCAGACTGCGCTGCCTCTTTTCACTTCTCGCAGTTCGTTCTTGCCGCCATCTTGTCAGGCAGTCGGATCTGCTCGCCCTTGCGGGATTGCCTTATCACGGTCGTTTCAGACCGCCGACTCAGACAGTGCAGTAGGATCTGCCTGCGCTGTCTCATTCTGCTTGGCGCAGTTCGTTCTCACCGCCATTCTCAGGCTGGCATTGGGCTGGCAGTCCAATCTGCCCGCCGTTACTCAAGATACCTATTGCAGTTGGATTCGACCGCCAGCCCAGCCAGCGCGGTAGAATCTGCCTGCGCTGCCCATTTTTCCTTCTCGCGGTTGCATCGTACCGCCGTCATTTGGCAGGCAGTCGAATCTACCTGCCATTACTTATTGCGCCGGTTGCAGTTGGATCCGACCGCCATCTCGATCTGGCAACGCAGTCGAATCGAACTGCCCGACGAAGACCAGGGGAAATGACCGCAATGGGTCGCACTGGGTGAATTTCACCACTGTGTGCCCGGTGCAAACCTCTAATGCTCCCACCTGGCAATGTAACACACCGGGGTGGGCTGGTGTCAAGGTTCGCCCTGGAGTCGGGACAAGGCACAGATGGTGGGGAAGAGGAAGAGGGAGCCGGGCAGAAGGAGAACAAAGAATAGTATGCAGGGCAGGGCAGGCCATCGTGCTTTGTGTCCTAGCTGTCTTGCTAGCCTAGACTGCATTTGAAGAGTGTACAAACGAGACAAGGAAGTCACTGGAACGGTGAACGAACGGGAGAATGGGAGAACACATATTTCACCTCATTGAAGTCTCAATGGAAGCTCGACTCGGATCTAAACTACGGTCTTTCTGCCTGTCTTGTGTGGTACTTATGACAGGGCAGACTACAGCAGTCCTACAAAGTAATGGTGGTATATTTTAGCTGCTCCATAATTGTATGTTCATGGATGCCAATGTACTTTCAATGTTGAGAAATAACTACGGTGTTCTCCACTATTTTCTGTCGCACCACTCTGCAATACCAGATAGTGACTCTGCGAGCAAGTTTGAGGTCTGATCCAAAGATAATTTCCGGACGAAAGGTGTGGTGGTCGAGAAGTTCGGGGACGAGGAGAAAGAACCCAATCCATATTTGGAAACATGTTGAAACCGTGCTCTAAAACAGGGAGTTCGCGATACTACCGCATTATTTAAATCGTAGATCTACCACGTTGGCAACGTTAATTCTGCATTTTCAGTACGGGGTTCCCGGGTCTCCAAAGCATGCGTTCCAATATTTTCAAACATTTACGTCGACTACTTCGAAGGAAAAACTCGAAATACAAATTGTCCAGAAAAATATTATATCTCTTCAGATGCTTCAAATAGAGTGTCTTATCGTTGGGAAATGGTCGCGTCAAGGTTTGGGGTGATTTCAACTAAGTGGAGGCGAGTTATAACGAGGTCAAGATCACAGATAAAAAACGTTCGTAGCTCGGTAGGACATGAAAGGTGGGCCAGATAAGATAGTATTGAGCTGTAATACACAATACAATACCGACAGCTTTCAATTGCAGGTTTTACATCTCTGAAAGACAGCGAGAATTGAGAATAACTCAAGTTTTCTCACCTGGTGCTCTTTGCAGATCGTTTGCGCCCATAGTACGAGAGTTAAAAGTGCATGCGCTGACCGAAAGACTGTCCATACTGGACCTCGACATGCACGACTTCTTTATCACGGTCGCCGACAGCGTAACATTGAGTTTGGATCAAGAGGAGCAGGTCGAGCTGATGTACGACAAGGAGGAACCCACGAGGGGAGCCCGCTGTGTCAAACGTTGACAACGAGTGTCGGAGCCTGATTCAATGGTGATCCTGAACGAACTCGACAAGCCAGTGGTGTGTGTGTTCCCAAGTAGCAGGCTAGTACAAAGAATTTCATTCTCATTCATAAATTGGCCGGTATATTGATATTTCCAAGTGACGCACACCCGGTGGAATACAGCCCATAAATGTTCGCTCATAGAGCAAGACTTGGGTTCACTGTTAGATATCCTGGGCCCACATATGTAGCGAAAACAAGCAGTAGCGTGTAGAAAACAAGGCCACCAGGACGGATTGCCAGAGAGACCCAAGAGAGATAGGCTGCAGAGGAAAGAGGACACCGAGATTCGCAACTTGAACATAATTTACAACCTACTATATGTCGGTATCATGGTCAAGAACGACCGCAGAGAAAGACTGGTGGCCCGCAGTGGAACCGGCCCGCGAATGAGCCAAACAGTTGCGCAGTCGGATCCCGCCGCGAAACGCGAGTAGCGCCGTGGCGGTAGAATCCGCCTGCACCATGAATAAAACACCGCCGCAGTAGGATCCGGCCGCGCAGTATGGGCAGCGTGCCGCAGTAGGATTGGACCGCAAACAACGAAGGACGCAGTCAGATTCGACTGCCAGTTGTGGTGCAGTAGTTTCGCAGTAGAATCGGACCGCCAACGAGAGATATGCACCATCGCAGTAGGATCCGGCCGCAAAAGCAGAAAGGTGTTGTTGGCAGTCGGATTTGACCGCGAGTAGGAGCCAATGCTGTTGCAGTCGGATATGGCCGTGAGAGCCAGACGGCGCAGTAGGATTTGTCTGCGGGCGAGCACTATGGCGGTAGGATCAGACCACCGTGAGGAAATGACGGAAGGATGTGCAGCCAGAACTCACCGCAGCACAGCCTCCATTCAGCCCGCTGCATCCACTTACAAGGGAAACCCGTACGCGTTACTACAGCGGGACACATACGACTTAGGCCCTCATTTCGCCACGCCTTGTTTGCGCGTGTGTATTTTGGCCAAACTTTGCCCAAATTGTGACAGAATCAGGGACCGAAAGCTGTGTTCCCGTCGCACCGAAGACCCTCTGGGGTCCGTCCGTTCCTGCATCGTTGGGGGTTGTCGGCCCCAGGCGGCGATTGGGAAGAAATGGTTGATTCCGTAGAGGTCGAACGTAATTTTTTGGTGTGACTGAGTCACAAGTTTGGCCGAAATACACACCGACAAACACGGCTGTGCAAAACGATCACTGCAATCATTTATGCAAACGCCTGTAAGATCTACGATATTGTGGGAACTCGTCCGTGTTTACGTCCGACTCGGAAATCAGCTGTCAAACACACCTCTCAACCGTGGACTCGACGCTGCTTCCTTAAATTTGAACCGTCGCCGCCCTACGCTGCGCTTATTAAAATTATCCACCGCTCTCGCACGATTTCGTGTCGAATACCTGCGCTCATTGAACACCAGACACGATTTGTTCAAGATGAACCTCTCGCTGCCGGAAAACACGAACATCGAGCTACATTGATCGCCAAGAATCGAACTTCAACTGTGGGAAAATGGGATCAATCCGTCACTCGGCTTGTCCTCCCTCCACTTGCATACACAGAGTCAACAATTCAGCGCAAAAGGCTTGAGCCAGGCTATGTGCGCGCTGCTCGAGAGTCGATAAACATTCTGTCTGCGCGTACTCGGATTCAGACTCACGGCTTGTATGGCCCGTCGCGCTGCGGAATGCACTGCCAGTGATATACAGTATCATTAGAAGATTGACGGAAGTCGGAACCAATTACGACGCCCGTGCGTCCGGCATAGGGAATTCAGCGCTAAGTAGCTGGTGAGCTATGTGAATTAGGGTGACTCCGAGCCTCCGGGTGAATTGAACCGTAATCGTAACCCCGTCCAGGCCTGGGCTCGCTGCGGATTATCAAACCCGAGCCATCGCGCGCTGAAGTTCTCCGAGTAGTCCGTCGTTCGAGTCTGGCAAATTGAGTGCTTCTGCTGCGCAGTCGCGCGGTATCCCGAGAAAGGAAAAGCGTGCTTTTTTTTGGGGGGGAGAAGGTCAAAGTGGAGATTATATTACAGCCGAGTCTAGGAGACTTGTATGCTGTGAATGCGCAGTACTACTAAGGCTCCGAGTGGCCGGCGAAGGGAAGTCAATTGAATTGTTTTCAGCAGAAGGCCCAAGTTGACCGCGAATGATGTCAGGCAGAATCTGGACTGCGCATTCGCAAAATACAAGGGCGGCGAAGGGAAGTCATTTGAATTGTTTTCAGGAGGAAGCCTAAGTCGACCGCGAATGACCTTGAAGCAGGACTCCCGGAGTCGCAAAACACGAGTCTCCGAATGACTGAACTGAGAAGAGTCGGTGGACGTTGATTCTGTGATCTTTTTCAGGAAGAGGCCAAAGTCGCCCGCAGATGCACTTGCATTGTTGCGCATATGTAGTCAACATCCTAAGCGCGGTTCTTTGTTTTTGTTTCGCTCTTAGGAGGGATGCCAAGGTACCGGGTTTGACAACGGGGGTTTTTTGAGGAGTTGAGGAGGAGGAGACCATTGAGTCCGCAAAAATGATTATAGGGTAAAGAAAGGGGTGCGACTCGAGGGGGGATTGCGAATCCAAATGCGGGCGCCAGCGCGGAGAGGGGTGCTCGACAGGTTGAGTGCGAGGTGTCTTGAAGCCAGGGGTCGAAATGGACGGACGGCAGGCAAGCTCGGAGAAAATCGCAGCGCAAGGACCGCTTCGGATCTCCGCTGGTAACGGTGCATCTACCGAAAATAAAAGTCTCTTGCGCGAGATTACTGAGGATGGAACGTCCGTCCCGTCCCCGATGGTCTCGCGGGCGGGCGGGATTTAGGCGCTTGTATATCCGGGAATTAGAGCCTTGAGCGCTCAAGCCTCGAAAGCAACGTTCGTTCAAGTTGTCCAGAGTTCGGCCATGGTGAGACGACGCAGAGTGGTGCGATCTATGTATGGTGGATGGATGGATGGGCTGCATGTACAGTACCGCCAACGAAACGCCGCAAGTCGTGGGCCTGGCCTCGCGTCCTTGTAATTTACAACGCGGGCGCAGCTGCACAGAGTTTTACATATGAAACCCCGTCCGAGCCCGTCGGAGTGTGTCGGGATTATTCGGCGCCGTTGAGTCAGCTTCGGTGTCGAGAAAGTGGCTGGCGCAGAGTGAGACCAGATTTTACCTTGATAGTTTAAACTTCAACTTTACGACTACGCGGCAGGCGTATTTGCGCGTGCTTGAGCTCGGATACTATGTCGCGAAACAGTCCGCGTGTGGAAGAACCCCAGAAACCAGAACGCCGAGACGGATCATGGAGGAGTGGAGTCGATATTTTTACACGGGCGACGGCGAGGAGACTTGTAACCATTGCAACATCGAAAGGGGGCGAAAAGCAAAAGCAACTGGGCAAAGAGGAGCGATACTTTAGTCTTATCATCGATGCGGCCTAGCCCGGGAGTCGGGACCGAAGGTACCTGGGCGGGAGCACGAGACAGATGTACTTCCCGTCCGCCCATCAGGAATCCGATTTGCGAACAGCGGCTGGAGTAAATTACACATGGCAGGGACGTGACGTCGTGTATCTTTGTCGATATTGTGGAGAGTCTCCTGCGTATCCAAACGACGATGGAGAGCACAGGTCGTCGTGGTTAACGTTGGCGATGCAACTTCAAAACTTGAACGACGGGATGTATACCAGAGCTATAAGAGTGCAAAGCGCAGATTTCATTTGAAGTGAAAGCCGGCGGTGATCAACACTGCATTGATGTGACGAAGATCGGGGCCATTGACGAGCGGGGGCGATAACAAGCTGGATAGAGTCTCTGCAGAAATAAAGCTGTCTAGTTTCCAAGTGTACTGCAATAGTGCGGTCCAGCGGATGTCGGAGTCAATAAGCAGTGAGCGTAAACATCCATCGAATAAGGACCGTGGGATAGTTGCCAGAATTGGATCGAGAATCGACGATTGCCTGTCCTCCTTCCCCTCCGACCCTCCCTCACAATCCTCAAAAGGAGCTGGCTGCTGCTCGCTCCCGCCCGCGACCTCTACCCTGTTCCTGTTTTTGGGCCAGTTGACACACCACCAGAGGTTCTGTGCGCTTGTACTCGTCTTTACCTCGTTCTTATACGACTTCTAGGTCCCTTTTGCCGCTCCCACCATGCACCACCGTCCATTACCGACCGTGCGCTCGTCCAGCTCGCTGTCTTCCCATATGGCAAAGTCCCCGAGTCCACGCATGACGCCTTTGCTGCCGTCTGCCGCGATGAGTTACCCCAAGGTCCCTCAACAGACTCTGTTCAACGATCCAATACCGCACAGCGACCCGTGCCCGACAATATGCGGCATGCCCCTCAAATATGTCTCGTGCGTTTGCAGAAACCCTTTTTTCGTCCCCTTACTAAAAGTCTATTAGACTGGTCACTTTGGCCGTCCAAAACGCAGCATTATCAATAGTAATGCACTACTCGCGCGTCTCGGCGCCCCCGTCACAGACGTATTCACCAGCGTCTGCGGTACTCCTCAATGAGCTGCTCAAGGGCACCATCTCATTTCTCATCGCTCTTGCGCGTGTACCACAAGTCGCCGAGCGGCCATGGCATCGCATGTCCTTCTGGGCCGTCGTTCGCGAGCTGCCCTATCCGTGGACATCCCCCTTTTGGTGGTTATGTGGCGAGATTCTGAGCCCCGACTGCTGGAAGCTCTCTATCCCCGCCATTCTGTACGTCGTGCAAAACTCGCTGCAGTTCGTCGCTGTCAGCAATCTCCCCGTGGCCTCCTTCCAAGTCACGTATCAAATGAAGATCCTCACCACCGCCGCCTTTTCCGTCGCGCTTCTGCGCCGGAAACTGAGCCCGACAAAATGGCTTTCGCTCTTCTTTCTTGCGATCGGTGTCGGCATCGTCCAGATACAGACCTCCACCGTGGGACAGGTCGTTAAAAATGTGGCCGTGGGCAGCGCGCACGAGTCGGCCCCGCTGCATATACACGTCATGAGCCCTCTCAAGGGCTTCGGCGCTGTCACTGCAGCGTGCTTCACGTCCGGGCTTGCGGGCGTGTATTTTGAGATGGTGCTCAAGAACTCGCGCGCGGACCTCTGGGTGCGCAACGTCCAGCTCTCGCTCTTCTCCATCATCCCCGCGCTGCTGCCCGTGCTCTACTCCTCCCCCGCCTCGGCGCATAATTCGCGCGGCTTCTTGCTCGACGTCTTCCGCAATTTTGGGCCCTGGGCCTGGGCGACGGTCGGCATCCAGGTCTTTGGCGGCCTCGTCACGGCCGTCGTTATCAAATACTCGGACAACATCCTCAAGGGCTTCGCCACGTCGCTCTCCATCGTCCTCTCCTTCCTCGCGTCCGTCGCGCTCTTCCACTTCCGGATAACACCGTCGTTCGTCATTGGCGCGACGACCGTGCTCTGCGCGACGTGGATGTATAACCAGCCACCGGGGCAGGAGCCGCTCGCGATCGTCACCCTCACAAGCACGTCCGGCAAGTCGACGCCCTTCCCTGGGACGCCCGTCGGCGCGGGCGACCCCATCATCGGGCACTTTCCGAACAACAAATCGAGCCGCGCGGGCTCGCCACGGTTGTTTGGGATCAGCAGCACGACGGACCTGCCGCACGCGGGGCTCGCGCCGTCGCCGTGGGGATCGGCGGAGGATTTGGGGCGGTTCCGCACGTCGCCGTACGGGTCGCCGTATGGGTCGCCGTACCCGTCGCGGCCGGTGTCGCCCGTGCCCCCGCCGCGGCCGCATCCGCCGCCCAGCCCGCTGCACTCTGATTCCGGCGCCGACAGCGCATGACCTGACCCTGATGATTGAAGACTTGAAGATTGACGACCGCACGCACGCACGCACGCACGCACGCCCCCCATTTACCCCCGCCCTTGCACGCCCTTCCGTTACATTGCACATTACCCATTGCACGCCAGCCCCACCCACTCAATACCTTATCTGGACCTTTATTTTCATTTATTTCCGACGTACCAGATACCCCCACCCCAGCAACCCAAATTCGAGCTCAAGCCCACAGCCCAGCACCCATCATATCCGGGCCATAACCAAACCAACCACTGCGGAAACCTTAGACCGTCCGTTCTGCGTCTGTGCCTGCTAGTACTAGTTTAAGTTATACGTTACACTCACCTCGCACGTCCACGTCCATGTCCCGACCCCCCTGTCTTTCACCCCCCTGCACCTTGCACTTTGCATTATTCATTCACTTACTTTGCGATTTCCGCGGATCGGTCGTGAACGAGCATCCCTTCCCTTCCCCCGCCCCCGCCTCCGCAATTACTACATCTACCACTACCACT
Organism: Mycena polygramma; assembly: GCA_029449255.1. Classification (NCBI taxonomy): domain Eukaryota; kingdom Fungi; phylum Basidiomycota; class Agaricomycetes; order Agaricales; family Mycenaceae; genus Mycena; species Mycena polygramma. Next base: position 3,929,717 of record JARKID010000001.1, on the reverse strand, counting down.
ACCCTACCCTACCCTACCCTACTGCTACCCTTCCCCAGCCAGCGAGCGAGCCAGACACACAGACAGACACAAAGACAGACAGCGATTTGAATTTACCGAGACTTTATTAGAATTTCCTTTACCTATAGCTACAGACAGACAACGACTTTTTTTTTCTTTTTTTTGGTTTATAGTTCGTTATACGTTATAGTTAGCGCTTAGCCTTAGGGGGGCAGGCAGAAGGGAGGAGGGGCGTGCCTCGCCGTGTAATTTACGAATGATGAACTGACTTGACTAATTGTGAGGGAGGGGATGTGGTGGTATCGCCGTAGAACGCTTGGAAGAAATAGAGTCAGTACCCGATGCTGACGTCCAGACTCCGAACGTAGGGAGACACATACCTAGCGTTGCCTGAAGTCCCGGTTCATAGGCACGGCCAATAACGAGTCCACGCATGCATCCACGTCGACCTTCGCGAGGAAATTCTCAATTGAGGCTTAGCAGACATAACTGCGTGCGTGCGTCTGCGTGCGTACCTCTGCGTTGAAGAGATTTACCGACGCCAGTGTTGGGAAAACGATGGTGTTGATGGTTCGACGCCGGGATGGCTTGAGCATGCGAGGAGAAGAGGGCTCAAGAAGGAGTGAATGGAGGGAGCAAATGGAGGTCGAACTCATCCTCCAAGCGCCGACACTCGGAGTGTCGATACGGGGCGGCTGCTGCTTGTAGGCCAACTGAAACCCGAAGACTAGGGTCATACAAGTGGGCGGAAGCTCGGGTCGCGGAAAAGGGCAAACTGTGCCGTCTGCCCAACATACAGATCCATGCCTTCTGCCTGTAGTCGCTGAAACTCGGTATGCAATGTTATAGGCTCATCAAACTCGAGGTCGATGTTGAAATGCCCCAACCGAAAAGACTGCAGGCGTGTCGATCCAACGGCGCCGCATCTTGAGCAGAGCATCTGTACCACAGCGGACGCGCTTGGCAGGCGCGACGTCTCGTAGGCGTAGGGGAAAACCGTGTAGAACGATACCAATTTTGGGAGGAAATCGGCAGGTCCTGAGAAGTGGGTAAATACTGTGTTTGCATCGACAAGGAAGTGATTTGGCCGAAACGTAAGTTTGAGATGTACGAGTGAAGGTGTCGCTTTCAGGCACTCGATCAACGCGTCCGACGTCGTTGGCACGCCTGCCAAAATCAGCGCGTGGAGTTGACAAGAAGATCGGGATATGAAAGAAAGGAATGGTGACATGTCTGTTGTGGGGATTGTAAAGTAGAAGGGGAATTTGAGTGTGAGGCTTTGCAGACCATGGATTTTTAAGCAATCAAGGACAGGCATGACATTGCGAGTCATAACGGAATTTTGGTAAACCGGACCAAGCTCTAAGCGTTGGAGACAGCTGTGGTGTAGAACGGAAAGGGGTAGAGCAGATGGGTCGACGTCGACTTGTGAATTGCCATCGAGCAAGTTGGAGCAGTCGCGAAGGATTCCTAGCAAAGAAGGAATGGGCACATTATCGCAACGTAGTTTAGTTAGCTGGCTCCATGGGAGTTGCAATCGTGGGCTATGTCGACCGATCGTGACTTCGCGAAGCTTGGGTGCTTCACAGAAGGAAATGGAGAGATTGTCGAGGACAACGAAGATATCCAACTTCTCCAGTGAAGGGAACCTCATTTCAGCAGGAGAAATGAAGCGGGCCCAGGCGTCTCCGATATTGATCTCGATTTGCTGCCACTGTCGCGACAGTCCGACGATGCTTTTGAGCAGCGAATCCACGAGGCCCGCATCGACGCTCCTATCCTCTTGCAAGGGTAAGGATAGCGAGAGGGGGGTATCACCCGCCCTGGAAAGCCACGTCTCGTACAAGCCCGTCTCGTATGCTGCTCTTAGATCGAAGTCGATGAATAAGGAGCTCCACAGTCTCGGTGTAGATATCGCAACCTCTCTCCATCGTCGACATATGCCACAAAGTACGAGAGGCGCAGTGGCGAGGTCGGGGGATACGAAGTCATCGCCGGGGAGACAGTGAACGAATATCTCCGCTAAAATTTCGGTTGGCACTCTTGGGCCGTGTCGAATGAAAGGCGCAAATTGGAGGCGACCATCTTTGCCAACGACCAGTATGCTTTGAGCTCGGAAGTCAGCCTCTCGATTCGAAAGCGGACCAAGTTTGGGCCCAAGCGTCCGCGACATTCAATTTATGCAGCAATGATTATTAGACGTTATTAGCAACTTTCGCCGAAAACTTTGCTCAGCCTCTCATTGGCTGCTCCACAGCTCTCGACCAATCAGCGGCTGAGCAAAGTTTCGGCTAAAATCTGCTACTTAATAACCTCTAATATGCTAGACGCATCGCGTCAGTTTCGAAACTTGACTCTTGACTACAGGCGCGGACCGTCGCTTACTGAATGGAACCAATACCGGATTTTGCCGCCCGCGTGTCTCTGGGAAGGACTGAGCAGCAACAGTTGCAGAAGAGCTAGTACTATCGAGAAGAGCAAGACGGTAAGTTAACCTAAGGCTCCAAGCATTTTCACTTACAACCGTTTGTAAACGGTTAAACCGTTTATATTTACCGTTTAGTTTACGAGCTCCTGCAAACGGTAAACAAACGGTTTAAAAACGGTGTAAATGGTTGATTATTTCTACCAAGACTGACCTCCCTTGCAAGGCAAATCTCGCCTCCTCTTGAAGACTAGGCTCACTCACGATTATACAATCTGCCCCAAGGGATCACTATCTTGGATGTGATTGGGTCAGCCGCCCGCCAGCCGCCGGCCACCAGGCGGGATCTTCCTAATGGGGCAGTGTTGATGCGCTCGGCTGCGCGAGGCGGGCTCGATTCGAGCCGTGTAACCTTGATATATGCACATTAAGCTTTTATTTGGATGGCATCCCCATGGAATCCAATGGTAGATATTCCCGTTGAATTGCCCTGAACGGGCAGAGCCTGGACACCTGGGTGCAGTGCTTGGTGCAGTGCAAAAACAAACGTTGTACTAACGGATTGCTGACGGACACATTTTTTTTTTGTGGTGTATAGCGTGTGGTTTTGAGGGCTACCGCAGACGGTGGACCGGTACTAGTAGATAAAATGGAATCAAAGTCAAATCAAAGTAATCAAAACAACGTCCGAGCTGAGTCAATAACTTGAATTCAGAATTGTATCGAGCGCGCGCCCTCCGTCGCCGACCTTTGGTCGCTCCTCCGGGCACGCAATCGGAATGGCAACCAAAAAGTACAAACAACGTTGAACGCAGACCCAGAAGCCGCAGAGTACCAGGACGATCACTGACACATTTGCAAGTCGCGACTGAACCGACGTAGTCCGAAATTTTCCGGGTTAAGAAACGCGGATATCGCGTGTTTTTTGTATTTATTACAGGAAGGGCAAGGAAGTATGGGAAGGGCTCTGTTTTGTAACTGAAACATCAGTGCCCTAAAACAAAGCTCAGTAGCACGCAAATCGCAATTACTCTAAACCAGGATATATAACATACAGACCCATTTCGGGCGGAAAAAAAGACGCGCGGGCTATGCTTAGAATTATCTCGCAGTAACCTTAGAATTATAGCAGTCCTGGTTACCATATACGGTCATGCACCCTTAAGCTTGCAAAGAAACGACGAGAAGGCTGTGCCGAAGGCAGTGGTCTGTAATTATTCCGCGTTAATCAGAGTTACATAGCAGTCTTCATGTCCATATATGGTACAAGTGCATGTCCCTAACACCTGGAACACTGCCTACTGCATCCAGAATGCACGTACCAATGGTAGGCGATTATTACCTCCCAAAGAACCATTTATAAACGCTTATAACCCGTTATAAACTGTTTACGAACCGTTTTCGTTTAGTTTACGGGAATCCGTAAACGAAAACTAAACGGTTGGAGCCTTAAGTTAACCTAAGCCGGGCCAAACAACGCGCCCACGTGCTACAAGGTGCAGCGCGATGTGATGCCACGACGCGCCGTTTCGTTGGCGGCAAAGGTTCTGAGGCTACATTCAGCGGATGTGCCAGCCATTCACGTATATGACACCACCCACCGTGCGGCCAAGTGGAGTGGGCAATGCATTTGAAGTTGTAACCTACTTGCTTTCTTTAGGAGAGCTCTTCTGCCTTCTGCCCATATCCTCAATCGTGCTACACTGCTACCCCTGTTCGGAGGTACTCGATGCATCTCACTTGTGATTTGAAGAGGTTACTGTATTTTAAAGAGCTTTGTTCGACTACGAGTGCCTATACCGTTATTTATCCTGAGGCTAATTATCCGTTCAATACTCAGACTACTAGCACTTCCAGCCCCCTCCTGTCAGTGAGTACCAGCCGACTCGAAAAAGACTAGACAGTCTGGTGCTGTAGACGAATGCCCATCTCCCGCGCCAGCCACAGCGCCAGTCTCCCCTATGGACACGTGGTGAATGGAGATAACCGAGTCATAATGTTCAACACCCAGAATGGCTGGAGTTGGTCCGCAGACTGAAACCGAGTCGATGTCGCCCTCGTCATATTTACCCACCGTTAAGACAAGGACGGCCTATAATGCCAATACAAGTCCATGCCCTCCGCCTGCAATCGATGACACTCGGAATGCGACGTTATGGCCATGTCGAACTCGAGGGCAGCGCGGTGATGGCCCAGTCGGAACGACTGCAGGCGCGTCTTTCCTACGGCAGCCCATCTTGAGCAGAGCATCTGAACAACGACAGACACCGTCGGCATGCGCAACATGTCGTATTCATAGGGGAAATACACGCGGAACGATTCCAATTTTGGGAGGCAATCGCCCGGTTCTGAAAAGGGGGCGAATATTGCGTCCGCATCGACGGGAGGGTGAGTTGACCTGAGCGTGAGCTCGAGATGGACGAGTGAAGGTGTCGCTTTCAGGCACTCGATCAAGCCGTCCGATGTCGTTGGCAACGATACCAAATCCAATGCGTGGAGTTGGCAAGAAGATCGGAACATGAAAGCAAGGTATGGCGATATATCCATTAGCGGTATCCTGCGGCTGCGCTCCGGAAATTTGAGTGTGAGGCTTTGCAGACCAGGGATCTTCATGCAATTGAGGATAGGCAAGTAATTGCCAGTCGGACCAGGATCAGGATCATTGATAGTCCCGCCCAGTTCCAAACGTTGAAGACGACTGTGTTCGAGCATGGAAACGGGTAAAGCGGACGGATCGCCTTCAACGCGGAAAGTGCAATCGAGCAGACTTGGGGAGTCGCGAAGGATTTCGAGACAGAGAGAAATTGGCACTTCATTATAATCTAATTTGGTTAGCTGGTGCCATGGCAGTTGCACCTGCGGGCTGTACTGGCAGATCGAGACGTCGCGCAGCTTCGGTGCTTCACAGAAGGAGATGGGGAAATCATCGAGGACGAAGATATTCAACTTCTCCAGTAAAGGGTACCCCGTTTCAACAGGAGGGATGAAGCTGGCCACGGTACTTCCCATGTCGACCTCGATTTCCCGCCATTGTCGCGACATTCCGACGATGGTTTTGAGCGGCGAATCAACGACACCCGAAAGGGAGTCGTCCTCGTTTTGTAAGTATAGCGAAAGCGGGGTAGCACCCGCCCGGGAAAGCCACATCTGGTAGAAGTCCGTCTCGTATGCTCCTCTTTTGTGCATTAAATCGAAGTCGATATGCAAGGCGCTCCACAATCTCGGTGTGGATATCGCAACCTCTCTCCATCGCCGACATATCCCACAAAGTATGAGAGGCGCATCGGCGAGATCAGGGGTTGTGAAAGGTCGTCTGCCATCGGGCAGGCAATGAATGAATATCTCCGCTAAAATCTCGGTTGGCACTTTTGGGCCGTGTCGAATGAAAGGCGCAGCTTGGAGGCGACCCTCGTTGCCAACGACCAGTATGTTTTGCGCTTGATATTCGTATTCGGCCTCTCGATTTGAGAGAGGACCAAGTTCGGGCGCAAGCATCCACGACATGATTGTGCTACACGCAGTGGCATCGAGTCAGTTCGATATGTACCTCAGTTGGCGCGGACGCTCACTTAGTCGGCCCAATACTGGATATTGGCTGACGCTTGGGCAAACCTTCCTGGTACGGAGTGAAGTTTGAACAGCAAGAGTTGAGAGGAGGAGAGAGCACACCCACAAGCTGGCGCGGCCACGTGCTCCGAGTCCAAGGCACCATTGCGATGCGAGGCCACGACGCGCCGATTCATTGGCGGAAAAGGTTCTGAGGCTACATTCAGCGTATATGCCAGCCATCTATGACACCACCCACCGTGTCGGCCAAGTGGAGTGGGCGATGCATTTGAAGTTCTACTTGCTTTCTTTAGGAGAGCTTGTCTGCCTTCTGCCCGTATCCTCAATCGCGCGACCTGCTTCGCTACACCATATACACATACACACGTATTACAAGTTTCTTTCCTTTGCAATACATTCGAAACTACTTCCCGCCCTCCTTGACGTCCCCGATTTCGTAGAGGTACGTCCCGAGGAGTTTCGTCCCTTGGATGAAGTTGCTCTTATCCAGCTTCTCGTTCGTAGAGTGTGCTCCATCATCCCCCCTGCCCATCGGCAGCAGCAGCACATTCACGCCCAGCGTCTCCGCAAAGGTGAGCGTGACGGGGATCGAGCCGCCCTCGCGCGTGAGGTCGGGCTTCTGCTTGTACACGGCCTCCGTCGCCTTCATCGCCGCAGTGTAGTTCCAGTGCTTCCAGTCCGCGACCCAGGGCTTGCCGGAGTGGAGAAGCTCGATTTCCATCTTATTCTTGCTCCCCAGCTTCGCAAACTCGCTCTCGAGGTACGACACCACGAGCGGCTCGACCGCGGCGGGCGTCTGCGGGGGGACGAGTCGAATACTAAACTTGCCCCCGACCTTGGCCGGGATCACCGTCTTGGCGCCCGGCCCCGCGAACGCGCCCTCGATGCCGTGCAGCGAGAGCGACGGGAGGCGCATGCGGCCCATGAGGACTTGTGTCTTATCAGCGCTAAGCGCAATCTGCGCGCCCGCGGCGCCCTCGACGTCCGCAATGCTGTAGTCGAGCTTTTCGTAGATCGCCCGCTCCTCCGCATCCGCGGCGCTGACCATGTCGTCGACGCCAGGAACGAGGATGTTGCCCGCGGGGTCGACCAGGCGGCCCATGAGCGAGATAAGGTCCGTCATGGGCTCGTGCACCGTGCGGCCAAAGACACCCGAATGCAAGTCGCGCCCGGGACCAGAAACGGTGATCTTGAAGTACACAAGGCCGCGCAAGCCGTACGTGAGCGCGGGCGTGCGTGTGTTGAGCCAGTAGTTGTCGCTGATGCAGACACAATCCACGTCCTTGAACCAGCCGTCCTTCTCCCGCACAACCAGCTCATCCAGCCCCTCGCTCCCGTTCTCCTCCATCCCCTCAAAGCAAAACACAAGGTTCACAGGCAAGGGAGTCTGCGTCTCGTGGTGCCACTGCAGCACATTCACCCACCCCAGCACCGGCCCCTTATCGTCGCTGCTCCCCCGCCCTACCAACCTCCCATCGTCGAGCTGCGTCAGTACGAACGGCTCTGAATCCCACCCATCCGACTTGGCGGCAGGCTGAACGTCAAAATGCCCATAGATGAGCACGGTCTTCTTCGCGGGGTCCTCGCCGATCTTCCCGAGGATGGCGGGCGGGAGGGGGAGCGTCTGCCCGTCCATTACGTGCGTGCCGAGGTCGACCTGCTTGGTGGTGACGCCGACGGCGCGCAACTGGCCGTTGAGCCAGTCGGACATCTCGAAGACGTGGTCGCGGAAGGCGGGGTCGCCCGAGATGGAAGCGATGCCCACGGCGGAGGCCAGCCGCGCAATGAAGGCGTCCGTCTGGGTGTCGATGTAGGTGAGCAGCTCTGCTGGGGCGGGCATGATCGTGGTGAGAGAGATCAGATAATGGACGTTGCCTAATTGGGGGTGGTGCCATATTGGGCGACTTTCTCACGGGGGTCAAAGCGCGGGTTAGCATCCATTGTGGGCGCGAGCTGTTTGACACGATAGGCCTCGTCCATATTCATCAAGCGTGACGTCACCCGGCCATTTCAGAATAAAAATTGTCGTTCTCAACAACAAGGAAGAAATTGGGAATTTTGGCTCGGCAATCTCTGCTAAACATGCCAAAGAGACTGCTGTCCAAGTTTCACTCACCCAGGAAATAATCGCCAGATGTGGTGTACGGCACACCGCCAGCTCGCTTGAGATTCCTTCGCCGACTCGCAGCAGCTCGGTATTCCACTCCCCGCGTCACCCAGATACTGGAAGTCGGACAAGGAAACATGGATCACATCCTGCGTGTATGTGATCCCGATCATTGCCCCAAGTACAAGTCCATGCCCTCCGCCTGCAATCGTTGATACTCGGGATGTGATTTTATGGTCTCGTCAAACTCGAGGTCATAATGAAAATGCTCCAGTCGGAAAGACTGCAGGCGTGCCGTTCCGACTCCCGCCCATCTTGCGCAGAGCATCTGAACCACGACAGACACAGTTGGCATGCACAAGATGTCGTATTCGAAGGGAAAGGTTGTGAAGGGATAGGCTGCGTGGAAGGACTCCAATTTTGGGAGGAAATCGACCGCTTTTGAGAAATGGGTTAATAGCTCGTCTGCATCGACGAGAAGAGGAGTCGGAGTGAGCGTGACCTGGAGATACACCAATGAAGGTGTCGCTTTCAGGCATTCGACCAAGGTGTGCGACGATGCTTGCATGTATGCCAAGTTCAAGGTGCGGAGTTGGCAAGAAGATCCGGATATGAAGGAAAGGAATAGTGATATGTCTGCTGGAAAGGTCGATGTGCCGTCGGAGAATTCGAGTGTGAGGTCTTGTAAACCAGGAGTTTCTAAGCAATGGAGAAAAGCCATGATATTTCCAGGCGTACCCGCGTCGTCGTAGGACGCACTTAGCTCTAAGCGTCGGAGACAACCGTGTTGTAGGATGGGAACGGGTAGAGCGGATGGATCGCCTCGAACTTCGAAATTCCCATCAAGCAGATTCGAGGAGTCGCGGAGAATCTGGAGACAAGAAGAAACGGGGACTTCACAGCAAGATATTTTGGTAAGCTGGTGCCATGGGAGTTTCAATCCTTGACTATGTCGACAGATCGTGACTTCGCGAAGCTTCGGTGCTTCACAGAAGGAAATGGAGAGATCGGTGAAGACAGCCATGATATCCAGCCTCTCCAGTAAAGGGAACTTGTTTTCGGCGGGAGAAATGAAGTTGGCCAAGGCATCTCCCATGTCGACCTCGATCTGCCGCCACTGTCGCGACAGTCCGACAATGCCTTTGAGCAGCGAGTCAACGAGACCCACAGAGACGTCCCCCTCGTTTTGTAGAAATAGTGAGAGGGGAGTACCACCAGCTCTCGAAAGCCACATTTTGTAGAATCCCGTCTCGTATACTCTTCTTTTGAGCATTAGATCGAAGTCGATACGCAAGGAGCTCCATAGTCTCGGTGTGGATATCGCAACTTCTCTCCATCGTCGACATATGCCGCAGAGTATGAGAGGCGCAGTGGCGACATCTGGGACCACGTAGTCATGGTCGTCGGGCAGGCAATGGAAGAATATCTCCGCTAAAATTTCGGTCGGCACTGTTGGGCCGTGTCGAACGAACGGTGCAAATTGGAGGCCACCATCCTTGCCGACGACCAGTATGTTTTGGGCTCGGAAGTCGGCCTCTCGATTAGAGAGGGGATAAACTTTGGGGCCGAGTGTCCCTACCATTGGCTACACGCATCGGAGGGTCAGTTTCGATGCCTACATACATGGTGTGAGTTGGCACGGACCTTCGCTCACTGATACTGAGTTTTGGCCGCGCAAGCGTGTTTCGGTATGGAGTGCAATAATGAACAGCGGCGGGAACAAAACTTGAAGGAAGGAAAGTCTAAAAAGAGCACAGCCACTCAGAGTAGAATTCACTTCCACATAGTTCAAACCCGGGGGCTGAAGATACCTACAGTTACAAAGTACATCCACTGGCAAACAGAAAAGAAGTCGAGATTACAACAAGCTCGCTGCAACGACGAGGGATCGTCCAACTAAACGACCGTGATAGTCGGCACCACCGTGAAAGGATCGTCGAGTTCTCCCATTCCAACGCTAACGAGAGGCGGCTCTCTCAAACCCATGAGTGCACGCGCCTGCACCTCCCACACTCTACGACTCAAATCAATGAGCCGATCCAAATTCTTTGCCTGACGCACGTCCATCGTGCTGATGATGAAGTCCAGGTCCTCCTCATTAAGCTCACGACCCGCACCATCCGCGCCGCCGATCGCCAAATCGACCCACAACTCTTTGAAAGAGTCGATGAGCCCGGCCATCCGCGCGGCGCCGCGGCCCTCCCCGACGCCTTTCACGACTGCGTAAAAGGTGCCACGGGTCGCGTGCATGTACCGCGGCTTGAAGGTCTCTAGGCTCACAGAGAGAACATCGAGCATGTGCAACAACTTCGCGGTATTCACCTGCTCGGCATCCGCGAGCTTGATGACGAGCGTCCCGCCTTTCTTCGCAGCCTGCAAGCCGATTATGATCTGCGAGACGAGGAGACGGTCCCAGTCTCCAGGCCGCGCGGAGGGCTCGCGGCGCAGCGGGTGGCCGTCGAGGAGGACGACATCGAAGCGCTTGTTGGTGTCGAATGGGAGCGAGTGCATGACCTTCTTGTCGGGCGTGACGGAAGGGGGGAGTGGACCGAGACGGTAGTAGGTGAGGTCCGCGTAATGGATTTTGAATCTAGAACGATGCCGGTCTTCGAGAAGAAATCTGTGCCCGCCGTTCTCGATTTCCGAGGAGATCCCAAGGCCCTGGGCGCTGGGGTTCTTGCTCAGGATGTAAGAGGTAAATCCTCCAGGGCAGCATCTGAACGACGGCGTCAGTCTGGCGCGCAAATATAAGTGATATTGAATATTCACCCCAGGTCGAGGAATTTCAGCGCGCCTTTGCGAGGAATGCAAGCAGTCTGTCCGTCCATTTCCTTGAAGACAGCTTTCATCTTGGAAAACCAGTAGCTGTTCTTTCTGGCCGACGCATTTTCTGCTACCTTCTTCTCGTGTTCAGGGTAGATGTCGCGTTCTGTATCCTTGCTCCCCTGTGTCACAGTCGTCAGTAGGTGTGTGGTACGTCCGATAACCTGGTCGTACTTGGTCCCTGACATCCACGAGCGTTTGCAGTTCATCGGCCCCACGAGCGACAAGTTCCTCCGTTAGACCGTGAGGCAGACATACGTCGGACCATCCGCAGATGGCCGATGGCGAGGTGGACGGATAAGCGGAGCTGTAAGGTGAAGAGTCGGTGCTGTAGGTGGAGGGGGAGCTGGACGGGGAGCGTGAATGGTACGGAGAAGCGCAGGGTGAAGTGGTGGGGGTAGCCATCGAGGGTGAAGGTGAAAGGTGACTCAAGGGAATCGATTGGTGCCAGCGAGCTTATAGAGGAGCCAGAGTAGGTTACACATAATAGTGGCCAGTTAGAAGAAGCAGGCTAAAGCGTCCCACGAGGAATGTATGTATGAGGCTGAATGACCCTTCGAAAACGCGGAAAATCCACGTTGGAAATCCGGACAGTGTAAGCGGGTAGACTACCCCAGCCGTAGAGCGTTCGCTAGTTTGAGCAGCCGCAGTGGAGGTGGAACATCCGTGACCGCGACGAACCACGCTAATCAAGTAAGTTATAGTAGTGTACCCGTCTATCGCGTTTGAATGATAATCCTAAGAAGTCCAAGTTCGTTCGGTTTGGAAGGTACGGTCCCTGAACATACCATTAAACCCTTCAGCCAAGACTTTGTACGAGTGGGACCGCACTCAGCAGAGCACGTCAACGATGATGCCCAGCGATCGATACATAACATCTCAACTGCTAGCGGAGGTAGAGGCTCAGAGCTATGACATTCGCCGGTGGTTATTGAGAGTCTTGGGAGGCCAGCAATTGAAGGTCAAAGTTGCGGTCAACTTAGCAGGGTGACGGTCAAAAGCAAGGTCAAAGAAGGTCAAAGTCTTGAAGATGTGTCAGCGAGCCAAAATTGGCTCGACCCCAAATTCGGAATTCTTCCAGAAGGTCGAGCCCATGGGTCGGCTTAAGTTAAACAAGTTAGCAGTGCGTGCGATACATAAAATACATGGCCCGGAGTAGTAGTAATAACAGAATACAATCAGCGTCTTAACGATCTCGTCGAATGCCGCTTCGTCCCCATCTCCTTATTTCGGAGTTCCGTTTCTTTCATCGCCTTATTCTTGAGCTCGGTTTCTTTCCTCGCCCTGAGGCGCTTCACATCGAACACCCAGTCCGTCTGGTGCAACTCCTCCACCCCGAACTGGTGTATCGTCTCCTCCTCGTCGTCCGACAGCAGAGCCATAGATGTGCGCTTCCCCGCGCGCCACGCGTTGATCTGAATGAGCAACTCCGGCAGGAGCACGTTCAGACAGTACTGCAGAAACGGTGATATCAGTTTGCGGGAGGGGAGAGGAGAAGAGATGGGGCCGGCGCACGTCATGCTTCTCGAAAGTGGAGAGATCCTCGTACGCCTCGCATCCGGTTTGGCGGGGCGGCTTCTGCGCGGACACCAGCACGGAGACGTCGGACGCCTCAGACAGAACGGAGGCGGTGTCGAATACATCTCCAACGTCGGGATCGGCCAAAGGCACGGGCTCCTCCCGGGAAGGCATCGGTTCGTCTTGCAGGTCGATCTCCTCCACCTAGCATAGCGCTTCAATACCTGACCGGGTGAAATAGACGGAATATATATACCTCCATAGAAACATCGCTCGTAATACTGAATGAGGAAGAAGGAGGCAGTACAGGCGGTGAGGAGGGCGCGTCCTCTTGCACGGTTGTGCTCGGGGACGGTGGATTACACAGTCTCTCCTGAATAGAAGTTGAGCGGACTTGAGCAGGTGTTGATGATGCACACGTACCTGCGTTGAGAGGACATCAATCATTTTGGTCTCTTGCATCTGGATGAACGGAAGTAAGTACATAGACATTCTCAAGGGGGTCCAATCCATACCTGGTCGTCGAGTTTTGCGGTAGTGGGGAGGAGAACTTGAGCGTCAACAGATGACTCGACCACCGTCCGAGGCGACGCAGAAGCGTCCGAGTCGAGGATAGTTAGTGCTTGATTACTTTCTGGACTCTCGATTCCGACGTCCTCCCCAACGACCGCTCCATCGATAGCGTCGGAGACAATACGCACTTCAGCGCTCTCTCGATTCGCGGTGCCATCCTCCTCCCCAACGACTCCATCGCCGGATATCTGCGTCTCTATCGCAACCTCCTCGACATTGACCTCAGACTGCTCCGCTTCCTGCTCTTGCACCACGACTTTAGCAGCGTCCCGTAAACACCACTCCTCAAGACAATCCTTGAACTCCTCGACGTCTCTGGGATTCATCATGCCCCGCAAACTTGCGTTCTTCACGACGGAGTTCTGGCTAGCCCCTCCCGCAATATACCCGCGGTGCATCTCCCGCGCGGGGGAATACTCGTCGCGCAAGATCGCCTGCAGCACAGGTTTCGTGTAAACGAACTGGTTGCGCACGCTGAGCTCCCGAAACACCTCCAGGCTCGGCGGGGGATCGAGGGGTTCAGGGCTGGGGCCGCGTGGCTTCTTCGGCGCGTCCGGCTCGTCTGTGTCGTTGACGACGTCTTCGTAAGCGCTCTCGAACACCCCGAGCGGACAGGTGCCGAAGCCGTCCTCCTCCATTGAGTAGAAGTTGGCACGCTCAACGAAACCCTCCGTTTGGTCTATCCACTGCACCTTGTACAGCGGAAGCTTTGAGGGGTTCGGAGGCGGAATGTATGCCAGTATTCGAGCAGGCCAATAATGCTTGCTTGTCTTCTTTTCTCGTGCCAGAATCTGTTCGCCGGGAATCTGAAGGGAGTCGTCGGAGTCGGGAGGAATCCACGGCTCGAGACTGGCCGCGCGCAACTTCGGGATTTTGGGCTTCGAAACCGACTTTTCTAGCGGTGCGCCGCCATACGGTGGCAGGTCACAGACGCTGTTCAAGAACTCGACAGAGGGGATCTCGTTTTGTTTGTAGCAATGGACCGCTTCCGTTCGAGCAGTGGCCCATTTCGCTTCGAGGTCCGCCCTGTCGAGTTTTTGGCGCTTTTTTGGTGAAGCAGTATCACTCTTCGGAGCGGCGGGTTCATAAGTGGGCGCTGGGAAACGGAGTTTCTCGTCGGCGGCGAACGGCAGGATGCGACCGCCACGGGGAACACTGATCGTGTCGACATCGGACGCGCGAACGTTGGATGCGCGAATGGTGCCAAACAGCTGTACTCGGCGACAAGAATCCTCTGTGGACACAGCCTGTGCAATTTTTAGTCCCGCATGAAGGATGTACATCAAACACACCAGGCCGGGCCACCAAATTTGCTCGACTCCATCATCTTCGTCCTCGGGCGGCACCACCTCCCCATTCAAGTCCACTAGGACCCATACTACATGTGAGTCTTGGTCAAGATCCGCATCCGGTAGCTGCCCCGACGAAACTGCTTTCGATTTGGGGCTCGGCGACGCCCTGGGAGTTGAGAGCGAGGTGAGGTCGGAGCCCCCGCCGTCCGACCGGCGCGAATCCGAAGATATGGGGCGTTTTCGAGACCCAGTGCGAGGAGGGGCACTCTTCGAGAGACCTGCAGACCGTTTGGCGGAGGTTGCGCCTGGTTCTTTTAGATTCGGCCGGCTCCTTGTACGCTTCGCAGGTCGAGCTGGGGTGGAAATGTCGTCGACTTTGACGGGGGAGGACATTAGCTGTGCCTCGAACTTTGTCGACGCCTTCTTCGCTGCCTGCCGCGGCGCACGGGCGCCAAGGGACGCTGTGGACATGGTGGTTCCGCTCAACGTCCGACGCGTTGTTTGGTCACGCGTGCACACAAACATCACGCCTAGAACCAGCGTCCAATTCATTCTAGCTACAAAAATATACAGCGCAGCAAGTTCTCAGTGTAAAGTTCTCGATCGATAATACAAGTATCCAGAAAGGCAATCTTCAAGCTTAACGAGAATTTGGAGGTCCAATCCGATAATTCCATGCTTCGGCAACAGCGTGCATGCCCATTTCATCACAGCGAGGAAGATGGATATATATGCGACTGATAGACTTTGGAGAGAAACGGTGTACTACGGCGGAGACGAAGCGATCGAGTCGACGGAGAAGATCTTGGATAACCAAAAGCAAAGCGAAATCAAATGTCGGCGTCAACTGAGCGCAGACTCCAGCAGCATTGGGAGAAACGCAACTCGGCCATTAGAAGGCATCCATGCGCGACTCCTCTTCAGCATATACTATCATTCCTTCCGCAACCACTCGAACTCCGCATGATTAGCGGTGATATGTTCGCTGACCGTGAAGTCGTAAGGATGCGCCAGTCGAATATGCGGGTAGTTCCGACCGCGGCCCATCTCCAGCTTTGGGAGGAATTCGGATAGCCCGGCGAGCTGGGTGAATATGGCCCCCACGTCAAATGCAGGGGGGTTGAGCTTGAGGACCACGAGAGAAGGCGTCGCTTTCAGATAAAAAAGAGTATGGAGGCGCCACTGTACTACGTGTCCGGCTCGCCCATGACCAAGGTGTGAAAGTTTGGGAAGACCAGCTCCTCCTCGACAGTCTTGCGGATCACATCCTGGATGAAGCGCTCGACGCGCGTAACGTTTTTCAAGACATGCTTGTCTGTTTGGCCGATCTCGCTTTCGAGGTATATCGAGGGGAGGAGGCGCTGGCCGACCGGCAATGGTTTGGACGAGCGCGGGTAGGCGCCGGACATGGGCGAGGCGATGACGTCCGGGTCGACGTCCGACGGAGAACTGTCGAGGGAATCGCGCTTGCGGCGGTTCCCGCCCGCCGCGGGGCCGTACGGGTCGAGGTCGTCGAGGATGCAGAGGTGCACGCGCTTGCGCTCGCCCTCGTACGCCACGGCGACCTCGCCCGTGAAGATGAGCCCGGTGACGGAGAGCTTGATGGGGAGCGACATGAATATCGGCGAGGGGTAATTGATGAGGAGGGAGGTGGTGAGCGTTATGCACAGGTCGGAGGGCCAGTGGATGTGCAGGTGCAGCTGCAGATGTGGATGCGCGTTGGGGGGCGGGGCGGCGGGGTCGGGCGAGGCGTGTGAGGGGTCGGTGTTGGCTTCCCGCGTTGAGGGGCTGTCGAGGGACGGCTCGCGGCTGGGTGCACGGGGAATGGGGACAGATAGTGGTGGCGCAAGAGGACTGCGATACATCGGTGAATTGGGCCACGCAGAATAGACTGGCCCGAGATTCGGAAGGCTGCTCATGCCGCCGTTCCACATATCAGGCGACGCGTGAAGAGACGGAGTGGAAGAAAACATGTCCACCGTGCCAGGCCGGCCGTACCGGATGTGCGGAGGGAGATGGTGGTAGCCGAGTGCTTCCTCTCGACCTGCAGCCCTGCGGGACACCCATTCGAACCCGTCGTCATCCTCAGCACCCTCGGTGACCTTTACAGGCTCCCCGCCAGATTCGGATTCATCGTCTTCGAGGAAATCGCGGTATATGTCGCGCAAGTCCACTAGTTCCACGTCTGGAGAAGCAGAGCCAAAGTCCAGCGATGTGACCTCTACTGGGCCTATGAAGGAGGGTCGCGGTGTGCTTGCTAGCTGTCTGTTGAGAAGTTCGACTAGTAAGGAGGACAAGGAGGCATCCAGCTTGCCCCAGTCGAGGTCAATTGACATGGAAGATTGACAGCAAGTTGCGAACCAAACAACGCCCGTGCCCTAAATAGGAAATCCGACAATTGCCAGGGCGGCCAGGCTGATCCAGCTGTTCTGTCCAGACGTCCCAGTCGTCTGCTGCTCATCTACGTTTATTGCGGGAAATAGGCGTAAGGAATATATATTTCCACAATTAATACATGCCTTTTACAAAGCAGCCGTAATCCATAGATTGTTTGGGTCCGATGTACAAGTCCATTCCCTCAGCCTCCAACCGCTGAAACTCGGGGTCCGATGATACAGCCTTCTGAAACGCCGGCTCAACGTACGAATGCGCCAGTTGAAAAGATTTCAGCCGAGTAATTCCGACCGCGTTCCACCTCCAGCTGAGCATTCCGACGAGGGTCGACGCTGTTACGCGCGGAAGTTGCCAGGGGGAGGAAGATATCGATCCGGGGAAGATTATGTGGAGCAGCTCCAATTTGGGGAGGAAACTGCACTCCTGTACATAAGCTGAGCAAATATGGCGTTCATGCTGCTGATAAAGGGCGAGGGCTCGAACTTCAATGAGACGAGCGCAGTCGTTACTTTGAGACACTGGATCAAGTCGATTTTTGTAGCTGGCAGGTATGACAACCCCAATGTGTGGAGATGAGCGGAAGATCGGGATAGGAAAGATATAAAGGGCGATATATCTGCAGTGGGGCTGTCCCCTGGAAACCCCATTGTGAAGCTTTCCAGACCATGGATTTTTAGACAGCTAAGAATTGGCATGGGATTGTACGCCGTGCTCTCGTCATCCTCGAAAATTGCTCCGAGGGCTAAGGATTGGAGGTAACGGTGATGCAAAATGGAGGTCGGCAGAGTCGAAGGATTTCCTCGCACTATGAAACTGCCCTGTGAGAGGTTCGGACAGTCGCGGAGGATGTCAAGACACGAGGAAATCTCGATATCATCCGACCGGCATACAGTTAACTGATGCCATGGGACTCGTATTTGCTCGCTGTGCACATAGATCGAGAATTCGCGTAGTTTCGGAGCCTCACGATGCGATAATGAGAGGTCGCCGCGGTGCGTGATGTACAGATTCTCTAGTAAAGGGACGTTCCCGGGCGCTAGGGGAAATACGGTATAGTACAAATCCTCCTCGATATCCAGGTCGATATTCTGCCACTGGCAAGACAACCCGACGATCGTTTTGAGCAGGGACATTATGGGTTCCAAGGGGCCATGCTGCTTCATTCTGTGTTGTATACATATTGTAAGGGGGTGGCGCGCGCCCTCGAGAGCCACATTTGGTAGAATCCCGAATTGACCATCTTCGACTGCGATGTCAAGAAACAAAGAGCTCCAGAGCGTTGGTGTGGATATTGCAACCTCTCTCCATCGACGACATATGCAACACAGGGAGAGCGGGGCAGCGGTTGGGTTGGGAACTTGGTAGGTTACGCCAATGTCGCGTCGTCGGAGACAATGCCAGAATATCTCGGCCAAAATTTCATGTGGGAGTGTCTGGTCGCTTCGGATAAAGGGTGTGAATCGGGGCCTATTGTGTTCATCGATTACTAGGACGGTCTGTGTCCGAAACTCTGTTTCTCGATTCGAGAGCGCACCGAGTGGGAAAGGCGACATGGTGGTTGGCGGTCACGGTTTTTTTGTCAGTGGCGGTGTAGAATTGATGCAGATCTCAAGCTTCAACCGGCGAAATAAACCAGCAAAAATTAAAAGAGGTGTTGTAGGTTCATGTATGTTCCGAAGCAAGAGGAACGAATATTCAGGTCATAGTTCGGGAGAGAGAGGGAGAGTCTCCAGATCAACGAGCAGAAGAAGGCGCCAAATGTCGGCCAAATGGAGTTCGGCGGCACGGCGAGCAACGATCCGCCGGAAGCCTGCTTGCAATCAACCTCAAAGTCCTGGAGAATGGTCGTGGAACCCTGAATAGCCAGCTTTTTCGTGCTGAACTCCCTCGTTGCCGCTGGTACCCGCACTACGGCACAAACCACGACACAATGGTCAGGAACAAGCGCCCATCATACTATGCTCGATCGTGGCTCGACCGCATTTCGACAAGCTTTATGCAAATACGGTAGTGCTTTTTCTGTGTTCTTCGAACTATTCTCGGAAATTACAACCTCATGTATCTAGCTTCGATCTAACGCCCAAATGAAGCGCTGAGGACCTTGCCTTCTACCCTCATCTCACCCCCCAACTCTGCTCAACTGACCCTTACACTCGTATTGCAGCCAGCGTTCTCCAGACCATGCAAAATTTCCGCGAGCGTACGGACCTCACGAAGGTCATAAAGAGTATCCTAGACTCTTATCCTCTCGGGAACGGTATTTTACGCGAATTGCTTCAAAACTCCGATGATGCTTCGGCTACCCAGCAAGTGAGTGATTTTCTTCTGCGTTATTCCAGTCGCTCAATCGAAAATGTAGACCTTTATCTTGGACTTGCGCACTCATCCATCGGAATCGGTGGTTGATCCTGACCTCGTCCCATGCCAAGGCCCTGCGTTACTGGCCATAAATGACACACTGTTTTCGGACTCTGATTGGACAGCAATCAGTACCCTCCATAGCTCCAGCAAAACTACTGATGAGACGTGAAGCCAGCTGTTCATCCTATGCGATCCGTCTCTGACTTCTTCTCAGGAAAGTGGGCAAATTCGGTATCGGCGCGAGAGCTTGCTACCATGTACGTTCTTTCCAACTCCTCGCTCAGTTGCGCAACTGAATCAATCCCAGATCACGGACAATCCGCATTTTCTCTCGGGTCGCAAATTGGTCATATTTGACCCACACGAGAGATTCTGCGGAGTTCTACAAGGCGGAGTCATGGTTGATATTACGGAATGGCACGCGTACCCCGACCAATTCGCTGCCTTCGCCAAATCTCTCGGTCCGGATGATACGGGGTTTTATCCGGGCACGGTCGTGCGTTTACCCCTGCGGACTGTTGAGCAGGCGTCCAAAAGTACGATCAAGCCAAGCGTTGTCGAGCCGTCTGTCATCGAGACGCTCTTCAAAGACTTTGTCGACAAGGAGTTGAGCGTAGTCATGCTCTTTCTCAAGCATATACGCTACATCTGTCTCAAAGTCATCGAGCCAAATGGTCAAGAACGGTTCATCGGGAGTGCCGAAATCCCTGATCTTTCCATTGCGGAGAAGCGCGTGTTTTCTCGCAATACGGGTGCTCGGCAGGAGACCTTCAAATGTGCTATCCACGTAACATCGTCGAACAAATCCACCGTAAAGCAGGCCTGGCGCATTTGCCATGCTGTCCGGAGCACAGAGGAGACCTCCCGTACCATAAGTGGTCAACTCGGTTACAGTGTCGGCTCAAAACTGGCCGACGACAAGTTGTTTTCGCATGTCGCGCTCGCCTTTCCTATCGACGATTCAACCTTCAATTTCAAAGGAAGACTGTTCACCTTACTTCCGTTACCCATTTATCCCCTGGGGTGCGCTCTACCATCGTTGTGTTTGTTTGCAAGAGACTAAATCCACCCCAGCTTTCCCGTGCATATGCACGCTATTCTGGCTCTCACTCAGGACCGTCAGAGCCTCCGCAATCCCGCCGAAACGGGAACAGGCCGCGACTCACGCGAACGGTTCGCAATTTTTTCACCCCTCTTATACCGTTGCATAACTCACATTTAACTAGATTGCTGGTGACGTGGAACCGGGCCATCTTCGATGAATTCCTACCCCCAACGTGGGCAGCCCTCTTGCGCGTTCTGATGGAGGAACGCGAGGTTCAAGATATCTGGTCGGCATGGCCCGCCTTGGATAACGCGGCTGCCAATGGCTCAGACTATTGGGCGGGAATTCTCTCGAACCTGATGAACTGTGTGTTGGATCTGGATCTCCCGATCTTCCCCACGTTTCCGAACGCTGAAAGCCACGTCGCACTGTCGACCGCCCTGGTAGCTTCGGATACTGATGATGTTGCGGTTCTGCGGGCTTTGGCCAATGTCGGGTTGGCTATCGTGAAACTCCCTCCACATCTTCTGAAGGTGATTCCGTCCAGTGCAATAGGTCGGTTATTGCACCCGAGCCGTGTGCGGGATGCCTTGAGAGTACGTGTTTTCCTGAAGAAATATGTGTGGTATTTACATCTCATTTTCAGCTCTGCATTCCCAAACTGGAGGTCGCGACCAAGGAGGAGAAAGATCACATTCTGCGGTACCTTGTAATTCCGCCTGGTGGAGCAATCACCCACGCCATCGGACTGCCGCTCGTTCCTCTCGTTGACGGGACTCGGGTATTTTTATCGCGGTCTCAGAAATATGTGCTGGTCACGCAGCAGGAAGGGGAAGTTTTTGGAGACTCGGGTTGCAACGGCGATCTGATCTCGCTCTCCGATATGCCCTTCGACGTCGCCGCAGTGTTTTGTGCTACCCAACTGCTGGATATCTGTCGTCTCAACAAGACACATGTCAGGGGGTACCTGAACACTGTATTCGGCGGGTTCACTCCAGCTCTCGACGAAGTGTCAGGTGGAACTACAGCGTCCAAAATCGAGTGGCTGGCACGCTTTTGGAAGTGGATGTTTGAGTCGACCTGGGAGGACAAACATGGGCTGTTGCCTGTTGCGAAACATTTCCATCTACTGGCAACTGCCAACGGGACCCTACGCAAGATGGAGAGTTGCATTCTTCGGCGTATCACTGGGCCCAAAGGAGACAGGACCATGAAAGCGTGGAATATTCTCGGGGTTCATTTCTTGCATCCAAGTATTGCGCAATACGACTCTGCATTCTCTCAATTTTCGATAGCTCCCAGCGACATCACATTCCTCATTAGCTCTGTATCATCCCCGGCCATATCTGGTCTCGACTCCGACTCGGCTTTGTTTATACAGGATCATCTCGTTCAATCGCTGGGCTCCCGAAATCCCCCGCGACTTGATCCCCAGAATCTACAGAAATTTATCCAATTGCCCATATTTCCGACTCGCATCCCCATTCCTAAGCCGAAAGGCCGCAAGAACCTGTCCCGGCGTGTAGTCGGGACTGCTTCCGGGTCTTTGATCTACTTGCGCGTCTACGATTCCTGTCCGGTACCTATCACGCACGCAACTTTTTTCGATGTTGGGCCCAAGAGTGGCATTCTCGGCACCTTGATCGACCCCGCGAGAATCAGAAAGGCACTGGATGAGCTCGGCGTCCTCGAGATGTCCGTTGATCACTTGGCGGCTCAACCCACACCTATTCTCGATGCTCTGCTCAGCCGGATAATCCACCGGCTATCAGACTTGTCTCCGTTGGCCAGAACCAAACTTCAACATGTGCCTTTCGTTTCGGTCGTGGGTAGTACCGAACGGGTCGCCCCGTCTAAAGTCATCGATCCCCGATCAGAACTCGCCTCACTATACAGAGACGAGCCCGGGAAGTTGCCCAGTGGCGAATGGGCCAAAGACCCGCACCTCTCGCTGTTAACCTCCCACGGATTTTTCCAAAGGGAAGTGACGGCCGAGATCGTCGCGGAGCGCATCACATTCTTGGGGCGCCATTGGTCTGAGGACAAATATGCATGGATCTTTTCTAAAGCCCAAATATTTCTGGGATTACTGGATAGATCGTGGCCATCCATTCAGCACGTTTCTGGCATAACGTCCAGTCTTCAGAGCAATAAACCGTGGATGCCCGTCCGGCAAGACACCGCTTTGGCTGCACCTGTAACATGTCGGGACAAAGGCGACCGCCGCGACCACACTTACCTATTTGATTTAGTTCTTTCCGTCGTTGATGTTCGGGTACAGCACGAAGCTCTTCGAAAGTCTTTAGGTTGGGATACTATTCCAATGCACATACTGCAGGATCAACTGGGCCGCGCCCTCACTCACGCCAAAAACCGTCCCTATCGACTACATGCACTAATCAAGGAATTTTCGAGGCGCTCCCAAAATCTCTCCGAGGCTGATATCGACGACCTGAAACGCACCGTGTCAGATCAACCATGGATCCCCGTCCGAGAACAACCACCCGAGATTGTCGAAACGAGACACGCATTGCTCCGCGCAGAGTCAAGCCTTCGCGGGCGTTTCAAGACTGTTCCGAGGTCTTTGTTGGACGGACAAGGAAGCATTTTTCTGCAGCAGATGGGGTGCACTGAAAGGTTGGTCTCTTCACTTTCTGGGTTGTGAAATTATTGAGTTGATTTCATAGTCCGTCCTTCGAGACTTTGCTGACCGAGCTCGAATCTCTCGTTGAGCACCAAAATCGAAACCCCCATGTCTGGAAGGAAGCCATGGAGATTTTAAAAGAATTAGCTCCGGCGGGCCGTTCTCAAGATGACTACGAGCGAATCCTCGTCCCTGCGAGGGATGGCATTCTGCACCCCATTCTCCAAGTCTATTTCGTTGATTGTACCTCCGACTATTGTCCTGAAGGATTCCCGGCTCATTCCGCTGTCTCCGAGTCGCTTGCTCGTGAACTCGAAGTTCAATTTCTAAGCTCTCTCGAACTTGACGAAGACGAAGACGAGGAAGATGACTTGCAGATGGGAGAGGACTTTACGAAGCGGGTAGAAGGGGTCCTGAAGGAGCACGACATACAGCACGCTCTAAACGAATTCATGGCCAACGCGATCGACGCCAATGCGAGCAAGTTTTCGGTTACGTTGGACGAGCGAACATTTGAATCGTCAAAAGTTCTTGGACCCGGGCTTGCTGATCTGCAACGGAGACCATCACTGTTCTTGTACAATGATGCAACTTTCAGCGAAACCGACTTCCGTGGTTTGAGACAGGTAGGACAAGGTGGAAAACGCTCAAACCCAGACAGTATCGGACGATACGGTCTTGGTGCATTGTCTCTGTTTCATTTCACGGATGTATGCACTTCATTCTCAACCCTAAATTGTACACTCATATGGAATTTCATCCAGGTGGTTCAAATCGTCTCTGATCAGCATCTTCTAATTCTTGACCCATCCGGGACCCATCTCCCGCCAGTGAAAGGAAGACCAAGGACATCAAGTCTGAAGCGCATTTCGGACGTGGTTCGGTACGGGGCTACACTCATGTAAACCTGCTCATTTACTCAACACCCACGGCAGGCGCTATCCCGACCAACTCACCGTGTTTGATTCTGTCCATGGATTTTCCAGGGATTGTCCATCTTACTCCGGGGTATGCAATATAATTCTCTACGGCATCGGGTGGAGTTTGACTATGATGATGCGCAGACTTTGTTCAGACTTCCTTTACGGGAGAAAGCGAGTGTTCTTTCTTCAACGGTGTTGAAAATGTCGGATTGTCTGAATCTCTTCAACGGTCCCTACTTTGGCTTCGCCCAAGATGCGATGTACTTCACATCTCTGAAACATATTTCAGCAGCCCAGCAGCCTCCGATGGTAGGTTTTCACTGACTTACTTCGCTATACCGCCTTTGAACGGATTTATTTTTTGAAGGGACCCGTATCTCCCCTCTGGCAGGTTGATGCCAATAGAACTGAGAGGTACACTGATCACGAGATCGTCTCCGTCACTGCAATCAGTCGTGATTCCCCAATGTCAACGCAGCATTGGTTGGTTACCAAATCAACCACACCGGTTTCTTCCGTCCCGTTCAACCATGTCCTGGTTGGGATGGGCCTACACGAGAGCAAGGTCGGACTAGTTGTTCGATTGGGGATTCTTTTGGAAGCCACAAGTGCAGATCATAAACCCCAACCAACAGCGGTCCCTCACTTCCTCTTCTCCACGCTTCGTCTTCCCATCCAGACATCAATATCCGCACACATCTCCGCCCCATTCGCCATATCTTCCGACAGACGTCATATCCGTTTTGAGCCTCCGGACCTCGCTGGCAATCGCATCCCTCAAGCGGCATTCAATAATTGGATTCTTGATACTCTCGTACCTCCTCTCTATATTTCTACCATCGGATATGCCGCCACCGCGAGGAGACGTCCTGGTCGTGCACCTAGGAATCCTTTTTCATGGTGGCCTGTGAACGACAAAGACAGCGACGCCATATCGCGAGTTATTGTTCAAGCCTTCTACGCTTCCATCCAGCAGTCATCGGTGCCCATCTGCTACACCGTCACAGCAGAACTGATTGCTCCTATCGACGCAGTGTTTCCGAGTCTCACCAGCATAACCCCGTTCAGAGTTCAGGATGTGTTGAGAAGGCTTGGTGCCCCGAACTTCGTCGAGCCTCCGCACACGATTCACAGGTGTCTTGCACATGATACCGACCAGCTGCATTTTGTTGACCCCTCCTTTGTGCGAGGGGTTCTTGAACCTCGAACCGACAGGTTTGCCACTTTATTCAGCAAGCAGCAGATTTTGGTCGCGACGATTGATGCTGTACTGGCTTTCCTGTTGAAAGGAAAAATCCCCGTATCCGGTCTCCCTCTGCTCGTCGGCGCTGACGGGACCCTTACTTGCGTGAATTCGCAGCCCATCAAGTATCTGTGCAGCGGGGACATCCCGGAGATTTTCCCGCGCAGCCGTTTTCTACATAAAGAAATGGACGAAGAGACCCGACGTCTCCTCATGCAAACAGCAAATATAAATGTACGGCTGTTCGATTCGAGCGGCGTTCTCGCCCTTGTCAACGAACGGATTTCCCCGGAGCCGAGATGCACACATCCTCCAGAAATTCAACGGTGGATCGCCAAGTTTTGGGAGACGTACTTAAACTTGCCCGGCCCACCTACACCAAACGCCCTTGACCGGCTCCCGCTGATATCGACGGCCAGTGGGGAATACATATCGCTGGAATACTGTCGCACCAGAGACGACGTTATAACTGAGCCCTTTGGACGCTCCGCACTCGTTTCTGCGATGCAAAAAATGGCTCTAGTCTTCTGTAGAGTTCCAGAACCATTACGTGCCTCGTTCGATAAACCTTTCAATCTGCAATCGTTCCTAAAGGCCATCCGGTCCAAATTATATCCTTTCGAATCCCTATCTTCCGACGAGACTCGCGAAATCGGCAGTTGGATCCGGTCGAGCGTCTACACATGCGCAGACTCCACATCTAGAAACGTCATTAAAAGCCTTCCGATATGGGAGGCTCGACAGAACGGTAGACCAGTCTTGATCGACGCCCATCGTTTGGAAATGCTTCCCGATAATTATGGGTTGAGAGCGGACATCTTTGACGGGTACGCGAAATCGGACGTCGCGATCGCGAACTTCAACCGTGACCTGCAAACTGTTCTCTCGTGGGGTCGAGGAAAATCGGTGGTCATAACCTCTGAACGACTGGTCCAGCTTTTGGTCTTCTCGGCCTTCCTCGACGTTTCCACCGTGGATCGATATTCGGCTGTGCTATGGGTGATCTTGAACCTCGGAGGCACAGGCATGGTCCCAGTACCGGACGGAAACCTACAGTTGCGGCCCGTGAGCGAGCTGTACGATCATTCGGTCGGATTATTTGCAGCGGCCTTGCAGAGTCTGGAACGAACCCATTTTTTACATCCGGACTTTCGACATATGCACGGCCATCTGCGAACGAAGGGTCTGCACTTTCAAGTGGATTGGCAGAGTTTTTACCTTTGCGCCGATACCATCGACGATGATCTTCGCATTCGGGGCATGACTGAAACCGAAATTATGCCGAGGGCCGAAGTTGTGTATGATTTCTACAATTTGAGCCTCCCAAGAATTGTGATGATCAACGCCCCGCGGTGGGGCCAGCTGAACGGGTTGCGCTTCATCCCTCGAGATGAAATCCGGAGCCCGTCGTCGTCGTATTTCACGGATTCATATTGCGACCCTCTTCCTCGAATTGTTGCCCCCTCCCAGATTCTTCGACGGAAGGACGAGCGTATTGCATGGACCCAACGCGCTCTCTGCCAGGAAGAGCCGACGGGAGGTCTCCTCGCACTTAACGAGTCGCTCGGGATTCCAACTGTGGTAGAAGTGGTAAGTGAGCGAGTGTACGATCTTCAGCCCTGCCGTTAATGAACATGTTCCGCAGGTTAGGCATCTCCAGATTCTCGCTGTCAAAGTCGCTCCTGAGCATCCCGGAAATCGAACCCTGCTTCAGCAAATCCGCGAAACATATGCATGGCTCAACAGAAACGAGGCTGATGCCAGGATCTATCTTCTGCAGCACACAAACGAGGCTCTTTTCCTGAACGTCGATAATCCTGATTCAGAGCCTTGGGAATGGCGAACGGCGGAGCAGCTCTTATTCGACGTTCAGTACGATTGGACTGAGCTTGGCACGTTCCGAGTGCGCCAGTTCCTTCAAAGCTATAGACCTTTGTTGCTTGCAGCGGGAGCGGGCACCGAACATGCCGTGGATTATCAGCCGAAGACGAAAGCACAAGATGGCAACACACTGCGGGACGCTTTCGATGCTATGCGTAAAGCGGGCAAATTGACAGATGTGGTGCTTATGCCGATGGTCATCAGCGAGGACATGGACGTCGAAACACTCCGCGCCCACTCTACATTCCTCGCTGCAGCTATCCCGCACGTGGGAGATGGTCTCTTGGACTGGGCTGAGGGGAGATCAAAGAGCTACTCCTTCCCCGGAACGTATTTTGGTGCGCTTGCTGTTCTTGGTAGGTGAACTCTGAAATTGATTCTGGGCAATACTGACCATCATCGTTCCAGAATTTGTGTACACCGGAAAGATCGAACTTCATCCGGAGACTGACGACGGGCACATGACTGTCCTTCGAGATCTGCTTGAATTACTCGAAAGCGCAGACGAGTGGGACATGCCAGAGCTGAAAGACGAGATCGGCAGGCTCATCAATGATTGGAGGTTCTTGTCGAGGGACACATACCGCATGAGTGAGTTGCTCTCAGAACGTGGCGAACCAACACTTAATATGCCTTGCAGTTTTGAAGGAAGCCGAAAAATACCGTGCCGCCTCCCTTCTGGAATATTGCCAGGAGTGGGGAAGGAAGAACCCTAAATCGGTGCGACCAAACACGGAGGATGAAGAAGATTCTGGGTCAGAGTAATTGGCGTGCGCTTTCAGCGCCTTGTAAGATATGATCGATGTATATGAGCCAGGTTGTGTCTTGTTTCAGAAATTCGAGGTTCTTTGGATTGGATCTGGGAGGCGCCATTGTAACCACAGTTCAAGAATCCGTCGTGAAGCCCATCGGTGAAACGGGTTTATTGCCAGCGCCGCTCTTTCACAAGGTTTATCTACGACTGTGCCACTTCCGCACCGTGCTAGAGATATACAAAAATGAAGCGCCAACGTCGCAATAATAGATGCTCACCCCGATTAAAGATCACATTGACCAAGTACAAAATCATGGTCTGAATGTATTGTCGTCGAAGTTGGTGTTATTCGGGGACGAACCGTCCCCGACAGTTTGCTCGTTGATAACACCCCACACAGAAGCTTTGAACTGAAGAAGAATGATAAGAATCGTGCGCGCTGAAGATACCGGTGTCAAACTCACCAGCGTCAATATCAGCCCCATTTTATTCTCTACTGCTCGCAGGCGGGACATGAGCACGGTACCGGGCTGCTCGGATAGATCCCGTGTCTGTTCCTTGAGCTTTGTAATGGAATGAAGATCCCAGGTCCAACAGCAAAAACGCGGGGAACACACCAGTTGCAAATTTTGGGCAAGTTTGGCGTACTCCCAAAGAACCTCCTTCTCTACTGGAGACAAGCTGGTGTGATTGGAATACGGATTTTCGGTGAAGACGTCGGGTGGCGGTGGGCTTGCCATTCGTCCAAGTCGGACTACATGCAGGTTGAGAGCTGACTCCTGAGGGTTTGGTTGGAAAGGATCAGCCAAATGTCGATCATCTGATGCAGTTGTGACCCAGCGTGACCGCACGCGTTAATCAGTTTGTTAATCGGACTCCATCTCGTGCACGACAAGTACCGGCAAGACAACTCTAACGAGTCTAAGACGGCTCGCAGCGCGAAAACCCTCTCCAGATAATGACGGTCTGCAACGATTCGACCTGCCAGATTGATAGCACTGTTTGCTCTGAAAAATTCACCCACTCAGCGCTCGCCCAACACTCGCTCAGGTCGATGTCGAAGTCTCTCCAATATACAGACCTTGTCGCCAGGTCCAAGCCACGCTTTAGAACAATTTTGTGCCTTCAAAATTCAAATCTGTTCGCGGCGATGAAAACGCTCGTCCCTTTTCTTGTTCGACGTAGAATTATTCCAGAGCCAGGGCTGATGTTTCGTGCATTGCTCAACTTCGCGCCCCTGGTTGCTTTCAATTTCGTGCTACACTTCGTCCGCTTTCCCTTTTCGTAGTCCTTCTGATGAAAGTCGATTTTCAACTCAACATCCCCTTCAACCTGTGGACTCCAATTTTTCCCCTGGCGTCGGTCACAAAAAGGTTGTCGAATTATGCTACTGGAATCTATAAAGGCAGCACCATGCGCGGTACTGGAGGAGCTCAAACTCGATTGAACCTTTTAAGCGAGCAACACGGCAGCACTGCAGCCAAATCAGGCAATTCCTCCGTTCACAGCGCCTATTGGTCCTTATTGTCTTCGTTGCAAATTCGCGATCTTTGTGATCACGATCGCCCTCAATGCTTTTGTTGGGAGCGCCTATTTGCCTTTTTTCTGGGTCGTCATCTCCTTTCTCAGCCTGTCCGCGCTACTCGCCAGACAATAACATCAAGCTCGACGTGAACTTAAAACCACGCCCTCCAAGTCGATCACGATTCTTCCCTGTTCCACAATGCCCCGCTGCAGGACTGGCACCTCATCCTCGCCCCCTTCGAAAGCCTCCAAGCCCATTTCGCCGGCGTCCTTGTTTACCCCCCGAGCGTTCCCTCACCCTTCTCTGACCGATGTGCCCGTCGAGTATATTATCCAACAACTTCATAGTCTTGCGCCGCAGTACTGGGACAGGCCGGATACGGCTGACTGCACTCTCGGTATGTCGTTTTTGACTCTGACTCGATTCCGTCTGACTGTCCCACAGTTATTCCAGTTCCTCATCCGCGCGGCAAAGCATCTTTCCCCGCAGATATATCCGCCTTCTCGATGTCCAGCGACTCGGGTTCAGGCCGACGCGTCACAGAGCCTGCGCTGAATGCTGTGCCTCGAATATCGTTGAAGGTAGAACGACCGTTGCTCTATCTCTACCTCTACTGACCGACCCTTTCTAGCTGCACATGGACTACCTATCCGCGCACTCTACCTTCCTGCGAGGGCTCTTCAGCGGTGCCTCTTCGCTCGACCTGATCAGCAGCGCCTCCCTATCTCAGGCGCCGTCGCGGCCCAGCCCCTCAGGGCAGTTTACTGTCCCGGCGAACCGCCTGCCACGCCTCATGCCCTGCTCTCCGGACCACCCTATACTCTTCCTCCCCATTCCCGACCCGTCGTCCATCCATCTTCTTGTACACTGGATGTACTTTGGCAACACGTCATACATCGAAGCTAGTCTGGACAACGGCTCGGTCGAGTGGGAGGGCATCGCCCGGAACGTCGAGTACCTCGGGCTACCCGCGGACATCAAGGTGTTTCTCGGGCGATGGTACGGGAAGTGGCTTCACGCGGAGCACGGTGCTCAGTCTAGCTCCGACGAAGAGGAAGAGGAGGAGGATGACGGAGTCGATACCGACAATGATACGGTTTATTATTCCGACGACGAGGACCTGTCGGACGACGCTGCGGACGCCTTGCCGCCGCGCGCGAATGTCGACCTCAAAGCTGCGCTGGCCGCTGACGACAGCGCCCCTGACGACGGGACCAAACGAGGCAGGCCTCCGAGGTCTCGTCCACTCTCCACGTCCTCCGCACACAGCGTCTGATCCTCACCTCCTTCGCATCCCCAAAATGGCACCGCTCACAGGTCGTCCCCTCGCGCCTTCTGATCTGTACATTCGCTCATTCGCATCTTCGCACTTATCATTATTCTCATCTTGGACCCGCCTCCACCGAGGAGTGCCGCACCACGCTCCCTTCTTTCGACCTTCGAGCGCAGTCTCATCTCAATGCTTCGCGCTACGAGAACCCACCACTACGATAGCCGAGCTTAATTTCAAACACGCACATTATTCGTGAAGCACCCAGTACGATAGTCAGTATGTAGCATAAATTAAACGAAATACAGTAAACATTAACATCCTAAATCTCTCTGAGCCTCGAAGATCAGATCGTAGAACAATTAGGTTGGGATCTGCGCGGACACGCGACCGCCACGAGGCTCGCGGAGATGTACAAACTTGGATATTGCCCATTCGATCTCGATCAGGCTCGACGAAGACAATAACCACAAAAAGACTTCCATAATACGGACACAAAAAACCGGGGTAAAACAAATGGCCGGTGCGCGTGCAGCTCCACACTTCCTTGGCGTAAGAGAAACAAGCAGGAATTTGCAATTGCCGTTCTACGAATCAAGTTGTACACAACTAATATACAGATGGTCTACAAGTACAGATTCGAAAAGATTCGAAGAGTTCCCGGAAGACGATTGTCACTCTAGGTGGCGAAATGGAGGCCGGGATAATGATTTGGATTCAGCGGTTTGCAGTCGAACGTCAGGCCTGAAGAAGGGGATCCAAGCTCTGGCGGCTGTGGGACATGAGCACGGGCGCAAGCAAGCAAACGAAAAGGCTTACAATGTACCGTTTCTGGCGCATCTTGTTCCAGTCGACGGTGGCAAGCCACGGTTGCTTCATGATGTCCTCGACGCCCCCCTCAGCACCGAGCCGCTTGTTAGCGTTCACCCGGAGAAGACCCTTGACAAGCGCCTTGAGTTTGCGGCCAACGCGCACCGTGTTTGACCAAATCAGGGGGCTCTTCACGATCCTGTGCCATTCGTCGGCCGCAGGGCGAGAGATGGAGGGGAGTGGGCGCTTCTCTGCCGCAGGACGGGTGTCTGGTGGGTGAAATGGCCGCCGGCCGTTCGCCATCTCGTATAATATCACGCCCGACGACCACCAGTCTATCGCGGACCCATGCAGCAAATCTTCGGGCTGCCCTTCCAACAAGATACTCTCCGGCGCCTGGTACGACTGCGTGCCCTCCCCCAGCCAAGCCAGAGGGCCCGAGTCCTCGTCAAAGATCCCCTTCGCAGAGCCGAAGTCGCAGATTGAGAGGTAGCCGTCCGCGCCGACGACGATGTTCCCGGGCTTGAGGTCGCGATGGACTATCCCGTATTTCTCGAGGTGCTCCAGCCCACACACGATGTTCGCGAAGTAGAAGAGCATCTTGTCGGGTGACATGGGGCCGGGTAACAGGTCGGCTAACGTGCCGCTTGAGCTGTACTCGAGCATGAGGTACACGTTGCGGTCATCGTGGAATGTCTGCATGAGCCCGACTACGAACGGGTTCCATGCAATGCCTGTCAGCTTGAGTCGCTCGCGAGAGATGTTGTCGGCAAGGATGCCCTGCTGAGAAACTATGAGCGGCGAAAGAGACGGGAGAACATTGTGAGCTTACAGCTTCTAGTTGGCGTAGGTGCTTTCTCCGGATGGCTTTCAACGCAAACAACTTCGGGATAGCGGATGGCTGGCCGCATCGTCTTCGGACAAGGAGAACCTGCCCATTTGCCCCGTCTCCAAGCGGCTTTATGCATTCGAGGTCATCAAGTGTAAGAAGGGGACCGCGTGGATCGACTGGGCGTATTCCTTCCGGGACAGGCAAAGGCAGCTATAGAGGTCGTGAATATTGACCTATGGCCGTTTGGCAATTTAACTTACCGGATAGTGGTAAGGCTCGGGCCCTTCGTGCACGTCTTCGTAGCATTTTTTGTATTTCGCACCCAGTTTAAGGCCGTCAACTTGTCGCTTATGATTGTAGCCAGTCGGGGGGTGAGGGCTGCGGCGACTTGCGGTTTTGGTCGCGGAGCGAGATTCAGTTCGGATGGGGGCCATAGGTAGAAAAGTAAGAACAAAGAAAGCGTCAGCTGCCAGTTATATGTCTTGCTTGAGCCACTGAGTTCGAGGCCACATTGTTCTCGATTTGATCAAGCGGTCAAAGCGCCGCCACGCTGAGTCCTCTTCGGACACGCCTGGACCGTAGATGCATCTTATTCCAATCTTGTATTTGAGTGTCGTAGAGTAGGATAGATTCACGCTGGAAGCTAAATGGCAGTGGATGGCTTGAGGGCGACGACAGTTGACGAAAAGGTTAAGCGTGCAATTTATAATATGTATTTAATTAATGAATTAACTTGGTTCTTGTCTCCAAGCGACAACTGTGCACAATACGCAGATTCATTAAAGCGCCTTGGCCTCGCCCGCCAGAAGATGAACTCCTTGCCGAACAAAGACGCAAACGACGTTTCATTCCCCCCAAGCCTCGAAGCTAGAAGCCTTGAATGAATATCCAAGAGAATTCGCATTCGTCCAGCGTGAACCCGAATGACCTTATGCAATCCGTTTCAAATGGTCTCAACGCCCCGCAATATGTTGCTTCCAAGTTTTTGCGCCAGCTCCGAGTCGAGCCTGTTGATCTGCCGTCCAGCCATAAATCTCAGAACCCGCGTTCCAGACGTTCAGCCACTCGTAGGCCAACAATCCAGATTCCAAGAGAACAGACAAGAGTACAGAAGGACTCGGTCGACGTTGCGACCGCGAAGAATAATCGAAAGTCCCACAGCAGCTTAAAGAGTGAATGTCGAATCGTAGCAGCATCCGGAACGAATACCTGAGAATTTCCAAGCTCAAGGCTTTGATTACAGCGGTCCAAGCGTCGGCAGGAGCATGCTTAAAGCGCACTTGAAGGCCTTTGCAAACGCTTTGAGGGCCTCGAGCGGCCCCATCAAATGCACCTGACCCAAGCAAACCATTTAACGCGTTGTTTGTGTTTCTTTTCTTCTGCCCAAACATCCAGCGACTTTTTGTCTCCACTCCCCTTTTGCAGAACCGACACCTCTTATTGTTCCCCCGATCGCGAAATAACAAGTATGGCTTCCCAGGCTCCGACACTCGAGGCGCGCGGCTCCTTCCTTGCGACCGCTCCCAGGACCGTGCCCTTCCAAGTGGATGCCACCGTGAAGAAGACGCGCAACAGGGAGACCCCTTACGACTCTCCGAGACCGCAGGAAAATAAAGCGTGGTGCCCAATGTGCTACAAAGGGTACGCACTCCCGTCGAGATTTAATTCAATCCTTAACCTCAAAACAGGTTTACGGCGGTGGCGACGAGGAACAACCATATGGGAAAACAGGTCTGCTTGAAATTCGCAATACATCGAGGGTTGGTCGAGCAAGGCCTTTGCTTGGATGACTTCCAAGAGATGGCGGCCGCGAAGAAAATGGAAATCTCGTCGAACAAACTCACGAATCTCCAGGAGTCTTCCGAGCGATTCTTACGCGACGAAAAATTGGTCGGCAGCCCCAGTGGCAGCGGCTCCCAGGCGCTGACTCGTACGAATTCCTTGGCCGTTGCGCATGCCACCGTCGCCTCTCGATCTCTGGGCGTGGATCGCCCCGTGTCCCTGCAGAGGGGTGCATCGTATCCCGGTCCAACGCCGCACCAGCAATACAGATCCGCCTTCGAGAAGGTGATGACAGAGCCCCTCGTCGCGTCCAGTTCGGCGGCGTCCATGCGGCAGCGAACCGTTTCTCGCTCGACATCCACAGCACAACACACAGATTGGAGGCAGCTGCAGCTGCAGGCTTCCACGTCGTTTGGAGGATATGACGATCGGTCTGTCGGTCGTTCGCAGGAGATGTCTGTCGCGTATGGCCAGGCAGCGTTCCCTTCTGCGTTTGGAGACTATGACGCAGAGTCTCATGAGCTGTCCATGACATCGGGTCAGACAACCTTCTCCATCCACCAACACCATCCCGGGGGGCCAACGGAAGCTGGACATGGTGCGGAAGCGCATGCGATGGGAGGAGGTGCGATGGCCTATCCGTACCAGCCACAACCACCACAATTCCAGCCGGGTCCATCCCAACCTTGGTCCACTCCCAACAATTACGCACAGACCGAGGTCCCACAATTTCAGCCGGGTCCATCCCAGACTTGGTCCGATTCTGTCACCTACACGCAGACCGAGGTCCCACAAGTTCAGCCGGGTCCATCCCAGCATTGGTCCATCCCCAATCCCCACGCACAGACCGAAATCGACCCGTTCCGGCAGTTGTGCCAAACTGGATCGTCCCAGATTGGATATGGTGAAAACGACTTCGAAAGGGGAATGCGGGAATGCCAAGAGGCGCTCGCTCGCGAGGGCTGGGGCGCCCCCAAGCCGGTCGAGATAAGGTATATCCAGGGATCGCAGCCTCAACCCGAATTCCTGCCACCGCATCAACCCGAGTTCCTGCCGCTGCCGGAAGACGAGTCGCCTCCCAGCAGCGTTTATTATCACCGGGAACTCGTACCGACGCCCGCTCCGCTCACGCGGCCTGGCACGCTGCAGACGATATCCTGGCAGTCGCAGGGGTCGAGTGGGTCGTCCTCGTCCCAGGTCCAGAATTCGCCGACTCAACACTCTGGGCCGAACGACTCTTCATCGGTAGCAGTTCCTGGTCAGACTCGATCGACGTTGGGGAAAGAGGACTTTTCGTGGACTGTATTCGTGCCGGGAAGCGGTAGTGCTTCCAGGATCCCGTCCTACCACCTCCCGCAACCGACGGAGACGCCCAACGCGCCTCTCGCTCCAACGACGGGAGGTGGCGCCTTGACGTCCGCTGCGTCCCAACATTCGAGTGAAGCCTCCGCTTCGGCGTCTTCCTCGATCGGGCCTGCGGGTTCTTCCACGTCCATCGGTCGTCAGCCTGAAAGGCCTGCAGAGACGCCCAACCAGCCCAGAAACAGTGAAGGGGGATCCTCAGAACCAGGGGTCGGCGGTATGGCCGCTATCCCATCGAGGACGTATTCGCCCGGTTACTCGAGCAACTCGGCTTCTACTCCCAACGACTCCCCGTCGGGAGCTTCCACGGCATCGAGCGATGTCGGGCCCGATACCCCGTCAGACACAGTCGAAGAGGAGGCGGCGGCGGGGAAGGACGGGGCGACTTCGGTGCAAGAGTTCGGCGGAGCCTGGGAACACTGACAAGGACAGTGGACGGTTTAGAGTCCCCGCACGAGATGGAAAGAAGAGTGCACTTACAGCAAAGAAATGTATCATTATATGTATTCGTGGTCAGCTCCCTTCAGCGTTTGGATTCAGTCGTAGCTGGCGAGTGTTTCCGCTTGGTTCGGACTGCTCTCAGGCCTGCTTCATGTCTCCTTGCATTTGCGGGATCGGAGATTTTCAAGGCTCCTCAAGAGCAATCAAGATTCGATTCGTGCATCAGTTTGTCGATTTTCCCCCACCCAAGTGGCGCGCAGTAAAGACCCAAAACTTCCAGAAATTTGCGAGCAAAGCTACAGGCGCGGTGCAAGAGGGTTCTTGAAGGTGCTGGAGGTAAAAGAGACGAGAGCGATTGATCGCATTTACCCGATCGACGTTGACCTTGGCGCCATGGCGGGCTTGCTCATACTGCCACACACCACCCTCGGCGACCCTACCGGAGAGCTTTCAAAGGCTGGATGGATCCCCCGACAGATCTGAGCTTGACAGACACTGAGCCAACGGACTGGTCGTATATCTCGGAGGGCGGGGCCAACATTGTCTTCGCGTACGAGGGGCCTCCAAATCCGCGCTTTGACGGGTGTGCCCTACGTCTCAGGAAGTGCGCCTTGACGGACGACGCCTCAGAAGATGATTCACCCGTCGAATTTCCCTCAATCGAATATCAGGAGAAATGCTTGGAGCGGCTGATACCCCTAGTGCATCTCCCGCGATTGAGGCCCCTTCCTGTGGGGGAGGGTACAAGGGCGTGGCTCGAGGCACTTGCGGAACAATGCGAGCCTTACCGGGCGCTTGAGCGCAGGGACCAAAACCATATCGATGTGAAGCGACCCAGGGGTCTTTTGGCAACTGCTCTCGTCGGCGGCGAAGGAATTGCAGTAGAGATCAAGGTCAGTACGTTCCAGTATCTTCGTTCCCTTGTGTACTGACCGATGCAGCCGAAATGGGGTTTCTTGCCATCTGCGACGTACCTTTCGGACGCGACGCGTCCTATCAAGACTCAGACGTGCAGGTTTTGCATGCATTCACATCTCAAGGCACAGCAAGGAGACAAGGCAGCGTTGGGTTATTGTCCCCTGGATTTATTTTCTGGCGACGAATCGCGCATGAAAACTGCGCTGGATAGTCTCTGGGATGCATGGGCAAGCAGCAATGGCATAATCAACAACTTCAAGGTCTTCGTTCGTGGAAAGCAAATCAGCCCTACAGAGGTGTGTATCTTTTCCCTGCCCCGCGTTACTTGCCGATCCTCATGCCGCGCAGCAACTTTCTATCGCAGGGCTCGTAAACGACATCGCAGACCCCAAGGAAGCCTTAACGTCGGCCCTCCTTCCGGTCCTCATGAACACCCCCGTCCTGCGCACACTCTCGCGTCTCCAGCGGACCCTCGACGCGCTGGACATCGAGGGTCTCGCGCACCTCTGCAGCTCTTCGCTGGTCGGCGCAGACCCGACGATCGCCGAATGGACGTCGTTCGTGTCTACGTATCTCGCAGCGCCTACCCCGCCACCCCCAGCCGACGCCGCGCACTTGCGCTACCACGTCCTCGCCCACCTTCTCTCCGCGACGTTCAAAGACTGCTCCGTCATCGTGCGCGTGCCTGACGGCACAGCGACGGTCATCGACCTCGACCCCAAGAGCGTGGACCGGCTGCGTAAATGGGAGCGGATGGACAAGGAGATTGTTAGCGCGTATGCGGCTTTACCAGATCGGAAGGTGTGCGTTGATGCTGGTGTGGTCCGATGAGCGTGCCGTGCTATCATCCGAGTCCTCGCCCGCTGTGCGTACTACCAAGAGATCGCAAGGCAGCACCTTCGCCCGCAAGAACCCCAGTTGGGGGCATCGGGCGGATGCCGACCTGGTTAGGGTATAAAGACATTGATACATCTCGATTTCAAAACCAGTATGTCCCGACTGACAATCATGACTACAAATTTGCACCTTCTTCGGCTTCGGAAAACCCGATTCCCAGAGTGTCACCTGGCAACATTAATACTTCTTTGACTAGTCCTGAAATAAACTGCCTCTGAGCCCAAAAAATGGGTTAGAATACACCATTTCGGGAAAAACGCCATTTCTGGGCGGTCAAAGCGCGGATGTGGGTTCTTGTTGATCCATATTTGCCAGCAACGTCCTAAATTGATTGCCATGCTCCAGCTTTGTACCACATGTCCTCCTTCTTGAGCCTCTTCTGCTGCTGCGTCCACCATCACGTACGAGAGGAGGGCACCGTCGATGAGACATCCCACCTCATCCCCTCCAACTTGGAGAACACGTCGTATGTCGTCTTTGTTCAGTGAAAAAAGCTACCGCTTGATGAGACCACAATTTAGCCCAACCGTCGTCTTCACAGACCATCAGAGGATACAGGAACGGTTAGTGACCATCGTACGGGCGAAAGAACGGTGCGGCATTACCTTTTCTGTCCATTTGCGCGTAATTTATCCGACCACAAAGAAAAATGGTCAATGTAAATTCGCAAATCCCGTTCAACCTCCACAACCGAGTCATAACTCCCAATCCGTCGCTATCTCGGTCGGTTTCTTTGTCCACAGGACATCACGACCACCCGAACGTCGTACCGACGACATATGACGCTAGAGAACCTCTCACTGTACAGCTTCGGTCGCCTCCGTCGCCAATAGACTCCGAAAGAAACGCTTCGCAGTCGAAATCTCGGTCTATATCTCTTACGCGGAATCTTGACGAGGATCCTCCGCACCCTATCTTGAACGTCCGGCTCGTCAACACGATTCAAACTAATTTGCCACAGCGGGTCGGACGGCCAAGACACCGAGCGTATGGTTCTCCTGCATCCACTGCGTCCCCGACGGTCGGCGAAACACGATCTCTGGATGAGCCTCATCCGCAATCCCCCTCCGGATCTAACCCAACTTCGGTAAGTCCGTTCTCGATGTCAAACGTACGATTTTCAACGTTCTGTGGTCTGTTCAGGCATCATCCGCTGTCCCCCGTCCTCCTATCGAGCCACTAGACGAAATCTGCTTGAGCTGGGGCGACTCGGATTCCTGATGTGGCCCACCTTCACGACATGCATTCCGCCTGTGTATATTATTGCCTGGCGACCATGCGGGCTCAGGTCGCCCTCATGCCTAATATCTCACGACTCGCCTTCCCGGCCCTTCAGGATTCATGATCGTCTGCGACGATCGCGCACTTGCATTTAGCATATAGCTACCAATCTCCGTAATTCATTAGATGCGTAACGACTCTCATTCTGCTTGTAGCCTCCTAGAACACGAAGATTTTGTTCCGAAATCGGAGCCTCCTCCGATTCCTTGTCAGTGGCGTCCCTGTACGATTCCCAGGCAACGCTGCCGGTAACCTGAAATTGCCGTGGGCATCTCGGGGTTGAATTTCATGAAAGGTTAATCGTTGCCACGTATCTTGAGTTTGTTGAGTACTAACGGAAGTCCCAGGTGCTTATCTGGACTGGCGGGGATGCAACGTTCGAGGACACCTTTCATTTGGCCTGAGATCCTCGGCTACGTTGGTCATTGAGATCCTCGGCTACGTCGTTTCATTCCCAACTTGGGTGGTACTTATGCGTGAAGCATAAAGGTCGGAACTGCTTCTTTTCGGCCCACACCATCCTTAACTTGCGACTGCCTTGCTTTTCGTTTCCCGCTCCATTTGCAAATGTATTCAGGCCTCTTCGTATTCGCCGCTGCCCTGGGACTGGTATGTAACGAAACTATGATAATTCAACCTCAAGCTCTGACCAGTGACAGATAAATTACGGCTGCTTCCACAAATTTGAACCTCGAAGCGCAAATGTCCCCCTCATATTACTTGCTATTCAACCCATAGCTTTGCTGCCGCTCGTGGGCGGGCCATTCTCCTTCGCCCATCTGCTATGGAGCTACGTCGCGTTTCTCGGGTCCTTGACTATCGCCGTTCTCGCGTACCGACTCTCTCCGCTTCACCCACTGGCGCAATATCCCGGTCCCGCCATCGGGAAGGCGACGAAATTATGGGGCTTGTACGTCGCGTGGCGGGGACATAGGTATATCTACCACAAGGCGCTGCATGATAAGTATGGGCCGTACGTTAGGACAGGTTCGTGGTTTCTTCGAAGTGCAACGGATTTTGCAATGATATCTCGCCAGGTCCGAATGAGATCTCGACGATCGACACTGTCGCTGTTTCTCAGATTCTGAATTCCGGCGGCCTCGACAAGGGACGATGTGCGTGTTTAATAATTTGTTACCGTGTGCAATCGATCCTATTTGACATGGTCTCGGTAGGGTACGAAGGGGGGGAACACGGCTCCACCCCGCCCTCCATTATAAGTCTGGTTGGGGAAGCCCACACCACGAAGCGCCGTGTGTGGAATCGCGCGATGACTTCCTCGTCGATTCGCGACTACGAGCCGTTGATTGTGAAACGAGTCGGCCAATTGCTCGAGAGGCTGGATGATCAGAATGGAGCCGTCGATCTAGTTTATTGGTTCGACCTATTCGCGTAAGCGCCGTCCAACTTCCACTGCACTGTGCTAACTTGATTTTGATTAGACTCGACCTAGTGGGCGATCTCGCGTTAGAAGTCAACCTTGTATGAGATGTACACCTCTCTGACGCTGTCAAAATCTAGGTTCGGCGGAGGCTTTGAAATGCTGCGGGAAGGAAAGGACGTATTTGGCGTCGGCGAGCGAATCAGAGCGTTCATGATGTGAGTACATAGTTATTTACACTCCGCATCGAGAGGCTCAAACAGGATGTACAACAGGGCATCTACCTTGTCCGGCCAAATACCCTGGATAATCCGGACGCTGCATCTGTTCCCTCAGGTTGGGCACGTCATTCAGGAATTCAACGACTTTGGACAAGGGCTCGCCGTTAAGCGGATGAAGAATGGAGCGCCGAAGGGCACGAAGGATCTGTGGTATCATCTTGCGAGCTTGCTCTCTTTAATAGGCGGATGCACCCTTATTGATTTCTTTCGTAGGCCGATGAAGCATGCCGCGAAAAAGAAAAGCCAACCCTCGAGATCTCCGCCGCTGATGGCATTGTGGCTGTTATTGCTGGGTCGGATACGACGGCCTCTGCGTTGAGCAGCTTCGTATGGTTTGTGCTCTCAAACCCGGAGCACTATACGCGTCTTCAGCAAGAGTTGGACAATGTGTTTGTCGAGGGCGATGATCCGCTTGATGTCGACAAGCATGATGAGTTACACTTCCTATCGGCGTGCATGTTAGTTAATATCTTTATTCTTCCCTCATCTCCATCTGAGGTTCAATAGAAACGAAACCTTGCGGTTGCACCCACCTGTGCCCTCAAGCGGTATTAGACAAGTTCACCTCGGCCAGAGCGGAAGAATCGTCGCCGGAAGGTACTGTCCAGTGCTGTCTTTATTCAACATATATCTTGAACGTCTCTCAAACCTCGGATAACCAGATTCATCCCTGAAGGGACGAGCGTATACACACCCGCCTACTCTCTCCACCACAACCCGGAGTACTTCTCGCACCCCGACCAGTTCATCCCAGACAGATGGCTTCCGGGGTCGACTCTCGAGAAGCACGACAAATCCGCATTCATCCCCTTCTCACTGGGACCTGCGAACTGCGTCGGCCAGAAGTTCGCGAGGCGGGAGATGCTGATGCTGCTCAGCGTCCTGTTCAAGTCCTTCGACTTGCGGTTTGCGGACGGGTTCGACAGCGAGGGGTGGCCGAGGCACATCCATGATTATTTTGTGACCACGCGCGGTCCGATGCACTTGCGTTTGACCCGACGCCATAGTTATATTTGAGGAGAAGTAGACACTGGACAATATGTTTGTAATTCCTCTTACCGCCTGCAGTGTAAATTGATCCCGGACTATTTGACACTTAAATTGGTACAGCTCAACTCCGACAGTTCCACTCCGGAAACAGACTCAGGGACTATTCAGCGAGGGTTGAGAAACTGCAAGTGTCGAACCGCGGGAACAACATGCTTCGGCACATTTCGGCATGTTGAAATTTGGTCCATCTGACCATTTTGGCCAAACGCGTCGAAAGTACATCGATTTTTCAACGTGCGAAGTGCGAGCACAAAATTCTTGTACGGTTTGTTTATCAAAGTATAATATCAACATAGCGAGCCGCAGTAACCAGCCTGTGCAACAGACTCGGGGACGCTCGGTGTTGGAATCTTGATCTGATCCGTTGGGCCACTTGGCCCGTGCGCAACCATCGAACTCCACCGTTCAAGTTTCAGATCGACTCCGGCAGTATACAAAAGCACAGCAGTTAGCCCGCCTTTGGTTACCGCGCCTCTGGCAAATGGATTCTCTTCTTATATCTGCTACTGCCCTGGGATTGGTGGGTGCGGACAACTGACCTTGAATTCAGAGCTTTAACCAGTGTTCTTTCTGTGCCGGCAGATAAATTACGTCTACTTCCACAAATATGAACCTCGAAGCGCCAATATCCCGCTGATATTGCTTGCTATTCAACCCGTAGCTTTGGTGGTGTTCTCCGGAGGGCCGTTCCTTTCCGCTCGTCTGCTGTGGAGCTATGTTGTCTTTCTGGGGTCTTTGACTCTCGCAATTGTCGCGTACCGTCTCTCTCCGTTTCACCCCTTGGCGCAATATCCCGGACCGGCGATTGGGAAGGTGACGAAACTATGGGGCGTCTACACCGTATCGCAGGGATACAAGTATCTCTACTACAAGAAACTGCACGATACATATGGGCCGTATGTTCGGACAGGTTCGTCGTTTTCAAGACAACTCCGATCTCGTTATGACATTCATTCCCAGGGCCCAACGAGATATCGGTGATCGACAGCGGGGCTGTTTCTCAGATTTTGAACTTAGGTGGCTTCGAAAAGGGACTATGTGAGTGTACATGCCCCGGTCTAGGATTCTGTTTGACAACTCGGAATCAGGGTACGAGGGTGGAAGAGATAGGTCTGCCCCGCCTTCGATCACAGGTTCGATTGGAGCGGCCCACACCGCACAGCGCCGCGTGTGGAATCGGGCTATGAGTTCCTCGTCTATTCGCGACTACGAACCCTTGATTGTCAAACGCGCTAGCCAATTAATATCTCACCTGGACAATCAAAGGGGGGCTGTCGATTTGGTACATTGGTTCGACTTATTCGCGTGAGAACACTTTTCCGGCCTCGCATACGCACTGTGCTAACTATCATTACATGTACTAGAATCGACTTGATGGGCGATCTCGCGTGAGGAATCAACCTTGTACGATATAGCTCTCCCTGACATGCCATCGAAATTTAGGTTCGGTGGAGGTTTTGAAATGATGCGAGACGGGAAGGATGCAGCTGGGGTGGGAGAGCAGATCAAGGGGTTTATGGTGTGAGTAACTACACCGTGTTGATATGCCCGATAACCTAACAAGATTAATACAGGGCAGCTGCGGTGTCCGGCGAGATACCTTGGATAGCGGAGACAGTGCAGTTGCTCCCTCAGGTTGGGCGCATCATCCAAGAATTCAACGACTTCGGCCAAGGTCTTGCTACCAAGCGCATAAAGGATGGTGCGCCGGTGGGTGCGAAGGATCTGTGGTACCATGTCGTGAGTTTCCTTCTACATCAATGGGCGGATGCACGCTTACTGTTTCCTTGTCGTAGGCCGATGAAGTGGGTCTTGAAAAAGAAAGACCAACTCTCGAGGTTTCGGCCGCTGATGGCATCGTAGCCGTAGTTGGGGGGTCGGACACGACGGCCTCCGCATTAAGCAGCTTCGTGTGGTTTGTGCTGTCAAACCCGGACCACTATAAGTGTCTCCAGCAAGAGTTGGACAGCGTGTTTGTCGACGGCGATGATCCTTTGGATGTTAGCAAGCACGACGAGTTGCACTTCCTAACTGCATGCCTGTCAATCTTCTCTATTATCTCCTTGCATCTCAATCTCATGTTTCATAGAAATGAAACTCTACGTCTTCACCCGCCTTTTCCCACGAGTGGTACCAGAAAATTCTTCTTGGAGACAGCGGAAGAAGTATCGCTGGAAGGTATTGTCCATCAGCCATATTGTTTTGAACCGCTCATAAATACAGTTTGCAAGATTCATCCCCGAAGGAACGAGCATATACACACCCGCCTACTCGCTGCAGCGCAACCCTGAGTACTTCTCCTACCCTGACCAGTTCATCCCCGAAAGATGGCTTCCAGGGTCGACATTGGAGAAGCACGACAGATCTGCGTTCATTCCCTTCTCACTGGGACCCGCCAACTGAATCGGCCAGAATTTTGCGAGGCGGGAGATGTTGATGGTGCTTAGCGTCCTGTTCAAGACCTTTGACCTGCGCTTTGCGGATGGCTTCGACAGCGAGGGGTGGCCGGCGCAAATCCGCGATTATTATGTGGCGACGCGGGGTCCGATGCAGTTGCATTTGACTCGACGCCAGTAGTTTATAGCAAGACGCCTTAGCGAGATACATCTTGTTATCACGGGTCATAATTCGAGCTACCCACAACCCCGGCTCGAGTGCCCAAATCTGAACGAACGAACGAAGAGCAGACGTCCCGGCATTTTCCGTCTCCATCAATGATCAATCTCCCACGGTTCAATATCACGGCAACAATTCAACTTTTTCTGGACAGTCACCGCATTCTGCGGCCACTGGCCGAGGGCGAACCGGGCTCAACACATGTTTGTGGGAAGAGGTGGGTGTATGCTACAAGCTAACACACATTTGCCGCACGTTTGCTGCTCGCCATAGGGTGAATGGGTTCGACAATTTTATTCGATTACAGTGATCATTGCGAACTTCTTCAACAAAAAGACGTCTATTGTTATTTTCCTTTGCTACGCAACTCCCTTCCATGACCCACTTCCGTCTAATGCACCTTCTCCTTCCGAATGCCCTCCCCCTTCGACTGCCCCTTCTTCCCCCCCTTCTTCTCCTTCTGAACCCGGATCCCCCGAGTCATCATCGGGATCTCCTCCCCCCTATCCTCCCCGGGGCCCTTGCGTCCCTCCTTCTCGCGCACGCCCCACCCGAACAAAATGAAGAAAAACCAGCGCAGCCGATCCAGCCGGAAGAGGTGGAACATCACCACCCAGATCGCTGTTCAGTCGTGAGCACCCAAGCTCGCCTCAACCGATCGAAGAAACGCACTGAGTTCCGCATACGTAAAGAACCCAAGCGGGCCCCCGGCCGCCCCGCGCTTCATGAAGCGCACGACGTCGACCCACAGCTTCATGTCCTTGGGCGACGGGCGCGCGTTTTCGTCCAGGAGCAGGGTGAGCAGGATGCGTGTGTCTGGTTTCGGCCAGATAAACGGTTAGAATGGACTATGGCTTGGGGAGAGTGGGTACGCACAAATTCCGATGTGGAAGTGGCCGCTGGACGGGCGAGCGAGCAAGGTTCAGGTTACGACTTTGACATAGATAAATGCATTTACACGGTGCCTGCATAAATGTATCAGCGAAATC
Source organism: Mycena polygramma (assembly GCA_029449255.1). Taxonomy (NCBI): domain Eukaryota; kingdom Fungi; phylum Basidiomycota; class Agaricomycetes; order Agaricales; family Mycenaceae; genus Mycena; species Mycena polygramma. The sequence continues at coordinate 3,884,732 of JARKID010000001.1, read as the reverse complement.
CCATACTGCTGTCATGGAAGAAGACCCACCGATTCCGCTCTGGTACGACGAGTTGGTCAGCAAGATAGACCAGTCCTCGGTCGAGAAGTTCTGGAGGTACAGATCCGGCCGCTAGGTATTCATCAGCATCGTCGCCGTCACGAAGTTTCAGACTCACCTGATAATCCTCAGGGAAGAGCGAGTCGTCCAAGAACGAGATCTTCGGCTTCTCAAAGCCCGTGGCTAGCACGATAACCTCCGCGTCGATCGTCTGTTCTCGCCAAGATCTGAACAGAACTTCATGAGCGAGGAGAACCTGCGACGCACCTCCTCGACTCCCTCGGATCCGGGCTTCGTGTCGCGCTCCCGGACGTTGGTGAGCACGCCGGACGCGGTCAGTCGTATGGGGTCCCCGCGGACGTATTTGCACTTCCCGTTCCGCACATGCCCGAGAAACTCGTCGTTCACAACCTGTGCACAGTGAGTACGGGGGAACGATAAACGAGAACTAAGACGGACCGGAGTGCCCTCGAAGAGTCCAGTATGCGCGGGAACGAGATCCGGCACACCGTGGTATTGATACAGTTTGAGGAATCCCTCCCACAAGAAGCTGTAGGTTGTTGGATGAGACGAAATGCCGACAATGAGCGGACAAACCTGAGCGGCATTTCACGACCAAAGGGTTGGCAGGCCAAGAAAGTGTCAAAGAAGATGTTCCTGCACCGGATGAGTTGACGTCGTCGCAAGTCCAAGAAACTCACCGCGGAATAATCCACTACGAAGGGCGTCAAACAACCTGCGCTTCTTGGACTGTAGACAGCGCACCTTGTCCGACCTGGCAACCATAACCACCTCGCCAGCTCCCCGCTGAAGTGCGGTTTCGACGGCTTCCACTCCACTGGCGCCGCTTCCGACTACGACCACCTTTTTGCCTGGTAGGGTGTAAGACCGTGTTCATCAGAGAAGAGCAAAGGTACCTTTGATTGTTTCTTCAGAAACCGCCTCCGAGTCGAGGTCCGACGAATGGATAATCGGCTTCCTAAAGATGTCATTGTCCTTGGATTCCTCCGAGTTCTCCTTCTCTGAATCCGAATCTACATACGGTCAGAAACGAGCGCACTCTTGATGGAGATGTCACGCACCTTGGCCAACACCTTTGGGCATTCCATCAAAGTGGATCCATTTTGGTTTTCCGCAAGACCCTATAGTAACAATAACTGCATCAAAGGGCTCCTCGGAGCCGTCGTTGATGACCCATTGACGGCCGCCAGAGTCGGACTCGACGCGCTTAACGGATGTTACAGGCGTCTGCGTGGGGTCAGTTTAAATTGCCGCGTGCATAGTCAAACGACTGACCTCAAATCGTGTGCGGGGCTCGAGCTGATATTCTTTCCAGATTCGGGTGATTTCTGAGGCGCGATGGGAATGTTAGTTGGGCGAGAGATGACAACACGAACCGTCGACGATTTCCTTCTTCTTCGGGAACGCGTTGCGCCAGATAACAGCAGGGTGGAAACGATAGAGATGGGAGTTGAGCTGGAGGCCGCTGGTAGAGTTTACGTGGGCCCAAATGCCGCCAAGACCCGAGCGAGGAGCGGCTTCGAAGATGACAACATCGAAGTTGTGCGATATACAGTGTCTGTACGAGGTTTGAGTCCATCGAACATTGAGATCAGGTAAATAGAGCGAACGCGGCAGAAGAGACGCCAGTCAGTCCTACCGGGATATGAGTGACACAAAAAGAGTAGGACGATAGAACACACCAGCGCCGATGACGGCAACGCGGCCGTACGGATTGCGAGGCTCGTCAGGACTTTTCGGAGGCGGGGCTTTGAATATTGCGATAATGAGATACTGAACGAGAATGTAGCAGACTCTCCAGACCGCCGTCAAGGCGGTCATTGGGTTAAGGTACCTAGGTAGAGACATGGTGGTGGTAAAGAAGAGAGAGACAGAAATATGTCCGTCGTTTTTGTGCGTTCGCGAAGCGAGCATATGACCGACGAGTGACGTCACGCGTCAATCACATGTTATTCTGGTTCAACTTTTTCTCAACCGCTCCGTTGACCGGAACGTTATCGTATCCATTCATCTCTGATAGCGCTCCAACCAGCTCCAGAGCCCTTTTCTAATCAAAGAAAGACTCCGTGCAGAGAATGACACACAATTTTCCTTGTAAAGCTCAGCTGTAAACGAACGCTCAGCGAATCTCGGACTCGGCTGCCCGCTGCAAGAGCTACAACAGGGAGCAAGAATTTTCACCCTGTCTTCCCGTTTGCTTCCCGTACAGGTTTGAGGTAAACGTATTCTGCAGCAATATGTAGATGCAGAGGCGCCTTTCGGGATCTCATTGCTTCAGTCGCCCCAACAAAGCAGGCGTTTTATAATTTATTCGCAAAAATCGAAATGGAATAAAGCTACCTTACAGAAGCCAGCCACTTGTTCGTTCTAATGCGCTAGAAAATCGAGTGCGCCAAGTAATGTACTGCTGTGTCAGGTAACCGGAGCCGTTGCTTTGATGACTCACCCTCAGCTGCTTGACGTCAACCTTCACCATCCCAGCGACGATCTTTCAACAATGGAGCAACACAAGATCTTGACTCTTCTGGGCTCGCTTCAGATCCAGTGTTGCAAAATAATATTAAGGGTTATCAATGATAAGGGCTTATTTAAATATTAAGATAAGCCCTTAATATCAGCCTGAGATGATTTTAAGGGCTTTATAACCCTTAGGTACCTGGAAGCCGAGAAGGCCGGGCCTTTCCCCAACACTCAGTCAGGCAAGAATGACGATGGCTAACGGCGACATCCAGCATTCCTTCGCAACCACATCAATTTCTCCGTCCCTGGGCAAGATATGGGTCCTTCTGACTGTGGTAAAGCTCGCTGCCACGGCTCTGGTTGGCTTGCAGTCCACCAAGGACTCAAAGAATCAAGTGAAAACATTCGAGGACGTTCAAATACCTCCACCGCCGTACAACTTGCGTACAACGTGGAGATTTCTCCCTGGTAAAATAACCCTTATTTTACCCTTATAATGGGCACCCTTAATAACCCTTATCTCATTCTAAGGCCTTAAGTTCCGCTGGAACCCTTATTAACCCCTTCTTTTGCAACACTGTTCAGATCCCCACCAAAGTCCACAGCGTCTACCTCGTCGGATCCAGGCTCTGGGGGACCCACTCTGCGAAAAGCGACTTCGATCTGCTCATTGTCGTGGCGGACCCGGTTTCGTCGACATCTTCGTTCCAAAAGAGCCAGCACAAGGGCCAGTACGATGCCACTCTGCTCACTGAAACGGAGTTCCGCCAGGTCAATGCAGGCAGCCTGATCGAGGCCCTCTGCTGTTTGATTCCAAACTCCGAGGAATGCGTTCTCGTGGAAGAAGGGAAACCCCAACAGCGACGGGGGCTAATTGGGAAGAATCATTTGCAGACCATGCATGTAGGGGCTGAGGAAAGAGCACGGAAGGATCGGGAAAAAGCCATGAAGTTCTGGGCGAAAGGCGGAGCCATGCGCGAGACGGGATGGAAGATTCTGCAGCATGTGATTGCCACCGAGTGCATCTTGCGGGGGCTTGAAGGAATCATCGGCGACGACAAAATCGACCTGCGGGATGTTTCTCTCACTCGCAGAACACTGCAAGGGCTTGTTGCGGCGGGTCGGGAAGAGGCCGACAGAGCGTGGCTGGGATTGGAGTGGGAGGAGGTACAAGAGGAACATCGACAACGGGTAGAGAGGATCAAGAGAACATGAGGCCTAGGTATTTTGGAACGTTCCTCCCTCTCTCCACGACTTCTCGCTTACTCACTCGCTTGTGCATCGTCCAGCGGTCACCAGACGGTCCTCGTAGGTCTAGCTGCACAGGTCTCGGTACTTCCCTATCAGTTCCCTATGGCTATCAGGTGCTCTCAAGGCTCGAGGATTTCCTGCGCTCCCCACCTAGGGCCGTGATTCAGCGCTTTCCCACTGCTCGCTAAATTTCCGGCCCACAGCTGGGACAGTGAACCTGACGTAATTCAGATTTCGCATCTTTTGTTGGCTCCATTCAAGCTGTCTTTCCGACGGAGGTCGGCCACGGCTTCTGGGACACGCGCTCTCCCAGGACATATAAAGTCATGACGGGGCGTCGGAAACTCACACTGCCCATGACGCACTTACCCACAGCATTGGCCGCCGCCGTTCTTCTTCTACATGTACCTCTCCGTGCCGTTGCCGACCAGGCTACCAAATGCCTCGCCTTGCAACATAGTCTCCATCTGGAGAATACTACAATCTTGAACGTCGCTTACATTACTGCGTCGACAAACGTCACGACGCCCGGTACATGCCAGTCGACCACGCGAGTCACCGCTGCGCCGCTCTGCCGCGTTCAATTCGTCGTAAACACGACGTCCACATCCGCTGTGCACGCGGAGGCATGGCTCCCTGACACCTGGTATGGTAGATTTTTAGGTCTGGGGAATGGCGCCCTCGGCGGATGTGGGTCGTCTGAGTCAATCTACGAAAAAACTGAATTCAACCAATAATTACATCGACAGGTATTGACTACGCCGACCTTGATTATGGATCCTCACTCCATTTCGCCACCGTGGGCTCTGACAACGGGCATGACGGGAACAGTGGCGCCGTATTCCTCAACCACCCCGAAGTAATCAACGACTTTGCGTTCCGCGCAGTGCATGTCGAAGCTGTTATCGGAAAACAAATTGTTCAGGCCTATTATGGGACCGCCGCTGCAAAATCGTATTATCTGGGGTGCTCAACGGGTGGGCGGCAGGGTACACAGGCTGCGTTGAGATTCCCGGCAGACTTCGACGGCATCTTGGCGGGCGCGCCTGCAACAGACTGGAACCACCTCATATTATGGCTGGGCACCTTGTCACACTACGTCGGCGCACCGACTTCCGGTGTCGCGCCCTCTCCCAAATTTCTCTCGCCTGCGTTATGGGCCGTCGTCTCGGCCGAGATTCTACGGCAATGCGACGCCCTTGACGGCGTTGTAGACGGGATCATCACAGAGCCAGATGCGTGCGAGTTGCGACCGGAGGCGATCCAGTGCACTGGTCGCAACACCACCGACTGCTTGACACCAGTCCAGGTAGAATCCGTAAAAAATGTGTTCACTCCCCTTTTCGGAGTGCAGGGGCAGCTGCTTTTTCCGCGTTACAGCCCCGGAGCAGAAGCGGATCCCACTCAAGCCGAGATATTCGGTGGCCCAGTCTTCCAACTCACTGCGGTACGTTGATATCTTGGCTTGGCTCCCTGCTGTTCCTGACCAGGATCTTAGGACTGGGAACGCTTTGCAATTCTGAAAGACACAAATGCCAATCTTTCGAACCTGGGCGTGCAGGATGCCCCGTTGTGGGATTCGATTAATCCTGGCGGCATTGCTACATTCAACGGCGATCTGTCCGCATTCCGCAATAGAGGGGGGAAATTTCTTACATATCATGGGCGCCGTGACCCGGTATGTTCCTCGTTTATCATTGAAAATAAGAGCTCAATGCGCAACAGCTAATATCTCCGACGAACTCTAAGCGCGTATACGACCTCATATCACACACCCTCTCACTACCTCTGCTCGACGACTTCTACCGACTCTTTCTCATCCCGGGAATGGGCCACTGCAGCGGTGGGCTTGGAGCCCCTTCATTCGGCCAGGGAGACGGTCTCAATATTGTCAATGCGTCGTCGAACAATATCCTGTTGGCGCTGGTGGATTGGGTTGAGCGTGGTATTGCACCGGAAACAATTATTGGCTCCGGTGCAAACAACGCGACGCGCACGCATTGCAGATATCCCATGAGAAGTGTTTTCAATGGGACAGTCTTTGTCTGTGAGGATTAGTTTAGATGTTCTGCTCTTGTTCAATTTGTTACAAAAATGTACTTAACATCACAGACTGGAGTCCACAAGCGTGTACATGAGGCATGAGGACCAGGCCCCAAAATGATACGCGAGTCTTATACGTGTTATACAACTTCCCTACTCGACATTTACGATAACTAGGACTACAGAAGACTTAGGTCTTACCGATTAACGACACCAGTCTCTGTTCAAATCGAACGATCGGTTCCATCACTTTCAACACGGAAATTCTTCAACCGCAACATGTCAGCCGACTCCGCGGTGTAGGGTTGCGCCTGGTTCAAGCTGAAATTATTGAGCTCGCGTTTTGCGTTGGGACCAGCGAGGACGCGGAGTCGCACAGCTCCGTGCACATCAGGTGAAGTCTAGGCGAGATCTAAGTACGCATCCTCTACACCAATTGAAAATATCAACGTACGAGGACCATCGCCTGCGTGTATACCACAGGCTTGATCGTCCCTGGAGCATCGGTGTCAGGAATCGGAGCCAAAATAAGCTGGCTGCTGCGCAGGTAGGGTGTGAAAGGGGCGGGGTCGACCTTGAGCGACGTGATCTCCGAGTAATAAGGCGAAAACTCTTTTTCCTTCGGCCCCGCGTTCGCAGGGTGCATGTAAGAAACCAAATACGATCGGCACTGGGAACCGTTCTGTACGCTGTGAGTAAAAATACTCCAAGAACAGAGATTGGATAGCCGCACCTTTCCATCACGTACGATTGGCCTGAGTACTTCACCGCGGATCCAGTCCGAGTAGCTGTTCGTGAGGGGGTAATATCGGCGGGCACGAACAGTTTCGCCAATCTACGAAGATATCAGATGAAGTTCACCAGTCGCCCGCCGTCAAGGAGACAAACCCTGAAGTAGTTGACTCCCTCGACAAAATCGATTTTTGGGTGCCCCGAATTTCGGGTGGTCTTGGGTCCATGCATCGCCTGAGATGGCGCCGCTGCCGACGGCGCCGTGCGAGAGCTTGAGGTCATGCCACGGGAGCTTGCTACGGGCATGCCACGAGAGTTCGACACTATGCCACCGTCCTTCTCGCTTTTGCGGGGCGCAGGCTGGGGCTGATATCCGCGCCACGGCTGGGGGTTCGGATTGGACGTCGCAGCGCTGAGAGGGGGAGGTCCAGGTGGATAATAATACTGCTGTTGTTGGGGATGGTAGCCTTCAGGATACCAAGTCGCTGACATATTTTAAACTGGTGAGGATTGGAGGCGAAGAAAAAGTGGGTGGCATTTCAATGCTCCTTTCCACCCCATTTTATATCAATTCCGAAGTCTTGCTTTGGCTCTCCGTGATACCACATTTAGAGACCGAATTTAATTGCCATTGTTGGTGCCACCCAAATTTCTGCCGGGTCCTGTCTGGTCAAAGCGCATCACAGCTGACGCTCGGCGCACATGGCGCGCCCCATGCTTTGACAATGGTCGGCAACGATTGCTCCAATTTTCACGGGCCATAATCGTCAACCTTCGCAAGGCAGGAACGGTTGGGTTGTTGGTTGAACCATTATCACGTGACCGCGTGTTGAACTTTCCACTGCCAGTCGGAATTCGGAATTGACTGAGCACGCGCAACAACTCGAGTGAGTGGATGTAGAATGTACATATTGTTACAAAAGTTACACTAACCGTAAATGCATATTGATTTCAAACAAGTCTTTGTCCCTGGAATACGTTGCCGCCCTGGATGCGCTGCCAAAATCGCGCCAACTCGATGGCTCGAAAACAGTCTAAAATCTCCCGCGCGCCATCATATCAAACGCTTCATTCCCTAGACTGATGGGCGTTATTGGGGAGGGGTACACCAGCTCGACCTCGCGCATCGTCACGCCCTGCTCCTCCGCCCACGGGTTCGCGAATTTCTCGTTCACGGGAGGAACAGGGAGCTCGACTGGGGCGAACACCGGCGGCGAAAGCTCGTTGACAGAGCTGGCGGGCGAGTGTCCGTGGAACGGGGGTTGTGAGTGCCCGTGGAATCCGAATGCCCCGCCGAAGTCAAAGCTGACCCGGCCGGTGTCACTCTCCGAGTTGGAGAGGCGCTGGTGCGTGTAGTGCGCTGTCCGGTACATCGAACGAAGATCAAGCGCGGACGCACAGCGGGGAACCGGCAGGGAGTTGGAGAACGCGCTCTCGGAGGATCTTGAGGAATGAGGGTAGTTCTCGAATCCGAAGTTTAACCCGGATCCTGTGGCAGACGCGGCCTCAGAGCTGGGTCGGTCAGGTATCAGTCGAGAGCAAGACGCAAATGGGAAGGAAATCCGAGCGAACCTCAGACTCGCCCGGGCATCCTGGAAGTGGTGTAGTGGCATACGCAGGTCAAAGTCCAAACCCGATGGCGGACGTAAGAGCGACTGGGGCCGAGCTGTATTGAACGACGGAGGGCGTTGGTACACCTCTCCCGCTCCCACCGCCGACTGACTTTGAACGCGCCGATGAGAATGAGAAGAGCGCGGCATCCGAGAAAGCTGCAGAGAGTCGCGTGCACCGGGAGAGGGTGCTTGCGACGGCTGGGACCATGGAAGCGGCGCGTGTTGTGCCGGAAAACTGAATTGCCTGTGCTCCGGCTGTGATTGCGCGGAGCACTCCATCGCGTACATTGCGGACGGGATTGGATCTTCTTGCTTTACCATTCCGGCATCCCCGTCCGATCCTCTCCCAAAGCGAACATCAAGCGAAGACGACGACATCGCATTCCGTAATCGCGCCTTGGTCGAGCCTCGAGTGCGGGCAGGACCGCCAGAGTAGTGGCATATCAAACCACGGGCAGTACAACGTTTGCAGACTGGATGATCGCCTGAGCACTGCAACGACTGAGTGAAACTTCGTTAACCAGCCAAAAGCAAGTACCTTGGTTTTTCTTTCGCGGCACTTGTCGCAGGCCTGGGCCGCCCTTTGGCTTTTGTGTGGAACACCCAGGACGTCAAAATCGGGGTTGGAGCCTGATATCGGGGAGCTGGACGAGTAGTCCGAGTCGTACTGGACAGACCCCCTGCGCGAAACCGGGGCGGAATCGGAAGTCAAATCCCACTGTTGAAACGCGGTTGAAAACTGAGTGAGCTCGAGCCGGTGGTCAGTCTGGATGGATAGAGGATGCATGGAGGAAAGAGACATGAGAGTAGGAGAGGGGGATTGTGTACGCTTGCTTCAGCATTATAGCAGTGGTCCCCCTGTCTCATCGATCCGCTACTTACCGTGATCGATCGCACGCCGTTTACGAACCTGAAATGCCAACACTAAAATCTCTTTTTTGCGAGCTAGCTAGTGCCTATGCCTTCTTCAACAGCTGCCCGTTGAACTCGCGACCTATCAACATGCGTCGGATTTCTTGCGTTCCAGCCCCGACAGCATACAGCCTCGAGTCTCTGACGATTCGAGCCATAGGGTAGTCTATTGAATGTAAACGTCATGTGCAAAATCCAAGAAATTCAAGAGACCCACCGTTTATATAACCGTTCCCTCCAAGACTTTGCATACCCTCGATCGCAACTTCGATAGCCTTTTCCGTGGAGTACAGAATAGCCCCTGCGCAATCCCTTCGGCTGATTTTACCTTGGTCACAGGCTCTTGCCACGGCATACACCTGTTGGTCAACAGTAAGGTTTGAGCGAAAAAAGAGCGAGCACACGTACATATGATCGACTGGCATTTAGGTTAGTGTACATATCGGCAATCTTGCCTGTCCAACAGTCAATTATATTGCACGTTTGCAAAGACGCGAGCGCACCTTGCATCAGTTGAAAGGTCCCTATGGCCTGTCCGAATTGTTTCCGGTCGTGGACGTACTCGATAGCATAGTCAAATGCGGCCTGCATCAACCCAAGTGGTCCCTGCATCGGCGGCGTTGGTGGGACGAATAAGAGGTAGAAAAAAGTCACGAACCCCACTGAGAACGAGACGCTCGAGATCGAGACCCGACATCAGCACCGATGCGCCCCTGTTGACCTGGCCCAGCACATTTTCTGCACCGCGTCAGTAAGAACGCGCCGAACAACGCAACCACAAACCTTCTGGAACAAGGCAATCTTCAAACACGAGCTCACAAGTATCACTGCCTCTCATCCCGAACTTGTCTAGCTTCGGGCTTGTCGAGAAGCCGCTGAAACCGCGTTCGATGAGGAATGCTGTGATGCCCTTGGACCCCTTCTCCGGCGCAGTCTTGGCGTACACCACTAGCGTTGACGCCGTTGGCCCATTGGTTATCCTGAAATGAACGTTAAATCAATTCCTAAACGTTCCAAATAGATACGCACCAAAATTTGTTCCCGTTCAGCTTCCAGCCCCCGTCGACCTTGTCGGCACGCAGTCGCATACTGACGACATCACTCCCGCTACCAACCTCGCTCATGGCCAGACTGCCTACCTTCTCCCCACTAATCAAGTCTGGTAGGTACTTTTCCTTCTGTGCGGGAGTGCCGTGTCGGTGGATCTGGTTAACGCAGAGATTCGAGTGTGCGCCGTAAGAGAGAGCGACTGAGCCGGACGCTTTGGACAAAGCCTCCATGGCCAGTGTGTGCTGAAGGTATCCGAGTCCCAAGCCGTTATATTCTGGAGAAACGGTGATACCCAGTAAGCCCATCGCGCCCATTTTTGGCCAAAGATCCTGAGGCGCTCGTTTCAGGGCTGGCGTCTCTTTACAGTAATGCGGGCTCGACGCACCGCCGGGAAGTTGTTCGATTTATCGATTTCCGCAGCGCGGGGTGCGACTTCCTTGTCTGCGAACTCACTGACCGCGTTTCTGAACTGGTCTGCGGTCAGGAAAGCCCACATCGACGCAATGAGTTAGAACGAGACTCACCTCGGCTTCTTCCTCTGTCAAGCCCGCAATTTCTACGTTGTAGAAGGACGCATGGCGGCGTGTGGGTAAGCTAGGCAATACCCGGTGCACTCGACGAGAGATGCAGCGGAGGGAGGCCATGACGGTGGTGCACTGGTGGACCAGAGCGGGTTGCCGTGATCGGCCCGGATCATAACTCACGTGAGGTGGCGGTGCCATCAATTCAACCAAGGTTCAACTTTTTCAAACTTCGGTTCGGGTTCAGGCTTTCGACCAGACACCAGAGTTGGGGAAATCCTAGGAATGGTCATTTTTTGAAAACGATCGGCAAATTTCCTTTGCTGTTATAGGCTCTGGAAGAGCAGGTCTGGGGCACCATGACCTACAACGGTCCTTAAAAGGTTTCAAAGGCGGTTAGCCCAGGGCCAATCCGTTACCATCTCAGGAATAATGCCAATAGTAAAAGTCTATCGGCTATTGCCGTCGCCAGAAGCGCCCACGGCAAGTCCCGGCGCGGACACGTAAATAGAGGAGGCAAAATCAAAACCCACGATATTACAGTAATAGTAGGCGGCAGTTTTGCCAGAAAACAAGTGTATGCCTATCCTTTGGGGGGATAATTCTATTTAACAACCCCCCTTGTTAAGAACAACGGGGTTGTTAAAAGCGATTTCATTTTTAACAACCCCCACAAAAGTTTGCAAGAGTAATCATTCTATTCAACAACCCCCCGAACCACGAACCACCCCGAACCACGAACCAACTCGACGTCGGGCGTCCCCGCGAGTCCTAATTCGGCGCGTACTGTAACAGAGCAACGTCTCTCTGGCTGCTTCGGTCTCGTCGACCTCCCTGGGGGCCCGCAAACTTTCAGGGACACAACTCCAACAATCTTCCTCGTTGGAATCACAGTTTTGCATCTCCCAGCAACGGTGTTTGGCTTGACGTCTGCTCTCAAAGCCCTTCTTCGCCGTGAGTTTCCTTCGTTTCTTCTTGCTGACTCTCCCACGATAGAGAGCCGCGGGTCGCAGGTTGAGCATCTCAGACAAGTCGCCGAACGCGTGCAGGTACGCAGCGAATGCCGTTGGCATGATTGTCCGACAAATCCCCCGCCTACCCCGCCGACTGCGCGTGTTCAAAACCAGCCGTCGTCCTTCGAACGGCGCGCAGTGTTAACTTACCGGGCCGACGCAATGCCAACACTGTTCACATTGAGTCAAGGCGCTCCGTCCAGTGAGACAAGGCTTGAAAGTTGTGCCCAAACATTTGAACCGAACCGGTTCACGAACTTGGAGGCTGCAACGGGGGTTGTTAAATAGAAAGGGTTGTTAAATAGAAACATTGTTTTCTACAACCCGGTTGTTCTTAACAAGGGGGGTTGTTAGATAGAATTATCCCCTTTGGGGCTCCTATCTCTCCCTCTGAGAAAATGAGAAGCATGGTTGGATCAAAATCGAGCATGCCAAATGCAAACGGGAGATGCCGAGCCAGAACTGGCAGTGAAGATGCCTTTTACCCTCGGAAGAGTAAGCGTTGCACCTAAAAGGCGCTCGATTGATCCTTTGCATCCGACCACGCCCCCTTCTCATTTTTCTCGCTTTCCCCTGCAGTGGTTAGCCTGAAAATGGTTCAGCAATCCAGCACGCTGTCGGAAACCAGCTGGATTCCGTTTATGATGTTCCTGGGACTGGTCAGTCTCGATCCGTTGAGATGTTTCGCAGCTCTATCCCATTTCAAAGTTTTTCACAGGCAAATCACATCTGCTTCCATCGCTTTGAACCCAAGAGCGCGAATAGTCCACTTCTTGTGTTGGCTGTTCAACCCCTTTTGTTCATCATCGCACTCGGAGCGCCGCTATCCGTTCTCCGCATCGTCACGGCTTATACAGTCTTCATCTCTACGCTGTGTTTTTCCATCGCCACCTACCGGATCTCGCCATGGCACCCTCTGGCCCATATCCCAGGCCCTATCGTCAACAAAATTACGAAGCTTTGGGGTGTGTGGATCTCGATTGGCGGCAACCAGCACAAGGTCAATAAGGTGCTTCACGACAAATATGGGCCATTCGTCAGAACAGGTGAGAGATTTTGTCGGGTTTCCCCTGGTCAATGTTGTGATCTCTGCACTCAGGTCCAAACGAGGTGTCCATCATCCACGCCGACGCGGTCAAAGCTGTCTTGGGCACAGGCGGATATCAGAAAGGGCAATGTGCGTGGTATATCGAGCAGTGGACCCGTATTCCATTTGAACCCCCCCCAGATTACGAACCAAGGGCAGACCCGACGCTTTCTACACGCAGCCTTTTGTCGCTCCATGGCGAAGCCCATGCAAATCGACGCAAGATTTGGAACCGCGGAATGAGCTCGGAGTCGCTCAAGGACTATGAATCGATTTTGGCTAAGCGTGTAACGCAGCTGGTGGCTCGGTTGGAAGGACTGACCGGCCCAGTGGATATTGCAAAGTGGTTCAATTATTTCACGTACGCTTCCAATTCCCACATGCCTGCCAGTTATCAACTAACCGATACAGGTTTGACTTTATGGGAGATATGGCGTGAGTAGTCATTTGTGGATCCGTTTTTTGCAATTTCTGAGACGTCCAGTTTTGGCGGCGGGTTTGAAATGTTGAGGGATGGCGGAGATGAAGAAGGCCTCTGGACAATCATCGAGGACGGCGCAAAGTAATCTCTTGCCTGCCTTCAAATTCGAATGCGTAGTTAACTTGATTCTAGGAGCATAACTATGGTGTCCCACATCCCTTGGCTAGCGCCGACTTTATACAAGATCCCGATGGCGACTCGTGGGATAAAAGAACTCCGACGATTTGGTGCCAGTCGCGCCGCGAATCGTATAAAAACTGGGTCGCAGACCAAGGATCTGTGGTATCATCTCGTGCGTTGTCGCAGGCCATCCCTCCTCGGATTGATTGAACACTGAAAGCTCTTGTGTTCAGATGGACGACGCCGGCCTGGAAAAGGAAAAACCCACCTTCGCAGAGGTTGTGGCCGACGGTGTATTGAGCATCATCGCTGGGTCAGACACAACATCGACAGCTATCAGCACGTGAGTCACTGGTAGGCATAGTGGAAGATTGACCTTATGATCCACAGCTTTGTCTGGTTTATTCTCTCCCACCCAGAGATTTACCGCCGGGTTCAAGCTGAGGTTGATTCGGTTTATCCTGCTGGAGAATCGTTACTGGACGACTCGAAACACGACGAATTGGTGTTTTTACGGGCTTGTCTGTGGGTGATAAGTGAATCTGCATATTCGTCTGCTTACACCACATATACAGGAACGAAACATTACGTCTCCATCCTCCAGTGCCGACGAACGGGACCCGCCAAATCCCCCCTGGCGGCGGCAGGATGATCGCTGGTTGGTAAGACGCACTAGCCTGTGGTTGGAGATGCGCGGCACTCATCCGAATGGTCAGCTTTATCCCAGAGCACACGCACATCTACATCCCGCACTACTCCCTCCATCGCAGCGCGGAGAATTTCTTCCCCTCCCCGAACAAGTTTGACCCAGACCGATGGCTTCGCGAACAAGGCTCGGGCGAAGTGTTGAACATGGCGGCGTTCATTCCGTTCTCCTACGGTGCCGCCAACTGCGCTGGGAAATCGCTTGCATGGCGGGAGATGCTCATGGTGACCAGCACGCTCCTCAAGAAGTTCAACCTCCATTTTGCGGATGGGTTCCAGAGCGAAAATTGGCCAGATAACCTGAGGGATGTCTTCGTCACAAGTATCGGAGGTCCCCTTCTTGTTGAGATTTGTCGTCGCTCTGCATAACGTGTTAGTTATGTAGCTTTCTGCTGTGCAATCGCTGAACTGCTGAAGAGGCTTGGAAGAGGTTGGGAACAAGTTGGGAAGAGGCAAGAGAGATCGGCGTCGGCAATCACCGGGAATCAGGTTGACATAGACTTGTAAAATACACAGTACTAAACACGTCTATGAGCCTCTTTACAGCCAAGGCGGCGTCGATTTCCAGGGAGGAATTCGCGCGATTCTTTCAAAAATGCGTACCTCCGACTGGCTGGTCCAAGGTCCTAGGCGCGTATATACCCGGTACGCTAAACAACGCGTCAGCAACTAATATTTGGGCGTTTAGCTATTGGGTTTTCTGGTGGCCCTGATTCCACTTGCCTTCAGTTTCTCATAGACCGGTACCTAAAAGCCTTGCACGAGACTCATCCGCTGTCCCGTCCTTTGGCCGCCGTTTCTCTGACCATAAACCACGGATTACAAGCCTCTTCGGATGACATGGCAGAACACTGCTCTAAGCAGGCGGCGGCCATGAAAATTCCGCATTTGACTTCCAGCATTCCTTGGGGTGAACCGCCGTTTCCGCAACGGCCGGAAACCGGCGAATCCTACGAGGGAATTGCCCGCAAAGCGCGGTATCACCTCATGTTTCAGGCGATGAGCAAAGCGGGCGCGAGGGTCCTTGCTGTTGGCCACCAAGGGGACGACCAGGTCGAGACGTCCCTCATGCGTATATCCAGAGGAAGTTCAGAAATTGGCGCAGGAGGCATGAGGAAGTGCCGGAGATGGGGAATGGGTGCGGATACCCTTGAGGGTTCGTTGGGGTGGGGGGGAATGGAGGGAATGAATAGATGGATCGTCCGTCCGCTGCTGGAAGTCTCGAAGGTGTGTAGCATCACTGTTGAGAAAGAAACCACTGATTGTTTCCTCCACTCCAAGGATAGGATTCTTGCGACGTGCGACGAGAATAACCTCGAATACATCATGGATTCCTCAAATTTTCAGCCCGAGCTGACCCTACGAAACGCAATTCGCCATCTTCTGTCTAAAAACACCCTTGATCCCCAGGTATGTTGAATTCGACCTCATTTTTTTTGCCTCCCATTGAGTTTCCGACAAGGCAATCGGGCTGGAATTACCCCCTCACATTGCGGAAAGCTTGAGTACAGTTCACCAGGGTATAGCATCTCTCGAATCCGTCGAAATGGATCCGTCTGCAGGGCTAGACCAACTTCGAAGTGCCGTGACCGTACTTTCGGAGCAAGTGGAAGACATAGACACACTAGGTTGGCGATTTCTCTCCTGTCATCGAATGCCTCCGATTTAACTATAAACAGTTGATAGTTGCCTCAACCGGTGCCATGTGCCGTCGCCGCCGAGCACGTACTTGGTCTCCTACCGTGGGCTTGCCAGCATCCGCGACCCTCTCGTCCGGAGGGGCGTGGTCCTCCGGATTATGCGCTACGTCTCGTTTCATGCATGGGGAACACTGCGGGCTGACGGCGAACGTCGCAAATCGAGCTTGGACCGTATCATCGAGAATCTATGGGCACCAGATCCGTTTGTGGCAGGGCTTAAGCCCTTCGTCGCCGGAGGTGGTGTTCACTGGACCCCCGTCATCATAGGCGAAAAAGGCGTGAAGATTCCTAGAGGACAAGAGCCCAAGCTATTGCCAGGAGAATTTACCGGCTGGCTTGCGGCTCGGCAACCGCCTCTACCGCTTCATCAGCACATAAGGCGGGGCACGACGAGTCCACTGGTCGTTGACATCACCGACAAGTTGCGCGCCGGGCTCGAAGCCAAACTTGACGACCCTGAACAGAAGTCGGTCGAAATTCTCTGGGATTGCCGCTTTGCATTGCGCTTCGACTTGGACAAAATACCAGACTCCGTCGTCCAGTGTTTGGACGAAGGCGGGCACATTCATGTTCAGCCCTATAGTAAATGGTACTGGCCCAAGATTATTCTCTCTCCCCCGGGTGGATTAATCAAGAACCGCAAAGGCGGATTCGTATCGGACGCCTCTCGGGAGACGATACTGCACTCGAGCATATCCATGGCGACGCATACGAGTCCGGCGAAGCTCGACCGGGATATAATAGGCTCGTGGTCGCCTGAGTCTCTGAAATCGTGGTCAACGCACCCTACGGCGGTGGTGACGTCGGATTGGATCGAGTTGGAGTGGATTAGGACGATTGCGGGGACATAGTCCATGTACGTACGTACGTACAGTACTACAGTCTCAAAAATATAATTTCATAGACGGGCAAGGTGCGTAGGCTCAAAGGCCAGGAAGTTCTCCACCACGTCGTGCCACACGCGGATGTCGAAATATTCGAACCAATGGTGACCGAAATCGCGAGATTCAACCGCGCCCCGAGCAGGGCCGATTCCGGCAGAGCGGGCCCAGGGGATGCGCTCGAGAATCTCCTGACCGCAGTAAGGTGGGACAATGGCGTCGAGATCCCCATGGATCACTAAAAATTGCATATCTCTAGGAAGCTTCGAATGCAGACCGGTAAAATCGAATCGGTTCATCTGAAATATATCAATCAAGGCTCAAAAAACGGTTTACACTTTGGGATCATGCTTACTGCTTTCAGTTGTTTCACTGCATCAGAAGTTCAGTTTCAATGACGCGGAATACTGCACAACAGCCGAACGTACAGATCACTTTCTGCGGTCTACAGAAAATTTATCAGGCATGTATCTTTCGAAGAGCTATGAACTTACCGCCCATGGATCATTGTCCCAAGCAATGAGTCGAAACGTTGTGTATTCTGAGGATCCGACAGCCATTTAGGATCAAAAGACCTCTCGAACGTAGGTCGTGCGAGGTCCAACTTGTCCTTTTCCGTAAATGGCCTGTTCAAGTTGGGTGTGGGTTGAATGGGTAGCCCATATCGTGGGTCGCGCAGCACCGAACAGAGTGAGCCGGCGAGTATGACGTGGGTAACCCGGAACGGCAGCGGTGTTGGGCGCTCAGGGTGGTAGGGAAGGAACAGAAACTGTTGAGTGATCACTCCTGCCAAGAAAAATGGGTATCTTGAGGATTTAAACGTAGGAAGAAGAGGGGTCGTTTACCTCCCATAGAAAACCCGCAAATCGAAAGTTGCTTCCACCGCAAATATTGAAGGAGGAAAAGAAGGTCGCGTGCAAGATCTTCGATGGTGAACTTTTCGTCATTCGCCAGTTTCGAGTCGCCCATGCCCCTAGGAAGAAGTGTTTAATTCAGCCGAGGATTTGTGTAGCAAGTTTTTCACCTGTGGTCATAAACCAGGACTGGAAGCGTGCATAATTAGCTAATTTAACGCGGTCGGAATGTCCACCAGTATTACCTGGGCGAACCCGGGCAAGCGAAGTGGACAAACGCTCCCAGTCGCCTCGGAGTGACCTCACGCCGCCGACGAGCACAATGGGCGCAGTCTGACCCAGATTTTCACCCCCGAGAATCTCGAAGGCAAGTTGAGCGCCATCGGGAAGAACGACGTGCGGCATCGAACTCGTTCTTGGATGAGTTGAGACGTAGTTCGGTCGACGGTAGCAGCGAAGCTGGAGTTTGTTCTGCTGTACCTATCTACCTCGGTCTGCTGGGTCATCCTCAAGTTGTCCCCGCTCGGCTATGACAAGGAACCGGTGGAAAGCTATAAACCCTTTTGGAAGTTGAATGAGATTGATGATTGGAAATTTCGGGCGGCAGTAGTTTTGGACGGGGCAAACCACCAAGAATGCCCACCTTGGAGCGTCAGAGAAATCGAGTGTCCACGCCGCGAGCTCATTCCAAGGGAATTCCTGACCGTGGCGACCCTGGTTAAGCAGTCAATTTGTTCAAGTTAAAAGTTGAACTTGGAAGTCGTGAAAGTCTCCGAATGCGACTTGGAGCCGGGCAATATATATAATATACAGGTTTTGAGGAGGCATAAATTAACAGAAGCTGAAACGACTTGAATAAACAATGAGAGCCTAGACCATGAGATGAAATCAGCGGTCTAGAGCATTTTTGGCAGGGGGTGTCATACTTAACGGTATCAGCCAGCCATTTCCGTCGTCGCGACCTCCGGAATGGGCTCTGAAACGGGAGACTCGGACGCCGCAGGTTCGGGATCAGGAACGCGCAAGAACTCTCTAACGAAGTCGTCCCATATCTTGACCGGGAAATACAAAGTGAAGTTGTGGCCAAACTCCAAGGTGGGCAGTTTCCCCGGCTCGGGCCCAACCTCGACGAACCGCGCGGCTGGGATTCGGCGGAGAATATCCTGTGACAGAAAAAAAAGAATGGTGAGGGCGCGGTAGACGGCCGGTTGACATCATGTACCTTACTGCACTCGAACGGGATGATCTGGTCAGCTTCGCCGTGGATGACCAGGACCTGCATGTCTGTCGGGAGCTTCTCGAGAAGCGCAGCAAAGTCGAATAGTTGGAGCTTGCCGAAAAGCGTAAATACACGCGGTCAAAAGAAAAAGAAAATTCCGCGCTAGCACTCACCGCCTTCTTCTGTCTGCCTGTAAAACGCTGGATGAGCACCAGATAGGTATCATGCGCATAACGTTGGCCTACTGATGGTATGCAAGGACCGTGGGCTAATAAAAATTAATGGGGCACGAAGAGCGGCTGTACAGAAATGGGCCGTACGTTCCCGAAAGCACTCGCTGGACCATAAACTCCAAGTGCTTGCCGTTCGCCTTCATCCAGGACGGGTCGACCGTGGTTTCGATCGTCTTGCGGATGTTCGCGTGTCGTTCCGCGGGGGTGTACACGGTCTTGGCGCCCTGCAAGGGCTCGGGCACCGCTCGGAGGCTGTAAAAAAGTTGTACATTACATCGTCTGACAGTGGAGCGGCCAAGGCGGTATCAAATTACATACCCGTATTTTGGATCACGCAGAACCTCTGCTCTCGTACTCGCCAGCACGACATGGGTGGCTCGGAAAGGCAGCGGCAGAGGATCTGTGGGATGATAGGGCAGTACCTGAGAAAAAGTCAGACCCGAGCACGCGTCTGCCAAGAGAGAAACGCGCCAGCATCTGTTGGGTCACCACGCCTGGGGACGTCAGATGAAAATAAGGAAGCTGAGAGCAACATGGCACCTACCGCCCATTGAGAATCCCATTATAGCCACTTCTTTCCATCCCAGATGATGGATTAAAAATACCAGGTCGCGGGCGAGGGTCTCCATGGTGAACTCATCTGCGCCAGGCGCAGTGTCCGGCGGCGGAGTCGAGTCGCCAATTCCTCTGGAAAATTCATTATAGGGGCAAGCGGCCAGATAAGGCAATGATTTCACCTATGGTCGTAGACCAACACTAAAAAAATCTTATGAGCCCAAAGATCGCACGAACAAGAGGACACTCACCGGGTCGTGATTGCGCCCAGGTCGTGCTGAGGCGCACCCAGTCAGTTCTCGCCATGGACATCCCGCATACCAAGACGAGAGGCAACGCGTTGCCGAGATGGGTAGTCCCAAGCACATCGTACGCCAGCACGGCGCCGTCAGGGAGGACGCAAGTAGAGTGCGCCATCAGGGTGGGGTGGTACGAAAAGTGGCGAGCTGCATCTGCGGCGTCCGCCCATTTACATATAAAACGCAGAAAGGATCCGATCGCAGTACGAACTGCAACCGTGGTTGAAGCTACCTTTTTTGCCGGTGTGTAAGATCGGATGTATTTCACAAATTCACATTCGAGCGGGCCCGGCTCCTCCGGCCATCAGGCCTGAGGGCGGAATACTGCCCGCAGGTGGTCGGAATATCGCCCGACAGTCTCCTCCTCGTGAAAAATGAAACGAACGCCGTACGAAAAGGACGGCGTGAGAGGAAGAAGAGAGAATTTAATAAAGGCAACTAATCTAGGTAAAGATCCCCGCGCAGTATGTAAGTACTGTGACGCGACGCAACGCAACTGGACGCAGTACGGTCACAGTTAATCATCATCTTCAAACTTGAAGCTGTGGCTCTCCATCTGCGAAAGCTCTTCAGAGACACGACGGAAAAAGGCAGCAAGCGACATACTGTAATCTCTCCACCCCGATAACTGCCGCGCTTTTTCTTGTTCTTCTCCTTGCGGAACCCTGCTCCCCGGGTGACGATAAGATCGTTGTGCGCCCGTTGCCCGTAGTCGTTACTGGGTCCAGCCTTTCATTCCCCGGTTAATGTCAAGGGGAGCGGCAACAGCAAGAAGACGCGCCTTCACTGTGTACCGATTGTCCATCATGATAGTCGGCAGGACCTTGTCAGGATTGACTCGCTGGAACGGCGTATTGGATTTGCGCGCGGGCTTTCCAGGCTTGGAGTCGCCCCCGGCACTGACATTGACGACCTTTGCAGTCGCGACAGACGCGCCGCCCTCGTCCGTTCTCCGTCTCTTCGTCACTTGGGTGTTGTCGCGCAGCTCCTCGACCGCGTCGACTATTGCCTTTTCCATCCCCTCCTTCTTCACCGTAACAGGGGATTCAGCATCCGAGTCCGAATCGCTCGACGACGAGGAATCCGACGAGTCCGAGTCCGAGTCCGACGCCACGCTCTTCTTAATAGCTGCCGCAGATGTCGCCGCTGCCACAGGCTTTGCATCCGCGTCTGCTATACTCGGCGTGGATAGCGTGCGACTCGAGTCGCGTTCAGTCGCCGCAGGCTTCTTTGGCGGCGCGTTCTCTGCGTCACTTGACTCGTCGTCTGCGCACACCCGTCAGATAGGGACAGATGGCTATATATTCACGCACCCGACTCCGCACCCGAATCATCAGAAGAGGAGCTTGAGGACGGAGAAGACGCCGCTGCTGGAAAGGGGGAATTAATAGGTTTAAGAGATCGGCCGCCGTGAGTGACCCACGTTTTTTCTTCTCCGGCCGCGGGGACTTTTTGGAAGTGGGTTTGCCTTTGGCCACTGTAGTTTTGGGTGTGGCTTCCGGCTCCGAGTCGGAGTCGGAGTCGGAGCTGGAGGATGAGCTAGAGGAGGGGACCTTTGGAGGTTTTGCTTTCACGGCAGCAACCGTGGTTTTTGGTTTGGGCTCCGAGTCCGAATCGGAGCTGGAAGATGAACTGGAAGAGGAACTAGAGGAGGAGACCTTGGGAGGTTTCGCCTTCTTCTTCCTTTTTGACGCGGACGAGGAGTCGCTGGAGGAAGAGTCGCTGGACGATGCTATGCACACTTCAGAAATTATCTACGCCACTACAAAATGGAACGTACAATCGGAATCGGAGCTCGAACTTGAGCTCGAACTCGAACTCGAACTATCAGATGAACTGCGTACATTTCAATCGCTATAAATCGAATGCACTTGAAAACTCACGAGTCGGACGACGCCGATGCCTTGAGCGACTTCCATTCCCGAATAATTTCGTCTAGCTGCGGCCCATCTATGCTCAAGTTGTCTTTTAAAATGACCACATCTTTTGCGGCCTTCTTCAAGGCTTCTGCAGCTTTTGAATGCGACCGTTTGGTGAGAAAGGCGTGTATTAGGGTATAGGTAGCTAGCAGGAACGTGTCAGCTGCATAAAATACGCGATTAGCAGCAAACTTACTCGCCAGATTCCTGTCCATCGTCGAGTTCGAAAAAGTAGAGGAAGAGAGATCTTATTTGGGACGCGGGACGATAGCTTCGACCACAAGCACAGCCAAACTGCTTTCTCAGAGCAACCAATTTGTTCCCACTACACTGTTACGACCTCGGGAGGTCGCTATCTGGATGTGCTAACACACCCACGAGAATAGCTAATTTACAGGTTTTTGCAAGCGCGGCGGATCCAAACATGAAGAAAAAGGTAGGATTCTGCGGTTATCTCTTCAAGGTCGCGCTTTGGTGCTCATATCTGCGGCAAGGTTCTTCTCATGGGCGCCTCAGGAAGCGGGAAGACCTCTATGCGCTCCCTAATCTTGTATGTCGGGCCGTTTGGCTGACGCGCATCTTTTTCAATGACCGACTGCGGTTAGTTCCAACAACCCCGCGTCGCTGACGGCGCGTCTGGGCGCGACAATCGATGTCGAACAGAACCACGTCCGCTTCCTGGGCGACCTCATTTTGAATTTATGGGACTGCGGTGGCCAGGACGCGTTCATGGACTCGTATCTCACGACACAGCGTTCGACGATATTCCAGCACGTCGGCGTCATGATCTATGTGTTCGACGTCGAGACGCACGAGATGCACAAGGACCTCGAGTACTACCGCGACTGCCTCGACGGGCTGCGCCAGTTCAGCCCCGACGCGGGCGTGTTCCTCCTCGTGCACAAGATGGATCTCGCGCGGGATCGGGACGCGATGTTTGAGCGCAAGAAGAAGGAGCTGCAGGAGCACAGCGAGAAGCAGGGTCAGGTATCGCCGTCCATCACCGTCTTTGGGACGAGCATCTACGACGAGAGTCTGTACCGGGTAAGCGGTTTACTACTCGTACATTCGACCGTTTACCTTACCTACGCGCATCGCAGGCGTGGTCCAGCATCGTGCACACACTCATCCCGAACGCCGCCGTGCTGTCCAAACACCTAACTATCTTCGCCGATGCGTGCAGTGCGACGGAGGTGATCCTCTTTGAGCGCACGACCTTCCTCGTCATAGCGACAAGCTCTCCGCCCACCTCGGCTCCCTCAGACAAGGCCCCGTTCCAGGAACTCGAGGCGACGCGATACGAACGCACGTCCGAACTCATCAAGGCTTTCAAGCACTCGTGTTCTCGTGTCCGGGAAGAATTCCATTCGCTTGAGATGGAGCTTCCCGAATTCTCAGCGGTCCTGGACGAAATGACCAAGAACACGTATGTGCTTATAATCGTGCACGACCCTACAATAGGTGGCCCTTCTCCCCCACCCTCTTCTGCATTCCATTGCTGACGCCTAGTAGAAACGGCTGCCCTGAAGCTGAATATCCGAATGGCGAGACGGAAGTTCGAGGAGTTGCAAGGGCTGACCTGAGACGATACTGGGTTCTAAATTATCCTCATATAATCGTGATCTATGTATACTATCTAATGCCCCCCCCATGCTTGAATATACCGTCTTGCTTGGGTCCATGATTTGTATCGCGGAGACCACTGCCAAACGCCATACGACAAAAAGGGGAATTTGAACCGTCATGAGCCATACCATCAAAGGTCTCTCTGAATCGCCAGTGCAGTACGACGGCTCTACCCTCCGCGTCGCCATCGTGCACGCGCGCTGGAACGCAAAAGTCATCGACGCCCTCGTCGCCGGCGCCGTCGCGAAGCTGAAGGAGCGCGGCGTCAAGGACAGCAACATCATCGTCCAGTCCGTCCCCGGCAGCTTCGAGCTCCCCCTCGCGTGCTCTAGGTCTCTCTGTCTATGCTGCTATCCTGGGCGATCTCTTATTATCCGTTTGTGCAGGGTCATCGCGGGCGCACACGTCCAAGCTGCGTCGAACGTCACGGATCTGCTCGGTGGACTCAGCTTCGGCGGCGGGAACTCGCGCGCAGGGACCCCCGCGCCTGCGGGCGTTGTGACGATGCCGAACGAGCCCTTCGACGCGGTCATCGCCGTCGGCGTCCTCATCAAAGGCGCGTTCCCAAAAACTGCGGTCCTACTTATAAAATAAATACTAATGATTGGACTCTACAGGCTCCACGATGCACTTCGAGTACATCTGCGACGCGGTCTCGCACGCGCTGATGAAGGTGCAGCTCGACTCGGGCGTGCCGGTCATCTTCGGCGTCCTCACGGCGCTAACGGACGAGCAGGCGCTTGACCGCGCGGGGTTGACGCCGACGGGGCACAACCACGGCGAGGACTGGGGCCTGGCGGCGGTGGAGATGGGGTCCCATGTGCGCCGCTGGAAGGAGGGCAAATTCACTTGATAGAAAGAGAGACAGACATAAAAGAAAGCCGTGTACTATACCAGCCAAGAAAATGAAGACGTTGTATGTATTTCTGCTGTCGCAAAAGGGCCTTTTAGCCTATAAGGGCTTACGAAGGCTTACAGGCTTATAAGCGACTTGTACCTGACTTATAAGAGGGTTATAAGCGACTTACAGGAGGGTTATAAGGGACTTATAAGCGCTTATAAGGCTGTATAACCTTGGGCGGTATTTTGCAACACCCGAGGGCCGGGGAGGCCAGCCTAAAGCAATATTGACAGTCTATGTGGACCTGAAGATCCTGCAGATAACGAAGGAGAGGAAAGTCGACGGGCGGCGCTCGAGAACATGAACGCGGAGGAGTCTGAACACGACAGCGGCAGTGATCACACTTGAGGTTCACTTGTAAATGTTTGACAGAAATGTTGAATTTATTCAAAGCAGGGGACAGGAATCTAAAGATTATCGAAGGAGTATAAAATCAAGAAGATGTTTCCTTGACTCGTCCTTTTCTACGAGCCGCTCTAATGAGCGCAACGAGAGGGCACTACAAGACGCCGATTGGGACGTCACCGCAGACTTATTTGTCGGCCACAGCGCTCTCGTGGTTGGGGTGAGAGTAGTTGGATGAATGGGTGCTTAATATTGTAAGTGGGTCCATGTCTGAGTGGGACAACGACACGCCTTTTAGCGCGGCACGATGCTGCGCATATCAAAATTACAATCTCGGACATGTATCGGACGCGCTTCCAGCCCAAAAGACCGCCCCAGTTTTGTGGATGCACAGGGGATGCGTTTAGAGTTCGACCGGTTATGAAAAGGGACGCGGTACGGTGAGCTCGACGGCGCACGGAGCTTGAGTAACGAGTTCGTCGTAGTAGGGCGGAGCGGAGGTAGCGGCCGCTCTTCCGGGCTCAGAATCAGAGACATGGGTAGCATTGGAGTAGGTTGGGCGTGTTGCAGGCATCGCTGGGCAACGCAGAGTGTAAGCAAGTCGGGAGGGCGAGAGGAAGTCAGACGAGGCCATTTGTGGAGCGGTGACGTCATGTTCCATATATACAAATCACGGCGATGTGACGCCGTGACTCCACCTCTCTTGCTTTCAACCACCACACTTCACCGCCGTCTCGCCAACCAATGGTCCCCATCTCCTTGCCCCCGCCCCCCGTCTCCCGTCATACGCCGGTGCGTCTTGCCTCCTATGTTGTTTTCTTGTTTTTCTGGCTCATGCGAAGCCATCTACAGCACTCGCTGAGAACACAACGGCGATGGCGCAGCGGTTGGAACCGAGTGTCGCGCGGGTGAGCCAGCATCGTCTTGTCCCCCGCCACTCCTCTGATGTGAATTCCGGATTAGCCGCACTCGTCAGCGCTAACAACAGATCGCGCGACATTGCTCCACCACGGGCCACTGGAGTCAGCAGTGTATCGCTATCTTCTCCCCACCTCGCTGCTGTCTCACAATAGCTTTTAGAATATCTTATGGAGGATACCGCGACTGTACAATTGCTCGGGTGAGCCACTCTACTCTTTCTCTTCGTGGCCCACACTGGTTTCGAGCCCATATTGCTAATCCCACACCGTCCGTCCGTTGTTCGCCCGGTACACCGTAGTACCGGTACCATGTAGTAGCGGAGATTTGAATGCATATATTCCCCCTCCTTTGAGTGTCGGTTTCAGTGTATGAAAGAAAAATGAGAGGGATCTGGCGAGTCGGAGCTCGGCAAAGGAGTTGACTTACAAGCGCTTATCCGAGCTTATAAGCGCTTATAAGTGTTATAAGTGCCATAAGTCCTTATAGGCGAAGATAGCGCCTTTCTGAGGTCTACAGACCCCCAAAAAATCTTACAGGCTTATACCAACTTATAGTTCATTATAATGAACTATAAGCAAGAACGGCCTTTTGCGACAGCTGTCCGAAGGCTTTCCGAGATGTGTCGATTTTTTCCCTGCTGGACGGAACTGGGTTTCTGTTTTTGCCCATCGAAATAGAGAACGACACTGAAACCTTGGGCGGGTAGGGATGTGGCTTCCAAAACCAGGGTCACTCAAACAACGCTTGAAGTTTATTCAGACTTTGTTACAACTCGGTGGATACAAGATAGGCAAAACGACGTGCAAAACAATTTCTCAGAAGAATCCCTCATATTCATCGCGCGTATAGGACCACTCGATGCCCAGCGGACCACACAACTGTGCAAGCTCAGCCAACTGCGCGTCCGACGCCTTCAGGCCCCCTTTACGAGTGTCCCCCTTGAGCTCGCCGAGAAGCTGCAGTTTCTTGAGCACTCCACGGAGCGGAAATTTCTCGCGACGCAGCCACGCCGCCCAGACGGGAACTGGGAGGGACGACAGCGCCTGGCGCGAGAGCCGCAAGTGTTCGAGGCGGGGCGGCAGCGCCTCGAGGAATGGCGGCGTAACCGGCACGCCGTTGAGCGACAGCGTCCGTAGCTGGCGCAGGACCGCGACGGTGTCGTTCTCCCACGGCTGCGGGCTCTCTTCCGTCGAGTGGTAATCCGTGATCGTCAGGAGCGTCAGCGTCCCCGCGACGACCTTGAGGCATTGCTGGAGCTCGCCCTTGGGCATGGGACGGAGGCCGTCGAGGACGAGCTCCTTGAGTGCGGGCATGCTGCGCAGCAGATTCTTCAGCGCGCTCGGGGTCGTGGTTCTGTTCATGTTCGAGATGCTGAGCCCGGTACAGACAGAGGAGCCGCTTTTGACACCCAACGTCGCATCCGAGGGGCCGCCGATGTTGATTTCGCTGATATCGAGCTCCTTGAGCTGCGGAAAGGTGACGATGTTCTTGAGCCAGCCGCGTCCGAGGTCCGCCATGCACGAATCTGGGTCCTGGGGGTTGCACCGAGAACACCCCATGAGCGTGACTTCCGTGAGCTTTATGGCTTTGCTGTCCTGGGCGGCAAGGGACAGCAAAAAATCTCCTCCAGAAACGTCGAGCGTGTTTAACTGAGGGCATGCATCGAGAAACCACCGCAGCGCGGTGACACTCACGGCCCAGGACTCCCACCCTGGACTGTCATCAGAAAAGCCACCGTCGATTGTGGTACTCTGGAGGCAATTGGACACGAGCGACGCGCTCTTGACAAACTTGGCGAGGTGGGGCGAGAAGCGGAGCTGCCCTGCGAGCCACGTAAGGTGGGTGACGAGTGGTAGTCTGTCAAGGAAAAGTAGCACCTGTGAGCAGGAGAAACCGCTCCGTGCCCTCGATCCGCAGGTCGCGATAGAGATTGCGGCGCACTGGGTTCAAGAATTTGCGCGACACAAGAGCCAATTTCACAAAGTTCTAGACAGTCATGCCCAGTTGTGAGGGTTGGAAATCTGCCTGAGGACTTCTGGTACCTCGGGAAGGCGTTCGTAGTCGTACGCCCCATCATCGCGCAGTTTATCAAGAAAAAACTCGTCGACAATGTTCTCCACGACGTCTTCAAAGTCCCAGAAGGGCATCCCGGAAAATTGATAGCTAGAAATAGGTTCAAGCGTTCATTTCTTACAGCAGAAGCTTGGTGCCGGTTACCTATGAAATGCAAGCTACGGCGGTTGGAGGTTGTGGTTCGAAGTCAGCCCGGCCGCTTATGTAATTGAAGAGGAAGTGGGATTGCATTGAGATTGAATACAAAAAAAAAGGGATTCCACTGTAAGTAACTTTTACACCCCAACCAGAACACGTAGTATATAAGTACGATATATCAATGAGTGGAACAAGTACAGTACTTGAGGCGTTGGAGTCCGTTGGCGTAGGAGGCAGTACAAAGCGTCCGTCCGTCACCGTCCGATGCAAGTACAAGTCCAATCTGTGCATGCGACTATTAAGTAGCAAAGAAAAGCAGCGTGGGGGGGTACAATAGATAGACTAGCGTTGGGAATTAAATCAGAGCAAGAGGGAAGGAAGGCAAGGAGAAAGGACGTGAAAGTCGTACAAACAAAGGGCGTGCATGGGAGGCGGGTCTGTAGTTGGTTGGTTGGATGATGAGGGGAGAGGGGGACGAGTGAAGAGAAGGGAAAGGAACCGATGGTGGTACATTTATTTGATGCAAGAAGATGAGAATTTATCGGAGACGCGAGTGGGGAGTCGCTTGGCGCGGTGGGCATCTAGAAGCCCGCGAAACCCTGCTGTCCGCCCTCGCCGCCGTTGCCAGGCGGGCCCGGACTCGGATGCCGCATGACACTCTGGTGCATCGCCTGCACGCCAAACTGCCCGGGAGCCATGCCGCCCCCAGGGGCCATCCCCCCGCCCATACCCATGCCGAGGCCCATTTGCATTTGCATTTGCATTTGCATCATGGGCGTCATCTGCGGCATCTGGTACGCGAGCGCATTCGGGTTCATGCCCTGCGGGACGCCGCCGCTCATGCCGAACTGGGGGGCAAGCTGCTGGTGTGCGAGCGCCGGCGAGAGCTGTGGCGACTGCGCGGAGCTGCCAGGGCCAGAGGTAGGACTACTCGGCGAGGACGCGCCTTGGCCCTGCATCTTCTGCATCGCTTGAAGCTAAGGGAGCGTTAGTATAAAACGGACAAAGTGAGAGACGGGGGTACCTCGTAGAAGGCAAAGTCCTGGAGGAGCGATGTCCGGGCAGGGTGCGTGTGGAAAATCCGCAGCATCTCCTGCCCCGCCTCCGCGAGCAGCTCCTGCGTGTCGCGTGAGTTCGTCACGGGCTTGCGCTCCGTGGTATTTCTATCATATGTACAAAGTTAGGACTGCTCCCAAGAAGACAGCGATGATGCACGTACAAAAGTTTTATATGGCGGAGATTGGCGTTGGGGATGTCGCGGACGAATATCCAGCGCACTTTGAACACGCCCTTCCACTTGTCCGACGCCCACACCGTGCTACTGCGCGTGTAGTCGATCGGCGTCAGCATCTCGGCCATCCCACAGAAGTGGCCGCTGCAACACCGGCGCGATCAGTCGGACTGAAG
Source organism: Mycena polygramma (assembly GCA_029449255.1). Lineage (NCBI taxonomy): Eukaryota > Fungi > Basidiomycota > Agaricomycetes > Agaricales > Mycenaceae > Mycena > Mycena polygramma. The sequence goes on along the minus strand of JARKID010000001.1, from coordinate 3,855,613 downwards.
AGAAGCACAATAATAATAGCGGCAGACGCGCACCTAGCATTTACGCTGAAAAACAAATAAATCGGGCCCCGCCCGCCGCACTCCTTGAACGCCTTGTCAAGGCGCTTGTTCCCGGGCTCGGTCGAGCTCCAGATCTCGTACTTGAGCGACTTGTGCACGTCGTCTTCCGTGTACGACTTGATGACAAAGTACCGCGCCTAAATCGAGATAAAACAATCAGACCAGAAGAATAATGCAAGGGACAACGCACAAAGGACGGCCTCAGGTCAAAGTTCGCGGGGTTATACCCCTTGGTGGCGATCAGGGATGGCACGTCGATCGGCGTATTGACGAAACCCTGCGTCGGTGTCTGTCCGCTCGGCACGCGCTGTTGCTGCTGCTGCTGTTGCATGTACTGCTGCGGGATCGGGGGTACCGGCTGGCCCTTGCTCGCCTGCTGCTGCTGGTAGCCGTACTGCAGGTTCGGGTTGGAGGTCCGAAGCCCCAGTGGACGGTCCCCGCCCTGTTGCTGCTGCTGCTGTAGGAACTGTTGCTGCTGTTGCTGAGCCTGTTGGAGTACGTACACGGCGCTTGCGCTCGCGGGCCCGCCAGCACCCTGCCCCAGCGGTGTCTTGCGGCCGTCAAAGTCGGTGACAAGCTGCAATTTGTTGGAGCCATTGCCGTTATTGCCATTGTTGCCTTTGCCGTTCCCGTTTCCGTTTCCGTTGTTGCCGCGCATGCCCGGGGCCTGTGCAGGCGGTGGGTGCGTCGGATTGAAACGCGGAGGGTGTGCACTTTGCCCGCCCGCACTGTTGTTGTACCCGCCGATGTCGAGCCCTGACAGCGCGCGCTGCACGTCCTCGACGCTGCCCGAGGAGAAGCCTGCGTTAGGAGCGCGCCAGTCGCCGCTGCCGTTGTTGTTGTTGTTGGCCCAAGGCCCCTGGCGCCCGATGGGGCTGGCAGGCCCGGGCTTGGGCGCATAATACTCTGGCTCGTCGTACGCAGTAGGATCCTCCTGGTACGTGTACTCTTCCTCTTCTTCTGCCGCGGGCTCAGGCGGAGTCGCTGGGTGCGGGGGAATCGGTGTCTGAAGGGTTCCGGATCGACGGAGGCCGGCGACGGGAATTTTCTGGGCTTGGCGTGCTGCCGCACCATAGGTCAGCGAGACGTGCCGACGCACACCAGCCTCTGCGGGTGGGGGCGATGGGCCGTCATGGGGGGCCATGGGAGAATTAGGATCCATTGAATCCAAGTTTTCTTCGGCAGGATGCTGCATAGAATGTCAGATTAAGAATGAAGGATATTCCGTCGCAGGGGGACGGCTACGCTGAGATCCGTTCGGACCCAGGTAGTTTTGTGCGTGTGCCAGAACTCGAATAGCACCGCAGCAGCCCTGCCTCAAGAAGCACACACCTCTTCTTCTGCAGCGTATGCGTCAATGTCACCCTCCCAATCGTCCTCATCGCCTTCGTGACCGGCGATGGCGGTCAGACTATTCTTGGTATTCGGTGTGAGACTGCCGGACCTGGAGAGACCTGATGCCTGGGGTTGGAACGCTGATATCGAAGGGCTAATCAGCCGGGAACAGACGGGGAGACAAGGTTCATACCGCGGTGGTACCGCGTAGGGAGCGAGCTCTGGCGATGCAAGGACGATTTTTCGCCCACAGCACCGACGCCTCCGACCCAGTCTTCACCGACGACCTCGTCCTCGTTCCAGTCTTGCACCTCCTCGGATATGGGCCCTGCCCCTGCACGCGCCGTTCGCGATGACGCCGAGATGGTGTGGTGCCGGCGGACTCCGCTGGAGTTTGTGGGCGACCCAGGGACTGCGGGCAGTGGGGTTGGCTGGGACATGGTGGTCGAGAACCAAGAGTGCTGCTATGGCAGATCTGGGCTCGTCGTCGTCGTCGTAGCAAGTCAATACAATAATCACCGGAGTCAATACGGAATAACAAACCAATCCGCTACTTTGCTTTCAACGGCCACCTCGTGAGGCAAAAAAAATGAGGCTATAAGGTTCGGACAGGGCCTTTTACACGCTAGAGCTTATTATCGCCCCTCCACGTCCACCGCTCGCGGCTTACTTGGGGCTTCGACCTCTGTGGCAACTTCCGGATCTCTCTCATTGCTCCGCTCCGCGTCTTGTGGCGTCTGCTATCTTGTCATCAGCCTCCCAGGAGGTCCTGGGTGTTTATCTACCAGTCAACTGCTCGCCGTTGTCGATCTGATATATTTAGAGTGGTTCTGGCAGCGATACCGGAACCTCCCAGAAATTACAATGTGCTGGTCACCGCCGGATGCCGTCGCCTGCCAGCTCATGAGCTCAACTGTCTCGAGTACCGTCAATTTGTGTCCGTCGAGGTCATTTCCAATAGTTGGAATCTTGATCAACTTCGACGTTGCTGTGTTACTTGCACGTTTTTCGTATCATTCATTCTAGTGTTCACTCTGTCGTGTTGATTCAATCCTTGCATCCAAGAAGCCTGCACAGGTAAAACACCTATCATTTCGATTTCACACCACTGACGTGGCAGGTTTGTCCAGCTCCAAGGGCATCCCTCTGCATCTCCCGCGCTTGAACTAAGACCCTGTTTCCGCATTGGCGGCCTCTTTTCGATATGCCGTTTGGAGAGGTTTCCTGCGTTATCCTCATTTATACCGCGAGGGAAGTCCCACCTCAAAACAACTGGATACTTCAGGAATTGCCCAACGATCTTGCTCGCGCTTCTCTACACTCAGTTTTTGCAACTTTTGCTGATGCTGTCGAGCCATTCACCGTCCATCTCCCTGCGACTGGAACCTAGCTCGGGATTTCAAAACGCTCGTGAGCGCCAATTATTATGTCTCTACTCACAACTGAGCGCTGAAGCAGAACTAAACCTTAAGATCTCTCCAATCGTAGGTCAGAAGGAACGCGAGGATGCTTGAAGCTTGAAGTGTTTAACACAGGTTTGCCTTCGCTTAGCACTCGTTGTTTCAGCGAACCGAAATCACACTCATTAGTCTCAGAGGGAAGAACTTAGAAACATGCTCTAAGGAGTGTGGGCTTCCTCTGGTTTTTTTGCTGATCATTGCGGGACTTAAGCAACTTGTGGCTCGTTCTGGTGGTGCAGAGACTGCAACTTTACAGGTACCGTGACCGTATGGATCTGCATGTCACAATTCATTAAGCGGAACCTGAGACGCGCATCAAAAGACTTGGCGATAAATGCACAAGGCGACCCTCTCAAATAACGTTTCCTCAAAACCCCACCACCCCCTCCTCGAAGGCTTATTGTCTGGCGTTTCCCGACGAGGCCGTATATCTTGGCTGCACCGATAGAAAATGGTGGGCACATACGAAGCGGTTGACCGTTTCCCGGCTTCGCCTCCCCTTCCATTTTCTCCCTTGGCACCCAATCGGCCTCTGAACGCTCGAGCCAACACTTCCGAAATGAAGACTCTTCCCACTCTTTCTAACCATCCGACACATCACAAAGTAGGCTACTATCCCGCCTCACTCTGCGTGCTGGCGGTTTGGATTGTCTTCATCATTGTACTGCTCTGGTTGCTTGAATCTGCTGTCACACATGGACCGCAAAATCTCTCGCAGCCGTGGGCGTACTCCACCCTTCCCAGTCTCCTCATCACGGTGTTTGCGCAGGGTCACGGCGCGATTACGGCGATGCACCTCGCGCGCGTCTCTGTCTCCGCGCTGCACTCGGTCCGCACCTCCCCCAACACCTGGGCCGAGATGTTTTGGATGTCCGACCGGGCGTGGAGTGGTCCGGTGGGGATCCTTTCGACCTTCCTAGCCGCGTCGCGGCTGCGCGTGCGCACCTCAACGCACTTCCTCCTCTGCGCGGCGACGTGCCTCGTTGCGCTCGCCACACCCATCGTCCTCTCGCGAGCGTATCCGATCCGCACGGTCACCGTTAACGAGAACACCATGATCACGCCCCTCGCACTCTCTGTGCCGACGATGGGAGCGGTAGACGCGTATGCGGAGATCGGGACGGGGTCTGGGTCCTGGACGACGTCGTTATCGGTCACGGACACGTACAACAGCAGCGTATACCTGCCGCCCGGTGTCTCCCGCGGGGGCGACCCAGTGGATTTCTTCTTTGCTGGGAGTGTCGAGGGCAAAACGGCCAGATTGCCCGGCTTGCGCCTCACCGGCCAATGTACTCCCATTATTAGCACCCTTTCCAGTTTTGCGGACCTCGAAGCGTACTGTCAGGCGCAGATCCCGAATCTGCCGTTCGCCAGTGTACCGACGACCCTTACACCAACTGGAGGGAACTTTACGATGAGATCGTGTTGCAATTCGACGTGGCAAACGATCTTCCCGGCGAATTCATCATTGGCGACGAACGTCGGGTATATATACATTCAGTCGAACAACCACACCGCGACGGGTTCATCTGGATTGGATGTTAGCGGGCTTATCCGGTGCGACACCAAGACGTCCACGGGCAGTGCGACGCTATCAGGAGCGGACGGCACGTTCTCGGATTTCCAGGAAGAGTCGTTGTATAACCAGACAAATGGCGGAGAGCCTCTGCTCGATCCGCTCTACGCTCTCTTCTACTATTTCGACAACGGCGGCAGGACACACCTTTTCACCGATAACTCCTTGACGGCGGGGACCGTACACGCGCTGGGCTTCGTGTCGCTCAGCAACGGCGATGGCCTGCAGTCGTACACGCAGCCCTCCCTGCAGGAGATGGCGGCCGGTTTCTGGCGCGGGGTCTCGTATACCGTCGCGGGCCTCGGCCTACTCTCCCGTGCCAGCGATAAATCGTACCCCGCCGTGCAGAGCGGGAAGGCAGCGGTGTACGTACGGGAGCGGAAGTTTGCCATCCCCGCATACGTTCTGCTGGGGGTATGGCTTCTGCTGCTCATCATCATCACGGCGCGCAGCTTCCGGCCGACGATTGGGAGCAGCTTCGACAGCTACACCACTGCGAAGCTGATTATGGAGAAACCGGGGCTGCTGGAGACCTCCAGTGGGGACCTGGCTGCCAATAAAAATCTCCGAGAACCTTTCTCGAGAATTGGGAGAGATGAGCGGGGACGCGTGATGGTGGCTGATCATGTGTACGCTTCTGTAGATTTACATATATTCTAATGCGTACTGCCGAGGCGCGTACACAACGACGCGACGCGTCGACGCGAATGGAGCACGTGACTGATCTCGGACCACCTTCCAAATTCGGCGCGTTCGCTTGCCTCCCTCTTCCACCACCATCTTCCAGTGCTTGAAGCTTCGTTCTTTTTCAGCATGCAGGCGCAGAGCACTCGTACAGAAGCTGCTACCACGTCGGCCCAGAGCCTGGCCGCCATTCAAACCCTTCTGAAAGCTGGTTTAGGTTGTATAACATTCCTGAGGTCTGTACTTGTGTTCTTCCTCTGTCCTCGTCTTTTTCATTCGTTTTTGTTGTATAGGGACCTACTTCCTAGTGATAACTTCACCGACAGTAAGTCTGGTCGGGTTGAATCCGTCATAGACCACTTTTTTGAGCTTGTTAGGTCATTTCACGACTTCCGATGATTCCCTACTCTCTCAATCCTCAGACACCAGTCATTCTAGCATGGACAGCAACCGCAGTAATAGCAGGAATGTGAATGGTTTCAAGATCATGGTAATTTACGACTGTCGTGTGCGACATCACCTTTAACTGCCGCGGTCAGACTATGACACGGGGCTATACGGACGAAGCGGACAAGATTCTCAACTACCTAGTGCGTTTATGTCGTTTAATCTCCTAAGCCTCTTATTGACAATCGACCAGGAATACGGGATATTCGACGCCTTGCAAAGACAGTATTTGCGTAGCTTCGTGTTTGCAATATACTTGGTCAGTTTCGCGCATATACTCTGCCCAATCATCCTGTTTTATCTTTCTCTCGCAGGACGAAAAAGATCCCAATAAGTATGCGCGCATATATCCACCTTTTTCTGACCTGACTTGCGTAGCATTGTCGAAGCCTACACTTTCAACTTCCACGTACGTCTAGGATAACTCTTCTTACGCTTACCCTTATTAAAAACGAGTTTTTTAGTATCACACGATCCCCGGCACCGACACTGTGATCCCCGTTATGAGCCTCGGCAAAAATCTGGACAAGATGTCCCTCAAGGAGTCAGCGAAGGATCCTGTCCTTCAGGCCGCCAAGCGGGGCAAGGCGCCGACCCTAAAGGACGTGAAGAAGAGCGTCAAAGTGAGTAGCATTATCCTTTAGAAGTTAGACCGGCTGATAATCCGATTGTGCCAGACTTTACTCAAGACGCTCATACATTCTACAACTCAAATGGACGTTTTACCGAGTATGTTTCTTTTCGGATACTACCTCCCTATCTGACGGCATTCTCAGAGCGCCGTTATGCCGCGTTTAAATTATTTTATACGGACGAAACGCCGGCAGAATATGAACCGCCACACTTCGAAGCCGGCGACGCTGAGAAGGACAAGTGGTTTTTCATGACGCACGATTTGGATGAAGTACCCGATAAATGGAGTGTAGGCCAGCTGAAAACAGGGCATCATTCGTACGTCGCGGGATATTTCCCATGCCGCAGCCACTCAGTTCTCGTACCAGCGTCAACCTCAGCGTCGCATCCATTGCCACATACCTTCCGTCCTCCACAGAGCACGATAACGCGACGTTCACGGGCACGACGACACGTAACGTTGCGCCTCCACCGCTGACGCCCATCGAGGAGGCGACAGTTCGCGCAGAGCAGGCAGCCAAACAAACCAAAGATGCCGAGTCGCGAAATATCGTCTGGTCCGCGGACGTTGCGGTCGAGGGAGATGACCTCGACGCGGAGGGTGACGATGACCCTGAATTCACCCGGAATGCGGATGGTAGCTATGTGCCCATCGGTGTGCGAAATGACGACGGTGTTATTGAGCCTATCCCGATGGACGTCGAGGAGGCGCACTTTGGGGGCATTTCTCAGGAAGTGCCCACCCGTCTTCACGAGCTGGTGAGATTGCTCATGGCCCATTCCCTCGAGCTTGACTCAATTGACTGTATATCTAGAACGCACAGCAGAGGTTCGACAACACGGATCTCGAGCAGACACAGACTTTCTCCGACTTCCAGGCCGGGAGCCAGAACTCTATGCCAGCATCCCGCGGACACTCCCCGTCAACTTCAAGTGGACACGGACACGACGCAGATCTATTCGACCGCAACGCCTCCCTCCCATCTTCAGATTTGATGTCCCCGTTGACGAGCGGCGACGAAGGCGAAGACATCGACACCCAGATGCTTCAGGACTTGGTGCTCGACAATCAGGGCATCACGGAGGACAGCGAGATGCTCGGTAAGCGCTCACCGCCATCTGAGAATTCTCTGAACGGGGCATCTAGATATGGAAACCCAAGTGCACCCGGCTGAATCTGTGGACCCTATCCAGTCGTTCGCGGATTCCGCCATGGAGGATCAGATTGACGATATTCCAACTCCCAAGCCGGCCAAGAAAGCTCCAAAGAAGAAGGATGTCGTGGATCGTGGACTTCAATGCGAGTGCGACATCGTGGTATGCGCACTGCGTCTGCACTCGCTTTCCTTTTCCTCACTACTTTCTAGATCGAAGACGAGACCTGCTTCTGTGAGGGCGGCTGTGGACGCTGGTATCATATGTGGTCAGTCATCTCGTCAGACATATCTCGTTCCGTCTCTCATGCAGTATCAGGTGTATGGGGTACGAGGATAGACGGATTGGTTCCCTTCTTTTCTAATTCGGGCCGCAGTTTCCACTCAACAGAAGACCGCCGCATTCCGGACGAATTTATCTGCTTCGACTGCCGAGTTCGCGCTGACCTCTCATGGGAGCTGATCAAAGTAGATTTGTATCCCAAGATGATGTCCAAGTTCAAGGATCTGGCTTTGTTCAGGTTGGTGGCGTTTCGTAGCCTGGAGTGTTTTCTCACCTCGTTTGCCACAGGCGGGCTATCAAGGTGGCGGAAGTAAAAAACCCCGACAGCGTTGCAACCTTTGCGAAATTCGTAGGCAAGTCCTTTGTTAGCGACGTCTGTTTGCTCTTTCTTAACAATTGCAGGCTGTGACAATGTCCTTGCTCGGCAACTGTTCAAGCGACTGGAGAACGAAGGTACGTTGTTTTCTCTTACGCGGTCTTCGACTCACGTTACGCGGCTAGGCTTCATCGTGGAGCAATCGACGGAGATCGATGACCTCGGCTTCGCTACGACGACGCGGTCCAGAGGGAAATCGAAGACCAAGGGCAAGCAACCCAAGCAGCGAAAGAACGTCCAGAAATCCAAATACACTTTCAATCGCGAATCCCTCTCCACCCCGGAGTACTCGGACTACTTTAATCCCGACCATTCCGTCGAAAGCCGCCTCCTGGGTCTGCCTCAGACAGTTAGCCGTTCTCCCTTCCCTGATTTTTTGTGCTCACATGCAGCGTCCTTTCTAGAAGGCTAACGTGAAATCACGCCCGACTGCTCCTACTGCCGCTAACGACACACCCGACATCTCGACGATGGCTCCCCCGTCGCTGCCCCCGATGACGACCCTACCTCAAGAACCGCAGACACAGATGACGCAGGCACAGACTCAGACTCAGGACGAAACTCAGCTCGATACGATGGATCTCTTCCCTCCCCCTCTGCAGAACAAACGCCCGCATTCGAACGACGGCGCACGCCCGAAGAAGAAGGTCAAGATATCTCTCGCTCCCGCCGTCGATCTAGCCGAGTAGGCGATGGTTCTAGTTCTGCTGTTTCCGGGTTTCCGAGTTGTTCCCTGTCCCGAGCCCGCTTCTTTTTCCATTGCAAGACTTCGATTCTTTTCGTTCCTCGATCAAGGCCCGGTTTTCTTTTCCTATCGCTTGCTTCGCTCGCTCTCGCGGCCCCGAATTGGCACGCACGCATCTGTATCGCTACGACATTGCAACATTAGACTGGATGGATGCGGACGGCTGGATTGTTTGCGCGCATGTATACTGCACCGACGAATGGCGCCTAATTGATTGTAATTGTTCAGATGGATAAATCGCTGTGACTGTACTCCAACGCGCGCTTAGATATGGCCTGAATGGAAAATTCTGCTCCTCTTGTTTTCCCGTCGCCAGCATGGCTCAGTGTCTTGCTTTCTCCCCGTCGCTCGATAACTACAAACGCCTGACGCCCGCCCAATGACTAATGCCCCTGGACCGCCGTAAGATGGAAGGGGCTTTCGTTCGAGACAGGTCAGAAGATACCGCATCTTTCCGCTCAAACCACCGTCGTCGGCCGCGGAGTTTGAATCGTGTGATGCGAATCCGCTTAAGGAAGTTCGGGGTTGTCACTCATCTAAAGCCTTCAAGCTTCACGATCTGGTCCTGTAGGCGTTGCATCTCGGCGACTTGTACTACGGACTGTGTAACTGGGGCTGGAATGTGGCTTTTTGGGGTCCAAATTGCGAACGAATCCTGGGACTTTGACTTGCAAGTGTCATTCTCGACAAATTTCCGTCTTCGCTCGGGCTGACCGTTGGGGTGTGTTCCTGGACCGCCGAAGATCGCGTAGTACGACGTGCACCCAGAGACGCTCAATTTGGGACAATGCAATGCACCTCGACGCACTGGACTTAGGCTTTCCTTTGTTCAATTAGTTTGCCTCACAAGAGGAGGGACTGCTGGTAGTCAACCTAGGCCTGGGCCCGCCGCAATTGTGCCGCAATCATGTAGCCTACTAGTCTGTTCTGGAACGACGGTTACATACAAAGCAAAGAAAAGTCTCTCTGGGCTACGTTTGATAGATAACCATCGCTCTGGTAACATTGAATGACAACCCGGTGCCGCGCGCGAGGTAGCTATGTGTTTATCTCGTCAAGTCGGCCTTGGAGTCCAAGAGGAGAATTCCTCGTGGCCTCGAATATTCCAAATGCGGCTTCTAACTCGTCTGTATCCAACTGTCAAGGAACATACCTGGTCTAGGGCGAGCGACTGACGGGCCAACTCGGAAGTCCTGATTGTCTCGTTGCCTGCTTCCATCGCGATGCTTCGACGTAGTTCGTAGCCTCGCATCGAGGTCACACTGGGGTCCGTTTGCCTCCGGTGCGGATCCTGGTCCGCTCTTCTCTTCACTCTGGGTTTCATGCTTGTTCCTTGGTACCAGCGGGACAGCACAGTTACTTCGAGCAGACGCAACTTACACGGATATGTGTAGGTCGAATCGAACGCGTCCGCACTCGGAACCAACTCGGCATATGCGTGGAGATAAATTAATTTGGTACAGGCGCGACGGCGTTTCGAAACTCCTGCAGACACATTTGTATGGCTGAGAACTCGTTGGAATTTGGGGTTCATGCGTGCTGCAGGAATGCGTGGTGATCGGAAGCATAATCCCTCTCCAACGTTGACGCTGGAACGTACATCTGTCGCTCTATGGCGGCGTAGTCGGACTGGATGCTGAAAAATAATAGCCGGTTTCATTCTGTTATCTTTTTCTCTGAAAAAAAAATTAGGGAGAACCCATACATGTGCCCGAAGCACCCTGTTTCGTTCTGGCCAGTCTATACCATGTGGAGACCCGGTCAAATTTGGGGGTGCGGGAGGAAGCTGTCATGTCGATTTGTGACCGGTCCTAAACTGGCCGGGCTATAAAAGGCAAGTTGGAGCCAAGCGCTTTTCTCTTCATCCCCTCATGGTCTCAAAATTGTTCCCTCAGCTCCACCAGTGGACGAACGTACCGTGGGGGCCCTCGCAGAAGATGAAGTAATGGCGCAAGGCATAGACTACACCTCCGTATCTCCCGACTGTTATGTCCCACAACTGCTTGGGCTCGTTAGCGTGGTGCACATTTTTTTCTTCTCTTTTTCTCGCTGTGTACAGTACGTACCTGGGCATACATAATAAAATCTATTGGATGCTTCGGAGGCTGTATCTTAAAACTGGGGTTCTTCTGTAAATAAGCATCCGCATCGATCTTCGAGAGTCTTATAAACAAACACTACCACCGCCCTCTTGTCCTTCACCACGATGCCTTACAAGCTGTCCGCGACTTTGGCTGGCCATACCTCAGACGCACGTTCAGCTTGTGTATACCATTTCGCTCAATTCTGACCGAGGAATAGGTACGCGCGTTAAGCACGCCGGCCGACGATCTCATCTTGTCCTCTTCCCGTGATTCCACCGCGATCGTGTGGCGGCGCGACCCGGAGGCCCGATTTGCCTCGGATTCAGTCTTTCACGCCAGCACACGATATGTCAACGCGGTAACATACTTGCCACCAACCACCGACGCACCAAAGGGTCGGGATTTGTCAGACAGCCCGAACCGAATTATTGACGATCCGGTGCAGGATATGCGGTTACTGGCGACCAGGACGGGGTCATAAACGCGTACTCGCTGGAGCCTACAAAGGATGATCCCGATTACACGCTGTTGGGCCACACCGGTAATGTCTGTGGCCTGCGCACGACACCCGCCGGCAACATCGTATCTTGTTCGTGGGACTAGTGAGTTACGTGTTCTCCGTCTTTCTTCAGAGCCCAATACGTCCGCGACAGTACTGCGCGAGTCTGGAAGAACTTCAATTCTGCATACGAATTGAAGGGACACGAAAACAGTGTCTGGGATGTGTTGGCTATAAACGAGGACGAGTTTATCACTGGTGCGTTGCAACGACCTTTTGCGTGTTCTTAAGCTGATTTTCGACGCGCAGGTTCTGCCGACAAGACAATCAAGTTGTGGCAACAGCATAAAGTAATACATACTTTCGCCGGACACAACGCCGTCGTTCGCTCGCTCGCACTGATTCCGGATATCGGATTCGCGTCATGCGCGGACAAGTAAGTCAACTCGATGATCTTTCATTTGCTCCAGGATTTGACCCCGCCCGGTAGCGAAATACGTGTATGGTCGCTTGGCGGCGACCTCGTATATACGCTTACTGGGCACACGTCCTTCATCTACCGATTAGCGGTTCTGCCCAACGGCGATCTAGTCTCGTCCAGTGAAGATCGCAGTGTGCGCGTATGGAAAGGTGGGTGCTCACGTATCGGCAATGGTCTTCAATGTTCTGAGCATTGCGTAGACGGCGAGTGTGCGCAGGTCTTGGTCCACCCCGCCATCTCGGTCTGGACAGTTTCTACACTACCGAATGGCGACATCGTCAGCGGTTCCAGTGACAAAATGGTCCGGATATTCAGTGCCTCGGAGGAGCGGTGGGCGTCTGCAGAGGACTTGACGGCCTACGAAGATGTGCTTTCTCAACAGGCTCTTTCCTCCCATGAAGTCGACCAGGTGAAGGTGGAGACCATGGAGGCTTTGACCCAGCCTGGTGCGTCTCATGTCTCGTATCTGAGACCTCTTACGATTCGCTCTTTTAGGCAAAAAGGTTGGCCAAACCATGCTGGTATTAAACGGCGATGTAACCGAGGTACATCATGTGAGTACCTTCCCCCCCTCTGGAATTTAGAATGCTTCATTCAGATCCATCTAGTGGAACGGCTCCGCCTGGGAAAAAATTGGAGAACGCGCGGAAGGACCGTCCGGCGGCGAGAAGACCAAGACCTTCTTTGAAGGCAAGGAGTACGATTACGTGTGGAACGTCGCGCTTGAGGACGGGGAGCCTGCTCTCAAGCTTCCCTACAACGTTTCCGGTACGCCGACCCTATCAGAGGTCTCCTGTTACTGAAAATCTCGCAGAGAACCCCGCTGCTGCTGCCCAGCGCTTCCTGGAGCGGAACAACCTCCCGTTGACACATGTGCCCACGATTGTGGACTATATCTACCAGAACACCCCTGGCCAGAACCTGGGTGGTGCTGGTGGCGAACAATATGTCGATCCATACACAGGCGAGCTAGCTTCGTCCCTGTGGGTCCCTTGAGGTAATCTTATTCGTGTAGGGGCATCGAGGTATCAAAGCTCGGCCGCGTCCGCACCCGCGGCGCCAGCTTCGTCGTACATGGACCCGTACACTGGCGCGTCGCGATACACGGGCACACCTACACCGGCAGCGGCGCCGTCGTCGAGCTACATGGACCCTTACACCGGAGCTTCGCGGTACTCTGGCGCACCGCAGGCCTCACCTTCGCCGACTAAGCCGCCGGCTGTCCTTCCTGTGGTACGCGCGCACTGTTCTTGTTTCTCTTCTTTGTCTCACATTATTTATAGCTACAGCCCGTTCTGCTCAAAGAGGGCAATATGGTGCAAATGCGGGCGAAGCTGCACCAGTTCAACGATGATCTGCAGAATGAGATCGTGAGTGCGTTGTGCGCCTCGATGCGTATGCTGATTTTATTTCGATAGTCCACGTCTTCTCTTGCGCTCTACCCAGAGGAAGACCGATCCATCGACGAGGCCTTTGCATATGTCCAGAAATGCGCCGCAAGTAAGCGGCCGACAAATCCGCTGGGGACTGTCCATGTCGATTCGGTGATACAAGTCCTGGAGCGCTGGCCGTCGTCTCTGCGACTGCCAGGTATGTCTGGTTCCTTGAGTTGTTCGCACGCCCCACCCACTGATGCACACCCCAAGTTCTGGATCTTGCACGCTTGATTGTCGCGTTCTGCCCTGTAGCTGTCAAGGCGCCAGACCTCAAGGAACGGCTGTTCGAGGCCCTGTTCAAAGCGGCGGATTGGAAGACACCGTGGGTCAAGTCGGCCACGAAGCCTCAGGAGGTCAACATTATGCTGGTGCTTCGAGCCCTGGCGAACGTCGCGCAGGAGGGCTCCGGTGCGGCGGACGGGCCGTGGCTGGGCCAGGTACGCATTTCATCCACCGCTGCATCGCCCGGCGTTCCTGACCACCATGTACAGGTCCTGAAAGTCGTGTCGGATGCATCGTACACCACGCTTACGCCGAACCAGCGGAAGCCACTGTCGACGCTGTTGCTGAAGTATGTTCATGGCTCAGCCCGAGATGTATGTTCTGACAATGTTATCAAGTGTGTCATGCGTTACACTGTTCACGCCGCTGGATGCAACAAGTCGAGCGCTACATGTGTCGATGATCTTCCAGGTGCGTATCCTGTCGTCGTATATGTATGCTCTTGGTTGAGCTCGTGCAGGTCCTGTCAGAGGAGAAAAGCGACTCGGAGAGCCTCTATCGCGCCCTTGTCGCACTCGGCAACGTCGTAAGTCGTGCTTGCATTTTGTGAAAGTCATGCCAATTTCACTCTCGCTATAGATTTACGCGTCGAAGCAGCAAAACACCCCTCTCGACGGCGCACAAGCGGCGCAGGTGACGCGATCCATGCGAGACCTGCCGACACGGTTCCCAGAGGACCGCGTCCGGAATCTTGTGGTCGAGATATCTGCGCTGCTCGTGTCCGGGATCCTGTAAAATACTTAGACGCTTTCCGGTCTATCACTGTATGTCGTTTTAGACTCGTTCCTTTTTCTTTTGCGATACATATGGGGTGTGTCGCTTCTGCGGCCGGGGGTTTATGGACATTGGTACATTTTTTCTTTCCATAGACACGCATTGGTACGAATGTATAATGTACAAGCTCACAAATTCACGCATGACTCAGACTCTGGCGATGCCCGAGCGGAGTTTGAAAGGCTTGTTTATGCCCTTAGCCAAGATTTACGTGGTGCGCCATGGCGAGACGCAGGAGAACAAGGAAGCGGTGATCCAGGGCCAGTTGGACACAGAGTTGAATGAGATGGGCGTGGAGCAGGCGCGGCGCGTTGCGGATGCGTTGCGATCGGTACACTTTGACGCGGCGTACAGCAGCGATCTCGTACGGGCGCTCAAGGTCCGTGCTATCCGCTATCTCTCAGCAGCGCCTTCGATTGAATGGCCTAGACTGCCCAGATCATCTTGGAGCATCGTACTGATATAGAGATCCGGAAGGAGGAAGCGCTGAGGGAGCGAGTGCGTCCGAGTCTGAGATCCACAAATCTTAACTAACCAAGAAATAATTTGGATCTTCCACAGTTTCTGGGGGATCTGCAGGGCACGAAGCTCGGCGGGGAGAAGAGCCGGGAGCGCGCGATGCTGGGGAATGGCACGGTCGAGACGGGCGAAGCATTCGCTGCGCGGGCCATCGGGTGGTGGAAGAAGGCGATCCTGCAACGCACCCGCGCGCTTCCGCCGCGAGAGACGGCGTACAATATCTTGGTGACAAGCCATGGGGGACTGATTAACGCGCTGGTGCGTGCACTGATTGGGAGCAGGAAGGCGCAGTGCGCGCCTGGGGTGGTGATTATGCCGTGTCGCAACACGTCTGTGTCGATTATAGAGGTAGAGCTCGGAAATGAGTCGGCGACGATTGTGCAGTCGGGGGATGTCGCACATTTGGAGCAGGGATCTGCCAGTGGGGAGAACACGAATGTGGACGAAGTGTTGGTAGATGCTTCTGGGACCGGAAAATAGAGGGTTGTATACCTTGTCAGAGCCAGAGTAGAGCGCGTCCTTCGCTGATGCCATGGAGCCCCGGGGAGTGAATCCCAATTCCTGGCTTCGTTTATTTATAAGGCTGTAGACAATGGCCGGATAAGGGAAATCGAAATCCCAAGCATTCAAAAAGGTGAAGTAGTCGAGAGCTTGCTTCTAGCACTGCCGGGTGGTAGCCAAGCTGGCTGAGTCCTTGGATTTCCTGTTTTCTTCTCTTGGCATCTCCAAGCTACCCAGTAATTCCCAAGCTGCAGAGAGATAATTCAGACGCCCATGCAGGTTTTCAAAGATTTTGGGTCGTCTTGGAGGCACATTTTTCAAGATTTTCCTGGCCTCACGGTGGTTCAGAGCAGGATGGCTTCGGGGGCACGGTGACGGTCTGATGTTGAAGCGCGATTTGCCGATTACGCGTAAACACGTGATCGTGATGCCAAGGGTGACCCGGATTTGGACTCCGACTGGCACTGCCTCGTTCGGAAATCGGCTGAGGGCTCCTTAGACCCTTTTCGTCCTCTACTCCCATGTCCTCCTCTGAATCTACCCCCCTGCTTCCCAACGGGAATGGCTCTGTAAACACTTCTTTCGCCCACCGCGTAAAAGTCCTCGTTGCGGCAGAAGGAGAGCCGTCGTGGGCCAAATCTTACAGATGGTTCTTGTTTGGGTCGTACCTCAACCTATTTCTCCTCTTCATCCCGGTGCGTATCCGCCGTCCTTGTCTCCCAGATAGCTTATGTAGATTTTAGCTGAGCGTGCTCTCGCATTTCCTTAACTGGTGCGTTCTTTGCAGTCGGTCTGCACTGCTGAGTCTGTTCATGAAACGTGGCTTCCAGGGATGCCGCACTTCGTTTCTCTTTCAGCTTCGTCGCCATCATCCCGTTGGCCAAGGTTGGCGTCGCCATAAACGGAAAAACATATACAGCTCTGACTAAAATGTCATAGCTTCTCGGTCAAGCAACGGAACAGATGTCCGCCAAGTTGGGACAGACGCTCGCTGGGCTTCTCAACGCTTCATTCGGAAATGCCGTGGAAATTATTGTGGGCATTGCCGCTCTGCTTCAAGGTCGCCGCGTGTCTAGCTCTTCCGGTGTCCTTTTCACTAACTTTGGAATCTTTAGGTGAACTCCGAATTGTACAAACATCGGTACGTGGCTTGCCTTTCCTTGTTTTCAGGCTATCCAATGCGGTTCCATAGATGTTGGGATCCATCCTTTCGAACTTGCTCTTGGTTTTGGGTTGCTCGTTCCTTGCAGGTATCTTTGCGTGCCATTTCTATTTATTTTTCCCGCCTCATGGCTCCTTTAATTAGCTGGGTTTAAATTCAAGGAGAGCAATTTCCAAGTCACCGCTGCTCAAGCGTAAGCCATTTTGTATATGTCCAAAGTATTCCGGCTCACATCTGCCATAGTTCAAGCTCTGTGCGACCATTTACTTTCCACATTTTCTGTTCTAAACTTTCTTAGCTCATGACGTTGGCTTGCATCAGTAAGTTACTGCGCATTCGCGGGATCTCGGAATCTAACTGTTACTAGCACTCGTTATACCTGCAGCTTATCACAGCACCATGTTGGCATCAGACGGTGCCAAAAACAAATTACCGGTTCTTTTCTCTACTGAGGCCGATGTAGACCAAAGTGGTCTTCTAGTCATCTCCAGAGGAACAGCACTTATCTTGCTCGGGGTTTATGTGGCCTACTTGTGCTTCCAAGTCCGTCACCGTTCTACTTGTCATCCTTTCTGCTAACATCCTACTTTTTTCGACCAGCTGAAAACACACGCATATCTGTTTGAAGCGGAAGAACAAGAAGCCGAAGAGCCTGAAATGAGTGTCGTCGCTGCTGGGGTTGCGTACGCACTTTTATTGCATCATCCGTTCACCTGAGGTCTTACACGATTCAGTCTGCTCGCAACCACCGTTGTGACTTCGTTCTGTGCTGATTACTGTGAGCTTTTAGTCTTATTTGTGATTCGCCCCGTCTTTAATCAATCCAGTGGTCGCCTCTATCGAAGAAACCGCCGAACGGTATTCTATCCCCAAACCATTCATTGGTTTGATTCTTCTCCCGATCGTCGTAAGTATGGTTGCTTCGGCTCTCCCCTCTTTCATTCAATCCAACCATAGGCCAACGCCGCTGAACATGTCACTTCCGTCTGGATGGCAATGAAGGGGCAGATGGAGGTTTGTGAATGCTTTTGCCTCTGCGACGCGGCTAACATTAGGTGTAGTTGACCATCGGCATCTGCGTCGGCAGTTCTATCGTAAGTTCACCCACGATCTTGGTTGAACAAGCGTCTAACGAAAGCGTAGCAAATCGCCACATTCGTTGTACCGCTCCTGGTCATTGTTGGTTGGATGTAAGGCCAATTAGATAGTATGCCGACAGTCTACTAACTGTGTCGCAGTTCCGGACACGAACTGACCCTGTTCTTCGCCAACTTCGAGGTGAGCAACTTGCCGCGTTTGTTGAACCATGATCGATGCCCCACAGACTATCACTCTCTTCGCGTCCGTGTTCCTCGTCAACACACTCATCCAGGATGGGAAATCGAACTATGTATTTTTTCTTTCTTCCTGCTGGCAACCTGGGATCGCTGACAACATTTTTACAACTCAGATGGAGGGATTGATGTCAGTGTCTCCATCTTTTGCATTATTGCGTCGGTCTCATTCCTCTTTTAGGCTCGTCTCCTTGTACTTCGTCATCGCCCTTGCCTGTACGGGCCGCCTTTCTTCGTTATCCTCTGCTGACAAGCACTAACCAATGTCTCCAGTCTGGGTTACTGATTAAAAACACCACCGGGTTTCGCCATCCATCCGTCTC
The DNA here is from genome assembly GCA_029449255.1 of Mycena polygramma. NCBI lineage: Eukaryota > Fungi > Basidiomycota > Agaricomycetes > Agaricales > Mycenaceae > Mycena > Mycena polygramma. The sequence goes on along the minus strand of JARKID010000001.1, from coordinate 3,837,465 downwards.
CACACCCAAGCTCCTGCGCGCGCCATAATCTTATCAGTGCTCCAGTTCTATATCCCCTCGTTTCTTTTGGATCTTCCTTGGATCTACGTACATACATATCTTACTAGTCCATGTAGCCTTGCAAACAGTGAATCAGGAACGCCGATACCCACCCGATTTGGAAAGATGGTTCAAAACGGCCGAAAACGAAATCAACCACATCAATTTTGTGCCACGTTCGTTTATTTAACACTCATTCAAGCTACAGTCTATTCCTCGCTCGCGTACTATTAGGCGAAATGGACTCCATCATCGACAGAAATTGTCTGGCCTGCAAATGTGGGGTCAGTGCCGGGCAAGGGAATCGAATAGAGAGTATTGGGGACTAACCGGTGACGAAATGGGCATCCGGAGAGGCCAAAAAAGAGGCGACTGCAGCTACATCCGCAGGCTGTCCCGTTCGAACATGTGAAATGTTGAGCAACTGCAGATAATTAGGGTTCGTCTGAAGAGCCCGCTCCTGAACACACCTTCTTCATAGCAAATCCCGGGCCGTGCTCCTTGTCTACCTCGTTCGCAACTATCAAACAGATGAACAATGCTACATCGGAACAGGACATTGACGACACGGACCCATATCGGTGTCGATAATTCCCGGTGCGTAGGCGTTCACGGTTATCTGGTGCTCTCTGAGTTCCAGCGCTATTGGGTCGAACTGTTCAGCGCGAGCAAAGCCAGACTAATAAGCGGACCAGCGTTACAACTTACCAGCCGTTTGGGTCAGCGACCTGACCGCGGCCTTCGAAATGCAATATCCGCCTGCATGGGCATACCCTAAAGTGACGCATTTGCTTGGATATGGGTCGGGCCATTATAGGTAGAAACCGCACCTCGCAGTCCACAGAGGGAGCAAGCGCCTGAACAATAGTCAAGTTAAATCCTCAAATGCGGGCACAAGACTGTGCAGACCAATTATCCGCCCGCCGGTGCCTTGCTTAACCATCTGACGGGCAGCGTACTTGTAGCACAGGACGACCCCTCTGATATTCACTTTCCAGCTTTCCTCCCATTTCTCGACGTCGACTGAGACGCACGGGAACCATGAGTTCAAACCGATCCAGCTGAATTCAATCGACTCACCGTCCATTACAGTGGCGGGGCTTCCCGCTACTCCGGCATTGGCCACCATCTAAACGGGGGTTGAATCAAGTAATACCGAGTTGGTGCGGGGTGGTATTATCTTACCACGTCGAGACGGCCCAGCACCGAAGCAGTCGATTCTACCATCGCCTTGACCTCCTCTTCCTTGCAAACATTGCCGGTGACGGCGATGCCTCGACGGCCAAGGTGCTGAATTTCCTCCACGACTGCATTGAGCGAGTCGATCTTGTCTGGGAGGTCGTTCACTGCGACATCGAGGCCGTCCGCTGCCAGACGGATAGCAATGGCACGTCCTATTCCTCTTGACGCCCCTGTTACGAGGGCAACTCTGGCATATTTCTCGCTCGTCTGGGTCGTGGTGCTCATGGTGGGATAGTAATCAAGTGGGCGAAGCCTCCACAGCTGTCCATGTATAAATATGTGTCAGCGGCCGTGGAGTGAAGACGGCCGTTGACGTACAACGTCCCAAGGACGTTAGATGTGGTTATAGAAGCTCAGGCGTTGGGAGAGACGGAATGTTGATTGGCTCGCTCGCCTCGTGCTTGACAGTTTCAACTGTGGGAAAATCCGGTTCGGCTCGATCGAACACCGACAATAGGTTCATCTGACTTTCAATCCAGAGGATTCGAGGTTGATTGAAGCATTCGTGCGAACATCCAGGTAACATGCACCGTCCTCAGAGCATAAAACAAACTTTCCTCTACGTCCAGCTCTTTCTTCCAAGTTCATCCTTCGACTTCACGTACCAATGCTGCTGGGTTCTTTTCTCCCCATCTTTGGCAATAATCGGAAAGCGATTGGGCCGAACATTTCTCCGCTTCTGCCAAAACTGAAAGACATAAGGCTTCGAGTCCAAAATCCAGAGCACCACTCACTCATGGAATACGTGTCCCGCGTCAATAATCTCCAGTGCTTGATGAGTCTCCCAATCTCGTCCTTCAACTCTGGCATATCCCACTGGTCGGCAACTACAAGCAATTCAAGGAGATCTCGTAGGAAAATCGTGGGGCCATCGTCGGTCTTTGTTGGACTTGCGTCAATCTTTCCTGTGTATACAAAATCTTTATGGGGAAATTAGTGTCGGTGCACTGTCGGACGCATGTTGACTTACCGAGCACTGCACACGCTCCAAAGTGTGTACCAGGGAACGAGTAACTCGTCGCGCTGTTCTCAGCCCAACCCAACAGCCCATCTCGCATGTGTGGGATCGTGGCTGCGAGGAAAGCAGAATGGGCCCGCAGTGTTGAGTCGGCGTCCATGCTCATCGCCTCCTCCGGCATGAGCATCATGTCCGTCAATTGCCCCGCTCTGCGCATGGAGTTGAACACATCCCGTAGAGTATCGCCGGCTCGTGGTGCCGTGTTCGGATTGTAATCCACGGCATGTTCGGTGTCTGCTCCGGCCGCAAGCAATAAACGACGATAATTCTGAAGGAAACGGTTCACTCTGAAGGTGCCACGTTCAGGCCAGTCGTACTCGGTGTCGAACAAGAGCTGTTCCGCTGTTCTCCATTCCCAAGTCTCCGAACTTGGATCATCGACGTTGAGGAAAAGGGCTCCCCTTTCGCACAACAGAAATTGCCTGGCGTCTCCGCTATTTTCGTCAAGCCACTGGTATGTGGCTTGAAGATGTTGCAGGAGTGTTCGATCTCCGGGGTAATCAGGGGCGATTTTGAGAGCCAAAACCGCAAGATGGGCAACCTAAGCATTGTCAGAACATGGACGATTAGGCGAGGGAATTACTGACCACGTCTTTTGCTTGTGGGACTCCGAACGACGGATTGACAGCAACCAGGTTTGATTCAGGCTCGTTCTCTGGAAGGCCACACTGGGTCCAGACGACTTGTTCGTATCGTGGCCGGACAAGCTGCGCAGGAGAAACAACTATCGGTAGCGGCACACAATATGTTGGACGGTCAAAAGCCGGAAATGTGGATCGAGCTTGACGGCGAGGGATAAATGGAATCCTGCTCAGTTGTTCCCATTTCTCCTCGGTGGCCATCAGTCGTGAAGGGAGGTGAGTGTTGTAAAAGTTATAGACAACTCGCGCCCGCCGCATCAGGTCACTGTCGGGAAGTCGCCGTCCTTCGCCTGTCTCATTGAGCGCTGTTTGGATGCATCGAGCGCATTGAAGGAAAGAATTGAAATCGACCACAGTCTTCAAACCTTTTGATATAAACTGAGCGGCTAGATTCCTGATTGACGGATGTAGGAAGAGTTCTTGTTCGGACCGTCCCAACGAGAGGACGTCAGAGAACAAAGCCTGTGAATGATCATAGAGTTCATTCACAGGACGCAGTGCCAGATTTCCGTTCGGAACAGGAAGTTGCCAATTCTCGCCATCTTGGAGAGAGAGAAATGTCTGGAGAAGACGGGAGTAGCGCTCCAGATTAGCGCCGGTCAAATCGTTGGGCAGGGCCAATAACCGAGCAAGTTGCGTCGAAGACAGAGGTCGCCCTGAAGGCGACCACTGGAGAACCGTGTCCAATGCTAATGAGTACTGAGCCAGGGCAACCGAAGGGTTAAGGAACCCGTCAAAAGTTTCGAGAAGCAAAGACGCAACGGGAAGCATCTTTACTTGTGGCCACGGCAGTAAAACCGTTGTGCCGTTCTGCAGAGCTTCCCACATGGGTAGCCTTGAAATGATAGCCTTCTCAGAATTGCCACAAAAATAAACGCGGTCTCGGATCCACTGGGAGATGTGGTGAATCTCGGCTGGAAGTAGTTGAGAAAATGGATCGTCCCTGAGTGGGATTGCTTGGATGCATGTTTGACGATCCAGCTTTTTGGCGTATGATTCCGGAAACGGGGCAGGAAGACGATAAAAAACGACCCCCAATTTTTGCAGAGCCGACATGAGTGTAGCGTCGACTTCGGGAGCCGGAGGTTCCGAAATGGCGTTCGAGTGATCTCTGGCATATGCCGCCGAGACATACTCTCCAGGGTTCGTCGTCTGGACCAATGGAAGAGAATCGAGTGAGTCTACTCGAGGTGGTCCGGGTAAACGCTCGTAAACGTTCCAAAAATTCGAAATCAATGCGACATTTGTGTCGGTATGAGTGCAGCGCGACTGCGTCGGTATCCGTTCCTTGAGCAGTGCCAGGACACCAGTTGCGTCGAATGGTTTTACGTTGACATCCGTTTGTTGAAAAAGTAAATCCCGTGCCTTGATTGGCACCCGAATGAAACGGTCGCTGCTGAATACTCCAGTCACAATAGGAATCAAAGTGGTCAGAGGGGCGTATATAACTGGACCGTCTGCGCTGGCACAGACAAGGGTATTGTCGGCCCGAACGAGTAGCGGAAGATCACGAATAGAAACTTCTCCCTCGAGAAGAAAAAGGAGGACAGCGTGGACATCTTCAGCGGTGATGTCTGTATTTGTGAAACCTGCTATGAGAGAGGCGCGTCGATGACTGACGGTTTCCTTCACAAAGGCGGGGTCGACAATTTGAAGGTGGCTAGCCGCCGTAGAAGCAGCCAGTAGATCAGAGATCTTGGGACGGGTGTACACGAGATTCGGGCATTCCAACTTTCGGAGGATGTCAATAACTGCTGTGGGTATTTCGATTCTGCAGAATCTGGCTTGGTTTGGGGAAATCATGCGACCAGAGGTGAAGGAGTAGCACATGGAGACTGGTGATTGTGGTAGGACGTCGTAGAATGCCCGGACTATCGTTTGTGAAATATCATCGCTGCCGACCGTGGGCCACCAGGCAAAAGGATTTTTGTCCAAAATCGAGTTTGGGACATGCGAAATGCTGGAAATATAGAGTGGTGGGATCAGGTGAGAGAGTATGTAGTGATTGTAGGCCGCCTGAAGGATACGCGTGCCGGATACGTCCGGATGCTCGAAACGGATATGTCGCCGATCTGCTGAGAGGGCGAATTGGGCATGGATATGTGCAGGTAGCGACGACTGTATGGGAAGTCTCAAACTGGAGAACAGATGGTAAGGCTGCGACGAATCCATTTCGTCGGGTTCCAACGGGAAAGCCATACGGACGACGACCCCGATTTGGCTTGAATTTAGCTTCATTTCGGCCAAAACGAGGTGATATTCGGCGGGGACCAAAGACGGCAAAGTGGTTGAGGTGGTAACAAGCCATTTCCGGTTGTCTAGATCCAAAATCGAAAACTCGTGAAGGGGATCTTCGACCACCGTTTTGCTTGATCTGGAAGCGGATACCGACCAGATTGACGTAGAATCACCCTTCTCGCAATGTAAATAATATAACAAGACGGAGAAGTGAGATTAAACCTACTAAGGGTTTTCTCTGGCTTGCTGAAATCTTTTCTAGACACGTGAAGTACATCGCATCTTTGGCGAGACCACGATATGGCCCATTGAGAAGGTTCTGGCAGCTCGAGACCGTATGTGCTGTGGGGGAAATGGAACTGCTTGTGCATTCACCTCCCTTCCGCAAAGGAAGTCTGAACAAGGTCTGGATACAGTTACGTCAAATTTGGACCAGTCGACGAAGTAGATCCACGCACGCCTTCATAATAAGCATCGGAGACAGAGAATCCATGAACTGAGTCGAAACAAGCGAGATGATCTGGATAGCGCCTGGGATGAATCGGGGATTAGTAGGAGTGCCTACGAACATCCAAGGGAACAGACCTGAAGACGTCGGAAAGACGCATCTTCAGTGCGGTTCTGGGCTTTCCTTTCAACGGTGGGAGATAGGATCCAGACGGGTCCAGTAGCAGCATGCAGTCAGCGGATATAAGTTGTACCACCTGGGCTCAAATTAGTCGTGATTCGCACGGTTGTAAAGTGGAAGACCGACATCCGTGAAGTGGAATAATGATAGGGCACCAAGGCCATACCGTCCAATGCTATCAGGATTCAAGCCTTTTCCTCCCTGACCGACCGTTCTTAGACCACGAAAGTCTTCCGCTTTAAAGACGCCGTTATTGAACAGTAACAGAGACGGTCTTTGTTGTAAATCTGCCAGCCCGGCTGTGAGGACCTTTCCGGATTCGAACACTCGTTCATCCAGGATAACGGCAAACTCGGTCGCTTTCGCGTCGACGGCATTGGCGAGGAATTCGTTGAGAGCGTACTGAACATCATAGTCTTTCAAAACCCCACGGATTCTCTGGGTGAAATCTTCGCCCATCTGCAAATCAGAATCGTCGTCTTCATCTCCTAGCTCCAGCGAACTCAAAAATGAGATCTGCAGGTCACGAGCAAGGGCAGGGGAGATGCTGTGATGTACCGGATGACGTGTTGTGTCTTGGAAATCTGTTCTGGTGTCCTCGAAATACACTTGTTCGATGGGACGGAAGACATAATCCGTCCCAGGAACCAATAGCTCGGGATGCTCGTCGGTAGGATGTAGTAACACCCCACCAATTTCTGTCAAGAGATCGACTCCCTGTGATGCGATCTCTCGTTCCGGGCGAAGTTTCGCTAAGGATTTAAGCTCTTCCAGAATCGTGTCGAGTGTCGGCCTACAACGGAAAGGTGAGTCTCAGGACATCGTATGCAAAGCCAAGACTAACTTGTCCGAGCATCCCATTGCCCTCAAAAAAATGCGACCATTTCCGTCCAAGAGGTCTTGAGTTACATTGCGGAAACGGCCTTTCAGGCGGGAGGATGGCTGCAAGAGAGCATACTTTGTTTCCACGACAGCATCGCCAAATTGAGATATGGGAACCCACGGACGGGCGGATACAGCGGACTTTAGGTCGTCAATGTCCGCGAAGGAGAGCTCAGAGAACCTATGCGTGAGTTCTTTTATGAGCGAAGAAAGACGGGCTACACGATATTCCGTGCAGGCCAACGCCTCGCGGAACTGCAACAGCAAAACTGCCGTGGGAATCTCCGCCCAACCCAGGGCTTGTCGAAGCCCCTCGTTACGAATCTTCATGTCAACGACGTTCAGGACCAAGTCGAACAGATAAGGTGAACTGTTCTTGTCCCGAGATTCATTGGGTGCAGATAACTTGGCGGTGTCTTTTGACCGGGTGGGCAACCAGCTCGCTGAACGATGATTCGCAATGTTCGTGGCGTGGCCAATAGAATCCCAGTGCCTGTCCAATAGCATCAAGAACCCCTTGGCCTTGGGAAAAACTAAGGAATCGTTCTTGACTCGATCCCCAACAGAAAAATAGATGATGCGCTCCACAGCAATTTCAGGGGAAATTTTCCGAAGAAAGAATCCCTGAGATGTTAGCATGGCAAGATGTTGCTTGCTCCACGACTCTTCTGGCAGTTTCGCTGGCTCCCCTCTGTAAATCGACGCGAGTTCGGATCCAGGGTCAATGACCTGGCTAGGCGGGACTTTTTCCGATGCTCCTATGACAGGCACAAAGGGCACCGATTGAAGCTTGACTTTCGCCTCTGAAGATAAATCTGGCATTCGCCGGATTATTCGAGCAAGTAGCGCTTCGCGGTTATCGGAGACTTGAGCGTCCAAGTGATCGATGGCTATCTCAAGAACTCCGACTTCGTCCAATACGCTGCTGCGTCCGTCCGGGTCGAGGACAGTCATCAGGATCTCGCTCCCGGACACATCGAACAAGGTCAGGTCGGAGATCAAAGGTACTGGACAATGATCATGGCCACGAATATATACCAAATGTCCGGAAGCTTTGCCGCGTCTAAGTTCGGACGATTGGCGTCCATATTGCTGGAGTGCGACGACGCGAGTGGGGAATATCGGCAATTGGACGAACAGAGCGCGTTTAGCTAGGTCGCGTTTTAAAGATTTGGGCAGCATAGGCAAGGACTGCACTACGTGATTCTGAATTAGTCGCGCGAAGTCATCGTCAAGGCTGGAAACGAGGTGAGGCGAAATATTGTCCACGAGGAACATGATGTCGTGAGCCGGCACCACCGCGTCTCGGAATGCCGAACTGTACGGGATGACAGAGGAGTGCAGAAAATGGACGCCGAGGCTGATCCATCCATTCGTGGTATTGGGATCGATGGGTAGAATGATACGACTGCGCATTTGCCGCAGTGTATCTTGGGCGGTCGGTAACAAGTGAAGCTGATCTATCAGTTTCAAAAGGCCGCTTTTGCCTGCCCAGGTAGAAGTGCACATCCACTCCCAGAAACGGGCAAGCCATTCGACCTTGTGCTCAAACGGAGCGTCCCACGAATCGGGATGTCCAAATCTGGCCTTCAGGTAGGATTGGACTTTGGACTTGTCGAGGCGGGCGACGTTTACAGTTGCCAGTGAACGGAAAGCCTCCAAGACTCGCACCGACATACTTGAGAATGAGATGAGGTCAGGATCACAGTCGGTAAAGACGTGCTCCTCTTGCATGGTGACAAGGGTGTAGGATTTCCCATGAGATGGATCAGACAACGAAATGCGACGTCGGTCAACAAGAGGGACAAGGGGTAACCCTATCGCATTGGAGATTGTTCCCGGTGTCGCGATAAGATATTCCAGGATACGATCTTTGTCCCGGTCGGAGACCTGCGTAAGCGCCGAGACATGGCTCTACACGATGTATGACTTGGTATGTTCGGTTAAAATAAAAGATAAAAAAAACGTACGAATAACGAGTTTCGAGCAGAAGTTGGATGTAAAAAGGTGACCAAATGCGATCTGGAGCGGAGAACATCTAGTAAGTGGTGTGGCGGCCGCACAACCGGAAGCCCGACTCCGGACAAGGACACAAGTAAATCTTCATTCTCGTCCGGCGACGCAACCAGAGCAGAAGTCAGGTTGACATAACTTTCTGCATCCGGAAAAGTGGGGAAAATGGGCGATTGAGGTGCGGAAGTAAGGACTCTGTCCATGAGATTCGGAAGAATATTCTTCCAGTAGTCGTTGACATGACCGGAGGATGGCCATGCAGACCAGATATTTTTCACCTCGCCCTCTTCAATGAGGGTTTGGAGGAGATGGCTCCAAGCAGCGGGCAAAAACTCTTGAAAAACGGATTGGTTCCAAGTAACGAGAAATCTGGCCAGCATAGTTGAGTAAATCCGATGGCATGTAAAATTCGATGGGAGCCACAAACCTTTCTCGGGATGTAGAACTCGTGCCGACCTCTTCGATGTTTCGGAGACTTTGTCGGTCTTGTGTGAGAGCCAGAACGGCGTGCATATGCAAGGGAAAGGAGGTGTGGATGGGCAACGGAAGTAAAGTAAACAGCCTCCCGTTGAACGTGGAGACTGAATCCTCGATAGGAAAAGCGAGCGCAACGTGCGAGAACAATTTGTCCTTCGCAAGAAGTTTTACCTCGACAGTGTGGCCGAGGCGACTTGCCAGGATATGTGAAGTATCCTCAGGGCTTCCGACGGAGTGAAGTATCCGCCAGAGTCTAGTTACCGGTGGCTCGTCGAGTGACAATTTCACGTTCACGAGGCATTTGAAAGTCTCAGTTCGCGGTGGAGACTGGAAGAATGCCCGCTTCTCCGAGATCGAGTGATCAGGGATCTCGGCACTTCCAACGAACGTCTCGACTCCCTCGTGGTCTATTATCTTGAGAGAGATGGAGCGGATATGCTTCAAGAACAGCATGACCACGCTCAAATCTTTCTCAACAAAGTCGTGGAAGAGACCCCGAATTTCGGATGGATCCACAGCGGTTTGCTTGATGTTACTCTGTGTGGCCTGCTGAGGTGTCCGCAGAGGCAAACGCACGACAGTGCCAGAGAAATCCCCGGCTGAGCTTAGCAAGCTGTCAAAGGGGACGAGTTGGTCGCGATAAGCGTCTCTCTCGGTCACCACATCGATTTGAACGCCGCCAGCTTTTTCTCCGGAGAATCTGTTGTGGGGATCGAATATTCCCAACGTGCTGCCGCTGAAGAATTGAGGGTTATCCGTAACCTGACGGGAATATGCTTTGAGCAGCGAGTATTTCAAAGCGAAAGGGAACACGGACATGATAGCAGGCTCTGACGCCAATTCCGAATTTCCCGGTTTTCCTATTTAACACTCACATTAATTGTGGCCGAAAGAGACAGAGAAATTTACGCACGTTTCATCTTGAGTTTTGCTCGAGTTGTGAATGGTGCGAATGGCTTTCCAATCGTCGGTCTCAAATACAGAGTTGTTAACAGCGACTAGGGCGGGCCCTTGACTGTGCGCGAGTTCTGAATCGACGAGCAATTCAGAAGGGTGAATGCGGAGATCCAAAATGAAGATCTAGTTGGTTCAGATAAGCGGTATGCATACTCAAGATACAGAGCGTACTCACCTGTTCTGTGGCTGAGGCATCATCCGAATTCTGGAGCAGCTCTCTCAAGATTCCGTTTCCGAGCGGATAGGAGTCCAAGATGCTACGGATTATGCTGGTGACATCCACGGTTTCGCGGAAACTCTGGGGCATTTTCCCCGGATATCAATGGGGAAGGTCTCTTGCAAGTAGGTGTGGTAGAATTCGACGAACCAAACGAGGTTTGTTTAGATGATGGTTGTGAAAGAGAGTCCGAAGAGCAACTGGGGATATTACATAATCTACCTCACTCTTCCAACGTGGTGACCGGTCAACTTTAAACTTTTCAGTCTGCTTTTTATTTAGGGCAGGTGAGTTGAATGCAAAAATATTCTCGGCCGCGTATTCCTACTGGCACTTGAAAAATGTTTTCTTATGCGCCGACATTTCTGTATCCGCGACCTGCTCAACTGAAATCGAACTGTGGGAAGATTGCTTTGGGATGAACCTTAGAGTACGTGAAGACAATGAATTACTCCGGAGGATGCTTGTAGCACACGGTTTTCGACTGGTACCCAATGATTTCATTGAAGATCAGGATGCAGCCCCGTTCATTGTTGAGCTCTTCCGCTCCATCTCGACTACCACGAACGAATTTGTGCCTTCGTATATACAATTCAACGTTTGCGGTCGATACCTAGAGCTGTGCACCGCCATCTACGAATATATTAGCTGACCTTCTGCATCCCAAGAGCTAAACCAACGCACCGATTATAACCAAGGTCCCGTTCGCGTAGTCCGCTCTGATTGTATACAAGTACGCCTCCGCGATATGCTCTGGCGTCGCCACGAATCCAACACTCAACTTTTCCCCCTGCTGTTTGAATGTTTCTGCCTGTTGCTCTTTCGTCTGTCCCAGTTTATCCCATAGTTCCGTCTTGACCAGTCCCGGCACCACGGTATTCACCCGAATTCTCTTATCTGCTAGTTCCGACGCAAGACCTTTAGTCAGAGCTAGTACTCCGCCGTTGAGCGCCCCGCCGATGGCAGCCCCTTTGCCTGGTTTCAAAGCCGCAGTGCCCGAAGTCAGTGTTAAAGAACCGCCGAACTTCACGATATCGTGCTTGACAAGCGCTGCACTGAATAAGTATGTAACCCACCTTGAATGTTCTACGAAACCCTTGCCTTTTCCGATTACCACAGCGCCCCAAAATTTGACCCCGAAGAGTTCCTTTGCGTCGTCTAAATTCGTCTCCGCCAACGGCCCGCGAATGATGACATCGACGCCTGAGAACACGATGTGATCCAAAGGCGCAAGAGAGAGTAGCAATTGCGTGAATTCTTCTTCTTTCTTGACGTCGCCGACTTTACCCGAAACGTTACCACCCCCTAGTCTCTGGACCGCATTTTTGACGCGCTCATCGTTGGATGAGATGACGATGACCTGCGCCCCAGCTTCCAGCAGGAGCTCCGCGGCGCCGAAACCGATTCTGTGAATCCTCAGCTTTTGAGCATCCACAACAAAATGTGGGCAAGGTACCCCGAACTGCCGCCCACGACGGCGATCTTCTGCCCAGCAAGTTTGTCGAGTGTTTTACCCATTCGTTATTGCCTGACTGCATTCAATCCTTGATCATTAGTATCCGCGAGCCAGACGGAGAAAACGGCGCAAACACGTTATAGGGCGTCGATGTGGACGGGTGTAAGATGCTTGCACTAGACTTATTAGTAAGTTTACCGTATAAATATTGTTCGGTGATTTCCATCGGAGACTCTCGTTTCAAGACCGGGTCTCAGAGAAAAACGTGGTTGGTGGTGTATAGTATAGCTCCGTTAATTAGGTTAAGCAGGCGAGAGGTCAGTGCGTTTTTTTTTGCCCGTGGTCGTGGTGGTTGAAGTTCAAAAGCCCGTGTTACGAGAGTCACTGTTACGTCACATGAAAGTCACATCACAATCCGAAATCAGGTGCGCCGACGCCTCAGCAAACAACATGTCCGTGTCTTTTCCACTTGGTGGTCTCTCGAATCGAGAAGCAGAGTTTCGGACACAAAACGTCCTAGTAATAGGCAACAACGGCCGCCTCAGATTCGCATCCTTCATTCGAAGCGACCAGACATTACCACACGAAATCTTGGCAGAGATTTTCGTACATTGTCTGCCCGACCTGAGTGAGGACGGCCCATTCCGAGTTGCAGAGCCCGAGGAGGCCCCTCTTGTTCTGTGCGGCATATGTCGTCTATGGAGGGACGTCGCCTTGTCTACAACTCTGGAACTCTTTGTGGATGGAAACCGATCGACCCTACCCATCGGACGAGGTTCACTTCTGCCGCCTGTGGCTTTCGAGAGCGCGAGCTGCACCCCTCTCGTTAATTCTACAACACAGGAATCAGCAGCAGACCCCTTCGAACCCCTTGGTGTCACTGCTCAAAAGCATTCTCCGGTTATCGCGCCAGTGGCAGACGATCGAGCTGGATATCGGAAAAAATCTCGTCGACTTTTTGTTTCCACTAGAGGGCCCGTTCCCTCTACTGGAGAAATTAACTATCGCGATATCCCGTACCGACCTGTGAAGCGCCACGGCTGCGCGAATTATCGATTCATGCGCACAATCCACTTTATCAAATCCCCTGGCACCAGCTCACTGAATTTCGGTCCAACGATATCGAAATCTCCGCTTGCCTTGATGTCCTGCGTAACTCCCCGAACCTCACCGAGGGTACCTTCGGAGTACGAGGCAATCCATCGACGCTACCCACTTCCATCTTACTACACAGTCACCTCCATTGCCTCACTCTTGGCGCGATTTACGAAGAGGATGTAACCACGGATTACAATCCCATGCCCGTCCTCGGTTGTTTGAAAATTCCTGGTCTTAGAGTCCTCACTGTGGAGCTTCCGGGGACCAGCCCCATTACGGATATATCACCGTTCATATCTTCCCTATCCAGATCTTCCGCTCACCTGCTCGCGTTGACATTGTCGTACCTCCCGGCGACAAAGTCTGACTTGATCGAGTGTCTCAAAGTGACCACCTCGCTCGCTACCCTAACGATCGAACCCACGCCCTCCATCGACTGCTTGAACTCCTTGTTCAGTCAGCTTACAGGACTACCTGATTTTCTCCCCAACCTGGAGTTCCTTCATGTGATCTTCCCATCTAATCTCATATCCGAACGTCCGCACATAAAAGTGCCAGTCCTACTTAGAATGCTCTACTGGAGATGGGCCGCGGTCGGAATTGCTCAGATGCAGCACTTCCGATTAGCGCATTCTTATGGCGAGTTGCCATTTGAAAAGGCTCTGAGATCGAATTCTAAGTTTCGGCGATTGCAGGCGAAGGGTATGATGCTGTACATCGGGAAGAAAGAGTCTGTGGATATGGACTTCGTGTAAAATTTGTCGCGCATTCAATATCTTTCTTGGGTCTCTGAATCAGACGAATAGGTCGCATCGCCGCTTATCGCATTGTTAAATTGGTAAATTTTCCAATTCGGGGCACAAGCGGTTGTTTGGTTTGGAGGCCATCAAGTTTGCTCTCATTCTCTTCCTCCACCCAACCTCCATCTCTGGCTGGGCACAAGTTGTAGCAGTTTTTTGCATCTAATTCTCCCAAAGCCGGCTTGCACAACATACCGCGGATATGAATCAAATAGGCCGGTGCGGAGGACGACAATGTAATAGGTTCGCGCTGGCGGCTGGACAGTCACGGACTAGGTCTCTCGGAGCGGTCTTAGTGAGTATTGGGTCCCATACCAGAAGTGGAAACGACGTACTGCAGCTGTCTTTTTCCGCACGTCTTGTACCGCTACAGACCTGCCGCGGTGTACACGTCCTCGTCGACATTGCATGGACGGCGAGCTCCTGCCACGAGCCGTCTCGTTTAGTCTGCTCAGTGGTCTACGTCGTCGATGTGTCGTGGTCCTCTTGCGCCAACGATATCTGCCTCCGACTTCTCCTGGTCAACTACTCGAAGCGCTGCACGCGCACCCACTCCTCCGTCGTACGCGTGGCTTCACGCGAGAGGCCAATACCGACATACGACACTGCCTTGAATACCTATCCGAATCAAAGTACCGACATATACAATGTCCCTCCTGCCGAGTCATCAAGCACTCCCCGCCAATATTCGTAGCATTGCCTTACAAGACTTCAAGTTGCTCTATGTATCAAGCTCCCTGTCTCTGCATTTCCTTGGACCAGGTCCACGTAGCGTATGATCCAATGCATGCATCCCCGACGACCTCGACTCTTTCTTTGCCCTTGGGACCGCTGTTAAGACTCAAATATTCGATTAATATTCGATTGTCGGCACGGACAATTATGTACCATCGTCAGAGAAAAGACAAGCCGGAAGTAGTAGCAGACGCTAATACTATTTTGCGATCCTCCTCGTCCGCTGGTGAAAAAACATTCCATTGAACCCAGCGATATCGCTTTTACCATAAATAGGGGCTCTTAAGTCTTCGCGTGACATTGTTACGATTCCTGATTTTAAGAAGGGAATCGTTCTTTTTTGTCGTGACGTGCAGGATTTGATGTGCATCAAAGTGTCACAGCTCTGGACCGCTCTACGTGACAGTCATGTGGTGCGTCCGGTCCGGTCTTCCTCTCCTCCTCTGTGACCTTGCAGGATTTGATGTGCATCACAGAGTCACCGTTCTTCGTCACTCTCTGCGGTCCCTACGGTCCGGTCACCGTCCTCCTCTCTGTGACCTTGCAGGATTTGATGTGCATCAGAGAGTCACTGTTCTTCGTCACTGTCTTCGGTCCCTCCGGTCCGGTCACCGTCGTCCTCTCTGTGACCTTGCAGGATTTGATGTGCATCACGGAGTCACTGTTCTTCGTCACTGTCTGCGGTGTGTCCGGTCCGGCTCTCCTCTCCTTTCTGTGACCATGCAGGATTTGATGTGCATTAGACAGTCACCGTTCTTCGTCACTCTGTGCGGTCCGTCAGGCCTCAGGTCCGGTCTCCTCTCCCTCTCTGTGACCTTGCAACATTTGATGTGCATCAGAGACTCTCTGCGGATTGTCTGGTCATGTTCGTCCTGTCTGAATGTCGTTGCTCGTCGTCGCTCATTGCAGCTTTTGTGTTTCACTTTCGATCTCTCTGTGATCTTCAAGTGGTCTTGAAGCATTTTGTTTTGACGGTGTGTTCGTCTTTCTCGTATTCGTAGTCTCAGTCTATGATTTGCATTGTCTTAGACGCTTTTCGTGGTTGTTTGGACGAGACTAACGTCGCGCCTCGTCACTGATGCGCCATTTCCCGCTGTACCTCGTGTCTTTGGTTGCTCTTGATAGGTATGTGAAAATTTTATTTTTGAAGCGCCGATTTTTTACCGTGGGCAGAGTCTGCCTTTGCGATTATTTACGGCAACGGCTATACACACCATGTGTCTGTACCGTACGGCTTTGGCATATGCCGGTGTTCCCGTGTTGAAAAACCTTGGCTTCTTGTGGCGTACGAATCCGATCTACTTTTCCGATTGGTTTGGATGGCGTTCGTATTCGATATGTGCTAATTCCAGTACAAGTCTGTGTTAATCTTACGTGCGAGTTAACCGCGTTTATTCTCGATCGGAATCCGGATGTTCGAGGAGCCGCTGTGAACAAATCCGGGCCACTTATCCGATTGGATTGGAAGGTGGCTACGTTTAATATGTGTTGTTTTGGAACTGGGTTGTGCGAATATTCGCATGTCGTACTATTCCAAGTACGTGTTTTTCTTGCTGCATCCGTCCGTGCCTCGTGTTCGTTTCTAACTTTAACAGTTTTGCTCTAGATTGTTGACCACATGGTTGCAGTGGCCTTCGGCTTGAGATGTCCTTCCTTTGATAAAGTTTTGACTGAAAATTTTATTCCTTATGTTTGTTCAGACGTGTGCTATTTGGAGTTGCGTCGTGTATTTTCTCCCATCCGCCATGGCCGACGGAGATGTTTTCGCGTCCTCTTCGCTGTGTTTGACTGCAGTACCGAGGCACGTTATTCGTTGAACAAGTTTTTGGGTCGGCTTTACTCAACTAGGTTGTACAGTGTTTCTGGGTCTTGTGTGCTTCCCCCCGAGCTCCTGATCGCGATATTTTGGTTTGCGTTTGGGGTGCCTTCAACGTTTTCGCAATATCGGGAGGCGGCTGCTTTTCGCGATAGATTTGCGCAGATTTGCTCGTACCTTAGGTCCTTCGTTCGCAATACCTCAGCCTTGTGGACGGATTTAACTGTTGGCGATCCGCTCTGCGTTGCGCGCGTTGCTTGTCGCGTGGCGGATTCGGTACCCATCGTGCGCACGGTCCGTGTCGGACTCGGTGTTGTTTCCAGTCCGCTGTTGTCCAGGCTTTTCGATGCACTGCGACCAATATCGATGCGCTGCCTCGCCTTTCACCTTCGCTTCTCTGCTGCTCCAGGACAGGTCGATATTGTATCCGAGTGCATCCGGCGCTTGGATTTCAGATGCTTGCAGACGTTCACGCTCCACAACACGTCCTTGGAACGGTGCGACGCTCGTTTTGCCTATGGGCTGGTCGCACGGCACGTCCGTGTTGCGCGTATCGTCAACGTGGCGTTGCAGCTCTCATGGCCTACTACTTTCGGATCTTTGACCCATTTGGTTCTTATTGGGAAAGATTCTTCCTCGTACCCCACATGGTTCGACTACCAGAATTTTTGCCACCGAGTTCCCAATCTGTGCGCTCTCACATTGGATCGTATCGGATGCGGGTTTCTTCCGGACCCCGCATCTGCTTTGCCTCTCATTCCCCTGCCTAAACTTCGGTCGTTGCGGCTTCATTTCCCGGACGACTTAACTCTCTCCCATTTGCTCACGCGTATGCGTTTGCCGGTCGTGACGTCCGTGTTTATGGCCGTTCCTAACGCGCAGCATTTGGAGGATTTGGTCGAATTCGGTGCGACCTTCTTGGCCACGGTGGAGATCCTTCAGCTTGTTTCCGACTTTTCTTGTGGGGACTTGGCACCTTTCTTCCGGAGCTGCCAGTCGTTGCATAGTCTCGAACTTTCGCAGCGGTACGATGCGGTGTTCAGTTCTTTGGACGGTTCGCATAGCGCTCATCTGCCTTGTCCTTTGCTGCGCGAGCTGGGATTGTATTGTACACCCAGCGCCCGTGTTCGGGACTTCCTGATATCGCGTGCGAATGGTGCGCTTCCATTGGAACGCGTTAAATTCAAGAGAAGGATAACTGAAATCGATTTCCGTGGCGAATCGGCTTTGTGGATATTGCAGCATTGCGTGGTAGAAATTTGGGCTGGGTACACTGTTCCTTTTTGGGCGCGAGTAAACGAAGTGTAGTGCTTCAACGGAGGTCCGTTCTTTTCTTTTGGGGTGTTGCTTGATATGTGCTTGTTTTAGATTGTGCTCTATTTTATATGACATGTTCTTCCTGCTGTCTTTGTTGTGGGCCTTCGTACCTTCGAGTCGCTCATGAGCTATTCCTCGAGTGTGATGTGTGTCAACATCATCGAGCGCCAGGACGACGAGTTTGACCTTTCGATGCTGAACGAAGGCTACCTGGAGTACATCAAGTCGCAGTCCGAGTGCGACTTAGAACGTGAGTTTATGTTGTCCGTGCCTTTTCTTTGTATGGTTTGCATTAGAGGGACTTCCATGGTTAACACCTGTTGTTTTTAGTGGATCCTTTCAAGGCGTGCCCTGCGGAGGTCGTTTCAGAGATCTTATTGCGGGTTCCTCCGCCTTTCGAGGCTTGGCCAAGGAGGCATGTTCGATGTCGCCTTGAAATTGCTACTCTCAGTCGCCGATTTCGCGAGATCGTCTTGCGCGATCCTCGCTTTTGGGCATGCGTGTACGTCGACGAGTCAACAAACGCAGAAGTCCTACGACATGAAGTTGCGCTTGCTAAAAGCGTTTCTGTCTCTCTCCACGTCGCCATGCTACATCCCCATTCGCGCTTGCTACCTGGCAAGTTCAACTTGGAATCCAATCGCATGGATGTTTCGTATGGTCCTGTCTATAACGGCCATTGGGATCGGATTATGGAGCTTGTTCACTCCTGCATGCCGACTTGCAGGAATTTTGCCATCTCCACGTCGACTTGGCGTCATACCGAATTTATTTTGCGCAAGATGCACACCCTCGATGGTTCCGCCGTTCGCTCTATTTTTCTGAATACGGCTACATACAGCGTGGATTTTCAGCGAGAGGCCCCTCACCGTCGCTTATTCCCACATCATGACTTCCTCAACAACCTGCAGTCGTTCGTCATGCACCAGACCTTCGTGTTAGGGTGTGTCGGCATGTACAGTGCGCTGACGCATTTGGAGTTTCAATGTGTCTCCTCCTCGTATATGCCTACTTGCCAGGATGTTTTGGACGTCCTGCAGGACACCCGCGTTTTGGCCAGTCTGCGTATATCTGCGGTCTTATTGAGACGCAGGTGTGATGCCAGACGCGGTCCTTTGGTTTTGTCACACCTCACCCAGCTTTCGTTGGGATACGTCGACGACGCTATTGTCTTGCTGCTCCAACATCTGTCGTTTCCTGCCATACACACTCTCGACTTCACTGGACATGCCGAAAGTCTGGAGCCTATCTTCGTGTTCACCTTTGTGGCGACTTGCAGGTTTCTGTCCTTCGTGAAGCATCTTTCGTTGGATGTCAATTTGTCCGTGAAGACTTTGGCGTATATTTTGGTTGGGATGCCTTCTTTGCGTTATTTGGACTTGAGGCAGTATTCCAAACCCGCTGCTCTCAGGATGCATGCGATAATGCTTCACTGGGGCGATATTTGTCCTGCGATGGAGTGTATCTGGTTTTCGGAGCGCATTCCTAGCGAGATAATGCATGGGATGTTGTCTGCAGCTGGGCCGAAGCATTTTGGTTCTGATCTTTGTATCGTTGCTCTGGGTGAGAAGGACACTCTCGGATGGTGTACTGTGCCAGTGGAATATAGGATGAAGGATGGCGTTATAGTTCCCGGTTATTCTGCTTATGATAAGTACAAACTCGTAGAGTTCGTTCGCGTGTAAAGTGTGTGGCTCGGCGTTTCTGCTTCGTTCTGTACGCTTTGGTCTTTGTTTAGTTTGTATCTGCCGATTCTGATTCGTATTTAAAATCGATTTCGATTCGTTCGTGTTTACAATGTATGTTTTATAGCCGCTATTTTATTACGTATATATCGCTCGTTGCTTAGTTGTTTTCCTCCAGTTCTGTTTCGTATAAGGTTACGAGTGAGACCGTGCTTGAGTATTTTTGATGGGTATAACTTACCGGCGTGGTCGTCATCTATTCTTATCGAGGTTACAGAGGTCAGGGTGCGCGGGTCGAACGTTGACCTGTTCGCGATTTGGCAACCACGCCCGCCGAGTAACCAACGTACGGAGTGCATGCCATCGATCACGTCGCGAGGGTTTAGCGCACGCGTAGTGCGCGTAGGCAGCGCGGTTAAAATTCCGATCCCGTCGTGCAGCGTGCGGGTGGTCATGGGGCAGTTGCCGTCTGTGCCGCATGTGTGGGTCGTGAACCCAAGTTCGTCGGAAAATGTGACACCTCGCTGCCTGTATTTCGCGATAGCGTTGAACGTTCGCGTCCTTTGAAGCGTAGACTCTGCGAGCAGCATGTTTGGGCTGGGCCTCGATTTCTTTCGTAGAGTTAGGTCCGGGTAAGCGCAGTATATTGCATGGCCGTTGATGAAGTTCATCACGACGGTGGAATGGAAGTAGAACAACGCAGCCGCGGCGTTGGTGCCTTTCACAACGATCAAGTTAACACACAGCGAGTCCTTTGTAAGCCAGAGGACACTCTGTATGTTTACCTGTGACGAGTAGTAGCTGGAAGCAATATTGCTTACGCTAAAACCGAAGCGTTGTTCGAAAGTCGACCGCAGATGTGTAATTCCCTCCGGTGTGGTGTATATGTCGATGTCGTTCGGAAACCAGTCAAAGTCGCACATAGTCCAGAGTGCGGCTGATCCTGAAATGAACGAGTCGGTGTAGTCTAGGGTGTCTAGCATCAGATCCGGCGGGATGGTGTATAACGTGAGCAGTTGGCGAAGCTTTTTGTTGACTTCGTATGCATCAATGTCTGTTGAACAGTGAGCCGTTGAGGTAAACGCGTTCGTGAGACGTTACCTGGTGGTGCATTGACCATTCTTTGTGGCGCTTTTCGAGGTACCTAGGCACATTTGGTCGAGCATACGGCCATGTCTTTATACATGCTTTGCTTAGGGTAGGGTCGTGCTTCACACCGTGCGCAAAGAACTGAATCCACGTTTGGTAGAGTCTTCAGGGTAAATTCGTCTGTTTTCACATCGTTGAACGCGAGAAGGAAACAACTTTGAGTTATGATACAAACTACCAATGATAGCCTGAGAAAACGCCGTTACGGTACCACGGACACAATGTGCATCTCCATTTGCTCGCGCTTCCATCCCATCCCAAGGTTATCGTGCAAGCCTGCCCGTTGAAGAAATGAAAGCAGAACCAATCGTCAGGGATGATGCGGCCGAGGGTCTGTTCTTTTGCGCGCATCGGCAACAACAGTGCCGTGTACACGTCGATGGCAGCTTGGGCGTCTAGTCCGGCATCTGCGGTGTGTTTAACTATTTTTCTGCTTGCGTTCAGGCTTGTACTTACACTGGATTTCGCTGCTTTCTAGATCGTAGTCGACGGTCCAGTCCGACCTTTGAGCGCTTTTGTCTAGACGTTTGTTCAGCATATTTCGTACACAGTCCTCCAACGATATGGGTCCGCCGGCCGTTGCAAATTCTTCTGGTTTTACCAGCCGGATCATCCACCCTATGTCTCTGAATAGACGGACGTTGACTCCTAAGTCGCGGAAAAAAATCAAGCCGTCGGTCAAAAAACCTGTTCCAACTTTGGCAATTTTATCGCTTTCCAAGATTCTTCGAAGGTGGAATGGTAGTGCTGTGATGTAAGAGACGCTTTAGTTGAAATGACCAGATGTACGGCTTGATGCTCACCTCTCATACGCTTCATGTCAAGAATGAATACGTGGGTTTGTGTGGACAGTTGTACCACGCAAAGACCCATTGCGTCGAAATCTATTCCGTGTCCTTCGTTTACACGAATCGCTGTGTAGGCTCGCTTCTCGGATGGCGAGGCGTTTGCAGGAAAAAAAGAGGACTCGTGCGTTCCAGGGTTACGATTGGAGAATTCGGTGTCCAGTCCGACGAAGCCTTCTTGTACAGGACGAAGGGCGTTGTCCGCATCTGCTTCATGTTTGAGCAAGACAAATATTCTGTCCCTGGTATACAAAGGCTGGCCAGATTGTAAGTCGCCATTCGAGTGGTCGTCGTTGTATACTGACCAATTGGACGATAGTGGACATGATCGCGGGCAGCGGTATATGTTCCTTGACTCGCGTCCGTGGTTGCGCAGTTTTGCCTTTTTATACCTAGACTGATTAGCCTATCGGATGCTTTGATTCTCATTTAAATAGACGGTTGGTTTTCCGACGCCGCCTCGTCTTTCTAGTTCTTTCCATCATACGGTGAGTTAAATTCCCATATTAAGGTTGCGGACCGTTGCGTTGGGATTTTATTGATATTGTGTACAAGATAACGACCTCTCCAAGACTGCTCGATTTGAGGGCGATGGCTGGTTCTGCACCCACTTTCCAGCTTTCGACACTGTCCCCATCGCTCCAGTCGTTTCCTCCCGAGGTCTTGGCACGCATTTTGTGGTGGACGTTTGGTTCCTGCGATCACAAGGCACCTCCCGACTTCAGAACCAGGCATGCTGCGCTGCACGTTAATACTACGTGGAGAAGAACCGTCTTGCACCAGCCGGATCTCTGGAATATTTTGGACATA
Organism: Mycena polygramma; assembly: GCA_029449255.1. Taxonomy (NCBI): domain Eukaryota; kingdom Fungi; phylum Basidiomycota; class Agaricomycetes; order Agaricales; family Mycenaceae; genus Mycena; species Mycena polygramma. Next base: position 3,815,402 of record JARKID010000001.1, on the reverse strand, counting down.
GACAATGTCCGCCGTTCGGACCTCTCGGCATTTTCGCTGGCGTTGGAACGTTCAGGAAAGATCCCACTCCAGCTGTCCATTGCGTTGTTCGAACCGGTTACCGACCTGCCGTCCCGGATTTTCTTTCAGCGTTTTCACTCTGCTTTGGAATCCGCTTTCCAGCGTTGTCGACGATTCGCTCTTCGGTGTAATTACGGTCGCACTTTGGACGCCTTCTTGGAATTTTCCCTCCGTACCTCCTGTCCCAACCTTCGATATCTCGAGGTGGAGGTGTTTCCTCCCGTGCATCTCGGCGGCGAAGACATGCCGGATAGAGCGGTTGCATTCGCGGGTAACATGCCTTGCTTACAGGTGCTCTCAATCTGGTGGTCTTTCGTACCTTGGCGATTGACTACTTTGAATGAGCTGCATTTGCATCAAATCGCTTTGTACCTCGATGTCACACTGGACGACATGAAGCGTGTTTTAGAGGCATCTCCTCTTTTGGCGGTGCTCTCCTTGCACAGGGTGGAGTGTGCCCTGTACAAGGGGAGTGATCACAATGGCATCAGAGTTTTTTCGCCTGCGACGGACCGTATCACTTTGCCGGCTCTCACTCGATTGAGCCTCGTGCTCGGTACTCCTTCTTCCGAACAGTTGCTGCGAGCGTTAAATCTCCCGTCGCTCCATACATTGCGATGGACTGTCGAACCTTGTATGCTGGGAAGAAAGACTCGTGTCTTTGGCATCACCTTTTTGGGCACAGTGCGCCGTGTGGTCGTCGGAGGTGCGGAAAATGTCTTGCTTCTTTTAGACGTTCTTCCTGCCGTTCAATTCGTCCAGATCGAGCCTAGTTGTTCTATCGACTTGTTTTATCGGGTGCTGGACAAGCTCACGTCCAACGGGCCGGGTGGCACTATGTTGTGTCCGAATCTTCGCTGCATCGTTCTTCGAGAAGCCTTTGCTCTCACTGACTTCCAATTGCCGATATCCGCCAGGCTGTCCGCCAGGCTATCCAATAACACGGTGTCCGACATCTCCTTGGTCTTACCTCATGAGTATTTTGCGGTGACTGGACGTTGGATTTATCATAAATTCGAAGTGGTGGAGGGGTCTTTGTGCGATCGAGGAGCAGTTACGCCAGACGTACTCTTTTGAAACATGTCGCTTGCTTATTTCAACGCTCTCTCTTCGTTGGCTCCCAGTCCGGGGTCCTTTGGGCCAGGGGCAGCGTGCTTTTTATTGACTCAACCGTATCTGGTTAAGCTCGAGGACTTTGACGCGTCTGGTACTCGTCAGTCTAGTTGGCTTGTTTCGCTTGTTCGCATAGAGCTCACGATCGTCTTCAAGATCATCACATTCTTGACCTGCCCTTTTCTGTATTGCGGCAGATTTTGATGTTAGTACCAGGGCCTTTTGGGGATTCTCCTAGGTCCTTTCATAAAGGCCGAATGAAACCCGCTTGGACGTGCCAATTATTCAGGAGAATTGTGTTCAACACTCCGGAACTGTGGTCCCGACTTTACGTCGACGAACGGACCGACTTGGAGGAGCTCGCCGTATGGATCCGACGGTCGAAAGGCCCTCGTTCTCCAGACTTCGACGTTGAATGCTTTATCACTTTGGCTATGCTGGACGAGGACTCTCTTCCATTGCACTACTATCCTCCTATGTGCCTGGACGTCGAATTTTTTACGTCGGGATCCTACGAAGCCGGAGAGATGGTCCCGTCGCATATGAAGTATTGGACGTCGGTCTTGGAGTTGATCGGCACGGTGTTTCCGCGTTGTAGCACCCTAACGCTGTCGGCTACTACTCCCGGTCAATCGCGTTTCTTCATCGATCGCTTGGCGACGATGAAGTCCGACACGTTGAAATCGTTCAAGCTCAGTTTGTGTGGGGTCCACTCCTCCTACAATTCGTACGACTTTCTGGCCGGCTTGCCTTCTCTCAGGTCACTCTATTTTGTGGACAGCTGGATCCATTGTCCTATCAACGGAAGCCCTTCCTTGACCTACCTGTCCTTGTATCACTGCACGTCTGTGCAAGATGCGCCTTCAGTACGCGACGTCTGCGAACTTTTGCGATGCTTGCCGCTTTTGCAGTCGCTGAAGATGCTGGAATTTACAGTGGACGACGACGACGACGAATTTGCCCCTCTCGTCATGCACAACTTAACCGACATTGCCTTTCATTGGGATGGGGACAGTTCTTCCACAAACACTCTGCTTTCTCGCATCAGTCTTCCCGTCCTGCGCACCGTCGTGTTGTGCGTTTCTTCGCGCAGGTCTGCCGATTTTGAAAGCACTATCAAAATATGGCGAGAGGTGCTTGCAAGCGCGACTACGTTGTCCGTTCAGTTCGAGCTGAACACAGATGATTTTGTTCGTCTGCTGGAATGTGTGCCTTTGCTAGAGCATCTGGAAATTCACACTTTCGGCGACACTGAACCATACCTCATGGTTCATGCTCTTATCATGCATTGGGAAGGCTTGTGCCGCCGTTTAAAAACAATCTGGATTGACGACGAGATCGTTCCTGTTATTCTCGACGCTATGCTTCTGCGTGCTGGTGACCGCCATTTCGGGGAAAATTTGAGTATATTTTCGTTGTTTCCTATCGATCCTAAAACCGACGAGCCTTTGGTCCTTCCTGTCGAAGTTCGTGCTCTAGACGAGGCTTTGGACCGGCTGTTTGTTGTTCCTTTCGAGTCGCGTTTAGTCAATGGGGCGATAGATCGTTGCGTCTGTGTGTATGAACGTCGACCTTGGTACAGAAAGCCTTTGCTATGACTTGTACACGCTCCTCATTGCCATGTACTTTGTATATTTTGTATATTCATTATGCGCGTTGATATATTCTGTCGAAAGGCTCCTTTGCAATTGTTTCAAGCACCTTGGCTAATTTTATAATATTGCTCACTCTACGACTCGGAATTCAGAATAAGCCAGGGGCCCGAGGGTTTGTACACGCAGCGCCACAGTTTTTCGCAGGAATGCATATGTCGAGAGCCACGGGTCTTGAGGATGAACTGTTCCCGGGTATCTTCCCCGGATGTGAAATTATTGTATCCGATTACTTGTAAGTGCGAGAAGAGGCACGACAGCTTCGCGATATGCAAGTCCGAAGCTCTGGCGCAGGGTCGTCTATAATCGCCCGTCCGCGGACAACACGAAATTAATTTCGGAGGAATTCTCCGTAAAAATAGGGCTAATTTGGTGGTGGCCAGTGGATGGTAGCGATAACGATCCGTTAAGCACATGGGATAATTGTTGTGGCGGCCTGTTCCCTGCTGCGGCCTACGATACAGTTCGGTGCCATGCGAACAGGTTTGAATGCAGTTATCTTCTAATTGTAGTGAGGTTTTCCCGTCGGAGTACGGCGCTTGTGCATGCAGAGTTTCGTTGTGCTGTGGAGAGATCGCCGGCACTTCGAGTGAGCCGGTTTGTGACGTACGCTGGGTGTTCTACTTGCCTTTGCTCGTTCGCTTGACTTTCCGTTCCTCCCCGTTTTCTCTACCAGAAAATCCAACGCGTTGAGTCTGTAGAGTTAAAGTGCGCCTGGTCTATACGTGCTTACACTTGCTGACCTGGATTCGATGGTAGATGCGTCGTCGGGTCAATTTGTTGACCAATACAGTTTTTCCGCCTGAAATACTGGGCTTTATATTGCAATGCGCGCTGCCGTTTCAATCTGTCCGCGACATGCAAGACTATGCCGGAAGACAGCAGGAGCTCATGGATGTGTGTCCTCAGTGGAAGGATGTCATTGTGGGCGAGCCGTCCATCTGGGCGTGTATCTTCGTCGATAATTACAGGAATTGCGACCTTCTGGAGCTGGAAAGTCGAATTCTTCGTTCGCAACAGCATCCCCTTTTCGTCTCCGTGGGGGTGTGGGCTTTCGTTGCTTGGCTACACCCTTCGCAGAACGAATATCTGCGACAAGTCGCGACCTCATTGTCAACGTTCGGTGCTGTAGAGCGTTGTGGTCGCCTTCAGATATTCGCACCGACAGTCGGTGTCTTGCAGAGATTGGTGTCTTCTTTCCCGCCAGTACCGTGGCCCATATTGCAGGACGTGGAGATTAGGATCGGCGATACCGACAGCTTTAGAGGCGTTCTCGAATTTCCCCTCTCTAGTCCAGCACTACGTCATGTTCGTTCCGTTCGAGCCTTGGTAACACCTACCTTGACGACGATAACTGAGCTGGTGCTTAGCCGTCTGTCGAGCAGGCATCGGATTCGATGGTTCGAGCTGAAGGACGTTCTTTTGCGCTCGACATCCTTGACTTGTTTGCGGTTGGCCGATGTGTCGTACACTGGCGGGGACGATGCCAAGCCAGTCTGCTTGCCATTCGTTACGCGTTTCTCCTTCACCGCAAGTCATCCGGACAAGTCTAATCTTCACATACTTGGGCCTTTGCGACTACCTCTACTGCACACTTTCGAGTGTGAAACGTGGTCCGCAGGTTGGCTGGCTCTCCTCGCTCATCCCATGACTCTCTTGAAGCAAGCGAGAGTGGGTGTTTATTCCTTTGACCCTCTGTTTCCTTCAAACCTGTTGCAAGTGTTGCATCATTCTCCGGTCTTGCAACAGCTCGATCTTCGCGGGACAGCGATATACGGATCTTCTCCATCTTTTGCGGACCTCCTGTCCGCATACGTCCGTGACCATACCCTTATTGTAATGCCGGTTTGCAACTCGTTGACGCGTATGGTGTTTGGGGAGACCCTTGTGCCAGATCTCATCGAGGCCCTGCTTTTTGATCGTCCGTCCGACATGTTTCATCCAGACTTTGTGCTTGTACATCCGAAGAACACTTTCGACGAGGAGGATTTTATAACGTATGAAGTCAAAGGCGTTAGAAGTGAAAAGGACGGAAATGTGTTGTACGTAAAGAGCGTGGACGTTCCGGACTTGTTTGGCGTTTAATGACGTTGTACCGGCTGATAGGAGATTAGATAGAACAATCTGTACATCATTTCTGATCGATAACGAAATGCCTTTCTCAACTGCACTAGCACTTTGTCCCTTCTTTATTCCTCCACAGACATCCCTTTCAGTCTCTTTCTCGCCTCTCCGACGTCAACGTCCTCTTCAATGTACGCTGCCTTTCGTTTAATCGGGCCAGTGTTGAAAGATGGACTTGCGACGAAGCGCACACGTTTGTTCTCTGCATTCTACGTTCCATACTCGTGAACTGCCTTTGCTACGTTCCATTTGCACCGCTTACCATGGACAGCGTTGAGTCCAATAGGACCATAGAATGCATGTGAAAGTGCATTTTTAAGGTGTTGTTTTTGCTTGCGACAACACGGATGGACCCCCGCACTTCCACTACGTCGCCTACCCGAAACCTTCCAGGCGTCGCGGTACTGTGGGTCGTTCTGGCGACATGGATTTAGATCGTTTATGGTCGGTACCTGATATCGCACCTTCCGTCCTCCGAAATGAGCTTATAGTATTTTACTACGTTGTCAGCGGTATGCACGAGGCCCGATCCTTCGTGTTTGATAAACACGCCTACAGGGTCCACCCCACGACCCATTTTGACAGACACGGCGTTTGGATCGTCATGAACCCAGCTAAAGAAATTGGCACTGGCGTTTATAAACTCGTCGCAACTCTCGTCTGTAACCTTCCACTCTTGAACGGATCTTCCGAAATATCGTTCCATTACAGCGTGAGCGACTTTGGTGTTCTCTACCGCTCGATGAAACGATTCGCTCCCGCAGCCTTCGAGACGCACTTGTTGAGTCGCGTTACCCAGTCGTGCAGGCTCCCATCTTCGTATTTTCCGACCCATTTCAGTGTCTGTCTGTAAAGGTGTGTATATGGAACTCACTTTGTCATATTTTCGTTGAGAATTAAGTTCGTGCTCGCAAGAATGCCCTGTGTTCGAAACACAACTTCGCATTCGACTTCACCCTGAAGATTTGTCGTCATGAAACGCCATAGTTTCTTTTTCATGCCCGTTTCGTGAACCACAATGTCTTCGACCTTCATCTATAAGTCAGCTTCGTACTGTCAAGCTCCGCGGAACAAACCTTGATGTCAGCGAGATGCTGGATCGCAACATCGTTCTCGCTAGCGACTAGTTCTTGGCTTTTTTCTATGCAAAGGTCCAGGACACGACCTAATCAATAAATTAACCAACCTCGAATCAAGTGCGTTGGACGCCTCCTTACCTGCATCTGCTCGGTCATAGTTTGAGTCAAGGCGCATTGTTTGAAAGGATCGATTTTTGGGTCTGTTGGCTGGATTTATTATTCTCTTCTCCACGTTCCGAATGGCGGGCACACACATGCAGATGCGATATGTACGTATTTATGCTCCTTCCAAGACCGAAACGGTGCGTATTACATTTTACCCAAGTGAGTACGTTGAGGCGCTCTTCTTCGGACTTAGATCTGGTCGTTCCAAAATCGGAGTGTTGCAAATTGCCAAACTACTGGGCAAGTCCCGAGGAATGCGGTTTCTCATGGACGACCTTGGGAAATTTATTTATAACCGAAAGATTCCGATATCCAAAACGGTCGACCGGTAGTTTCGTTCTTTATATCTCACGACGTTGGCTCGCATGGCGCTTTCTGTATGGGGTATTTGTTACCCTTGCCGTTTACTTTAAATACGGCTTTGCACGACACAAATTCATGGGCAAACGTCGGTAAGTAGCTCCTGTCTTCGAGGTTACGGACAGTATTAATTGTATTTAGGACGAAACCTAACAGACGTACCTACACCCGTGGCCGTGTGCCTCGGTGAGCTCCACTTTTGCGCGTCCTTTTATTTTGCTCAAGCGTCTGTTCCAGTGCCGCTGTAGCACAATTTATTGACCTTTCGGCCTCAGAATCGTGAGTAATCTTTATCGTAGTAAAATGCGACATTCGACTACTTGCCTCGCAGGGAAAGTGAAATCTTAACAAAAAGTGTTCATAGCTCAAGCGTATCGGTGTAAGAAATATTATCGCATGTCTGTCGTTTGTTGTGCTGAAACTGGGGTACATCAGTGACGCTGACTTGAGCGATCTGTAAGAAGTTTGCTACTACAGTTAGGAAGATATCTACTGACAATATTTCACTGCAGGACTTCCATGTCCGGGGACGAAAATGCTTATCTTGCGGGCGAGACAGACGATGATTCTTCACGGATGGACCATAGCGCTGTCGATGTTGAGATCGATAGCGACGCTGGTGAAGACGGTGTTATCATCACTTCTGTTAACAGACAGAAGAAGCGTAAAAGGTATTGGTTTGGTGTTTAGTTCCTTGAGTATTTCGTTGACGTCTATCAAGAATTACCAGACAGTTGCCGAGGGACGAAGACATCGAGTGCGTTTCCCGCCCCCCCCTTTTTTTTTTTTGCTTCAAATTGTCAGTATGTTGTGTTTAATTCACTTTCAGCACCTTGGCTATGGACGGGGAGGATAGGTGCTTTTTTCCGTAGCGTGAATTAGCCCTTGTCGTGCTCATTTCAGTCGTAGCGTCTATTCTAAAGGATCCGATGTGAAACTAGGGTGTGTAAACACAGACCATCGCAAAGTCGCGGCGACTGAGGGGTCGATCATAAGTGAACTTGGTCCATCTGTTCAAACTCGGTGTGTATTTTGTTTGTCCTACCTTGTGCGTTGTTGTAATTCATGCTGATTCCACTTTCTCCCTTGCCCCTCTTTCTTGCGCGTTCTTGCAGTTCTTCAAGTCAGAGCACTATGGACACTGAATCGGAGTCAAGCAAAGTCAAAAAATTCAAGTTAGATTCGGCTGTCCCAAGCTCTACCCCTTCTGTACCTGATGGGGTAGAACCGATCCCTCAGGCGGCTGTGTCTAACCAAACTAGCGTGTAAGTGTACTGGCGTGTCGCTTCCCATTTTTATTCATCGCTTACTGGTGTTCTGTTCAACCTATAGAAATGTTGCACCTGTGTTAGTAATGTTTGCTCGTGGTGGAGCTTCAGGGTATACGCTTACATATGAATAGCGTTGCTGCAGAGACCCGTCCGATGGATAGAAATGGATCGGTTGCTCCAGAAAATTCAGAACAGTCTGTCGAAAACGCCAATTCGTCCATCGGTGACTCTATTGGAGCATCTAGTATGCCAGCGTTGTGAGTTTGTATCGATCAGTCATTGCTGTGTTGCCTTGACTAAATGAAATAAAATTGATGTTGAGTGGGACACCTGAATACAAGTAACGTCTACGTTTGTTTGTTCGACCTATAACTGACTCGCTGTCCTTGCCTTTCTCTTCTTTCAAAATAAACTTGAATATGTAGAACGATGCTGGCTCTGTATCAACAGTTCAACACCTCTCAACGTACTTCCCCTTCCGAACCAACTTCTAACGGAATTATGTCGAATGAAAACTCTGTAAGAAACTTGTTCGAATTCGTTGTTTTTCTGCATTGAAACTGACTTTGATATAAGCTTTCTGCTGATGTGAGCTCTTCGCCTGCTGAAGCCGACTCGCAGAGTCGGAGCAACTCTGTTGTTGTTGTTGCCAATACGACTGGACCTGAGCTCATTTGTCGTGAAGCGTCTTCCGAAGTTGTAACTGATAACCCTGCTGGAACTCAATCTGCTTTGTCCGGTGACTCGAACTTGTTCGTACCATACTCGACCTCGGTTGGTTGTATTTAATACTTTCAGGTCTGAGAATATCCCTGCTCCTCCTGAACGGGAGGTATCAGAAGTTTTGGAAGATACTTCGCGTCAGCGTACTAGGTTGGCTTGTTCGATTGAGTACTTGTGTTCGCGCGTAAATTAACGTTCTTCGATTACAGCCCAGAAACGAAGGAGAAACCTGAGTGAGTTAACCCTTGTGAATATTTTGGTGTGACTAATTTATATATTGCAGTGACGCGTTCATGACTTTGTTTACTCCCAAAAGGGGGCAGGGGTTTGTGTCCGCTTTGGGTTGAACAAACTGGATGTTGACTTTGGTTCTCAGACATCGTGCCGCTTCCACTGCCGCAGGTCAAGAAGGGTCCGTTGCACCCGGTTCTAGTTCTACTGGCGTTGCTCGACAGAAAGTCCATGCCGACTTACTTACTACAAAAGTTCGCTAGTATGTCTAAGTATTCTTTGCAAAAAAATTGTTGCTCATTCCTATAGTGACTCGACGATCGAGTGTGGCGTGACTAACCCGAAATTACAAGATAGTTTGCTGAAAAAGGCGTACCAGGGCAATCCACCTTTGCCGTCAGTGTCTCAGCTATATTCTTCTCATTGCATGCTTATATTGTTGGGGTAGTGGAAACAAAAAATTGATCGCTTCTTACAGGGCAGGAAACACAGATCATAGGTTGGGTGGACGAGTGCATTTTTCTAGCTGGGGTGATCTCGTTGAAGGAGTAAATGCTCTGTCAGTCAAATCGCGGTTTTACCCTCAGTACAGGCCCGCTTATTTATCCGACGATTGACAGAACTGCATACTCTGTTATGACATTCATTTCTCAAGGAAGACACCACAATCCGGCACGCGCCAGTCCCGGGATCTTTTCTCGACGTTCCATCGAACACAAGGGACCAAACGCTGAGATCCTGTATTACGACAAGCATCCAGCCGTGTTTGTATCTGCGGGAAGTTGCACTGAAAGCAGTGTGACGCAGGTTTCCGCCACCAACCCCTCTCGACCTCGGTACAGAAAATACATCGACTTCATGTACCACAACCACGACTACGAGCGATACGTGGCCTTTATGTGTGTCTGTTTCAACCGGTCTTTTATGTTTTGTTCTCTCTCTGGCGACCACAATAAATCGGTGCAGATGGCGACGCTGCTCAGCTCTCCCCAACCTGGGTCTGGCGGGTCCAGTACGTATTGACGTGTTTACATTGAACTGGTACTCATTCGGACCCGTGCGGGCTTCTGTCAGATTTCGATAGAAGGGTCAAGCAGCTCAACAAAATTACTCGATACATAGATGACTCGTCCACGTCGGAGTTGATTGCTCCCGGTGACTTAACCTGGACGCCTGGAGTGAGTTACCCTGCTTTCGGTACGTTGGATCATACGGACTGTGGTGCGTCGGTGATAAACGTCGATGTAATCGTTCAGACGGTGTTGACTCACGATTTTCCAGTGCCGGTTTATAATGCGACGGATACAGTCTTCAATTTTACCACCGACTTGCCGCAAATGTCCACCAAGTTGGAACGTTGGCCGCGTGAAATTCCTGAAGGCTCCTTTGTCGTCGTGGGCTACACCGCGACCACTTATATGGGTGCAGTCTACAATGCGGGTCAGCAGAGTCCGTCAACGTCCAACACTGCGAATTCCAAGGCTCCTAAGGCGCTGCATTTGGGTAACAACCTCCTGTGGGTTGTTGTGCTCGGCACTCCTGTCGAGGAAGACAGCGACAAAGGTCACGATAGCGCGGAAGGGGAGTAAAATGAGTGATGGGAAGCTGAAGAAAAGCCTAGAACAAAGGACACTGTTCTGGAAAACGCATATGAACGAACTGTGGATTGCGAACCTCTCTCGTAGTCGTTGTGCATCTGGACCATAAGCTGTTCCAGTATGCATTTGTACTTGTCTTCCGTATCTTGTGTTTGTAGCTGCATCGCTATGTGTAGAGCAGTATCTCTTGACCTGTTCTCCATTTCTTGAAGTCTCGCTTTCAAAAAGGATATTTCGCGCTGGTAGTGCTCTTCGACTGTAAATATAGTTTCGTATGCTGTACCGTGTCAAATACATGTTTTACCCACGAATGTAGCATGACTCACGTTTAGAAGCTATCGCCTGACGCACAGGACGTCGAGCTACTACAGGTCTGTCCTTATGAACGCCTTCTGTGTTATTTTGAGCGAAAAAAATACTCGAAAAGGCTGATACACTCGATACGTACCGTACGATGTGTTAGCTTTTCGCCGTTTCTTATTGGCAGCTCTTTGATACATCTTGCATTTTTCCCGGTCCCTGGAGTTGTAGGCCGCCATGAATTCGTCCCATGTCGGGAAAAAATCATTGCGTGTGTTATCGAATAAAAATTTAATTTTCCTGTCACAGGCCATCTTGGCATCACGACAAGGTCGACAGCTGGGTTGGTCGTCGTCTATAACACAGTCTTTCAATGACTTGCTTGCTGCACATTTGTTGCATGACTTTAACTGAATAGTCAGTCTTCAAGTCAGCAAGTTATGGAGCTATGACCACTCACATCTTTATTCTCTTCATTCCATAGCCGGACCTCCGGGGCGCCGACCCACTTTCCATCGTGACTCCTGGTACGAGTTGTCAATGCCGATACGCGCTGCCAAAATTGCGCGACGCGGTCGTTCGGTAACGGAGTCATCGGCAGATCATCTGCGTCCCCGCTGGCCATGCGTAGCCTTGGCCGTTAAAACGCACGAAATTCGTGGGTCGGTCGGCTTTTATGGAGGTTTAATCATCCGATCAAATGAGTGACTCATGTGACATTACGTTTGATATTCTCACGTTGCGACTGGTATATAAACGTCGTGTTCCTCACAACCTCTTCTCGACGCACCACCATTCACCTTACATCGATGGCTAGCAAGTTTCACTGATATCGAGAAATTTTGACTGATAATGTTCACAGAGTATATTGCAAGACCCGTTCAACGTTAGAAAGTGCTTGAATTGCAACGGTACGAAGCATATGCCTAGTTTCAAGGATAATGAAGAGGTTGACGAAGGTGCTCAGATATGCGGTGGGTGAAAGTAAAGTCACCCACCGAGCCGGAGCTCAACACAAGTTCATGGGAACAACGGCTTAAATTAGCTCGTTTCTTCGGGGCCTTTCCGGTTATTGATCGCACCGTATTACACCGTGTCCAAAGCGGATTAAAGTTCATTCAAGTCCATTCCACCTTGTCACTTTTGCCCATTCGTGTCCTTAGCAGTCGAGTTTTGAACGCGCCGTATTCGTTTTACGTCAGGTCCAACTTGCACATTGATTGTTTAGTAGCTTCGCTAACTGCTGCTATTGTGTTGACCCACGTTTTTCGTTACACTGCTTCTTATCATCATCTGAACTTGATATATGTGATCCGATCACGACATCAATCTCGATGCCACAGCTCAGCAGATGTTTCTGGAAGTAAAGTCGTTGGAGGCGGCGGTCATAGAGTAAACGGCAAATTCCCTGCGGAAGTTGTTCTTTCTCATTTATTAAATGATAATGACATCGAAAACTTACACGAGGGCTCTTTTTCTTTCGAACATCAATGCTGCGAAGATGATATCTTAGAGTACATCTCAAAACACGAATCTTTCGTAGCCGTAGACTATCCTTGGCAATTTTTAATACCAATGTTGACTCGACGAGAGCTTAAGAGTGTTGCACGACTTCATCAGATGAAATTTGGATCACCAAGGGACTCTGTTGCAACAGTCAAACAATTCATGACCACTCACGATTGTACATACTATTGCCCACGATACGTCTCAATTATGCGCTTTATGCCTCCTCTCCAGAAAGGAACAAGAAAGAAAAAGGAAGTGATCCCTAAATCTCAGGCGCTGATCGCATATGAACAACGTGAAATGGCTAAGTTAGCACAGAAATTGAAATATACTAAAAAATTAGCAACTCACCGACTGGGTGACATGACTTTCCCACCCGATCCGTTGAAAACGCACGAGGTGCACAGAATTTTGACAGGAATTGCTAAGAGGTTTGAGCCTAACGAATTTATCGAAGACGGCTGTGCTGTGTGCGGAATGCTCTATCCTTCAAAAAATCTATCACTCCTGGCCGATTTTCCTTCCCCTTTGATAGACCTGTTGTGTGCAGAAGGAGTTACAAGGAAAGAACGAAAATACACGACTGACCCGATAGAAGAACTGGATGGTCCTGTGCTAGCAGACGGATGCCGACATCTTTGCGTTGACTGCGAAAAGGCGTTGATTCAAAATAAAATACCTGACAACGCGCTTGTGAAACATTGTTGGTTAGGACCTGTACCTCCAGAATTGACTGATTTGAGTTACGCAGAAGGTGTAATGATTGCCAAGGTTCGCCATAATCGTTGCGTCATGCGTGTGAATTCAGGCCGAGTTAAAATGCACGCCAATGCCATTATGTTCGAACAGCCTGTGCTAAAAGTTTATTGGAAATTACCTCCTTCGCGCGACGAAATGAGTGAAGTTCTCGCGTTCATCTTTACTGGCTCCGCTGCACCTACTCAAGAAGACTTTGAACGCACACCTATGCTTGTACGGAGAAAAAAGGTCGAGGCCGCCCTAAACTGGTTGAAATTGAATCACGAAAGCTACGCAGATTTGGAAATTTCACAGGAGAACTTACTGTCTTATAAACTTCACGACATCCCTGTTGTTGTCGATTACCGAAAAACAAACGCTGAACCCACAGACTCCATCCCTGCTGTTGCTCGGAGCGTTAATGACACTAATGAAGAACACGGCACTTCTGAAGGTCGATGCTCCTTTTCAGTTCACGGATTAACAGGTGAACAGTATTCCAAGGCCACAATGAGAACCATAAAGGCCATCGCACTAGAACATTTAACGAGAGAAGGAAGCATGCTTGGCATCGGTCGCAGTGACGAACCAGAACCGTTTTTCCGCAACGTTGAAGCTTATCCTGCAATGTTCCCTTGGCTGTTTCCATATGGCAAAGGCGGTATAGGCCATCCGAGTCATAAGCATATTATGTCCGACAAAGAACGGAAACGCAACCTCTTACTGTACCACGACAAACGTTTTCAGCTCGACATGTACTTCCCTATGATTGCCTTCAACCACGAACAGCTGAAAACCTCTGCGTACAATGCATCAGCACTTGTAAAACGTTCTCAATACCCCGACATATGTCGCCGCCTTCGCAGGATAAATCCGGACGTAGCTGGAAACATTGCTGACCGTATGGCATCTGGACACCACGTCTGTCCAGAAACAGAACAAGAGAAGGATTGTTTTGACCTCATGCATGACTTGGACACCGTTGGAGCTCGAGTGCCCGGAGCTGCGACAAGCAAACGTCACATGCGTAACGAAATTTGGTCTTGTACCGCGTTCATGAGCTCACCGCCTTGGTTCGTAACAATGGCTTGGAATGATGGTGGCCATCCGCTCGCTCTGTATTATGCACAAGAGGACACTGTCTTCCGACCTGAGATAAGACTTTCCGACGAGAGAAACTTGCTTATGTCCCAAAATCCTGTTGCAGCGGCGCGATTTTTCAACTACATGGTTGAAGTTTTTCTGGAGGAAATTCTTTGTTGGGAAAAGGATGAAAGAGGAGTGTTTGGACATACGAAGGGATTTTACGGCTCCGTTGAACAACAAGGACGCTTGACACTTCATTTGCATATGCTTATATGGAATAGACGTGCTCCAACGCCCCAAGAGATTCGGGACAAACTAATGGCCAAAGACAGCATGTTCATCAAAAGACTGACAGATTACTTGGAGACATCGCACCAAGGTGGCTTTACGAACGGCTCGCTAGCAGACGTCAGTGCCAGAGTAGGAATTGACGAACGAGGCGAACTCTTACCGGGAATGAAAGACAAGCCAGATTACGAGAAACCTACTTTGACGTTCCCCAGTTTACCTCCTCCCTTGTGTACCACCTTAAACTGCCCCGGCACCTGTGACAAGTGCATAACGCTCCACAACTGGATGCATCGATATCGAGATGAGGTAGACGACATCTTGTTGCGTTCGAACATACATTCCTGTCGTCAGTCAATTTTGGACGAAGCCGAAGAAGCTCGTAAAAAAGATTGGCGGAGACTTAAGAAAAACGAGACGAAACGAGTTAGAATACAAGAGAGACGAGGATGCCTGTCAAGTTCCGGCGTGTGTAAAGCTCGTTTTCCAAGAGAAATACACGCACTCACAAGTATTGACGACGATGGGCATTTGAATATGAAGCATTCCGAGCCGTATATGAATACTGTAAACCAGATCATTACTTACTTTTCGAGATGTAACACGGACTGTACCAGCTTAATGTCAGGAACAGCGGTAAAGGCAATCATCGCTTATGTATCAGATTATATATCCAAGATAGGACTTAAATCGTACCAAGCTTTCGCAACCGTCTTCGACGTCTTTGACCGCAACGCAGAGCAGCACGACGCCATCGGTGTCACGAATGACGCGACGAAAAAAGTCCTCAGACAAATGGTCAACTCCATGTCCACGAAGATGGAGATAGGTAGCCCGATGGCCTCGTTGTATTTGCTTGGACATCGCGATCATTACACTTCACATACGTTCGTAAATTTTCCATGGCGAACGTATGTTACTGTCGTCAACAGATATTGGTTAAAACAGACTTCAGACGACATGGATATAGATGAAAGAATACCAGAAGAAAATGTTGTCTTGAGGAACAAGAGAGGAAATATTGTAAGCTCTTCCTTCATCGACGACTACACGATGCGCCCGTTCATTTACGAGCATGTGAATTTATACGAGTGGATCCAGTGCAATTTGAAAAGTGAATATACATCGAGGGATCTGGAAGCATTAGCAACAGCACGCGCATTTGAGATGGAGACAGACGAATTGGATTCGGAAAGTTCAACGGCAGTAAACTCAGAGGACGACGACGACTCGTTCATCGTAGATGATATGGCCAGTGTAGCTGCCAGTGAGGCTAGATCAGATCGATCCGATTGTTCATCGTGGAGTTGCAATGATTCAGACGAGGACATTTTGCGAGCGCAAGCAAAAATAGACAAAGAGCATCGGAAAATCAAACACGCCTTCATAGGAGATCACGGACAGAAAAACACACACGGAGTGTATTGCGACTTCTCCAGATTAGATCACATCATTCCGAACTTCTTGGGTGGCGCCATTCCGCGATCTGATCGAGGTGATCGGGATTTCTACTGCATGACCATCCTCACTCTTTTCAAGCCGTGGCGACAACCGGACGATCTTAAAGATCAAGAATCGACGTGGGACCAAACCTTCCATGAACACAAGTTTACACCTCGACAAACGCAGTTGATAGGCAATTTCAACCTCCGATTCGAATGCAACGACGCTCGAGATGATCACTACGCAACAATGAAAAAAAAACTAGCCGACGCGGAATACGGTTTTACTAGTCATTTCTCGAACCCGCTCATGGGTGATAAGGACGACCAGAAAGACTTTCTGGACGACGCTATAGATGAGAATGATGACGAAGTTTTTACTCCCTTGATAGGCAGCCGCACGCAAAATCTGAGAAGAGGAATAGAAGAAATGCGTCAGATGCTCGTACGCTCAAGATGGTTGAATAAAACAAAAGACGGGTTGCTATCAAGTGTAAAAACAGCACAGCTGCTTCCTCCTTTCAAGACAAAGGCAGAGTGGTCGACAATAGTCAGAAACGTCCGAAAATTGTTCACGTCCAACAAACTTGTCGATATACCAAGCAACGAAGACGCGGACAATCCACGACACTTGCCTTCAAATTACAGTACTCACAACACAGTTAATGAGCTACCGTTCGACTATTTCAACTCCGTTCACAAAGTAACTGTTGAAGAAAATACAGCCTTCAAGTCCGCGTGTTGCTCTGAGTTTACCCTAAACACGGAACAAGAGCGAGCTTTTAGACTGGTTGCCGATCACGCATCTACAAGTCAGCCTTCGCCGTTGAAAATGTATTTAGGTGGAATGGGAGGCACTGGTAAATCGCAAGTCATTAGAGCTATCACCAAATTTTTTGAACTGCGAAACGAGGGCTACAGATTTATGTTGCTGGGACCTACAGGAACTGCTTCAGCCCAGATCAACGGCTCAACTTACCATTCCGTCTTTAAAATTACCAGGGACAATGGAAAACGCAACAGCGCAGATATAGATGGTATCCTAAACGAAGCGACGGCCATTGCCGCTGTCAAGGAAAGGATTCAAGGGGTCGACTACATTTTCTTGGACGAAGTTTCGATGGTTTCTTGCTCCCAATTGCAAGTTCTTGCTAGCCGTGCAGCGATTGCAAAAGACAAGCCAGACACGGAATTTGGCGGCCTAAGTGTCATTCTCGCCGGTGATTTTGGACAGCTACCACCGACAATGGGTGTTCCCTTGTACGAACAACTGAAATCCCTTCGCTACCGTGACGCAAGCACTGCTTTTGAACAGGACACCCTTCTGGGTCGAATTTTGTGGCACCAGTTTACTACAGTGGTCATCCTTCGCCAAAACATGCGGCAGCAATCAGCAACAGCGGATGACCTAAAACTGAGAACAGCTCTGGAAAATATGCGGTACAAATCCTGCACTCCGGCAGATATCGAATTTCTTCGATCCAGAATTGCTAGTGATAGACCAGGGCACCCTCGACTAGATACCCAGAAATTTCGTAACGTCGCAGTGATCACTGCTCTAAACTCTCACAAAGACGCTATAAACGAGTTTGGATGCAAACGCTTCGCCGAAGATACCGGTCAGCAATTGCACGAGTTTTATTCTATAGATAAACTGAGCACTAAAGCCGTCGATACCAAAAAATGGAGTAAAACAAAGGCTCAAGGTCGTTTTAGACAAATCGGACCTAACCTTCAAGAACAGCTATGGAAATCAATGCCGTCCACAACAAACGACCACGTAGCTGGATGCCTTAGGCTCTGCGTTGGAATGCCAGTTATAATCAAGTCAAATATCGCGACAGAACTTTGCATCACTAGAGGACAAGAAGCTACAGTCAAAGGTTGGACCGAGTCGACCCACCTCGGGAAGAGAGTTCTAGAAACGTTATTTGTTGAACTCACTCGACCTCCTCGAACAGTCCAATTGCCTGACTTACCTCCAAATGTCGTGCCATTACCTCGAGTCTCATCTTCAATTACCGCATTGCTAGAGGACGATTCATTGCTCAGCATTTCGCGAGATCAAGTACAGGTTTTGCAGAACTTCTCTCATACGGATTACGCAGCTCAAGGAAAGTCTAAAGACCCTAACGTCTGCCACATAAGCAATTGTAAACAGCACTTTGGCATATACGTTGCCTTGTCTCGAGGTACAACAGCAGAAGGCACCGCAATCGTCCAAGGTTTCGATGTTGCAAAAATTACTGGGGGTCTGGACGGTTACCTCCGACAAGAGTTTCGCGAACTAGAGCTTCTAGACAAAATTACAAGGCTACGACATCTTAATCAGTTACCTCCACACGTTACAGGTATCTACCGCGGCCAATTAATCAAGTCATATAGAGCATGGAAAAAAAATGAAGACGACACCTCCGATCTTCACCCTGCTTTACATAGAAACAAAGGTTCGGATCCTAGCAATAACACATTCGAAACCTATGACGACTGGAAGCAAACCGCCAAAGATGCTGACACCAATGTCCAGTCTACCTCTATCGGATCCAAAAGAAAAGCGGTAGATGAAGATCTTCTAAACCCCATGAAACAGCTCAAACTTACTCCAAGTTTATCAACAAACGACACTAGTGCCTTACCTACCACCTTGAGACGACACAAGAAACCCAAGGCGTCTGAAACAAGACCGTATCCACAAGTGCGTATTTCTTTCACCCTAACAGAACCAGTAGGTTTAATATGGGACTCGAATGACTGGAGCTGTTCTTATGATGCCCTTCTTGTTCCCTTGGGCCACTTATGGCGATCCGACCCTGCACTGTGGACAGCGACGTTGAATGCACTGCATCCAATACTAGGTCTTTGGGCAAGTGAAATGAATATCAGCCACGCACATCCGGAACTTCCGCGAGATACGATCAGAAAAATTCTCCATGCTTCACAGCCGGAGCATTTTCCCCGTAGTCGATTGGGTGTCGGCCTAGACGATTTGCTCACTTCGATATGTGATGCAAAAACATACGGCGAAGCCAGAGTTATCTGCAGTAACTGCGAATTCAAGGAAGACCGTATTGTCAGCGTATTTGGCATGCGGACAGCTGTGTACAGGAATAACCACCTAGATCGCCACACGACCATGTCACTCAGCGAATGGTTAGCACATCATCTCGATCAACCCACGAGACGTACATGTCCCTCTTGCAATACGATACTGCGTCGCAGGACGACCTCACTCACTGTACCTCCTATAGTCATCTTCACAATCGACTTCATCGGGAGAAAAATCTACTTCGACGACTACCTTCGGCTCATTCCAGACAGCGGAACTCCAAATTTACGATTGGCGGGATTGATTTACTATTCACGCGAAGGTTATCACTTTGCAAGCACAGTCGTTGATAAAAACCAGACGCTCTGGTTCCACGACGGAATGACCACTCGGCGATCATGCATCAGATTAGGACAGCTCACTGACATTGACCGATACTCACTGTACGCCCGAGGCGACTTCACTTTAAGCGCCGTAATTTACGCCCACGATTAGATACAGTTCACGTACGAAACTTCGTTCTACCGTCCAATAGAAAATATTCGTGCAATTAAAGGACTTGGAACCTGCCTTATTGAGGCAGAGTCAAAATAAGCAACGACTCGTAATAGTTGCCAATCTGTAGAGCGAATAAATAAATAAAAATTATACCACGAGTGTAAGCACGCGCGCGCGAAGCTTAAAACGGAACAATGGCATCAGATTACATCACATGATCGCGTTATACACTCCCTAAAGCTAATACACTGCATCAAATATACACAGCCGGCATACCTTCACCTCAACAACGGCGGGCCCTCCATGCATGGAGTCGTTCAAACTGTTCCAGCTTACAATAGCTGTCAAAGACGTCCTCAACGACGTACAAGACATAAAGCGATGGTTTATGGACCTTCCCAACGATAACCAGGCTGGCACTGTAAGTGTGTCGCTTGTAATAAAACTGAGACTCGACAGTAGATGCTTTGCAGGCTTACTGTTGCAGGGAATGTGCAACTCACTTCGGCACAACATACACGAGCTGCGAAAAAATCCCTCACCTCGTTCGATGTCGCCCTTGTAAAGATCGCAAGATCTTTTGTTCTCTCCGTGACGACTACTTAGTTCACAAACTGCTGCCCGAACTTCCTGAGCACAACGAAAACACCTTTCGCGAAGCCTTGAATAAAATTAGGCTGAAAAAGAAGTCAGGCACAGCGGTACGAGTCCCATCGCGGTTCCATCCATACACCCGAGACGTGCTTTCCGAGCCACGTTCGCAAAACCGTCGTTCAGAAGACACGGAGTGCACGCGCGTGCTCCCTGCTCAGGCCCCTAGCTTGGCCAAACACCGGCTCCTTGAGGATTCGGGGACAAGTACAGTCGAGGAAACTAAAAACTTGTTCACAAATGTTTTGACACGGGTTCCGCTTTCTGAAACGACCACAATATCAAACGTTGGTCCAGCAGGTAAGGCTAGCTCGAGGCTATCCTCAGTTGAAACACCATATCACTAACAACGCACCAGAAATTGATTACAAAGCGACCGAAACTGCCCAATTATCCGCGGAGGGTGAGACTCAATACCATCGAGACTTGTATCGAGTATTTGAACTCGCTCGCAGACAGGGATTCAGAGCTCACCAAAGTCAAGACAGAATTGTATCAGTTGCAGCGTACGTTATCTATTTTCTTTCATCCGAACATGATGCATACGCGCTGATTACTCACAGAGGCCTATATCTACGGACATACGTACTTCGCGATGACTGCAGCACACATCCACGACATTGCCGCTCACGACTGGACACTAAACGCCGCTGAGCGGATAATGGACGAGATATGTCCATTTATGGACTACCTGAACGCCGCTCGAATTGAGACAAGAGCAGACAGCCGACCACGTTAAGGGGAGTTGTTGATTACGATACACATTTACGCAAACAAAATTGTACAGTTCAATGAAATGGAAGAATCTTGCCAACCTCAGCACCATGCTTCGTGCTCGACGTTTTCTTCTCTTGTTTTCCGCCCTCTAGCCTCCGAAAAAATGAAAAAAAAAATTGTATGTCACTTGTGAAATCACCAACGAACCATTAAAACTGCTGCTTGTGCGCGCTAAATATTTTGAGAGCCGAAACTCATCAAAACTCTGAAGTTACAATTCCCGTCAACTCGCCTGCTCGTGAACCCCATTAGGCATCGCACGTGATTAAACTCGAACCACCCCTGTTCTTCGCTTCTTGTTTCCTCAGCCTTTACAAACGCCTGGATCCTCTGCCGCCGTATTCACCGGCCTCATACCTCCCTCTCATTATTTTTCAGCCAGCTGAAATTCACAGCTGTCGCCTATTTGACCCCGTTATTTTATCTCCTTCGCGACAAGTCCGAGCAAAGAGAACGTTGCCAATGTACGCATAAGCCGTGAAGAACTTCAAGGGACGTGGCGTCTTTCATAAACCGTCTTATCATCCTCTTTTCAGAGCAACACTCGACTTTATTCCGAGTATCCTCGGTTGCCTCAAATTCCAAGTACTATTGCGCCTTGCGCATCGTGTGCTCCAACTCGTGGAAGCCTTTCGTCGCCGCCGTCGAAGGAGCGCCCCTACCATGTTAGCCTCGGCGCTATACTCAACATGTAAAGCCCGTACCTCAACGTCAAAATCTGTGCCTCAAAAACTGCTACAGGTTTCAACATGAAGCAAAACACTCCGGCTCAAGTTCTGTCAGATTAAATGATTCACTGAACCGTCAGCGCCTCATACGCAACCGTACTGACAGCGTTACTGGTTTTAAATGTCAAAATAGCATACCCGTCATGGCCACCGTTCCTTCACAGTCTTTGCGCGGTTCTTACGCGCCCACTGCCTCTCAATGCTTGTTCTGCCACTAAACACCGCCAAGGATACGCGTTTCGGGGAGAAAAAATTCGCACCGCTCCCTACAGTACGCTGACAATGCGTGGCCCAAATATGCGAATAGACTCGAATTTACCCGCCAAGTCGCGCGTGTAAATTTTGTTTCATGTATGGCAACACAGACCTACCCTTCCGCACTACTAAACACTTACACGTTCCTCCTATCAGCCGGATATGTCCGTTCCCCACGCGCATGTTCATCAACAAACGCGATCACGTGTTCGGACCTTAGTCCCTTTGCAGAATATACACAAACTGGGCTACTTTTCCGATCAACCTACACGAAACGAATAGCAATGCAAACCCTTCTCGTCCTGAAGGTATATAAATGTACAGCAAGTAGTTTTGCTTTGACTTCATGAATTGGCCAAGCCGGTGAGTTCGCTACTTCATGCTACATATTTTTCTACCAGAAAAACACACACCGACATCCCCCTCTCAATATAGGTCCAACGTTCCTAAGTTCGTTACCTGTTGATTAATTTCTAACGTTCCCTCCGGTCGGTTACAGTACCGCGTATCAAATCGTAGTTCAAAATTTGACCCCAAGCAAGATACGGTCGGTCTCATTTTTATTTCCATTTTTCTGCTAATTTTCGTCCAAGATCGAGCTGGAACTGAACGAGTAGGTGTCAAGCGCCCAAAGCCCTCCCATCAATCACTCTCACGGTTACAATTTTCTTTCCCGTGTATTAAGTAAGCGTCGTCTCGGACACGACATTCAATTCTTCGTCCTCTCGTCTCAGTCAACTCCCACAAACTACACATACTCGATCCTGTAGGATTGCACTCTTGCCCACCTCTAGCCTATACTTACTGTCATCGTCTCGACAGAACTGCTGTATCTCAACGTTTGCCGTTCGAATGTGAGTCCTTTGACGTTTGCGTACTCCCTCCCCACCTACATTCGTTCCGAAACATCGTTCGGCATCGCCTGTGATGCTACCGTACTACGCTTCGTCCAACTTGCCGTTCCCATTCCATGCCGCCGAACCTTGGTCACCATTCAACTCTCACCCTTGTCGCTCTCGAGCATCTCTTGTCGTCCCTTGCTGACGTTCCATTCCATCCAGAACCAGCTCTCATACTATCTGCTCCCTAGACTTCGACCCACACATATAATCAACAAAGGCTACCGAACAATATGATGAACGCAGGTGCGTCGCCTCTGGCTTCGTCTTGTCCTCGCACTGACGATGTCTCGTACCTACTCGAAACACTCTACCCATCCTCAGCCACCCCAGCTACCCCACTCACCAAGGAAAACTTGTGCAAAGTTCCTAACGCCCAGAACGCCGAGTACATCGCGAACTGGGTCAAGCTCGACGCAAAGGCGGCCCTCTGTGCACATCCGCTCGATCCCAACAGCGCCTCCCTCGTCACGGGCGCCATTACCGACGGCGCAACGAACACCGATTCTACAAAAACCGACATCGTCCTCACCTCTACGGCCGCGCTCGCGAGCGTGGTGGTTGCAGCTGTGGCCTACTATGCTTTCTTTCGTTGAAAATGGAAACGAGCGGCTAGTTCGCCAAAAGATATAAAGTCGAGATTTGTGTAAAGAATAGCAGGGCGCCATGTAACAGTAGCCAGACGAACGAACAGCGCCGCAATGTGAAGTTGAACAGAAGTTGAAAAAATGTGGCTGTACAGAATGTTCTAGAACAATTTATAAGCAAGGGAATCGTACATGCCATGCGTAGCACTGGCCCTCATTACCAAGTGACTCTTGCAGCTCACAACAGAACTCGAAAATGCCCGTGTCGTTCCCAGTCGCGAAACACCCTGCCCAACCCTTCTCCGATCGCACTGGCTATACTGCAGAAGATGTGCTTGCCAAAGCGTGCACGGACCAGCACTTGAAAGCCGGCGAAATCCTCCAGTTCTCGCTGCCCTCGGGAAGTGATACTACTGGACGGAACTTTGGCGCACAGATCCGCAATCTCGTCCCCAACGCAAATGGCTTCGTCGCGACCCTGTTGGACGCGTACACCAAGGACCGCGCACTCGTAATCCGTCCCGACGATGTCTGGCTCGCCATCCTCTCCCAGTTCAACTTCTTTGTTACCAAGCGTGCCGAACTGCTGCGCGCCAATTTTGTCGCGCATAAAGGGAAACGCGAGCTCGTAATTGACGCGCGGCCTAACACGCGTTACACGATTGACTTTGGGGAGCTGGCGCGCCAGTTCACCGACCTCATCGACAAGAACGTCGTCGACCCGACGTTGCGTGCATGGGCACTGCCCGACTTTACAACCACGACGGCCAACGACACCACGGTGAGCGCCGTCCTCTTCATGGCGACGCTCAAGCACTACTTCTCGTACAAAATCCTGTGTGGAGGGTGCGGTATCCCGCGCGTGACGTTGGAGGGGGAAAAATCGGATTGGGTCAACATCCTCGGCCGGCTCGAGAAGCTCAAGGAGTACGGGCTCGAGACCACTGCATGGTACCACCTTCTCCGGCCCGTGATCGCTCGCTTTGTCGCCGCGTTCGATGACCCCGCGAGCGCCGCCAATATCGATTTTTGGCAACGCGTCGCGCACTATACACCCGGCGGCAGTGGGTTTGGTGATCACTACACCGGGTGGATCACTGCGTTTACCGTCTTCAGCAAGGACGGTTACTGGCTCGGGAATCAGTTGGACGAGGTACGGTCGAGTTTGCATTATGAACAACCGAGTACTCAGTGAGATGACCAGGAACGTTCGGATGGGAATACCGCCGCTGAGACACTCAGTGCTGCGCAGTTCTGGTCCACCTACGCCGCTCCGGGTATCAGCGAGGATCTTGTGCTCGACGGGACACCCTTCCACAAAGTGCACGGCACTGCGATCCCGCCCGGGTATGGTGAGGTTGATGTTAAGCTCAAGGATGACGATGACGGAAAGGTATACGACTGCGCGATGGTCGCGGGCATCGTAGGCATGGGCGTGTCCTCCAGCGGTGACCGCACGCTGTCCGAGAGCGGCAAAAATGACACGGTGCACCCAGTCCCGGGATGGTGGATGTTCATCAAGGATGAGAAAAATATGGGGGCGAAGACCGAACAGCTGCGCCTACAACTCAGACGCGGCTGGTAGTTGTATTAAAAAATGTTTTCTTCTCGCTGCTCACTTGCTCCATGTAACATTTAAAACTGTTTGTCTGCCACAACTTGACTATCCTGTACAACTGCAATGATGATGTTTTCAAGCCGTTAATGCATCGTTCTTCAAGATAAAAAACAGAGACGGCAGGCGCCAACGCCGAGGGGACGGTACAGGCCTATGGCCGGCGTCTTTGGCGAGGGGGAAAAATCGGAGGCGGCTCGGACGCGCGCGATGGTTTTGTTAGACAATTTGGACGCAGATTTCCGAAGATATTGAAACAGAGTCCGGTATCCAATGTCCTCGCCTTTTACGACTACTGCGCTCGATCAGAACTCATGGTGGCCATGGCCGCCATGCACTTGAGATGATTTCTTGACGATCTTTCGCTATCTTTCGTGGTCAAAGCGTAGATTTGCCCGTCCCACGCTGTCAATGCTATCTTGTTATCGCGGCCCTAATAAGGGCAAGGCGTACGTGTACACCGACCTTGTTTCCCGATACCATAGGCTTCCTTGCATGAATCCCGTTGACTGTGTTTAGCAGGAATCCTGTTCACAAGAGTACACCTGGACGTTGAGCTCCTTAACGATCAGATCATGTGGAAGATCCGATGTCTCCAGTCCTGTCCTCGTCGCGTTCCCATTCTCTGGGTCTTGAGCCCCACAGACGCGGAAACCAGGAGCTGCGACGCGTTCATCTTGGTCACGAGCCGGCCAATCGATTGTGACACGCTTTTCAGTTTCTTCCCCGGGCCCGACATATAAATACGGACTTCGGACCTTGTCTTCCACCTCCACGAGCAACTACTCTATTCGATATTTCTAGATGTCGCGCTTCCTCCCTTCTCCCATAACCGCTGCGGTGAGTCTTGGTCCTTGTGTCTTTGCTTTATAGGGACCAATTTTCGTCGCAGATTGTCGGCTGTCCGTTTAGGTACGTCCATTACTGCTCTTGGGATCGGGGCACACTGTTTAACGGTAATCGTCTGTAGTGGTGGTCAGGTATGTCACTTGAACGCTTTGGTGGCTCCCACTGACACCTTATTCAGCCTCGCGTGGGCGTGGACCAGGGACCTATCCATATGGTCGAAGCTGGCCTTGTTCAGCAGCTAACGGAACTTGGCTGGGCTGTCAAATTCGACGGACACCACCAATTCGAGGAAGTCAATGCGATCAGCGACCCACCGATTGGCAAGCTGAAAAACCCGCGACTTGTGTCTGCGGTCACCGAAGCCGTCGCAAAGGTCGTTGGCGGGCACGCGAAGAATGGCGAGCTCCCGGTCACCCTGGGCGGGGATCACTCGCTCGCGATGGGCACCATCTCTGGGACACTTGAGTGAGCGTGCAGCACATGAGCTGAGCGAGCCGCTAACGGCCTATGAAGCGCTTACCCGGAAGCATGTGTAATCTGGATTGACGCCCATGCGGACATTAACACGGCTGAATCCACCGATTCTGGTACGTGGCGCCGCTCTCCCGTGAAAGCCGGTTTAACGGCGGTGCGCAGGTAATATCCACGGGATGCCCGTGTCGTTCCTGCTTGGCCTCGGCAGCCCGATCCCTGAGTTTGCCTGGGTGAAGCCTGCGCTCAAGCGTGAGCGGCTCGTGTATATCGGCCTCCGCGACGTCGACGCCGGGGAGAAACACATCCTCAAGGAGAACAACATCAAGGCCTTCAGCATGCACGAAGTAGATAAATATGGGATCGGGAAAGTCGTTGAAATGGCGCTGGACCACGTCAATCCGAACAGAGCCCTTCCGATTCATTTGAGTTTCGACGTAGATGCGTTGGACCCGTCCGTGGCTCCTTCGACTGGAACACCGGTATGTTTGACGAGTGGCTCTCCAAAAAAAAAATCACTCACGAATGCAGGTTCGCGGGGGACTGACGTTTAGAGAGGGCCATTACATCTGCGAGGCAATCTGGGAGACTGGACTCTTGGTCGCGCTGGATATCATGGTAGGGCGTCCGTGTTATGGAGGAGTATACCGTTACTAAGTTGCCTGTAGGAAGTGAACCCGTCGTTGGCCGACGCTGCTAGTGTGAAGCAAACAGTGACTGTCGGATGTTCTCTGGTACGGGCGGCACTGGGTAAACATTCCATCTATCTCTAAAGAAACTGAGACTCACTATGTTTCAGGCGAGACACTTTTGTAATGGTCGAAGGTTTGAGAAGACTTCAGAAGGAATGGACTTCTAAGTTATCATCCAGTAATAAGAAGCGTGCCACCCTCGTTCGTCTGCAATTTCATGGGTCGTTGTTCTAATATATGGCACGCCAGACACGCTTTGACTCGGTCATCTAAACAATGGCGGGTAGAGGCACAGATTAAAGCGTTGGACAGGTCCCCCAAGCGGCCCAAGCCCAAGCGAAGTCACAACATAACGCGTTGTTGACGCGGTCGAGTTGTTTGGTTCCTTCGTCTCAGGTTTCTTACTCTCTCTCCTTCCAACCACCACCACAGTGTGCCACTTGTAAACTTTTAACCTCCTACCCCCATCCCACATCCTCATCCTCCCTCATAACGCACCTTCATCCTCCGCACTCGCATTCCATACATTTCACGAGTTCACGGTCCACTTCATACATTCTACTCTCGCTTTGACAGCGTCCCGCCCTTCATCCTTTCTCTTTGATAATGTCTTACCCACCACCTACATGCGCCCAAGCGTCCGACGCTTTTGATTTCTCCAGCTTCGGCTCGGGCGGCATCGCTCTGCCAGTCTCGTCCGAGCACGAGCCACTCGCCGAGCTTTCCAACCTCGCGCTTCCCGACTCATCCAAGCCTTCTAAAGGCTCGACGGTCCCTACCCCCTCGAGTGCTTCCATCTCGAAGCCACCGCCCACCCTCCTTCCTTCTCCGCCTCGCACTCAGCCCGCAGGACCATCCGCCACTGCGCCCACGCTCCTTACCACGCATGCCACCGTGTCTACTCCCTCCACTGCTTCCCATTCGGAGCCACCAACCATCGCGGGATCCTTTGCCACCCAAGGACCTGCCGGCGCGTTCTCTGCCGCTTCTACAACTCCCCTGGTCGCCACCGCCGCAGGGGCTGCAAAGAAGAACGCGCCTCGGAAAGCCAATGGTACTAGAGGACAAGCGCCTCTGCCCCAGGCCACTGCCCCCACCCCCGCGTCCGCCGCCTCGGGCTCAGCCCCGTCCGCATCCAGGAAGCGTCGCCGCGAGGACGAGTACGTCCTTTCACACTGCTCGTCCTGCTCTTTCTCATACTTACATCTATTGCAGTGGTGTAGAATGGCAGAAGCGGATCCCGTTTCGCACGACGAACCCGGACGTCGCCCCTGGGTTAGCGGTATTCCGTGGCCCTCCGCAGCCCGTCCAGACTCCTACGGCGCCCCTCCCAACTCCTACGGCGCCTCTCCCCACTCCTGCGGCGCCCCTCCCGCCGTGCTACCAGGCCCTTATGATGATGCCCCCAATGCTGCCTCCTCGCAATCATCAAGCGTCCCAGACCATGACCACGCACCGGCCGACTGGGAATCAGCAGGCCCCGCCGGCCCTTCCCGTCGCAACGACTGCGCCTCCGGCCATGCCAGCGCAGGTCCATGTGCCTCACTCCCGGCGCTTGCTCTCATACAAGGGGGATTTCTCCGTTCCGTCTGATGCACCCCCCGTGCCCGAGACGGGCTGCACTATATGGATCCCAGGGCCCATGCTCGTGGGGCCGAGGAACATCCCGATGACCGAGGAGAACAAGAAGAGGTACTATTTCTGCTCCAGGGTCCTCCAGGGAGATGAACTGAAGCAAACGCGTCGGTCCGAGGGGTCTAAATTTTGGGGCAATGAGGTGTTTGACCCCGAGACGAAGGAGCGTTTTGTGATACGGATCTCTGTTCGCTGTGCCTTCCGGCGCAACCCAGACGTGCCTCTACCTCCGCCGACTGCGAAGTCTCAGCAGTCGGCAGCTACCTACGCGCCTGCCGACGCCGGAAACGCGGTGCAATCGGCCTACATGCCCCCGGCGACCACACAGTATTCGGGGGCGGCAGCTTCCTACGCGCCTGCCGACGGAAATGCGGCGATGTTCACTCCATCGTTTTACGTGCCCCCTCCGCCTGCACAGTACTCGGCCGCTACCTACCCGCCTGCGAACGGACCCGCACCCCAGTCCGCCTACATGCCCTTGCCGACTGCACAATATTCGGCGGCGGCCAGCACCTCCTATGCCCCCGCCGACGGAGGACATGTGCCGGAGTTCATGAATCCCCTTTTCATGGGATTGTCGGGGCCGCCGTATCAAGGTTACGCCTCTACGTCGGCCATGACGCTGGACAACTATAACCCCGCGTCTGCTGAAGTCGGTGCGAATCCGCCGGCGTTCACTCAGATGAGTCCCCTTTTCATGGCGTCGTCGGTGCCTCCGTCTCAGGGTTACGCATCTACGTCCACTATGCCACCGGCCGACTACAACCCCGCTGCTGAGTTGGCTGCGTCGTACGCCCAGATGGCAGACACCACGATGGGTTATCCGGCTTCTTCTTCTTCCCAGTTTCCAGTCGACACTGCGGCCGTCGTCTACCCCGGCGCTGGGAACGACGACTTCAAGTTTGACTTCACTTTCGACGCGTCGCAGTACCTCAACCTCGACTACAACTTCGCATAGACGCATCCATCCCCACGAACGCATAGACGCATCCCCACGAACGCATAAACGCATCCCTACGAAATCACATTCTCTCCCTGTACCGCATTTTCACTCCACTGACTGTATCGATATCAAGTAACCGTAAGTATCTGTAAGTATCTCATTTTCCCTCTGTAGCCTTATCATTGTTGTCCAGTACTGTAGTTTACACCTTTCACCATAATACATTCAGCTCCAGAACTGGCGTCTGGACTGAGCTTTGCTATAACTTAGGCGGCTGTACCTGACCCTCTATCTCTGTGAAGATGTCGAAATTGCGCTCCAACTTGATTTCGCTGGTTATCTGCAGGACGTACATGAGTGATTATCCGACTCAACGGATGCACACGTACCCCGTCCTTTCCTGTAAGTACGATCGCGCGGTGCAACCGTCCTTCTGGCCCACCGCGAGTGTGGTCCCCCTCGTACGTCAGTACAATGCGTCCTTGCGCATCCGGCGGCCCAAGTCGTTGCGGGTTGATGACCATCTGCCCAAACGCACCGCGCGCGAGCTCCTCAACGCGCTCTCGCTGTGCGGTGGTGGTCGCGCCGCCGCGCAGGATGTCCGTGAGCGTCTGGATGATGTAAAATTGCGGCGGCATAAGAGTGATCTTCCCCGCGCCGAACTCTGCGAGCACATCGTCAGGGTGGACGAAGCGTGCAGCGATAACCTCCTGTCCGCCGTCTGCGTGTGTTTAATTGACGCGGGGAAGGTAATAGACGGCACACACCCGGCTTGGGGATGCGGTCTTCTTTCGCACCGCTGGAAAAGCCGGAGGATGAGGCGGCGCCCAAAAACGCAAGGAAAAATTCGGTATGAAAGCGGCTGGGTGAATGAAATTTACGGAATTGATTCGTGTTTCAAAACTTGGGCGGTACCACTTACCGTGGGGCGAACGGTGGTGTGATCCAAGCGGTGAAAGGCAGCAGAGCTTGGACGTCGGCCGCCAGACTTTGTTCAGTCAAGAATGTTTGGAAAGGGGTCTTTCCCGCATGAATTGCATGCCGCGCAGCATCCAGAATAGCGTCCGATGGCGTAGGGCCCGAGGCGAGGAGTATTCCAGCCTCTTCGAATGTCTCTCGGATTGCCGTCACAGTCAACGAATCATCCTGAGCCGCGTCGAAATTGCCCCCAGGAAACACCTGGTCCATACATTAGGTCTTGGGATGGAACCGGGGCCTCCGGATAGGCGAGATGCGCTACCCACATGTACTCCGGCAAAGGAGCGAGCCTCAGGATTACGCTGAACAAAGAGAACTTCGTTCCGGCTGTTGATGATGACAAGGCTCGCGGACGGGCGAGGGGTTGAAGGAACCCTGGATGCTGGCGAGGTGGATGTAGACATGAATAAAGAGAGTCTAGGGCTCCCCAGTGGTCGTCCAAAAACCGAGGGTGCGTGTCGGGAACGCAAGAGCCGTGCAGCCGAAATCATAGAGCAGCGTTGCCTGTAAGTGCGGCGCTATTTCACAGAGACATGTAATGAAACCAGACAAAGTTGTCCTGGTCGAACAAAGCAGCTTACACACGAAGCGCCGTGGCGAGTAGAGTAGAGGTGAGTAACGGAGTATTGATATTACTCGGGTCATTTTTATTTTTGCACAAATCTATTCAACGACTAATATGCCGCCCTTCGTCCGCCTTGCGGAAAGTATCCCTGGAAACCCAATTCGGCCAAGTTAAAGGCAGGTGAAAGGCAGAGCTCTATCGAAAAAAACAGATCGCACTACACAAAAATAACATTTCACCATTCTGAGATGGACACGAGAAGTTCAAGCCCCTGTTCAACCAGGTCTTCTGTCCGCGTTGTAAAGCCAGCGCTCATCCTGCCACTATCGTCATGCGAGGCAGTGACAGATTTCAGACGGCAAACACGGCGAGGGGAACCGTCGGGAAGGACCCCTTCGCCATCCTTCCACCATCGGGTTCTAATTGCCTCCTCAACGGTATCCTCTTCAAAATCATGTATGCACCAGAGATGAATGTCCTGGAGGTTGGGCGCCAGAGGTGTAAGGTCGCTGGTGTCGTACCGAAGGGCATTGAAAAAGGCATTGGCATTGCATTGCATGGCAAATTCGGCGGTGAGCGCCGTGAGAGACGGTCCGTGTTGGAGAAGAGCAGCCAACCCATCGGATTCAATTGAGCAGGATTGAAGCTCGATTTTCTCGATCTTTGGGGCCCGCCTTTGAAACTCGGAGAACACATCCATCGGCCAGTTCCCCCCCTGCTCGCTGGCATCGTAATCGCAATGGAGATAGATGCTGGTCAGGGAAGGAAGAGAAAGTGGTGCAAAGAAAGCCTCCAGGCCGGCTATTGAGGGAGACTCAAGCCCGTTTAGGGTCATGTTGAGTGTCGCGAGGAAAGGGAGAACGACGAGGGGTGAAACCGCCGCTTCCAGAGAAAGATCCCATCCAGTGGATGTTGTGAATTTGGCCGAGACGAGATTGTGACATTGCAGAAACGCCTGCCGTACCGCACCCAACGAATTGTCTTCGACACTCAGGCAGGTGAGTTGCTGCCACGGAAGTTGAATCAGGTGAATTTTCGACGTGTTGGTCTTTAGTGTGAAATGCCGAAGACGATGAGAGGATTGGAACAAGGTCACTGCGTCGGTTTGCTCGGAGAGGCCCTGAATCTGAAGCTGTTCAAGAACTTCGAACGACCGTGGCGGCGGGTCATCAAATTGATCTAAACAGTCCATTTCAAGGTGGAGGTTTCTCCATCGTTGAGCTGTTGGCACCATGATGTCGGCAACACGTTTTAAGGTGCGCTCCATGTCGGAGAAGGATCTGTTCTTCCGGGGACCTCGAGTGAGCGAGACTGAGATTGAATACGGCGTGGAGCGGGTGACCAATGTCTTGAGCCCGGAAAGATACGTGTCCGTCAACGGTCGGCCCCACTTGACGTCCACGACGCCCTCAGCCCACAACTGCGGTGTGTTGTGAACAATCTGCCTCCAATACGGGGAAACCTGGGCGAGACGCAGGACTTTGCGCAACCCAGCGGATGTATCTTCCCCGGGCCAGTACAGAGAGTCGTGAATGTACGGCGACTCAGGGTGCCAGCGAGGCCAAGGCTCGAGGACGGTAGTTTGTACTGCGATCTTGAAAATCTCCGCCAGTAGTTCCGTCGGTAGTTTGCCAATAGGCACTACCATGAGCCGCAGTGTCGCAAGTACACTGCGTTCCTTCTCCCGTATGCAATCGAGCTCGCGTATCTGGGCCGTCAGGCGCTCGATATTTGCTTCCGCCGCCTGGATGAGCGCCTTGACCTGGTTTTCGACATTGTTGAGGCCAAGGGACCATCCGACCGTCAAATTAGTTATAGGAAGAGCCATGATCTAATGGAACGATTTCAGGGCAATCCTGTGGACCAGTACTTGACTTCCTTACCACCGGTCGTCGTTGGGAGAAAAGAGAAGAAAAGCGCGTCTGTCACGGTCACAGTGTGACGTTTCGCGTAATCGCAAACGAAATCCAGCGTCCATTTTTCACGAGCGTGGACCAAGGCGTGGACGTGCCAAATTTGACAATAAACATAAGGTATTTCACTAAATAAAATACAATCCGCGTCGCCGAAGGTACAGAACCACACGCGCGCGGTTATATACCGCCCACTCCACGCTCACGCCCTAATCAAACCCAAACGGTTCTTCAATCTAGTCAGCGCACCCACAACTGCCACAGCGAACGCAAGCAAGAACCATTTTCTCAGCGCCCCGGCGCCGGCAGTCTCAGCCGTTGGGGGGCCGCTGGGCCGCGCAGGGAGCTTGATGGCAAGACGCGAATGGGCTTGCTTGAGTTTGCTGTCCGAGTAGGGCGGGAAGCGGAAGCCGAGGATTTTGTCGATCCTGGAGATGGGAATGGGGTGGTGTCAGTGAGTGGTGTGGTGCGGCTAGTGCAGCGGGGACGACGTACCAGCCGGGAGTGTCGATCGAGGCGCGGAGATGCGTGAACATCAGGAACCCATACTGTCGAGGATGGTTGGTTGGCGATTAGTATTTAAAACTGAATGGGGTGCTTGCCTTCCCAGTGTGGTACCCAGCTGAAGACGAAGGGTTACCGACTGGAAACAACGGAAAGGGAAGAAACTTACAACCACTGGGGCCGGTGCCGCCGAAGGGGAGACCAGTGACTACGCAAAATCAGGGCTTGAATGAAATCAAGGAGTGGATTCACTAACCAGCCGGAGAGATGATCGTCTCATTGGCGATGGCAGACCCGCTTTGTGTGCTCCCGAACACTGGACGACGGTCAGAGAGAGAAGCTAAAAAGCGACGAAGGAACAAACCCTTTGCTTTATAGGCTTCGTTTTGGGAGAATACGTAAAGGGCCAGTGGGTGGTCGCTGTGGACTGCATTGGAAGTGTGGAGAGAGATCGTGGAGAAACATACTTGTTGTTCACGTATGCAATTGCGGCGTCGAGGTCTTCCACAGGAACGATAGGCAGAATGGGGCCGAATATTTCCCTGGGGCAGTTCAGTACATACGGGAGAAAGAAAATCCGTAAGACCTACTCGGACATGAGTGAATCATCCGGCTTCACGTCCCTCACGATCGTCGGCGTAATAGACCGCTGGGCCTCGTCAGCCTGTCCACCACGCACGATGGTGCCCTTCGTCGCCTGGAGCAAACCATTGACTCGTGTGAAAGCCTGCTGGTTTACCAATTTGGTGACGTTTTGGGGAAGGCCGGGCGACGCCCCCGTCGTTTCCGGGTAGAATGCCGCGTACCTGTATCGCATAGAATGAGCACAGAAGGAAGAAGCAGAGATACAAAATTAGTTACGCGGTTTTGAGGGCGTCCACAAAAGCGTCTTGGGTGTCTTTGGGCACCATAACGTAGTCTGGCGCAACGCAAGTCTGGCCGCCATTGGAGAATTTGCCCCAGAGAATGCGCTTCGCGGCGAGCTGCAAGTCGCATGCTGGATCGATGAAGACAGGTGACTTTCCTCCCAGCTGAATGAAGAAATGAAGAAATGAGAGAGGGCAAATATTTAGAGGCGAGGCAACTCGCCTCCAGAGACACAGGAGTCAAGGTCTTTGCAGCGGCTCCCGCGACAATCTTACCGACGCGCCCGCTCCCTAGAAAATAGCTTTTGGTATCTCAACTGCACATCTGGGGTTTAACTTACCGGTATAGAGAACTGAGCCAGGAAATAATCAGCATATGATGGGTTTAGATAGCTGTGCGACGTACTGTGACCCCAATGAAGTTCGAGGAGCTGAGAGAAGGAATGGTGAGCAGGGGCGAATACGAAGCGGCGATGGAGCTTACTCTGGTCGTTTCCGGGACCGCACCGTTAACCACACGGACCAACGAAGGGTCAAGATACTTGGGCATAAGCTCCCCCAGAAGAGACGCAACATTAGGGCACGACTCTGAGGGTTTAACAACGACGGCGTTGCCTGCGGCAATGGCACCAGCCTACAGACGTACGTCGCCTCTCAAAAATAAGATAAATAAAAGAGGGCAGGCCTCACCAGTGGCCCAATACAAAGCCATAGCGGATAGTTGAACGGGCTTATAATGAGAACGACACCCTTGGGTTCCTTGTAAGTAACAGGGCGCATGAACATCCAGTTGACGGAGAGCGCTGGTTTCTCTGGCTTGGCCCAGGTCTCGAAATTTTTGTACGCGTCCATGACTTCGGCGAGAGAGCTGAGAATGTCGAGACTATAAAATACGCGGTTGTTAGGACGCCAGAACAAGAAGACGGTGCGAGACTGACAAGTTGGCCTCGAACTTGTGCCTGCCTAGGTCTTTGTCCAGCGCATCCTCGAAGGCTTTCGAATTGTCCTGCAGGAGATACGCAAGCTGGAGCAGTTGGTATTTGCGGTATGCCAGGGATTTGGTCTTTCCAGAATTAAATCCCGCCTTCAACTCTGCATGGATCTGAATGGAATAAATTGCGGCTCCACAGCACGAGAGACAGTGGCCCACCTTGTCGATTTCCTCGACAGGGGTGTATGTGAGAGTCGTCGCCATTGTGGTACAGGATGGAGAGGTGAGCGCCGCTTAAGAGAGACGGAAAGCAGCTGATTCGCCAAATTCGGCTAACTTGAACCCTAACCTCAGCTGACTCAACTTCCCTTTACTTCCCACCAAACCAACCGTGTTTCCGCTTTGCCGATCTTGCCACTCTTAGCTGCCGGGCATGAACGGTAATCGCGGCCAGAAATAATGATACGAGTGTGCGGGCATTGAAGGCCTTAGCGGCCCCGGTGAAGCCCGGTGAGCAGCCAAAGGAATATGTCGATTGAGGTATGCTGAAGTTTCCGGGCTACATAGCCGTGTCTGTGGTCCACTGCGGCCCATGGCGGCCCAAGTATTATGAAGTGTAGACATCACTTAAATTTTCTGGGGGCTCAGGACGAGATTGGAAGTGCGAACAAGAGTATGTATGCGTGGTCCGAACAGAAATTTCATGATCCGGCAACCCTTTTCGCAGTTCCTTCATTCACCGTGTACATAGTTAGCGTAACTCTTAGGTTGAGGGATTATTCATCCTTTGGCGTTGGGTTACAAAGCAGAGATTTCGAACAGTTGGCGTACAACAGAACTTGGAGCAGACCTGAGAAATATTGGCGCAAGGATCAGGCCGATCCACACCGCGCCTATGACGTTCACTTTGTACATTTAATAATCCGCGCGACTTTTGAATCACGCGCGACTTTTTCGTGATTTTCGCGCGACTTTGCTGATTGCGCGCGCTACTTTTGCACTTTTATCTGGTTTTCGCGCGCGACTTTCGGATTTCCGCGCGCGACTTTGATTTCGTTAGCGGAATTTCAAAGGCCGAGGACCCCGAATGACCGTGAACCTCCAGGACAGTCTAATTCTGCTGAATCCAATCTCTGTGAACTTGGGGAGGGTAAATTGTTGACGTACTTGTTGCTGTTTGTTTCGGAAGCACTACGCCAGCACGTGCATATCAACCCCGATATGGAACTTTGATGGAACGTGGTTTTTTCGCTTGGCATCGGTTGTTCCATCGCAGCTCCGAGAACGACATGTTCCATCCCAAAAAAAGAGCCTCATTTCGCAGTATGTAAACAGGCGCGCAGATTTTGGTATCAAGCATAGGACCTGGAGACTTTGGCAAGATCCTCAGAGTCACACGCAGGATTGGTTCCGGATTTTTGTGAGTACAAAACCTCTACGGGTGACAGGTGTAAGCGTAAAATGAGCCCGTTGGCTCACACGGACGGTCCCCTTACTAGGAACGCCCAAACTTGGATTGAATTTTGGTTTTGTGGGAAGCGTGTCATATCCTTCACGCAATGTCCGGCATGATCTTTCGGATGTCGTAGGCAAAAATAGAGCCCTCTGCCGGGACACTGCCGGCAGGCTGCCGGTTGCGTGCCGTCTCCCGATAAGGGAAGCTTAACGCCGAAGTCGCGCGCAAATCCGAAGTCGCGCGCGAAAACTCAAAGTAGCGCGCGCGGAATTAATGTACAAAGTGAACGTCATACGCGCCTGCTTGACCGCGATGGGTCCACCTCGCATGCCTCCCTGCGAAAAGAGGTTGACGTCTTTGAATGTGGTCATCAACGGCGCCCACCAAGAGGGATAGAACGGCAACCGGTCATGGAGCGGCTGAGATTTCTGTCTATTCATCGCCGTCGTCTTCTGCCGCTCTTCTTCGCTCATCCCGTCTAGCCCCTTTGCCCACTCGCCACCGTTCGTTAACAACTTCAAAATGGTCGCCGCGAGACCGCTTCAGCAGCGGCGTATACTTCGCGATGCGCCGAAACTCCGCTCCACCCAGCGGCACATTCATCGCCGTTTTCCCATCAGGCACAAATCCCGTCGCACTCAGCGGCAGGTGCGATACGGGCGCCGCGTGGTGCACCGCGGCTGCATTGAGGAACTCGCGGTTGAGCGTCGCGTATATCTGCGACCGCGCGTGGATCGAGTGGAGCTGGTGGTGCAGCCCTGCGCCTAGCGGGGACAGCCCGTCCGCGTCAGCCTCCTCCTCCGTTCGCCACTCGACGTCGCCCGGGGCGTAGTGGCATTCGTACAGCATCAGCGGCAGCGCGTCCGCCATCTGATATTCCGGCCGGGTGTCGACGACGGGGAGGGACGGGTCACCTTCCGCGCCGGGCGCCACGTTGAGCAGTGCGGTCACGACTGACGGCGGCTCGAGACCCGCGCCGACAAGGAAGAGGACGGCCATGATGTGGCGGACCTGGTGGTAGAGGAATGCAGAGCCCTTGAGATCGAGCACGTACATCTCCGACGCGCTCCCTGCGACCGGACTGATATCTGCGCTCACAATTAGCCGTTGGTACGTCGTGAGCTGTTTGGACGGATCCAGCTTGCAGTAATTGCGGAAGTCGTGCGAGCCAGCGAGAAGAGACGCAGCCTCAGTCATGAGGCGGATGTCGAGGCCATCCGGCGCGAAGAAATATTTGTAATGGCGGGACTTGCAGGCGAAGCGAGAAGAGAATTCCGGAGCGACTGGAGACCAAGCCAGAATGCGGATTGTCGGTGGTAGAAGGCGGTTTAAGATTAGCGCGTAACTGTGCTCAGATTTACTCGGAGGTTTCCTGGGTGGAGGAAAGTCCATATCGTCTAACGAGCCAAAATCCCCGTCCAAACCAGGAAATGCGTCCTCCGCATCCACGGCTTCTTCTGGAGAAGAGATAGGATCTTGTCGAATTGTTGGAGGTATATTGACCGGGATAGAATCGGTCGACGGATTTTCCAAGGCGCTGCGAACCCAGAGTGATATCACTTGGCCCCCAGCACTGACTCCTCGATCTGTGCGACCACACCGCTCCCACCCACACCCTTCCAACCCAGCATCAGGATCTATTAGTCTCGCTTTCGCCAGCGCGTCGAACAGCAGCCCCTCCACAGTGGGTAGCGGCGTCGGATCTGTCTGGATCGCAAGTCCATTGTATGCCCAGCCGGAATAACAGAATTTCAAGGCAATTTTGCGGCGCGGATACGCCGAAAAGTCAAAGGTTTTCCAAAGCCGTCTCGGAGTGGGTGGGGGCGGAGTAATCGCGACGCGGGAGGTAGCGTGAAGCTCTTTGTCGGCTTCAAGTTGGGTCAATCTTGCGATCAAGTCCTCTTTCGACCAACTTTCGTACGCCATTGCGCGAAGATTTTTCGTTAACTGTCGTACAGGCAGGCTCATATACTGCCTAGCAGGACCAGTTCTGACGCCAAATGAGTCGAAAGCAGAATGTGGAAATTGGCTTCCCATCAGTTGCCATCAGCCTCACGATCATCCGGGTCAAGTCGCCTTCATACTCCGGCCTATCCCGCTCCCTTCAATACATTCAATTCTATTCAATCGCACAAGTGGCTGACACGGTCCCGAAAAAAAAAATGCAAAAAAAATGTGGCACACCAGGGAGGATCGAACTCCACACCCTACGAGCTAGCAGAAGCGGGTCGCCAAGCGCCCCGGAACTGGGAAGCCGCAGCGCGCGCCCGCCGATTGGGCCAAGTGACCGACGGAAAGCAACACGGTTTAGCGTATTACTTCGCTTCGTGAGTGCTCCTGCTTTGCGAATAGAAGCTGGGTTTTGTTCAACGGTCTGTTTCCTCGTCGTTGAAGAGTGGACCCCGGCTTTGGGTAGAATGTATGTATACCTGAGCAGAGACTGGTTCCTTGTGCCGCAGCGACGGTAGTCAGGAGCGCGGGTCGCATGTAAGTACATATTCGTCGTTTCTTGTTCTCAGCTGCTTTGTCCGCTGCTTTGTCCTTGCCGCGCTGCCTTGTTCCTTCCGCCGAATAAGATCTCATGTCAGCGCGGTTGCCTCCCTAATTACGAAGAAGCATTCCCAGCGCCTCACGTCGTGAAATTCAAGGACGACTGGGACCGAGCCCAGAGCCAGAACTAATGCCGCCGTGATCTCCGGAATATTCTGCGCTCAAAATCTCTTGTATTTTTTACACTTCATGCGCCGGGCTGAGTACCAGCACCTGGAAGGAGCACAAGGTAACCTTGCTTTGTCCCTTTCCCGAGAGGATGGCCCAAGATAAGTCCGATGCGCAGTTCAGTTGACGCCTCCAGATCTGTAGACTGTATACATGCCCAGCTAGCTTATCTTGCTTCGTGATTCAACCTTCTGTTAATTGTCGGCGCAACATGTCGCTTTGTCGTTTCGTCAGAGAATGTCCCAGGCAAGTCAGGATGGGTCAATAGCGCGGCTAAACCGTTCCCTTCTGCAGTGTGCCCCTGTTCCTTAACTTGTCCTGCGCCCTTGTTTATATTTCTTGTACTTTTGAGCTGTGAGGGTGGCCCCTGCGTCAGTGTTCGCTAACTGGCCCCTGCACGGGCGCCCCTCCCCTCAAGATTCGCCGGCCGATGTCCCCGAGCAAAAATAGTTCTGACGTTGGAGAAATATTCTTAGCAGCCTGCCTTGTTCTTTGTCGTAGAGAATATCACAATACTGGCGCCCAACGCCTACGGATTGTACATGCCGAGCGCGACCTTGTTCCTCGGCGTCGAGCAGTGCGCCTTGTTCTTGTTCTTGAACAGAAAAGCCGCCGTTAGCACGCGTGATAAGACGGAGGCGCGAGGTTCTTGAAGATTTACAAGGCGGTAATCATGAATCCGGCTCGTCCAGTTTCACGGTCAACTTGATCCGCCGCAAATAGCCCCGGCTCGAGAACAGCTTGACAGACTTCGATTGGCGGTGTAGACCCTCAGTTATTGTGGCTACTTTTGCCGTCGTCGTCCAAGTAACACCAGGTAATTCTACAATAAGAGAAGAATGCCGATTCGGTTGGGTGCAATATGCCTGCCGGTGGACTCGAATATTGAGGAGGAGACTCTGCTAGACAGAAAATGTCGAGGAAGAGGTATTCCCAACGAGTACAAGGCCTAGTTGGGATCAAGGAAGGAGGGTGTGCAAAGTCCCGGAAGAGAACAAAGACCTTGGTTTGTTTTGATGTGATGGCTGGGTTCTTCTCTCCCAATATGGCCTGCATTGTCTTTTCGCGTCAAATACTTGCTACTCGCATGCCGCATGCCCAGGCTTCTCCCTGTTCCTGGCTATTTACTCCTTGGGCTGGTTCCATATAAATACCTGCGCTGTTCAACGTCTTCTGCACCAGCGCCCCGACCTCCTCCCCGGATTTCATAGTCTCCCACTTTTCTGCTGGTCTCTTCCCCCCTCCTCTATTATAATATGGTCGCGTTCGCCTTGATTCCCTTCCTTCTGGCCGGTATCTCTCCGTTGTCGTCCGTTGCAGCCCCCTTGGCGGGGTTGAGCGCAACCGCCCAGTTCAAGGGCATCCCGGTATTCCCTCCCATTAATACCGGGCTGCTCTGCGAGATCCCTCTCTTCAAGAGTGTCTGTACTCGCGTAGCGGCGGTCCACGGTGCCCAGGTCACGACGCCCATTGGTGTCGCTCAAGGTGCCGCGGATGG
Organism: Mycena polygramma; assembly: GCA_029449255.1. Lineage (NCBI taxonomy): Eukaryota > Fungi > Basidiomycota > Agaricomycetes > Agaricales > Mycenaceae > Mycena > Mycena polygramma. The sequence goes on along the minus strand of JARKID010000001.1, from coordinate 3,774,588 downwards.
TTCTGGCGCGAACAAATTTCCCGTCAAGTACGCGTCGGCCGCCCGATGGGCTGCGTCTACCGTGTCTACGAAGTGGACTCTCCCGTACGTTATTCGTTTCCCTCTGACTAACCTCCACCCTGACATCAGTCCGACAGTACTGGCGCGACCAATGCCTCGGGACTGCCGCTCGCTTGCCCCCAGCCTAACGTCGACCCTTCCACCTACACCGAGGACTGCCTGTCGATGATCCTTTACGTCCCCACCACGCTCAAGGCCAGCAGCGGTGTTCCGACTCTGCTTTGGATCCACGGCGGCTCGTTTATCGCGGGCTCGGCGACCGCACCTGGTCTCGATGGTTCCAAGCTTGCGATCGCGACCAACTCCATTGTCGCAGTCATGCAGTACCGCCTCGGTGCTCTCGGCTTCATGGCCCCCAGCGGCGCGACCAACCTTGCCGTCAAGGACACCATCAATGCCATGACTTTCTTGGCCAAGGTGGTGCCCTCTTTTGGTGGAAGCGCGAGCAAGATAACCGTGGCTGGTCAGAGCAGCGGCGCCGGGATGATTCGCGCTTTACTGGCGACTCCTTCCGCGTCCTCGCTTTTCCAGAGCGCCATCATGCAGTCTGACCCTATTGTCAGTTACTCCTCTCTCCATTCATTCTCTGTGCTAACTATGATCAGAACTACGGGTTCTTGAACGCTTCGACCCAGGTCGCGCTGCAGAAGTCCTACAACAGCCTCACCGGCTGCGCTGCCAGTGACAAGGCTTGCCAGGCTGCTCTGTCGGTGGACGCTATCATCAACGCGCAGGTCACCCTCGGCAACAACGCGCCGAACATCGACGCCTCCACCGGTGCTGCGGAGCCCATCCGCCCCGTCCGCGACGGTAGCCTGATCACCACTCCGCTCGACCTCACCGCGGCCTTCCCCTCCCAGAACAAGCCGCTCCTGCTCTCGAACGTCAAGAACGAGGCCGGCCCGACCATCTACGGCATGTTCAGCGCAAGCGTTGCGACCTCGCTCTTCGCCCCCGTCTGCCAGGCGAGCCTCGGCGACAGCCGCACCGCCACCGTGCAGGCGTCCCCCTTCTACAACCTCACCGGCGTCGCCGACACGCGCGTCCCCCTCGAGGCGCTCGGCACGGACTACATGTGGCGCTGCCCCACGTGGTCGCTCGCGCGCAGCTGGGTCGGGCACGGCGGCAAGGCGTTCGTCGGCATGTACGTCGCCGGCGCGACCTACCCCGCCAACAACGACATCGCGTTCTGCCTCCAGCCGGGGTCCGTGTGCCACCAGGACGACATCGAGATCGTGTTTGGGACAGTGCCGAACCCGAGCGCGGCGCAGGCGGCGCTGACGACGGAGATGCAGGCACGGTACAAGGCGTTCCTCACGACTGGAACGCCGAATGCGGCGGGGCTCTCTCCCTGGACTGCGGCGACCACGACGGACGTCCACGCGCACCAGCTCGGCGGCACGCCCTCCCCCAGCGGCGAGGTCCCCGTTGGCGCGTGCGACCCCTCGTTCTGGGGCGCGGCCGTCCAGTACGACTACCAGGTTTTCGGCATTTAAACGACACGAAAAAAAAACGAACTACATACGACTGAGTTATTGAAATCCTTCACACGAGCACTTATAGCCAACTAATACGCACTTACATTGTATCCAACATCTTGCATTCATCTTGGTGGTTTCGACCTTCCATTGTAGCCTACCCAGCTTGTCTCGTATTTACTCTTAATTAATGGTGAAACAACTAGATCTGCCTTAGCTGAGGACTTCGCCAATCTTCTTTGCTACGACAGTTAGCTCGTATCGAATGCGCGCGCGTAATGGGCTGCTCGCTTCGGCGCATTGACGTGAAACGTCACATCGTGTGACCAGACGCGTCTTTTCCCGCAACCACAATCTCCGGTAAGCAAATGGAGTCCTTCTTTGTATATTTTCCGCTGAAACTCACGTAAAGTCCTCCAATAGTAGCTCATGGCTCCTCCTATAACGAATTTGACCGTCGGATGGTCCCCTGGCCTCAACAGCGTCGAAACCCAGGTCAAGGCGCTCATCCAGTCGGCGGAAGCCAATATCGAGCGCCTGACGGTGCAGATACGCGAGCTCACTTGCATACGCGAGAAGGAACGCGGTGTGCTTGCGACACTGCGCCTCATGGTGGTGCCCATTGGCAAACTGCCGACGGAACTGCTGGCGGAGATTTTCAAGATCGCAGTGGAGACCCCCGTCATCCATCCTTGGATTCGCACGCATGAGGACCCGGACTTTCTGGGTCCTTTGTACTGGGGAGATCCATACACTGGGCTGCGCAAAGTCCTGCGTCTCTCCCAGGTTTCTTCGTATTGGAGGCAGATCGTTCACAACACACCGCAGTTATGGGCTGAGGGCGTCGTGGACGTCAAGTGGGATCGAAAATTGACGGACCCATATCTTAGCAGGCTCAAAACACTAGTCACTCGCTCCACCCCTTATCCAATCTCAGTCTCACTCACTCGAGACCCCGATGCTTCCAAAAACAGAGCCTCCTTTTCGGAAACCTTGAAACACGTCGCCAGCATCATGGTCCCAACTACTCGACGATGGAAGAATCTCGAGCTGGACATGGACTCCTTCGGTCATTTCAATGGCCTTCCGCCCGGGTCATTCGAAGCTCTCGAAAGGCTTCAGATTAGTGGTTTTTCCGAACAGATTGGAGAAGTGACTGCGTTCAGCACCTCACCTCGTCTTCAGCAGTTCACGCTGCGGGCGAGGGAACAGTCGAGACTTCGTCTGATTCAATTGCCGTGGCAGCAACTCACGCATCTCAACGTTGAAGACGGGTCGCTTGGTGCAGTACGCGATGCGCTGCTGCAATGCACTAATCTTATATGGACTAAAATCAAGACGCCTATTGCGTGGGATCTTTCTGCAGAGGCGGCGGATTCACCCATCGTCACTCTCCCTTTCCTCGCGACACTCTTTATGACCATGCACGGATCGGACTCCCACACAATGGGTGGCCTGGAGGCTTTCTTCGCCCCATTCTCGCTTCCTTCCCTAACCACAATTAATCTCAATTTTGCCAATTGTGATGACTTAGAGGTGTTCTGGCCTACAGATGTGTTCTCAGAGTTCCAAAGTCGAGCTCCGAAAATTGAGAAAATCGATCTTCAATTCAGCCCAATTGATTCCGATGGGCTGGCTGCTCTTCTCCAACACGCACCATCTCTCACGGCGCTCACCGCCGAATTTGCCCTGCAATGCAACGCCCATGACTTTTTCGATGCCCTTCGGTACGACACCAGCGACCCTACACCTCTGGCGCCCAACCTCCAGGACATTGATCTTTGGTGCACATTTGATTTCGACGAGGATGCCGTTGAGGAGGCGATTAGATCTCGATGGTGGAAAGACGGCGAAGAGGTCCTTCCTGACGGTTCCCCTCGTGCCGTTGCGCGCCTGAAAAGCGTTATCGTCTCGAGGGACGACAGTGGCAAGATAAGCCGTCGCTTCAAGACTCGGACGCAAGACCTAGTTGAACAAGGGCTTGAACTTCGCGTATCCAAATATTACTGAATTCGCGGGACCGCAGTGGCCATGGATAGGCGAGATGGGAGCCGAGCTAACGCGTTGATTTTTCGTGCCGAAAAAACATCGTCTTATCAGTATTCATTCGTTGTTTGTATGTACATTGCCTGCATTGGGCTATCTTTACAAGTACTGGAGGATGGGGGCGTCTCATTCTATGTCTCAAGCTTTGCAACACTGTCGGCAACGAAATCAAAAGTCGCAAGAGAGGAGATTGCTAACGGCAGGCAAGTCAGGGAAGGCAAGTACAAGGGAAGGACGGGATACTGACGACGAGCAAAGGCGTTGCTGTTGGGGCCCGCGGTCGACTTCTGAGCCGGAATGAGGACCTGAGTGGCGGCATCGAAGGACCATCCGCCTCTTTCTGCGGCTGGAAAGCGAGGGTGTTTATGAGAAACGCGTTTAGGGTTAGAAATTGCGACAGACCAGCCAGAACCTCGTTGGTGGGGAGTCCAAGGTACATCTCTGCGAGGGGAACAGGCAGGGAGGTGTACGCTTTCTGCAGGAGGTTGAATGTTCTTTGACGGAACGCGTCTGGAAGGAGTCAGCACACAATCAACAGGGCTGAAGGTAGAGAAGAATAGAAGAATCAGAGATAGCGGGTCGAGTACTGCCAAAGCAGCCCCGCCCGAAGGTAGCTGAGATAATTTTCTGCACTGCGGGGTGCGCTCCCGCGTAAAGCCAAATGCCTCAAACATCATAACGTGCGGACGAGAAGGAGAAGGATACGTACCGAGGAAGTCTCCAATCATGACGCCCAAGAGGGCGCCGAGCCCCGTGTCAAAGAAATCTGGCTGGCCAACGTGCTCCACCAAAGTCTGCGAGCGGGTGTATACGTTGGCGTATTTGCGTTCCGAGGTTGACGCTAGCAGCGAGAAAAGTTGCTTGCCCAAGGGTGTGGACGCGAGGCTGTTTGGCAAACGTAGCAATGCACAACGCGCAGGAGGGCTGCGACGCGGCTTTCAGACAAAGAGTTGATCCATTAAATGCAGCAGTACTCACAGATCGTCGAGAACGAGGTACGCAAGGACAAGGGGAGCCGTCAGCAGCAAACGGGTTGTTTGACGCTCAGAGTCGGACTGTTTTCCTTTGAGTAAAATATTGCAGCGAAAAAAGCAAAGAAACACACAGCGATATCGTTCTCTTCGGCGAATCGAGCCAGCTGAGAGAACTTTTTCTCAGATGCAAGACTGGCAATCTGAGGGAAAATCCGGGAAAAGTCGTCTTGTCTCGTCTGCGCTGCGGGGGGCGCTTGTGCAGGTGCAGATGCAGGTGCGGCTGGTGTCGATGTCGATGTCGACGCAGCTGGCAACGGCGGGACTATTGTGCGCGTCGCGTCTTGTATCTCGGTGGCAGAAGTCGGGGGAGGGGTAGGAGGACCGGCAATAGACATGATGGCAGGATGCAAGAGCAGTGCCCGATTAGGCGCCCACAAGCTCTGCCTCTGCCATGGACGACGAAATTGAATCCATCCTCTACATCGGCCGTGAAGTCTCTGGTGCTCTCGGTCTCTCGTCTGTGCCTGCTACTGGTTAATCGGTCCTTGCACAGTCTTCAAAATCCCACCTTTGAAGAAGAACGAAGGACACCGCGCCGGCGAGTGGGGTGACCTGTCAACTCCCCTCTGGAAAGGTTAGGAAATGGAGCCTGATTAATCCAAATCTCATATCCGCCGCTCCAGGTCGCCTCAGGATTATCGAGAAATCTGCCGGGGCGGCATTAATGTTCGAAGACGCGCAGAATGGTATATATTGATTTCTTCGTCGGTGGTGCTCGTTCACTAACAATTGAGTGCAGGAGAATGTACGGACTCGCTCAAATCTGAGTTGTCCATGGTTGACCTTCCTTAGTGTTCGCTAAGGCGGACTATGACCCCACACGGCCTTGTGTCGAAGCAGTGCTCGATTCGTCGCGTTACTTTGTTGTCCGCATAGAAGACGCAGGCAAGAAAGCCTACATCGGAATGGGATTCCAGGAGCGAACAGATAGCTTCGACTTCAGTATGGCTTTTTTATTCTTAGGATTACATTCACGACTGACTGGACAACTCGCAGATGTGGCGCTCCAAGATTACACCAAGTATGTAAATCTCGCTCTCAATCGTCGCTTCCATATCTCATTCTCTGAACGCAGGCGCCGCAAAGCAGCCCTGAATCCTACAGACCCAGATGAACCGTCACCGCACATCCCCGCAGGGCCGAAGAAGGACTACAGTCTCAAGGAGGGCCAGACCTTCTCCATATCCATCCCAGGCCGCGCCAACAGGACACCAGCTACCGGCAGCTCACTTCCCACAACTAACCTCTTGGGGGATTTGACCAGTCTGTCCTCCTCCTCAGGTTCGGCCACATCAAGCAGCTCTGGCGGCGGCGTTCCGCTATTGCCGCCACCGCCTAGCTCCAATAGACGGCGAAGCTAAGGACTTTGTACATATTCATCTCAGTCAATCTCCTTACCAACTGTAATTCATCGGTCCCCGTGTATCTGCATTTCCCCGGATATTCAGTGCAAGCGGTGTGCAGGTCTCAAGTCGAAATAATACTAACAGCTCTACTTACACATCTCTGCAACATTACTCATTATTATACACGGGAGGACCATTCTGCATCGCCTGCACCGTATTCTATCCACAGTGGAAAGGCAGGGCATCCTATAACACAGTAGGACCATTATGCATCGCCTGCACCATTCCGTCCACAGTGGAGAAGTAGGGCATCCAATGAGACCTGGAGAGAGAGTTAATAGTTTCCAATGGCGCGAACGGTAAACAGCTCACAGATAGGTGTCGATGTCCATGGAATCGAGGGCCGTCGCAGGATCGTGCGGCACGGACGTACCGCCTACGTAGTCCAGTGGGAAAGGGCCCGTGGCCACGTCATTGCTGTTGGCTTCAGCAAACGACCGTTGCAGCATATCCAGTTCGAAAGAATCCAATGATTCGTATATGGGCAGGCTGCCGAGGTCCTCCACGGCCATAGGCAGAGAGAGAGAATTGACTGGCCACGACCCAGAGTTGGGGCCGGGTGCGGGAGCGCTAGGACCGCTGGGCACGGTTGCTGAATAGAGGCTGTGATCGTTGTTCGACGATATAAGGGCATAATCGGGCAGAGAGGTGGGAGGAAGGGGAAGGTTGCTGGCGTTCATGAGCTCGCATATGATATCACTGGAGGGATTCTGGTTGGGAGATGCTCTTGTATAAGGCTTAGAACTCACTAAAACCGGCCGGCGTTCTGCCACCTGGTATTCGTGAGACCAGGACAGAAAGCGGTTCAAAGACGACCTACCGGGCCTCTGTCTGCCGAAGCAGCTTCATGCATTTGTACACGTCTTCCAGTTCTCTTTCAATGTCGATTGAAAGTCCGGAGCGGGAGCCGCCACAAACGTTGAGCAGAAGCACTACCGCCGAATCAAAGACCGCTTTCTGGGAGGCGTTAAAAGGGCTGCGAAGCAAGCAACATAGGATATACCACAAAGTGATGGCTGGGCATGAAGCCTCGGCGACTTTTCACATCAGCGACGGTACTGCAAGACCGTGCTGCGTTGGTGCATATCGCGAGGGATTTCAGGGTCTATGGTAGAGCGTTCAGCAGTCAGAAACTTAGTTGCAAACCAAAAGATAGTCTTACGGATGCGTTTGTGGCACTACCTTGAATGAAAGGACGGTGCACCAAAATCTGGACTAAGCAGGGTCAGAAGAAGGTAAACTGACGGACGGAGAAAAGCTAACAGTGATAGAACGAGGCGTACAATGCTGGAAAACGTCAAAAGCATGTCCTCATTGTAAGAACAACAAGCATACCAGCACTTTGCTCAAAGAAGACTGGATCCTCCTGGGGCGGATTAGCGATTTTGGTCTTGTGATCAGGAAAAAAATTAACCTGGTACGGATTCCAAAGGAGATGTTCTGGAAGTTCGCTGGCCCATTTATTCAAGCGAGAGCTGTTTTCATGAGCGATGGTCGTGATGCGAGAACAGTGTTCACTCACTCAAGCTCGGCTACTGTCTCCGGCTCTAAGGGTTTAGTTCCCGTATAATCTTGCGGCGAGCCCTGGCAAGGAGATAGATGGTCTCGATGAATATCAAGCATGATGGAACACTTACCGATTTGCGCCACGAAAAGGTGAACACCTTCGTGAGATTTATGTACGCGATCTGATACTCGGCCAGTGCGGGTTTCCCTGCAGGTTGCTTGAAGGCTAGCTCGGGATCTGGATTTTCCCAGTACTCGTCGTCTACTGGCAAGGGACGAGTGAGATCACATTCACCGGTAACCGCAACCCGGGGCCTTCCAAAGCAGGCGCTGACGACGGAGTCGAGCACGGAAAGGAAGTAGCAGCTGCGCTTGAGCAATTCGTTCTCGATCGTCGGAGTGGTCCCACACATGAGTCGATGAGCTCCTATGTCTTGAGCGTGTAGAATTCCTATTCCGGACAGTAACCAACATGACTCAATATCGGAGCCTGTGTGTTGGAACGCTGTATAAAGCTACGTAGACACAGGATTAGAGGCGCTGTTGGGGAAAAGATACGGAACTTACACAACATAATTGCAACTCGTATAAGGTCGTAGCCTTGACTACACGGCCGCTGAATGGCCGTCGGATTTGCCGAAACCACTGCCAACCAGCGCTCAGCTCCCCGTGCGTACCTTCCAAAAAGACACGCTTGTCTGGGGAGTTTTTGCCGCCCAGAGCACACACGGCAAGGACGATAGCACCAAATTGTTGGTCGCGGAGATGCAGGCCGCTTGCAAGTGCCTTTTCAAAGGTGGGCCGGTGTAATATCAAGAAGAAAATGTTGATCTGAGTAAAGTAGACGTCCACGAGATGAGCCAGAAGATCGGGAGGTGGAAAATTTTGGGAAACGAATGGCTCTGGATAAATCTCCCACTGCCAAATGTCAGCATAAGTATCAAGATGGCAAGTTTGAGCGGACTAACCGGCTGTGGACCCCAATACATGGGTCTCGTCGCACGCGGGACCACCAACGGAGCGTTCTCTCGCCGCGCTTCCATGGCCACTTTGACAAACGATAGGCTGCTATTTTTCCCGTAAAATCGGTGATCGGCCGCGTCTACCGTGATGCGCTTGAGGTGCTCTGGTAATTTCTGGATATCCACGACGAATCCAGGGTCTTCTTGCGTGTGTTCAACGGTGTCGGATTTGGGTGAAACACTGCTCGCTGCCCGGTCTGACCGGTCCGAAGGAGACTGGGATTGGCGATATGTGTCCAACTCATTCTCCAAGCTTCTGGCATAACGAGATACTTCGAGGAGCAGCTGGAGGAGGGCCTCACGCTCTTGGGGCGCGGCATAAGTTTGCTGGAGTAAACCGTCAACGACGCTTTTGGCTGTTCTTAACAATTGGGTTGAGCCATTGACAAGATTCTGCGATCGAGTTAGGCCACAGGTGTCCGACACAGAAGTCACTGCACCTCGTCGGGTAAGCTTGCTGGCTGCGGCACATTCGTTCGTTTCCTGCCCAAATTTGGTGACCGTGTTCAAAACACAGAACTGTACTCACCTGCGAGGCCCTTTTTCTTCCTGCTTGTCGTCAGAAAATCGGAGATGAGTACTGAGAAACAAACCTTCAGTTGAGAAAGGTTGTGGGTGCCTAGTTAGGTTTGGTCAGCGTCTGTATCGGTCCGCTACGGTTGACATTACACTCGGAATTGAAGGCAACACAATTGCTACACCGATTTCCTGGCATTTTTGCAGAATCGCCTTGCTTGAACTGTGAGCAGACATTCGGCAGAGATAAATCCCAAATTTACATCGTACTGCGTTTTCAAAAGCCGTTTAATGTCAGGAATGAATGCTTTGTATTGGATGCTCACTCTTCTGGCGACGGCATATATCGCAGGCCCCTGTTGCGAATGAGCGATGTGTAATTTTCCTGCACTACATCGCAGGCAGGTTCGCATGCACACCTCGCAGTCTCCGTTTCTTGGTCCCCTCGGTCGTCGCACTTTCAGCCATCTTCAAATGTTAAAAACACGCTGTGGCTTGAGCTTTAGTCGATCTTCGAGGTCTTGCGTAAGTGCGGCACGCGAAAGGCAACGCCACAGACCGGCCCGGTTACCGGTTCGCCTTGACCTGTTCACAAAGGTAAAGGTTCCAGCCTGAAACGAAACTGAAGGCGAAACGGTGGAAGTGGCAGTGAAGTGTGAATCTTGGTGACACTGTCCAGCAACGGTAGAAGCCTGTAGAGGGCGCAGGTACGTCGTCTTCTTGAAGCTCGCGCACGCTGTATCTTGATCTGGAATTAGCGTGCCTCCCCCCAGTAGCAGTCGAATAAGTATACTGAAGACTAGTTCAGCCCAGCTGACCCAACCGCTGCGGCTGGAAGAAACCACTCTGCACCGGAATCAACGGTTTTCTTGTTCAAGTCGGTCATGCTGTTCAGGGTCCGACTGTCTTGTCCTTTGCTTGTCCACCCAGCATTTCGGATGTCGTTATGTCGAAGCTTGCACAAGAGAGCCGGCCCCAGGCTTACCGAGTCCTACTTTTGTCTCTCAGAGTCCTAGATCCGGTGAACAACTTTCCAAGAGCCTACCGCGGAACATTCACCGACGTTCTCCGACTGACCGCGTACGCCGAAAGATTCCAGCGTCGCCGGGGTAATTCAGGACGGTTCAAAAAAAAGAATACTCAAACGCGGCATCAGTAATTATCTTTCCGAAATTTACAGGATTTTTTCCCTTTCCGACTCTGCTCCATCTTCGGTAACCTCGGCCTCGGCCATGGCAGGGCAACGGCGGCGGATATTCTCTCAACACCTATGCTGTAATGGCACATTCGAAGCCCCAATCGCGACAGCATTAAAACGGCACGATATTACTGGTTCGTTGCACATCGATTGTACCGTCGCGGAATAGGTCTGGCTGTTCTCAGTGCAAGTGGCGACGAGTGAGATCATCAAAATTCTGATGCGCCGGTATTCCGCCGGAGTCTGTTGGTCCTGAGTTCGTGATCATAACCACGGTCACAGGATGCTCAACGGGATGCACCGCGGCTTATTCAAGGAGAAATGTTGGTGATGGGATCCCCTGATTTTCTGCCGGTTGAAGGTCGGATAAGTGACAAAAAATTGGGGAACCAGAGGTCCTCCACCGGAAAAATTGAGTTGACGGCAGCGGTGGCCACGCAAGGACGAATATCCGCCCTGCGGCTGAACAGAAGGAGAACCAACTCCTCCCGATGGTCCCAATTTGGGACCGAGGCAGGTTTCTCGCTGGTCCCGAGGACAATGTTTTCACGAAAGATCCCGAGCTCGTAGATCCGCTGCTTGTCCCAGAAACGTCTCGCCACGTCCGCGTCGAACTTGTGATCTTGGCACGCTACCACTATATAATGCGTGTCTGCAACCTCGTCTGTTCATTGCCATCCCTAGGTTTACCAAGATGTTTGCTTCTCTTCTGGCTCTAGTGGCGATCCTCCCCGCGTTCGTGAACGCTCAAGGCGCGGTCTATTCTCAGTGTGGCGGCCAGGGCTGGAGTACGAGAGGCCACACTATGCATTGTCGATCAAGACTGACTTCGAACTTCAGCGGGTGCTACGACTTGTGTTGCGGGCGCGACTTGTACGACGAACTTGATTGAATCTATCTCTGGTTCTTACCGTTTTTCTCTTCCAGGCGTCGAATCCAACCAATACTACTCGCAATGCCTGTAAGCGCGCACCCGATTTTCTGCCCATGTATATGGTGTGTTGAGTTGATCTTCAATAGACCCAGCTCTTCGGGCGGAACCACAACCACACCGAGCGGCCCGACGAGCTCGCCCACTGGTCCAACATCGACGGCCTCGGCTCCCACCGGCTCTCAAACTCCCGCTGCTGGAAACCCTTACGCTGGCCACAACGTCCGTTCAACTTTCTTCCCTTTGTGACTCGAGTTGAATAAACCATGAACTTTAGATTTACCTGACACCGTTCTACGCTGCTGAGGTGAGTTCACGCCTTTTTACTTGTGAAGACGATAGCTAATAGCACAAATAGGTTACTGCTGCTGCCGCGAACATCACGGACGCTACCACGAAGGCCAAGGCTTTATCCGTGGCGAAGATCCCCACCTTCACCTGGTTCGACCAAGTTTCCAAGGTCCCTGACTTGGGCACCTACCTTGCGGATGCAAGTGCTCAAGGAAAATCTTCTGGGACGCCGATGATTGTCCAGATCATCGTATACGACCTTCCCGACAGGTATATTTGACGAAGAGTGTTGAAAGGAATTTGAATCTGATCTTTCTGCCTAGGGATTGCGCTGCAGCTGCCTCCAACGGAGAATTCAGCATCGCGAACAACGGTCAGGCCAACTACTTCAGCTACATTGACGGGCTCGTGGCTCAAATCAAAAGTATGCCACATATCCCCTCGTTCTCTCTAAAGCCTAACCCTCCTCGTAGAATTCCCGGATGTCCGTGTTGTCGCTAGTAATTATTTTTTCAACATGTCCTTGTCTACCCTGCTCACGTTTGGTAGTCATCGAACCCGACAGTCTTGCCAACCTGGTCACCAACTTGAGCGTCGCCAAATGTTCCAACGCCCAGACCACCTACCTTGTACGCCATTTTTTAACATACAGCTTCAGGATGGAAATTGAACTTGATACCAGGCATGTGTCACATACGCCATCCAGCAGCTCAACAAGCTCGGGAACGTCTACATGTACCTCGACGCTGGTCACGCCGGCTGGCTCGGCTGGCCCGCCAACCTGACCCCCGCCGCTCAGCTCTTCTCCTCGCTGTACAAGAGCGCCGGATCCCCGGCGTTCGTCCGCGGACTGGCGACCAACGTTGCTAACTACAACGCAGTTCGTACCATTTTTTGTTAAACAAAACATGAATCATGATACTCGAAAAGCTGCAAGCTGCTTCCCCCGACCCGATCACCCAGGGCAACCCCAACTACGATGAGATCCACTACATCAACGTACGTTCTGTAACACCCTACCGCCCTCCGCTTTAACCCTCATGTTTTTCCCCACAGGCGCTCGGCCCCGTCCTCAGTTCTTCCGGATTCCCCGCCCAATTCATCGTCGACCAGGGACGCTCCGGTGTTCAGAACATCCGCCAGCAATGGGGTGACTGGTACGTTCAGAATGCTCCCCTCTGTTATATCTCTTATCTTACCTTTTCTTGCCAGGTGCAACGTCAAGGGCTCCGGCTTCGGTCAGCGCCCCACGAGCAACACTGGTTTCACCGCCATCGACGCTATCGTCTGGGCCAAGCCCGGAGGCGAATGCGACGGCACCAGCAACACCTCGTCGCCCAGATTCGACTTCCACTGTGGCCTTGCGTGCGTTTTGATCGAATTTGAACCTCCTATCTGTCGCTTACGTAGTATGTTCAACTTTTCAGTGACGCCGACCAGCCCGCTCCCGAAGCAGGAACCTGGTTCCAGGTGCGTTTTACCGGTCATTCCATGGACTGACAGTTGACACTCCTTCTAGGAATTCTTCGTGACCCTGGTGACCAAGGCAAACCCGTCCCTGTAAAATGTAGTGTACATCACACTGTATATCCCACACGCATGAAATAATACTCTCCCGTTCCCGATCTCAAGTAATTCAGCCGAGCAGAACTACTCTGAATCGTTGAGCCTCAATCGCAAGTACACATTGCAAATTTATTACCAGTACAATTCGAACACCCCCCATCGGTTCATCTTTATCTACGGCTGCGTAAGGCTGCGCACAATGGTCTTCCATTCCTGTTCAGTTAAAATCAACACCGCAAGAATCAAATATTCCAAGGCAACAAAGCACCTTGTGGGAGAGCGTTCGAAAGTCGTCGATGCCGGCGATATGGACCATGTACCGCGAAAGTTTCTGCAGCTCGCGATCCGCCATCGCCTCGCGTGTGTGCGCGCCTTTGAAGGGGGAGATCTTCAGCCCTTCCTTGGGGTTGAGCGCAAAGTTCCGGCCCTGGGAGAGGAAGTGTTAATGCAGCAGAGGCGATGTTGTGTACACGCACCAGGTCGTCTACGTGGATCGTGTTCGCTGCGTTGCTGTGGATTAAAGTCAGATACCTACGCGGCGGCCGAAATGCAGGGATACCGACAACTGAGGGAAGTGATTCCAGATGATTTGCAGTGCCTTCACGGAATGTGTCCAGGGTTTGCCGTCGCGCTCCGTGAACACTGTGAACATTGGCGTTTTGTCGAGGACTGGATTTCTGTGGTGAATGGAACGTTTCGGATAGAGGCACTAAACATTACCAAAGGATATCTGTGCGGATTTTCAGTCAACAATACGATTGGAAAGCAAGCAAGACTACCTGGTAATTTTTATCAGATCCAACCATGCCAAGCTCCACGAGTTTCGTTTCTTGTGGGAAGAGGTGAGTTCAATAAGAAGCGGTCTCGAAAATTGGGACAAACCTAACCAGATCCATGAAGTTTGAGACCTGAGCAGACTTAGCGACTGCGCAATAAATGGATACAAAGTACCAACCATATGCAGACTGGATGAGCGAGATTGTAAATTGTAGTCGCTCGGCAAATGAGAAGACTTACTGTCGTAGTACGGATATATTGCCTCGAGAAATTCATGCAGATGCGGCCGAGCACACTCCGCTGGCGGCAAACTCCCCGAGGTCAATGGCTTTGTATCTAGGATTGCTAGATCCCAGTTGACCCAAGCGAATACGCAAGTATGAGCGTAGAACGTACTATAATCAATGTCGAGCACAAGTAATTTCTTTCCTTGCCGCAAAGGATGAATGATGTTGACTTTGAGCGCATCGGTGGCTTCCTTGACTTTGCGAATATTACGCTGGTCGTTCTGGTACGCTGTACTGGCGACAGGGTCTTCCGTAAAGTCGAGGTCGAGGTCGTTCACCACATCGGGCAGTATCTCGAGTTCTAAAACACGTCAGGACGTCGAAAAAGGTGAAACTCTGCGGGACGAACGGGAAGGATCTGGTACCTCCAAATCAGAAAAGACTCGGGCCCACAAATTATCGCATACCTTTGATTTCATCGCCCTCTGGCGTCCCGATCAATGTGAATTTTTTGCCCGTCGTCAGGCGTAAATCCGCTCTTTATGTCCGAGTCGGGTGTTATAATACGCCGCACACTGTATGATGGTCTGGAACTCACATGCGTTCCTGATCGGGCGGTAGCTTGTTACCCTTGGTCAGGCCAAGGATCTTCTGTCGCTCAGGCGGTACTCTCGTCAAACCGTGCAAGGCGGCCCTGAAATCGAATACCCTGCATTTGCCACACGTCAATAAGCGCCCGTTAGACATCACAACGCGCTCGTTGAGACCTATCGGATTCTGCGATGCTCAGGGTGAAGGGCTTCCCCGCCCAGGTGAATTGGAGGTCGATCCAGCGCTCCGGTGTGCCGTTCTCGGTTATCTAAGGCACAGACAGGACAGGGTGGCACGAGGTGAATAAAACAGCCACAAAAACGCGGGATAAAGACTCGCCTCGGTGGTAGAGGTCAAAGCCTGGACTTCGGCTGACTCTAGAGTGGGCGGGTGTGTGTCGACATCCATGGTCGTAGAACTGGTGCAAGAGGAAGCTGGGGACGCGTCTGCTGTGTCAAGGCGGCCAATTATGATTCGGCCCGATATCCGAGCGGTGTTTAGCGCGTTGTGTTCCCTTGTTTCTTTTGTGCTCCTCAGCTCTTGCGCTCATCTCTTCATGCGTATGTGCTTTTCGAGACGCTTTCCAGTTTATTTTCGCCCACTCTTCGTCATTCTCTCAATGCATGGTTAGTAATTTTCTTCGCCGCCGTTGCCGTCGGGCAGTACAGGACTGTAGCGTCTATCTCTTGGTTTGAAATCTATGGATGACTCGCTGGCCTTCAAGCTTCAAGTCAAGGCCGAGAACACCTTTCTGAGTCACCGTAACCCTCTGAAACGGCTTTCATTGTGACACAGCCTCATAGACCGACATTTGCTCGACTCGTCGGTCACCTATACCTGTTTGCCGCTTGAAGCCGATTGCACGCCATACACCCGATGCCGAACGCGCGACCGGGCGTCCTAACTCATCATGCTGGTCAACATAGCCTCTGTGGGCGATCTCTAACTACGTTTACTTAGTAAGTAGATTGTCGCCCTGGGGCTACTTGCACGCTAACTAACCGGGATCTCAAGCGCCGCACAGTGTCGACGGTAACTAACAACTTGAATCATACCTGGGTTTTCCGACGCGTTTGATGTATACGAGCGCTCTGCTCGTGCGTTTGAGGGAATCCCGCACTTGGCGGATTCGTCCAAGGAATCCTCCGGGATTCTTCAGGGTTCCTCTTCGTATAGAGAAGGAATCCGGAGATGCGCGATTGCAATTCGGAATTCCTGGATGTAGCCCGCATCTCATAGATTCTCACTCGACTCGGACTTTGGTTCCGTCGCCGCCGTCGCTGATGACTGATCAGCGAAAGAAATAGTCCGTCCTCAATGAAAATTCTTCCACTCCATTAGGATTCTGAAGACTCCAGTGCCATAACTTATGACGCACCTTTAGGCGCCTTCTGTAACTTCTGTGTGGTTGGAAATTCAAAGTTCACTTTGGTTCCACTGCTGAATTATTCTGGCAACTCTAGGACATTCAGACTTAACCGTCTTCAAAAAGTGTTGCATTCGGAACCTCTTTTGACATAGACACTGGCTTGATTTTTTTTTGTCGCCGGATGCGTGCCGCGCGCTGAGCAATAAGCATTATCAGATAAGCATTTGATCATCGGCCGAGGCACGTGATGGCTTGCGCCCTCTGCCGCGAAAATAGGCCGTGTCTTTGCCGTGTCTCTTAGCTCCCACCACACCATGTTGTCGAGGTTATCTCGCTCTACCGTCTGCAGGACAGCCCCAAAAACAAAAGCAAGGGCCCTCGTCGCCGGTGCTCGCCGTGGGCTCGTCCAGCCGTCCGGCGCTGACCGAGCCAGCGTTGTGGATGTGCCCTCGACGTACCAAGATGAGAGCCACTTTACGCCGAGATCAGGTATGCGGTACTCTTCCAGGTAACTCGCGCCCTTTCTGATTGTTTCAGACATGCTTGGGTTCAAACTCGAGATGCCTGTTCGCGAAGGGTCCATGAAAGAGAAAACCCGACCGATATACTTGGACATGCAGGTCCTTGGTTTTTGCTATATTCATCCTGCTTCCATCTCATGCAGTCCAGGCCACGACCCCCGTCGATCCCCGGGTTCTCGACGCGATGCTCCCGTTCCTCACCGACCAGTATGGCAACCCGCATAGTCGGACACACGCATACGGGTGGGAAGCAGAGAAGGCCGTCGAAGATGCTCGCAAGGTACGCCGCACGGCTTCGTGATTCCGCCGCTCATCTTCAAGGCTCACCCGTGTTCGCCGTGTTATTTTAGCATATTGCCGATCTCATTGGCGCTGACCCGAAAGATATCGTTTTTACTTCCGGGGCAACAGAATCGAATAACATGGCGATCAAGGGCGTCGCGCGCTTTCACAAGGAGAAAAAACGGCATGTAATCACGACACAGACAGTGAGTTGGCGTTGGGGTCTCCGTGAAATCCCGTGTACTCAAGGTTTCTTTTTTCGAATAGGAACACAAGTGTGTTCTTGATTCATGCCGAAAACTCGGAGAAGAGGGCTTCGAAATCACATATCTACCTGTTCAACAGAATGGGATCGTCTCCTTGGAGGCGCTGGAGGCCGCGATTCGCCCCGATACATCCATCGTCTCCATTATGACTGTCAACAACGAAACCGGAGTCATCCAACCAATGAACGAAATAGGAGCACTCCTGCGCAAGCACCGGGGCGTATATTTCCACACTGATGCTGCCCAAGCAGTAGGCAAAATCCCGCTCGACGTGAACGAGATGAACATTGATCTCATGAGCATCTCGGGGCACAAGCTGTACGGCCCCAAGGGGATTGGAGCAGCCTACGTCCGGAGACGGCCGAGGGTTCGTCTGGAGCCTATCATCAGCGGCGGTGGCCAGGAACGCGGGCTGAGAAGCGGTACCCTTTCAACTCCCCTCGTCGTGGGTATCGGCGAGGCTGCGCGAATTGCCAAAATGGAGATGGCGGTAAGTCTATTCATTGTCCAATTCCTTGGGGGTGATGAGACTCGCACGCAACTGAACCAAGTGAAGCGACGCTATGCGCCTTCAGCTCGGTTATGACCATGGCGTGCAGGGGTACTGACTCGAATATTGTCTTGAATCGAATCATCGTGACATATCTGAGGCTGACCATTTGTCCCCATCCAGCGCGACCACAAGCACATCAGTGCACTCTCCAACCGCCTTGTGCAGAGCATTAATTCGCAGGTCGAGCATGTCGTCCGGAACGGGGATCCCAATGGCTACGTCGGATGCGTCAACCTGAGTTTCTCGTACGTCGAGGGGGAGAGTCTGCTGATGGCGCTCAAGGTATGACTCGCTGCATTCCATCTTGCATTATCTCAGTGCCTCTTCGGTTAGGATATTGCACTATCATCGGGCAGTGCATGCACATCCGCGTCGCTTGAACCCTCATATGTCCTCCGAGCTCTAGGTAGGCCTTGTATGCCTCACCACTGGGCAGTGTTCCTGATGCCGCCCCGCTTGTTTTCTAGGCGCTGCTGAGGACATGGCGCACTCGTCGCTCCGTTTCGGCATTGGCCGCTTCACGACGGAAGCCGAGATCGACTTTGTGGTGCAGCACATCGTGCGTACAGTGCACAAGCTGAGAGAGATGAGGTCAGCGCCCCTCCTGCCTCGCTCGGTTCTTACTGACTGCGGCCTATCTAGCCCGTTGTGGGAGATGGTCCAGGAGGGAATCGACATCAATTCTATCGACTGGTCGCAGGCGCAGCACTAGCCGAATATGCATTGGCTCAACAACTGATCAAACTATGATATTATTTCTGTCTCTTTCGACGTTGCTATACACCCGCGTCGAAGGGTTATTTTATTTGCTGTCTGTTCGTCAAAATGTACATCATTTGTTTGCGATACTTGGAGTGGACTGTACATGAGCGCAGGTCGAGTTTCCGGCTGCAGACGCACGGACCCCCGGAGGACAGTCATGGCTGACTAAGATTGAATTCAAACTCCGCTCGTTATCGTCTTCTTTCCCTACACCAATGTCTAGACGTCTCTACCTCGGCAGTAAGGCCATATTTCTTTCATTTTCATCCTGTGTTTAGCTTGACATGGACTACCCCAGGGCTAAGCGCCGACGCTCGCTCGGAGGACGTCTCCAAGCTTTTTGAGGGCTATGGTAACATCATCGACTGCCGTGTCATGACTGGTTCGTCCAATAAGCACGCCCCGCCGGACGACACTCTCAATAAACCCGCAACAGGATTTGGCTTTGTCGAGTTCGAGAATGCCAAGGTCTGTGCTGCGCAGTGTTTTTCTCTTTTTTTCCCCGATAGGCGTTGACCTCCGTTCAGGATGCTGAGGATGCTGTGACCAATTTCAATGGGAAACCTTTCATGGGGCAAAAGTCGGTCATATCTCCAGCCGTGGGCCTTGTTCTGGTTACTCATCTGTCTCCCAGCATTGTCGTCGAGTTTGCCAAGGAAAGCCGTCCTCGCAGGGAGCCGTTTGATGGCGACCGGAATTATGGGTACGCATGGCTCTGAACACCAAACACAACGTGGTTAACAGCTCTACGCAGTGCTCCCCGCTCTCGCAGACCCCCTGGGATCCGTCTCACCGTCTCTGGCATCTCACGTGATACAAGCTGGCAGGTACGGTCTCGATTCTGTCCACTCGGTGGTGTTCGTCGTGCTCGGCTGCCTGCTCGATTATCTGCGGTCCAAAGGCGGTTCCTTCCTTCCTTCGTTGGTGGCGGCTTGGCCCTCTGTTCTGACGTGATTGTCCGCGTCCTTTCTTTATTCGTTCGGTCTCCGGCGTGGCTTGGCCTTTCTCCCGCGGGTAATGGATGTACTGGATCGGCGTTCCTTCCCCTGGATCTCAAATCTTACCCCGCGTGTATTCGATGGACCGACCCTGATCATCCCTCCCCGCTCTTAGGATCTGAAGGACTTTGGGCGCGAGGCTGGAAGCGTCTCCTTCGCTGATATCGACCGGGATTTCCGCGACCAAGGGTAACTGCTTTCCCCTTCAGTCCTCGTTCCTTATCTAACTACTACGTCCCAGAATTCTCGAGTACCTTTCCAAGGAAGATGCCGACCGCGCTGTCAAAGATCTCGACGGAAAGGATCTTCGCGGGAGACCCGTCCGCGTTACGCTTGATGAATCGGTGGGTCGCAGCATTCCGGTGTGTGTAAATGGCGCCACTAACATCCTTTCTAGCGGTCTGGGCCGGACAACTATCACCGCAGTGACCGTCGTGGTGACCCGCGTGACGACCGTTACGAGCGCAGCAGCAGCTACAGAGACGACCGCGGCAGCCACCGCGACGACCGCGACCGGTACCGGGACGAACGCCCGTACCGCCGCGACCGCTCCAGATCCCCTCCCCGCCGGTCCGACTATGAAGATCGCCGTCCCGCCAGGTCTCCACCGCCCAGGAGGGAGGATGATAGAAGGCCTGCAGGGTACGATGATTACCGGCGGGGGGATTATGACGATCGACGGGGCTCTGATTATTACGACCGTCGCAGGGACAGGGAAGACCGAAGACGCGACGATAAGGAGGACCGTTATGATGACAGGCCGGCCAGGAACGGCGACGCTGGATGGTCCCGTTGAAGTGGAAGAAAATCCTTGGCTGCTGCGACGGAAGAATCCGATGCTGGCCAAACAGGAATCGTGGAAATGGGCGTCCTGCCGTGGATGGTGGACGATGCTAAGTTCCCCCCTTGTCTCTCTCTTGCCTCGAATTGGTGTTTTCTATATGCCGACCGTGTACTACTTCTCGTTGGACCTTCGAAACATCGTGAGGATCGTCATCGTTCCCGTAGGCAGGCTTTGGATCCGCAACAGCAACTCGGTGCAACATAATGAGCCGTCCGTCATGTTTGGCCACTATGGACAAGGATCGTGAGGATCGTCATCATTCCCGTAGGCAGGCTTTTCGAATCGGAGCAACAACTCGTGCGTGGACGGTACACCATAATGAGGACCCATCCGTACTGTTTCGGCAACCATCGACGAGGATATCATACATCGGTGAAACTGATCCACGGGCACGGCAAGACGAAGACACTGGCCTAGCGCAATTGTTCGCAGCGGGTAACGGACGTGCTTTCGATGTACATGAGGCCTCTACACCGCCGATTATGGAGGCGGACTCGGCGTCTGGATTTCCAAAGGGATCAATCATCGGGCATCGGACATCACATGTGCGCCCACTCGGCGCCCACAGGTGTATGTCAATCTGGTATCGTACTCTCAATCCACTATGTCTTGCAACCTTGGCAGCCGATGGAGCGCTCAATAAAATTTTCTCCTCACTTCTCATGCTGTGTGAAAATAATGTTTGAACCCAACTCTATGCCCAGCCATGCCAAATCCTGCCCGTCCCGATCACTTTCAAGCGGCGTACGAGACCCATCCTGCATCTGGAGCCACAGCGAGATGGCTGTGCGTGCAGCGCTGAGCTTTAAGGTTTTGCAAATCTTTAGCCGGAGTGCCCGAAGCGTCATCGTTGGGAGCACCCGCAAAGTGATGCGCTCAGCATCTTCAATGAGGCTGTTGGTGGTCTCGCGATCCGTGTTCGAGGGCGGGGCGGTAATACAGTGATACATGTTGAGTTCTGGTCCAGCGTTTTCCGGTCAGTGGGCGGGCCATAGATTCTGCGACCTCGAGGCGACATACCCATCAGGCGCCGGCTCAGCTTGTCCTGGTTTTGATCAGGATCACGTTCGTCCGGGGGGCCGTGCTCTGGAGAAAGGCTCAGCCAAACGGAAATCAATCATGGTGGGCGGGAGGGTAAGCACTCTGACACAGGGCGGCCCAGTGCGGGTGGACGATATTTCGCTCCTTTTCCGATTTGGGTCCATGTAGGGCAATGTGTGACAGGTAGAACAGTTCACAATCTGTCCTTTCTTTCGCCGAGATCTGTTTCGGGCTCAGAACAAACTCGGTGTCAAGGGGAAGGGACCTACAGTTGCGGCGTCTAGTGCCACGAGAGACGGGATCCGCGCCACTGCAAACTGTCGCGCGTTACGGCCATTTACGGGATCTATGCGAGATGTTAAGACAGACAAATGAAGCGAGCTAATTCCCTACCTTCAAACAGAGCGTTGCCATTCAAAGTGAGAGTATTCAATATCGGGCACCAGGCGGACAGTGCATCAACATCGTTCCAAGATTGCAAACGGTTAAATGAAAGAGAGAGATGTTTTATGGCGAGGGTTTGCCCGATCAAAGGCGGAGGGATTTTGTCGATTTTATTGGATGCGAGGACAAGTCGCTCTAATCTTGGAGAACATTTGAAGGAAAGCGGGAAGTGAGATAGCAGTCACTTACGAAGGGTAAGGTCGTACAGAGTTGCATATCTGAACCCAGTCGCGACATTCATTGCTGTCCAAATTGATTGTCTCAATTGTAGATCCGCGAATTAACTCCCCTGAATATAGCTCGTCAATATGGTTGTAGCCGATTTCCACAATTTTCAAAACGGGCATGGCAGCAGTAACTTGTTGCATTTCAGCCCAAGTCGTCAGGGTGCCGTTGAGCCGTAGCTCTATCAAATTGCAGAAGGCTAGGGCCATGGCTCGGGCATCCTTCGGTGGTTGCAGGCGGTTGTGACTTGATAAATAACGGAGGTAAACGGAACCGCAATCGCAGTGGATAGAAATGACTAACTTCAACGATAACCGTTGAAGAGCAGGGAGCTCAACCGAGATTGAAGCAATCAAATCCCAACAGGGTATGAGGCTGGTAGATAAATCCAAACCGCGAACACCTGTGTAGATGGTGAGTAACCAAAATATTCGGGCTCACCCGGGCGACTCACTCGGACATGTGCTTCGTATGCTTCCAGGTGGCTCGTCATATCGCGCAACACTCTCGCTGTCCAGGCTCACTTCACGGAGACGATCCAGGTGGGCAAATTTACCGCGTATTTTGTCGAGATCCACAGCCTCTACTTCAATTACACCGTTCGACGAGCCGAGCAGGACCATCTCTTGGGACTGCGAGCCGTGTGGCAACTCGACATATTTCGAGTACAGGGCTTTCAGAAATGAAGTGCCATAAAAGATATTTGGGGTCGGTCGAATAAAGGACCCTGCATTGCGGACTCTACATACGGATTCTACTCAGATATAGGAGGGAATGGCAATGCCAACTACAAGTCTCACCGGCAAGTGAAGTAACGTTTCCCGTCTTTAACACCGTCGTGTTTACCGCGTTCGGGGTCATCCCATTCGACCCCCAGCCATATACCTGAGGTACCGTCGACTTCGCCCACAAATTTGACGGTTCCGGTGTGATCTCCAAGCCTGAGTCGCGTCCCTTCGGCCGGGAGCATGGAGTCGCCGTAAAAGGAAAGAAGAAGAAAGCGTGTCACAAAGTCACACTCCCTTTGGGCGGAAACCACATTCGTTCCCGATGCTAGCGGCGTCGACGCGCTTCAAGTTCATGTCTCGTAGTGCCAGTGTATTGAACAGGACTAGGGCTATCGCTAAGCATATGTCTGGCGTTGCCGGCACGAAACCGCCGGCGGGCGCGGAGGCGGAGGTATGTCGCGGTGTTCCTCTGGGAGATTCACGTAGCCAACTAATGCCAAGCCTGTAGTGCGGTTCGAATCTACCTTGGGGCTGCGTTCCTATATTCTGAACCGTCCCAAAAAACTCAATGTTCTCAATGATGAGATGCTCAACTTGCTCCAACCGAAAATTGAGGTTATACGGTTGCTACTCGGAGCCACTCTGTTCCTGACTTGTCCGGCAACTTATTAGGAATGGAACAACGCTGAGCTCTGTAACGTCATTGTTGGATCCGGTGCTGGGCGCGCTTTTTGTGCAGGGGGGGATGTCGCGGGTAAGATAAGTTTCGCCATTATTTGAAACGAATTTGAGCATGCTCCCAGATGTGGTTAAGTACGCGGCCAGTGAAGAGACTCGGCATAAGGCGGTGGACTTTTTCAGGCGAGAGTACGTTGTTCCTGGCCGAAGAGACCCGATAATCTGAAATTGAATTCCTAGATTTGGCCTTGACCTACTACTTGCTTCATTGCGCAAGCCATACGTAGCCATATTAGATGGCCTTACCAGTGAGTTGTCTTGTTGTGTCGTCTGCTTTTGCGTGACGTCCTTGTCTAGTGGGTGGTGGTGTCGGACTCACTGCACATGCTCCGTTCCGAGTCGCGACCGAGAATACAATTTTTTCAATGCCAGAAACCAAGATTGGTTATTGTCCCGACGTTGGGGCTAGTTATTTCCTGTCAAAACTGGACGGCGAACTGGGCACCTACCTTGCGTTAACTTCAGATACCATAAAGGGTCGCGCCGTTTTGTGAGTAGGGAAGCATATTTTTGTACCGTTCCTGACGATCGTCACAGCGAACACGGCTTTGCTACTCATTTCATCCCATCCAGGAGGATTCCTCTTCTTCTGGATCGACTCTCCAACCTTGAAACGACAGAAAATACAGACGTTGATCGCATCTTGGAGGAGCTATCCTCCGAACGCGAGCAGGAAGAACCTCCAGCCCCTTTCATCGACGAAAAGCGCGTCGCCATCGACTTTGCCTTCAGGCATGACAGAGTCGAGAGGATCGTCGCGGATCTCGTATTAATTTCCACCACAGAAGAGGACAACCCCGCAATAAGTCAATGGGCTCTGGAAACTCTTGAGATGATGCATGATCGCAGTCCTACGAGTCTGAAAGTTGCTCTCAAGGCCATCCGTCAGGGTTCAAAGCTGACGTTGCCTGAGGCGCTCGACATGGAGCTGAAAATTGCTACTGCATTCTGTGTGCGTATATTCAATTCTTCGTTGGGCTTAAAATAACGCCGGTGTTTAGAATGGTGCAAGTCCTGATTTCGCGACGGGCGTTACGGCAGTGGTGGTCGATAAAATCAAAGAAAGACCCGACTGGAATCCGTCGAGCCTCGACGAGGTCACCGACGAGATCGTCGACAGATTTTTCTCTCCACACTCGTCCTTCCTCCAAAATGCCCCCACCCTTGCGGACTTTGACTTTCGTGGCACGGCTCACCATGCCCCGAGTGAACGCTCTCGCAGGTATGGATTGCCCACGGAAGAGCAGATCCGAGCTGTGATCACCGGCGAGGACCCCGACAGTGGGACGATGGGATATACGGTCGAGGATCTCCTGGAATACTTCCATGATTCCCGGGGAGGCAAGATGGGAGTCAATGAGAAGATTCTCGAGGTTGTGAAGCGGAAAACTACGGTTGTGGACAACGACGATGGAAACTTTGTGTGGCTCAGGTGGAACCCATAAACCAATTTGCCCTAATCCAGTAGTGTAAGTTTGTACATAGCCATTTATTTTCCCCTTTGCTCCTTCTGGAGTCCGCATAACCGAGATTGGGCGCAGCTGGAGACAAAGGCTACGAAGCGGTGCCCAACGGATCAGGGCATGTTTTTTTTTCCCGTGGCCGAGAGAGAAACTTGGAGACGAGCTGGTCGTCGTTGGGTTCCGTCGGTGGAACCCACCGAGGACCGGTGTTTCAATCCCAGTTTTCATTGCAGTGTGATGGCAAACAAGGAATCCCGACACATCAGATCCTGTCGGCGTACGGTGATCCTGCCCGCAATCCTAGTATCACTGTCACCAACATGACTCGGGCGGCCAACTGCGGACCCTTGCCGAGGGCTCCACGGTATGGCGACTCACAGCGCTCTCACTCTTCGTCAGCCCAGTACTGATTGCAACAGTCCAGATTCCGCATATGGCTTTCTCAAGGAGATCCGTCGCCAACCTCATCGCTTTTTTCAGAGCTTTCTGTGTTCAAACGGGGAAAACATCGTTTCAATTGGCCGCGGTACCAAAATAATTTTCATTTTCAACAGTCTCGATCGGGCGTAAACCAATTGCCTCCGATGTAGGTACCTCAGTGGGCTGGACCACGTTTCGGTGCGCTAACCCCGTCTGCTGGCCATCAATTGAAGCTGCGTTTTGTATGTGCTAAATTGTCGGCACCGGAACACAGAGACGCGTATAAAATGAGCTATGCCCAGGGCGCAGAGTCAACTTACCTCCTCCATTACCTGTCCCCGTTCCACTTCGCTAACTCACAATGAACGTTGTCGACCTTCTCCCATCCCCTCACCAATATTTCTCTTTGGCCGTGGACCTCCTCCAGTCGACCATCGCCAATACGCGTAGACCAGCACAGAAACGTCGTTCCCCAGTCGATTTCGACGTCGATATAAACTCTGGCTTTTTTCCTCGGCAACCCCTCCCTCACCTTTCAGGCGCATACACGATTTGGGAGGTTACCCTGAAAGACGCGGGGGAGATGCTCAGCCTTGGGGAGGATGACTCAGAAGAGGCTCTTTCCAAGCGAGCTTCCGGAGAGCTCTGGAGATCTCGGGTGTTATCTGTAAGTCGACATTATCATATCAATGAGCAGATTATTGATACATCTCTAGTGGCCAGTGATCGGCACGGAAACACTTTGTTCCAATCTACGACTCCTGCAGCGTGCCCATCTCGTTCTAGCCTGGTTAGTGCATTACTACGTGCACTCGGCCCCACCAGCCTCCGACGATGCTGCTTTCGTGGTCCCCAAATCACTCGCAGTCCCCCTCGTCGCAATCTCGCGTCATTTGGGGATGGCTCCCGTCCTGACGTTCGCGGATACCGTTCTATGGAATTGGGAACTCGTTGATGCGTCCCTCCCAGTGTCCATCGAGAACATGCGTTTCGTCAACTTGTTCTCTGGCACCGAGGATGAGCGGAATTTCTACACGACTTCTGCGCGAGCGGAATTCCGTGGCATTGAAATGCTCCGAATAATTGACGAATACAACAACCTCCCCAATCTCTCCGACTGGACATCCATCTCCAAAGTTGCACGGGATCTCGGGCGTCTCACGGGGATAATCAACGATATCAGCGACATAATCCAAGGGGTCCGAGCAGTTGTTGATCCGCACGTCTTCTATTGGGATTTGCGTCCGTGGTTCGAAGGCAGTGACGCAAAGGGCCCTTCGGCGCCGGGCTGGATATATGAGGGAGTGCCTAACTCCGACCAGCTTGATCTCAGCGGCCCGTCTGCGGGCCAAAGCAGTGTTATGCACGCCCTCGATATCTTCCTCGATGTGGACCACAAACTCCGACAACGCCGTTCCCCAGCGCCCTCTGACGAAAACAAACGGGCGGACCACGGATTCATGGACCGCATGAGGCGATACATGCCTGGCAAACACCGAGAGTACCTCGCCTCTCTGGCGGCGACTCCGCGCTCCATTCGCGACCTCGCCCAGCAGACGCCAGCCCTCCGTGAGCCGTACGATGGCGCTGTAATGGCCTTGAAGAAACTCCGAGATCTGCATATGCGCATTGCCTGCCTCTATGTGGTGACAATGTCACGCTCGACGCCGGACGCTCGGGCAGGTTGTCCCGTTGCCTCCATGATGGACAGACTCCAATCCAGCCGTGCTGCAGGGAACGGTCCCACACGAGGCACTGGTGGAAACGAGCTCGCCCTGCTGCTGAAAGCGGGCCGGGACGCGACGCGTCGTACATTATTAAAAGAAAACTAATCCGGTTTCCATTTCATATATTTAAAGCCTCTGACCCGCACTGAAAACTGTTGTCGCACTGCTCACATGTTGTATCCTTAGTAGCCTTACTTATGCGTAACATAATACCCTTACTAATTACACGAGTATTTCTCCTTACATAAAGTCGTAATCGAATCTGATTGTAGCTGGACTGGTCTTTTCCCTGTCTATCTGTGATTGCATTGCCTTGATCTATTAAGCCTGAGAGCACCCTAAATGACGGTGCGAATTACATTGTGGTTCTAGTTTACCCGGTCAGATGCTGATGCATGTTTTATGTCGACTCATCTATTGCTGCGGAGACTCTCACCGCATTAGGTTAGAGAGAGACAACTTGTTCTCGACCCAAATAACCCCTTCGGACACAAACCTTAATCTACTCTCCTGCAAAGTTGCCACGGGCGCCCTGTATTTTCGTCTGAAATGGATGGAGCCCGCGCGCACAATGTTGTTGGCTATTTCAGGAAGTCAATGTATAGAAGTTGCCTTTTTTGAGTTGTGGGCGTTGAGAACCCCGCAAAAATGATCCCCGAACACCGGCGGAGCGGTGTTCACCCTGAATGGTACCTACGCCACGGCGAAATTACACGATTGAAAAATATGAGAACCAAGCGTCCTCGGCGCTCTCACACGGCAAAGTATAATATATTTGGCGAAGCGGAAACCTAGTTGCCCGAACTTGAACGTTTCAAGCGCGAATAAAAATCACGGAGTCGGCGGGCCCATGGGCGCTAGAATCATCAAACTCCAGACTCCCGGCTCATCGAGACTTCCGGCGGAGAAGACTCGTCGTATTTCACTCGGGTCGCGGCCGGAGGCAGGGCAGTACAATCAAGATTCAACTCCCTGAATCCGGAAAAAGTTTTCGTTTTGATGATACTGGCGGTCTCCGGCATATTGGGCACAGGTAGGGACAGGAACAGATACGTTTCGGGCCTCGGGAGTAAGAATGAAATGAGAATAAACGAGTTCGAGGATAATTGACCGCGCCTCTCTAGAGTCCCGAAAAACAGTTATGGTTTTGGCGTTTATGGTTGTTAGGGGCCTTCGGGACGGCAAGATGGACGTGAGTGAACAATAGCCCCCTCCGAGAAATCGGAGATGGAAAAGAAATCGTCTGGACCTTGATCAATGAAAGCGATGTGGAATAACTTGCTTGGCCGTCGTTGAATAACGGAGACTTTGAAAGCCCTGAATTCGCCCTCCATCTGATGGGAATCGGTGTTAGTTTGATACCGGGTGAAGTCGTCCGAAAACTGCTTGGGCGCCTTTGGGCGCTCTCGTTGCTTTCGTCACGGCAGATGGGCAAGCGGTCACAGATACTTGTGAAGGTCCTTTCATTCTTGTTCAGCGTTGCCGATGGGCCGACCAGAGCCCTGGTCTGACGAGTATTATCGGCATTTGTAGGTTTTCTAGAATCTGGAATAGTGCAGCGCGAAGAGGCGTGAACGATCTTGTACGTTACTTACCGGTGCCGATGCAAGCAAAAGTGAATGCCTCCTTGAGCTTGTTGCTTGCTATGTATCATTTCCCGCGACTGTCGAGGGTGAACGAACCAGGGTAACCACACACAATAGCTCCATACTCGCCCAAGTATGTACAGTTTCCGGGATTCAAGAATGCACTTGCAATCCTTGTTGCATCTTTGAGCTCACTGGCCCGAGGCCGGAGACGCGGCTGCAAAGCGCGCGCAGACTTGCATATTTCCTCCACCTTCTCAGCTCTTCAGAGGCCTGACGCTGGGCAGAACTGGGGCGTCTTTGTGTGAAGGAGAGGGACAATTTCCTTTTCGAGCGGTCGGCGTTGATAGCCACGCGTGTTTGGCAGACGCCGTTACTGCGTCGTGAGCAGCGCTGTTGCAGCGCTCGACTTGTTCTTGGTCTCTCCATCTGTGATGCAAATCGTCGAAGGAATCGCAAAGGTCCTGGCCTTCAGGACCCTTCCAACCACTGTGCTCGCCGTTTTGGTCTATGTAGTTCTCTTCAGCGCGGTGCTCGTTGGCGATCGAGTACCCAAGGTGCCCAAGGACCAAAAAGGTCTTGATCTAGCCCAAGCATACGCAGACCTGCACCATATCGCAGCGCGCCCTCACCCTGTCCTGTCCCACGCGAACGACATTGTGCGCTCTTACATCCTGGGTCGTGTGCTCAATATCTCCGCTGGAATCGACTATGTCGAGGTTTATGAAGACACTGTTTCAAATGCGAGCTGGGCCTCCTGGTCGGGTGGGGCATCTGCTACGTACAACGAGGCCACCAACATTCTTGTTAAAATCGAAGGGTCGGAATCCGCGTCGGGTGCGTCCAATTCGGCTCATTCACGAGGCGCTCACATGAACGCCTGCAAGGTGGAGGCGTACTATTTTCCGCTCACTATGATTCCGTGTCCACGGCTTCGGGAGCGACGGACGACGGCATGGGAGTCGCAACACTCATCCAGCTCGTCGAGTACCTAGCTAAGAATCGACCCAAGCGGACGGCTGTGTTCAACATAAACAACGGAGAGGAGGACGGCTTGTGTGGGGCGTTTACGTGAGTTTAGTTTATCTTTCTATTCGGTTTGTTGATTGCTTGGGAAAGATTTCTCAAACATCCATGGTCAAACCTCACGGATGCCTTCCTTAATCTGGAAGGAGCGGCAGCGGGAGGGCGCCCCCTACTTTTCCGCGGGACATCCACGCCTGCTCTTAGCTCGTTCCATGTTCCTCACCCCCACGACAATGTGCTCTCGGCTGATGCCTTCGCGCGGGGCGTCATCAGATCAGGAACAGACTACACTGTGTATACCGGCGCAGGGATGGAAGGCCTTGATCTTGCATTCTACAAGGGCCGGAGCAAGTACCACACGAACTATGATGCCATCCCGTACACCGAAGCACAAGAGAGGGCGCTTTGGGCCATGTTGGAGTCAGCGCACGCGTCGGGCTTAGCCCTGCTGAACAACGACCGAACCCATGGCTCCGGAACACCCCCAGTCTACTTTGATCGTAAGCATGGGCTGTGGCTTTTGCTCGTGAAGTTCTCATGAATGGTAGTGTTCGGCAAATGGCTCATCCTGCTTTCCCTGGACTCTCTGTTCATATCCAATATCGTCCTGCTCATTGCGGGGCCCTTCATCCTGATTCT
Source organism: Mycena polygramma (assembly GCA_029449255.1). Lineage (NCBI taxonomy): Eukaryota > Fungi > Basidiomycota > Agaricomycetes > Agaricales > Mycenaceae > Mycena > Mycena polygramma. The sequence continues at coordinate 3,744,307 of JARKID010000001.1, read as the reverse complement.
GCTGATTGTCGTCGATTCTGCCATTCTGCACTCGCGTAGTCAGAATCGTAATGGACACGTCCCCGAATCCGGCGATAACTTACTGCACCAGTTTTGGACATGGTTGATCGAGCTTGGCTGGCTCAAAGGCGCTTGGATGTGGGCAAAATTCTGGGTCGCAGTCGTCGTCACCCTCGGTCTGCAAGCCTTGCTTATGTTCGGCTATGTAAAATTGAATCCATTCGTGCGTGCTTCGTCCATCTCCATCTAGTATGTCACTGAATCTTACGCAGATCGTTTACTCGCACCCGACTCTCGTCTTGGTTTCTTCGTTCACCCTTACCTATCTGACACTCGTCTTCGTCGTGACGCCGAGCTCCAACCACCTCCCGGAAAAACACAAGCATATAATGTTCTTGCAAACATATATCCTTACGTGGCTCCTCCTCGTTAGGTCGACGTTTGCCATCAGCTCGGGCATCGGCGGCGTATATTTCATAACGGCGTGGAACGCTGCGGTTCTCCTTGCTTGTGGGATTGGATGTGTTGAGATCATGGCTGGCGCGCACGGATCTTACGACCTTCCTCGCAGATTCGGTCCGCATGTGCACTACGCGGCGCTTCCACAACGGGAGGATGAACCCGTCCCGACGGAAGCAGATACAGAGGCGACAGAGGCGACCCCTCTCATACATTCCTCCGCCCATGCTCCACGCACGAAGGATGAGAGCGGTGCGATTGGGTGGTGGATCCTACAGTTTATTCTCGCAGTGTCTGTCCCCGTCACTCTGGTAGCCCACATCACTGTGCTGTTACTGGCTGCGATGTCACAAACCCTAACAGATGGAAGCAGTGCGGTTACCGGTGAGTCTGTACAATTTCCAGGAGAATCTCGCTAATATATCTCCCTCCAGTCTACGCGTTCGTCTCAATACTTGTCTTCATGCTGGTACTCCCCGTCGTGCCATTCACTTTCAAAATCCACTCCGGAGTCGCGTCGTTCTTCATCGTAATCTTCGTCTTATCCACTGCATATAACCTTCTGGCCTTCCCCTTCTCTCAGGCGGAGCCGTTCAAAGTGTTCTTCCAGCAGACTATTGCCCTGGGAAATATATCCTCCCCGCATGCAGAGATTCACCGCGCAACCACCACTCTGACAGGTCTCGATTACTACGTGAAGGACTTGCTCATCCCCAAACTTCCGTCGGCAATTGGCAACAATGTTACATGCTCCTCGCAGTCCGCGCGGCCTGGACTCGAATCATGTCAATGGGAGACCACCTTGCTGCCCTCCCCAGGAAGCTATGAAAGCGCTGGGCCCGTCACAGCCGACCGCTGGTTGACCGCCAACGTGACCCGCCTGGGCAATAATTCTGCGCGTTTTGTATTTTCGGCGCCCAACACGCGTGGATGCCGGCTGTACTTTGACAACAAGCGCATCGTGCGGCATAAAGTGCGCGGTTCAGAGCCGGGGATGCTCCCGCAGTACCCCGGACCGTCGGAGGGCGTATCGCAGCTGACCCTTTGGAGTCGCACATGGGACCGGACGTTCGATGTCGATGTCGAGTGGGAGGGTGACTCGACGCTCGAGGGCCGTGTGGCGTGCGAGTGGGCCGAGTATGAGAGCGGGAGTGTTGGGGTAAACGCTACGGGGAAGATTCCTGCGTTCGAGGAGGTGATCGCGTTCTTGCCGTGGTGGGCGGCGGTGACAAAAATGACCGATGGGCTCGTCGAGGCATGGGGCTCATTTTCTGTATAAAGTATCTCAGTTGCCTTTTCGGACTGTGTGACAAACCAGTGTAAATAAATAGTATATACCCTTTCTTTCCCTTCGTTCACTGTCTCAGAATCATGGCACTCTCATCTTCCACAACAGAAACGACGACGTACATGCTCGAGAAATACTCGCGGGCATATTCTCCCAAGAAGGCTTCCGGCGGCTCAGAATGGCAGCACTTTACGAACCCAGTTTTGCGCTTGATCCTCGACAGCAAGCTCTCTCCCGTCACCCCGGACTCGTCTATGCGTCTGCGGATTGTCTGGACGATGAACGGCGGGGCCGGTGTAACTCAGCAGGATGTCGTCTTGGTTGGTTTTGTTTCTCCTACTATTTCTTTGCGAGAGAGACATCCGGCGCGGTCTTCAGGAAGATCTCGACCTCCTGGCGTTTTCCTCCCTCAAAGATAAATCGGATAGTTCTCCTTTGAAGGGCGTGTACCGGGATACCACCTTTGGCCTGCGCTACCTTCATGTGCCAGACTCGACTGATTCGCAAAAAGTCGGTACTCTTGGGGCCTTCGTCACCCCATATTGGAGTATCCTGACACCCTCGGCAGGTCTACCGCCGCTTTCAAGTCTCGTTCGCCACCGCGTCTGTTGCGCAACAGCTCGTCAACGCGATCCGCGACGTGTGCCCGTGCAAGACGACGGAGCCGCCGGCAGGAGCGGTAGAGCGGAAGAAAACACTGGCTGCGGTCCCCGTCCCCAAGCCTCCCGTCGTGTCGATGCCAAGCGTCCTAGACCGCCCCGCTGCAAGCTCCCTGGCGCCGGCCTTCCAATTCCAACGCACGCCTACGACGATAAAGCTGCCCGATGCTCCCCGCATGTCGTCGCCGGCCTTTACGTTCTCCTCCCAGCCCGAGCCCGGACCGTCTCCTCTTCCGCCCTCGTACGATCCGATGCACGTGAATTACCAAGCTGCCCCGGCGCTCAAGCCGCTGCCGTCGTCCTTTCCCGACTCGTCCCCGCCGCCGTCGAGCGCGGACAGCGTCATGATGCCCCCGCCGCCACCGCCATCACAGCTTCCGAGAGCAAATCCGAATACAGGCGCGAATGTGGGTAGTGTTACTGCGGAGACAATGGCGGCGGCGCTGCGCGACGCGACGGGGCTGTACGACCTCGCGCCGGCGGCGCTGGAGCGGCTCGTAGGGGATGTTGCGCGCGAGGATGGGTTTGTCGGGTTGGTGAGTTTGCTTATCTTCTCTTTTTAACTGTTGTTTTTTGGGGGGCAACTGAGTGTTTGAGTAGTTGGAGAGCATTTCGAGTATGTGGGCGATGAAGGCGGTGGCCATGGGGGTGTAGACTGCTTGCTGTCTCGCGTCGTGGTGTCACACTTGGTGTACGACTGGACCACGACAATTTTTTGGAATTTTCATGGGGCCGCTCCATGAATCGCGCACGTGTTGTGTATGAATCAAGTCCGAACGTCTGTGAGTTTATTTCTCATTCGCTCGAATCCAGCTCATTATTTCAGTAGCTGCAGGGTACTACGATATTGGCGACGGCGTAGCCAGTGCTCACTGCTCTCGACTTTTCTTTGCCATGATTATGGTCGTAAAAATCAACATAGTTCTTTGGCAACAAGCTTGTGGCGTCGCGCGCGGAGATTGTTATGAGAAATGGGAGATACATGTCCCAGTGGCGGCGGTGATAGAAGAACATGGAGCGCGACATCGGTTTTGAGACGGAGTTCCGCTTGGTCCGCGTCTCCTTGATTTTTTTCGCAGAACCAATCGGATGCCTCAGAGCGCGGCCGGCGGTTCGCAAGTTACTGCATGGAGATGTAAAGATGTGCGCATCAAATTGATGGCGGGCGAAGTTCGAAAGCGGGAAGCGGGTTCAAATTATACGAGCGGAAGTATTAACCAGCAGTAACTTTGGAAGTAACCGTTGGGCTCTTCGCAAAGCTTCAGCAATTCATGCAACGAAGCGTGCTAATTTATGGGACACCCCAGGTGCCCGAGTACGCAACGGAATACCAATTCCCATAGCCAACCTGATTGAAGGCTCGCAAAGGCGGCCGTTGAATTACAACTCGGTGGTCCCCGACTGGGTGCGCGGTACGGGGGCAATAAACGCGGTGAGGCGGTCACCAAGGAAGTTGGGAGATGAATTTGAGAATCGGAAATAATCGGGGAGGGTGGGGAAGGATTGCAATTGGTGGCAAAAAGAAATTGAAGAGGGCGCCGCTAGCGCTTAACATGAATGGAAAGGAAATCTCCCACTTCCCTTCGAGTCCCGCCCAAAAAGACTTGGCAAGCCGAGCAGAGGTGTTGCCACTACACCATCAGGTCTACTGCTATTTCGAAAACTGCTCAAATATACACCCTGCCGAGCGGTTTGGTTTTGAAGTCGAACAGTGGTTCAAGTTCATGAATAGGTCGAGACTGCAGCGGGGCCACCGTGCTTTTATTGTTAGAGACGGGATGAAGGAGAAGCAGGTTGGGACGGTAAACGTACGTTCAAGTTGTAAGAAAGTGTTCAAGGATGCGAGTTGAACAAAAAAAAAAACTAGAGGGACCGTGGTACAGTGACCTGACCCCGAATGGAACGAGGGTTTCCTGCTTACGACACGCTTGGTTAAATATGCAAATCGAAGTAGTTGTGTTATCATTACACTACCAGGTCAATGGATACCCAATCAGTAGTTTAATTACACGTTGTGCTTTTGTGCATGGACGCGATGCGCAAGTGCGGTTTGAGTGAATAAGTTGGAAAGGAACTCACGACCTTTGTCAGAAGGAGTGAGAGTCAGAGAGAGTGGCCAGGCTATTTTTTCAGACGATCCAGTTCGCTGTCGTACGTTTGGTTGAACAGAAAATGAACGATCCAAAAAAACAGAACCCAACCTTGCATGAGTCGAGCTTCGAAGGCGAATGTTGGGACGAGCGACAAACGTTCGAGAAGAGTTTGGGGGCTGGATGGAGGAAAGAAAAGGGAACCAAAAGGATTGAACTTCGGTAGCTTATAACCTGACCCCGGATCGAGCGGGAAGCTCCTGCCTAAACTTCTACTTAGACCGATCCACTTAGAGCAGGTGTGTTACCCGTTACATTACCAGGTCGCTGTACGAAAGGTGGTTAGCTGGCTTATACGCTCTTGCTGCGCAATTTATTTCGGTTGAAATCAGAAAAGCGCCTAAAGTGATCTCCCCGCGAGAAGAACCGTAAGTTGCATTCCGTACACTTAGCGGCGGCGTACACTTGTCACCGCTGACGGCGATTTATCTGACAGACATGAGGTTCGAGTGAAGGCTTGCTCGGAAGGGTACTTTGAAGCGTCTGCGGAATGGCGCTCGAGGCAAGATTGAGACTCAGTCTTATGTTTAGAGCGGTGATAATCTGAACATGCGTACAGCCCATACGACATCCCATGAACGATTGGACACAGCGTACGACATGGTGAATTGGGTGCGATCAGGGTCCGAGTCTGTCGCCAAGCTGGACTGCGAGGAGGGATTGGACATTGGCCTAGCTCAAAGAGATGATTGAAATACGGGATATTGAACCGAGGATGCCAGACACGACGCTATGGATTCCCCATGGAGCGCAAACACGGTCTAGAACAACGGTTGAATCATGATAGCGGAGCGGCTCGTCGGTGGTCGGTGAATCCTCCTCACATCTCAATCACGCTGATTGATACGAGTTGGAGTGGATAACGGTGAGAAAGGGCCGTTTGACGATTGGGCAGGAGGGGGGACAGACTGAGACTTTAAACGACCACGGATGACTATGAATTTGGGTAGATTCGGGGTGGGATTGCGTACGAGTATTAGCTGCGATCATTGTTGTCAAGAGGGTAATCGGGAGCGTGATGTGACGGTCACAGGAGTTTGCTCATCGTTCCCTGCGACCATGGCACCGTCCAGCTCGTCGTCGGCGGCGACGACCTCGGTCCAAGTCGGTCAGTACACAGGCCAGTATGTCATTGGGAAATTGTTAAATTAATTATCGCAGCTCTGCGAATACGACCCGCAACATCACAGGACTCGTCCATCCCTGCCCGCTTCCAGCGTTCCGTTATCCATGCTTCCACCCCCACTTCGGTTTCGGTCGACAATGCAGCGGGACCCGCAACCGGTGGTCCTGCCCCTGCAGCCTCAGCCGCTTCCGCAACAGCAGCGGGCAAAAAGCAGGTCTTCTCCTTTGACCGCGTCCACGGTCCACCAACGACCCAGCACGAGATGTTCACCGCAAACGCGCAGCCCCTCATCTCCCGCTTCGTCGAGGGCTTCAACTGCACCATTCTCGCATACGGCCAGACCAGCAGCGGCAAGACACACACAATGACTGGCTACGACCTCGATGCCGACCCCTCGGATCCAAACAACGGCATGGGAATCATCCCCCGCGCAGTGTCCACCATCTTCTCCACCGCAAAACAGCTCAGGGACGACCGCCAGGGCGCGTGGTCCTATCAGATAAAGAGCTCTTTTATCGAGATATACAACGAGGATCTCATCGACTTGCTCGTCGACGACACTGGCGGCGCACGCCGTGAGGTGCAGATCAGGGAAGACAAGGAGGGCCACATAATATGGGGCGGCCTGCGCGAGCTCGTCGTCAAGAACCCGAACGAGGTCATGACGTGAGCCCATCCCGCGCAATTATCTTTGAGGGCACACTAACCCCCCACGCTCAGGCTCCTCCGCAAGGGCTCCGCCATCCGACGCACCAACGAGACGGACATGAACGCCCAATCCTCCCGTTCCCACGCCATTTTCTCCCTCACCCTCACCCAGAAGAAGTTTGTTGGCTCCGGCGCCCCGCCCCGCTCATCCTCCCCCTTACCAGGAAACGGCCGCTCGCCCTCACGCCTCGCGCGTCCGGGCTCTGTTTACGGCGGCGGCGCCCCCGCCACCCGCGTCGCGTCCCCCACAGGGGGCCGCCCATCGACTCCCAGCTTCGCGTCTGCAATGGGCCGCGGCGGCGGCCTGCGACCTTCAAGTGCACTAGGCCACACGACCGACAACCGCGGCAGTCTGGATGAGGACGGCGGTGAATGGCTCACGATCGTGTCCAAGTTCCATTTCGTCGATCTGGCGGGCTCCGAGCGGGTTCGTGCCCTTTTCTTTGTTGTTTTAGTGCAAGGATTTGAACGATGTATTTTTGTAGCTGAAACGCACTGCCGCCGCGGGCGAGCGCGTCAAAGAGGGCATTTCCATCAACTCGGGTCTGCTCGCGCTCGGCAACGTCATCTCCGCCCTCGGCGACCCCGCGCGCGCCAAGGCGCACATGTCGCACGTCCCGTACCGAGACTCCAAGCTGACGCGGCTGCTGCAAGACTCGCTCGGCGGCAACGCGCACACGCTGATGATCGCGTGTGTGAGTGCGGCGGAGTGGAACGTTGGCGAGACGGTCAACACGCTCAAGTATGCGAACCGCGCGCGGAACATCAAGAACAGCGCGGTGGTCAATGCACGGGAGGAGGGCTGGGAGGACGTCGAGTGGCTGCAGGGGACGGTGAAGCGGCTCAGGGCGGAGGTCAAGGGGCTGAAGGAGGGCGGCGCGATCCCGGCGGGGGCCCCGGAGCGAGAGGCGGCGCCGCTAGAGGGCGCGGGAAAGAAGGTCCTCGCGCAGATGACGGAGCTGCAGAATAACTACGAGGACCTGCGGGAGAAGTTCGTTGAGCGCACGGAGGAGCTCACGCGGCTCCGGCGGGATCTGGGCGAACGCACGCGCGGCTCCGGCGGGGCGTCGGGCGGGACGGGCAAGTACGAGGAGATCGTGGGGCCGGTGATTGAGGAGTACGAGAAGACGATTGCGGCGATGGAGGCGGAGCTGAATCTGAATCGTGTGGCGCTGCGGCATACGAATGAGATGGTGGAGGAGAAGGAGGATGAGTTGGCTATAGTGACCGAGCGGCATGCGGCGACGGAGTTGTATGTGGAGGAGCTGCGCGCGCGGGTGGCCAAGCTGACGGAGAGGGAGGCGTCGACTGAGGTGAGCGTTATATAAATTTGCTTCGGCGTTGGCGAAGAGAAGCTGACGACGTGGCCACAGGCGTACGTACGGGACCTAGAGGAGAAGATGAAGACGTACGACGAGAGCTCGATTACATCCTCCGAGTCGCTCACGGACCTCAAGCGCGAGGTCGGGCGCTTCCGCGACGCCGAGTCCCACTCTGCAAAATATATCGCGGACCTCGAGGCGCGGCTCGCGCGCACGGACGAGTCTGTTCTCACCCTGCAACAAACTGTCGAGCGGCTCGAGGGTGAGTGCGAGCGGCGGCGGGGGGAGGTAACGCAATTGCAAGCGCGCCTGGAGACGCTGCAAACCGACGGCGATGGGTGGCGCAGTGATTTAGAGGAGCGAGAGAGGCGGCTAAAGGAGCTGGAGGAGGAGATGAGGGAGTGGGAGAGGAAAAAGAACGAGGCGTCCGAGACGAGGACTCGGCTGGGCAGCGTGGTGGGTGAGGTCGCGGAAGCGAGGAAGAGCCTGCAGCTCGATCTCGGGAAACATCGTCTCAATGGTGCTGGGAGCGGCAGCGCGACGCCGAGCGACGTGGAGACGCCGCTCGCGTCGGCCGCGGTTGTTCCCGATGCGGCGGATCGGCATCCCGACGCCGATGTGCCCGACGACAAGGCGCAGAGCCAGCTTCTCGCCCTGCAGCAAACGCACACGGCGACGCTCGCGGACCTGTCGAGCGTCACCGCCAAGTACCGCGATGCATTGCGCGAAATCTCGGACCTCGCCGCCCAGATACAGGAGGCAAAGCTCGCTGGCGCGGAACCGCACGGTAGCGCCACGAGATCCGACTCACCCACGCAGGAGACACCCGTCGAGCGGCCGGTTGAGGCACCACCGTTTAGAAGACGGATGACTGGTGGACGTTCGCGCGAGAGCTCGGGTGGGGAGCCCCAATACAACAGCGCTGGGCGACGGCTTTTTTTCCGGCAAGCGGCCTCCGCCGAATCGCTCCATGGGAGGTGACTATTTTATTTGTATTTTGACGTTGAGAATATGGCAGCTGACGATGTCCGTCCTTTCAAACGGGCAAAGGTCGCTTTCACAATCGCAATCGCTATCACAGGAGCTCTCCTCGGTGCACTCGCGCAAAACTTCGTTTTCGACAAGCGCTAGCGGCTCGCCTGCGTCGTCGCCGTTCTTGTCGCCGCATCATCCTGGGCTTGGGCGTCGCCCCAGTCTGAGCATCTTGCTGCCCAATTCGACTGTCTCACCGGGCCCGGATACGCGCTCGGTAAGCAGTCTGGAAAAGGAGATTATGCGGCTGCAGGAGGTGTTGAAGGAGCGGGAGGCGGAGATCGCGCTGTTGGAAGGAGCCGTGCGGGAGCGCAAGTCATCCGCGCCTGAGACCATCACATCCGCCCCCATGCAGAACGGGCATACGATGTCGTTCCCCCCGCCCAAGGACCCGGCCACACCTCCGAACGGCGTCGATGAGAGCGCGAACCCGGTGCACTTGTCGCCCAAAACTATCAGCCAGTTTGATAATATTCGGCGGAGTATGAGCCACGAGCCGCCGCATGGGCCGGCGACGGACACGGACGGCAGCGAGGTCACTGGGTCCTCGGTGGTCTCGGACCAGGATGAGAGTTTGGAGAGGCTGAATGAGCTTATGCTGTGGGTCTTTTCGTACTATTATCACAACTGTACCGCTGATAACGGCTTGGAAGGTCGATGGCGCAGAAAGAGTCGAGCCATCGCGAGATTGTCGAAGATCTCAAGGGGCAGCTCTCACAGGTTCGCCGGCAGCATGATGATCTAACAGCGCTTTCAAGGGATCAGGTTGGTCGGAACGCCATGATTGCTTTGAATTTTGGCCTCATCATTGTTTTTAGGCCGCCAACATGTCCATGGAAATCGAGGCTCTGCAGCGCAAACACGGCGATGTTATCGGCGAGCTCGAGGACGCCAAGGTACGCGAGAACGTTCTCGCCGAGACGCTCGAGCGGACTGTCGCTGAACACGCGCTGGAACTCGAGCAACTGCAAGTCCAGCTCGACGAGGCACTCAAGACGCACGAGGACGCCAAGGCGCAGCACGAGAGCGCACTGTCCAAGGTCGCGGCGGAGCACACGGAGACGCTGAAGCAGAAGGAGGCCCAGGCGCTCGCGACGCTGCAGACGACCGAGGAAGAGTACTACAACGCGCTGACGAAGCTGCGGGCCGACCATGCGGCGGCGCTGGAAACGCACGCGAGCGAGGCGGCGGCGGCGCTCGAGCGGCTCCGCGAGGAGCACACGGCGGAGACGCGGATGGCGGAGCTTGCCAGAGTGGGCTCGCTCACAGAGTCATTGTCGTCCAAGGACCTCGCGCTGCAAGGTCTGCAGGACGCACACGCGGAGGCCGTGGCGCGCAAGGAGGCGTCGTTCGCGGAGCAGCTCAAGGACCTTAAGACGGACCACGCGAGGGCGCTGACTACGAAGGACGAGGACTATGCGCTCGAGATGGACAAACTGCGGTCGGCGCATGAGGGGTCGTTGGCGAAGCTCAAGGAGGAGTGGCGCGTCGAGCATGAAGCGTTGCTCCAGGCCGCCGTTTCCAAGGCGGAGGGGGAGCTTGTGGTGAATCACATACAGGAGACGATGCTCCTCAAGTCGCAGCACCAAGAGACCATCGCTGAGATCAACAACTCCCTGGTCGGTCTTCATGCGCAACATCGTGAGGCCATGGAGGCTACCAAGGCGCGACACGCGCAGACTCTAGCGGAGGAACATACAAAGCTCACTGCTACGCTGGACGATCTCAAGCTGCAGCACTCCAAGGAGCTCGAGACGCTGCACAAGGATCGCGACTTACTTGCCCAGGAGTTGGAGTCGCACAAGGCCGCTACGGACGAGTTCACCATCGTTCGTGCGCAGACTCAACAAGTGCACGAGCAGGCCATCGGCGAGAAGACTGCATTAATCCAGAGCATGGAGCAGCAGCTTTCCACCGCCAATACGGAGAGGGACACCTTTGAAGCGGAGGTTAACAAGCTTCGGGCAGAGCTCGACCGAACTCGCGGTGAACAGTCAAAGCTGATCCAAGAAGCTTCCAAACGGGAGTCTCTCGTTGGAGAGCTCGAGCGACACCGGTCTGTTTTGGCCGATATGCAGGAGAATTTACAGCGCGTTAAGGACGAGAAAGACACCCTGCAGACGGAGAAGAACCGCTCCGACTCCCTCGTTCGCGAGCTCCAAGCCCAGGTCCTCGCGCGCAGCTCATCACCGCCCAACGGAAGACCTGGACCCGACCGGAATTTGGCGTACACGCGAGCGACTGGTTTACCGGCTATGAAGCTGCCGCCTCCAACTCCTCCGCCATCAGTGCCTCCACCACCAGCCCCGCGCGCAAACGGAGACAGTACCTCGTCCCATACCTCCTCGGGGATCACTTCATCGTCATCCCGGGACTCGCAGCTCGAATCTCCGTCAACGTCGGTCGGCCCTTCGTCGGTCAACGGTTCCGCGTTGATCGATCCTAAGACCACTGCGCGTCTTGAGCAGCAGGCGAAGCAGCTTGACGAGCAGGAGACGATGATCAAGACACTCAACAAACAGCTAACGCACTGCGAAAGCGATCTCCAAACACACATGGACCTTGTGAGCACGCTCGAGACGTCACTCGGTGACTCGGAGAAGAATCGTAAGTTGTTCGAATGCGTTATAATCGCGGCTCTAATTCCTTCTTCTGCGTTTCAGTCCGCAAAGCCCGCATGCACGCCACCGAGCTCGCAAGAGAACGAGACTCGCTGAACGTGAAGATCGAGACTCTCCGGGGCGAATTAGAGGAAACCAAACGCGAGGTCGTAAGCGTTCGGAAATCCGTTGTCCAGGAGAAGCAGTCTCTCGAGCAGCGGCTAGACGAGGAGCGAAAAGCGAAGGAACGCGCACGACAACAGCTCGACGTTCGAATGGACGAACTACAAAAGCGGAAGTCAAAGTTCGCCTGTCTGTAACCTCTCCCTCTCCCTCTTTCTTTTCTATCTTATTGCACTCATTTGTCTCCCCACATCGTCCACGCTCCTTGCTCTCACGTCTTCCCGCCTCTGAGGCGCATGCCACGCTCATTCCAGTAACCTTATTTTGCTGGTCACTGTCTCCCCAGTATACATACTTTACTTGTTATTAGGTTACAATTGCTTGATACCTTTACTACTACTACTACATATGTCCTCTGTATCTCTCTCTGTCCATGGATTCTCGGATAACAATTATTGCCATGACAACGATACAGCGAATGGGGATGGCTACCCCAAACCTGCCCCAAAACAAATTATGTGATCCCGGACTGATCTCGGAACTTAACCAAAACCACATCCATGGCTGCCAGAATTTCTGTCCGCCAGTCGGGGCTCTTGCGCGGTGCATTGACCGTCTCTCGGTCGGGGCCTTCCTCTCGCTTCATGAGCACGGCCCCGCCGCCCCCGGGTCCACCAAAAACTCTGCATTCGTTCTCGATGCAGGGAAAAGTGAGACCAGTCCCGATTCTCGAGCGCACATTAATCTGGCGCTCAGGTATGTATGGTGACTGGCGCAGCGCGCGGTCTTGGTTTAGAATTCTGTCGCGCCTTCGTCCAATCGTGTGTTCTCCGCCAGCAAGATCCGACAACCGCTAATAACTTCGCAGTGGATGCTCGTCGCTCGCCGTTGTTGATCTGAGAGAGGATGAGGCAAAAGCCGCTGCAGCAGAGCTCACGACTTATGCTCAAGCAAGTGCGTGGTCCACTCATCGGTTTGGTATGCACGATACTGAAGATATCACACCAAGACAATAGCGACATGGACCCAGAGGGCTTCAACATCATCGGCGTAGAATGCGACGTTTCGTCGGAGCGCGCGGTGCAGAAAGCATACGCTGATGTTATGTCTACGTTTGGGCGGATAGACTCAGTTGTCGCGTCCGCTGGTTAGTATGCCGCGCTCAACTCCATGCAGCACTCTAACATCTAGTCCAGGCATTGTCGAGAATTACTCGGCCTTTGAGTATGCCCTTGTAACTCCATCACTTCTCCAAGGCTGACCGTGCGTTTACAGCTACCCTTTTGACCGTATAAAGAAATTGTACGATATCAACGTTCATGGAGCTTTCTTCACGGCGCGGGAAGCTGCGCGCAACATGATCCCCCAGGGTGGTGGATCGATCGTGCTCGTCTCTAGCATGAGCGCCAACGTGCGTTTACATGAAAATACACGTTCTCCATAACTCATATCGCGTGCAGATCGTCAATATTCCGCAGGTATGCCTGCCGCACTCGCTCGGTGTCTCGACTAACTTTCGCAGCCTCAAACACCATATAACGCCTCGAAGGCTGGTACGCGGCTGCTCCACATTTTCTCCGAGTCGTCCGCCCTGATTGACGTTGTTAGCCGTGAAACATATGGCGGCTAGTCTGGCGGTCGAGTGGGCGAAAAAGGGCGTCCGAGTGAATGTGTTGAGTCCCGGGTACATGTTGACGAAGCTCACCAAGACGATCTTGGCGCACGACCCCGAGCTCAAGGTCCGTTCCGAATTTCTTATGCACTCCGCTTGAGCTTATCTGCGTTTTGCAGAAAACATGGGAGAATCTAACTCCCATGGGGAAGGTGCGACTCCATTATCCGCCCTGCAGATTGTGTGTAGCTAAAGGTGTCATTAGATGGGCGAGCCGGAAGACTTGTCGGTAGGCGGATATTGTCGACCCTGCGCACGACGTAATTCTGACATCACCGACACCAGGGCGCCGTTGTTTTCCTTTCCAGCGATGCGGCGCGCTTCATGACCGGGTCGGAAATACGAGTGGACGGTGGTTACTGCATAATCTAAACACGATCTGAACAGAGTTCGATTTTAACTCTATCGTACTGGGGATTTCTTTGGGATTGTTTTTTTTCGGACATTAGTGTACCTCCAGGCGCTAAATTAAGCGAATAATTTTGATGTTTTGTTTCGCAGGATGCCCCGGGCTAATTTTCAAGCATTGTCCAAAAGAAAATCACAAAAGTACGCTTTGACCGCTGGACTTTAGACCAAACTTTTGCTACAAATAATCCAATTCCGGGTTTCTTTCTTTCTGACGTCGTGACTTGAGAGGAAAGCGAAGGCCCTCATGCACGACGAGGATCCTTACGAGGCTGTCGCCTGTTATTGGCTTGCCATCGTGAGTTTCATAAGTCATTAGTTGAACATTCCAGAAATCTCATCAGGCACTCCGGAACCAGGATGAACCAGATTGTATTCAGGAAGAGCCCAGCTCGCCCCCGGAGGATCCGGGCCCTGCTTTTGCCCTCACCAGGAGTAATGATGTGCCCCAAGCCGCAGACGTAGCGGTTATCCAGGGCATCCTGCAAAGTCAGAATGCCATCCTTTCCAAAATAAAATCCGAGATCTCTGAGGTTGAATCCGCCATGCGAGCAATGCAAGCCAAGCGCGATACCCTCGTCTCCGAGGCGCGCCTGCTACGCGCCACAATTCGCCAGCACCAAGGCGTCCTTTCTCCGATACGATGCTTGCCACCGGAGATTGTCGGCGAGATATTTCTCTATTTTGTCCCAGCTTTGGGCGGCAACCACCAGTACTTGCCACGCCAGCCTCTCACAGGCCATCATGATAGTAGTGTGCCCGTGGCCCGGTCTCCGTGGCGTTTGGGCCATATTTGCCGTTACTGGAGGAGCGTCGCTCTATCGGTGCAATCGCTATGGTCTGTGTATGACCTACGAGCCGCATCGGATTTGTATGCCTCCTCCAGCTCGGTGTCCGACGGCGATTCATGGACAGTTGGAACGCCGACTCGGACAGCTGGCGATCGAAACTTGTCTCCAACGGTCTGGGCAAGCCCCAATCTCCCTCCGAGTGATTTCAGGAGATTTGCAAAGCACAATGCTTGATACCCTTCGATTTCTCGCGTGTTCACGTCGCTTGAACCGCCTGGTCTTATTGGAACCTTCGGATGGCCTGCTGCGCGAATTTTCTCGATCCAGCGCACAAATATGAGCAGTTGCGTAGACTGGCCATTGTGTTTACCAGTGACATGCCTACGGTCACCTTCGAGTGCCCCGCGCTTGTCACGGACCTCACTTTGGCTTCGTTTACCATCACTCAAAGTACTCAAGCAAGCATCCCTTGGGCACAACTCACCAGATATTGTGAAAACAGCTGCACTTGGTTGGCTTCTGATGGGCAGGTAGATGAAAGAGTGCGATGGCACTCATACCGTCGACTCTCCGACGTGGTCGATTTATGCATCCAATTTTCCCCACTTATCGGAACCCGTGACAGGGAGGATCCTTCTATCTTGCTTCCCAAACTGCAGCATGCCCGGTTCAGTTATGGACGTGGATTGTTGCAGTATTTCAACATGCCAATCCTTCAAAGTCTGAGCTACGATAAATTCTACTATTGGGACGCGGAGGGTGCCATTCCTCACCTGCCACGGCATTTGAAAGTTTTGCGATTACGAGGCAACCCGACGCTCAATGGTGGGTGTTTCAAGGACATATTGGTTCGATGTCCGGAGCTCGTCGAAATCTTCATCGACGTACCGAGTATCACACCCCAGGATCTTATGGCAACTCTCATCCCATCGCAGGACCAACCGGCTTTGGGCGCGAAATTAGAAGTGCTTCGGGTGGGGGGTCTCGAGTTCGGACACGAAGATTCTTCGGATGAACAAAACTATGAACATATTCAGCGAATGATTCGCTTCCGTTTCCAAGGATGCGAGACCTTGTCTCGGATGCGTGCGTTCACTTTGTACGATCTTTGCGCGCCACGGGCTTTTCGTCAAAAGATGGACGACATTTCATGGGAATACATGGACTACGGTTGGGATGTCTCTGTTGGAAGAAACAGTGAACAGTTCTTCGCGAAGGGTCACTTATGTGACTGCAGCCCGGCGGCATAGTTCAGATGACTCAATTTATGTAGAAATCTAACAAGAACCTCTGTATTTATCGGGCGCGATTTGCCAGTGAAAAGCATGTACATACGGATTTGGCGCAAATAATACGCTTTGACCGGCACGTGAGTGCTAAATTTATCTTGTCGAAAATAGACCGACATCTCGGACACACTCGCGCCGCAGCACTTCGTATCTTCAACTACATCTTCCTTCAAGTTTGCATGGTCAATGTGTCCGTCTCAGTCGCAGTGCATCGCCCGAATTCATGGTCCGTGTCGAGACTCGGTCGCGGCACACGGCCCCGCACGGCAGGGCACGAAGTCGAATCAGAACCAGAGAAAACTTCAGTCGAGCTCAGTGCTTCAAACTTGGGTCCAGCACTTGCCTGGTGCTGTCGATGATATCAATAAACCCCTCTCCGGTCAGGGAAATTTGACGTACGTCGCACCCTGTCGCGCCGAAACCAGGGGCTTGTTCAAGGCTTGTCTTCATTGAATTACTGCAATTATGTGCGTCCTTTTTTCCAGTGCGCGGTCAGGAATTTCTCAGGCTTCGACGTTCCACCCATTCCCCATTTTGATACACCGTAACAGCGAGCACGGCGTTGAAAAAGACCCTGAACGTCGGCATCAAAAACGCCGCTGGTCACGTGGCTCTGGCATTTCCTTGGCCGTCGCACGGCGTGGATCCACCGTTTCTTTCTCCTCCTGCCGCCATGTCGGGCAGCTACGACAACCTGAATACCCAAAACCACCCCATGTATTCAGAGCCTCAGAACAATGGATCTGGCTTCATAACCCCTGCTCGACGCAAGCAAGGAACAAGCAATTGGATAAAGGTCCGCACCTCCAAGTTCTTTCATCCCGCTTGTCTTGACCTCGCTCTTTCACCAGTTCGGTATCCCCGTACTCATTGTCGTCATTATTGCTGCAGTCGTTGGCGGTGTAGTAGGGTCTCGTAAAAAGAGCTCCAGTGCCGCAGCTTCTTCGTCCGGATCCGCCGCCGCAGCCAGTTCTGCAGCCAGTGCCGCTGCTAGTGCAAAACTGGCCCTCGGTAAATTCGCCACAGCCACGAACAGCGAGTTCATGATGCCCATCTACCCCTCTACGACCGACTCGGGGGCGTTCAGCTCGCCCACATTCGTTCCATCCAGCAAGACGTCCTGGCCCGCGGACCCATTCCAGCCGAGCAAGCCCGACGTTCTCACCGTGCGACCAGATCGCCCCCTTCTCATCGCTCCAGCGTACAAGTGGGCCGCCCTTCCTGCTTTAATCGCCAACGACCCGTATCTGCAAGCCTGGAATGCTACTATCTTCCAAAACGCTTCGGATTATAAATCGCAACCCCCTGTAGTGTACTTCCTCGACGGCGACAGCGGCATTCTCGACAATGCCCGCGACATTAAGCGGAGGATCAAGGCATTCGCCTATGTGTACCGCATGACGAATGATAGTTCTTGGGTCGACCGTGCTTGGGAAGAGATACAGGTGGGTTTACGAACTTGCCTACATGCCCCTCTAACGTTTGCATATGAAGAATGCCGCTGGTAATGGGACGACTGTTTTCGGCCCCGATGAGGACCGGTGGAACTCGGTTCGTGCATTCTTCTTTCATACCAGCGGCTTATTTATCGGGACCGCTCGTGCAGGCCCACTTCTTGGACACGGCTGAGCTCAGTGCAGCATATGGCATCGCTTACGACTGGTTGTACGACCTCTGGACACCGGACCAGAAGAGTATGATGATCAGCACTCTCCTCAAGTACGGTCTCCAGCCTGGAGTCACTCAGGTTACTACGTCTACCGGCTGGTGGCGAAACAACATCACCGGCAACTGGAACTGTGTTTGCAACAGTGGATTGACCATGGCTTCGCTGGCTATTCTCAACGATGACACCAGCGGTGTAGCCAAGCAACTTCTCCAAACCACCGTCGACAATGCCAAGGTACGCCGGTGATCTTATCTCGCCAATGAATGAGTTCTTACGCGAAGCCAATCTTGAAGGATAACTGTGCACAAGCCGTGTCAACCGATGGCTCTTGGGCAGAGACCGCCAACTACTGGTACTTTGGAACCACAGGTGTGTGATTAGTATGATGCTGTTTCTTCGCTAAACCGTAATTTAGGCCACGCCGAAATGGCAGCTTCTCTTTTGTCCGCAACGGGCTCTCACTACGGTCTCATGGATGCCAACGCCAATTACTACAAAACTGGAGATTTCCACATGTACATTTCCGGGGCGACCTCCCTGTTCAATTACGGAGACCATGGCCCTAACAAGTACTCGACTACTGCCAACTCCATGATGTTCTACGGCAACTTCTACAACCAACCCCAGTATGCTTTGTTCCAACGCGACCAGTACGACGCGGCGGAACCTTGGAGTATGTTCTGGTATCAGCCCAACATCGCCGGCGCGTTCTGGGACGGCAAGCCGCTGGACCACTTTTTCGACAACAACCTGGACCAGTGGGCGTCGATGCGGAGCACCTGGACTGACGTCAACGGGCTATATGTCGCAATGAAGGCGGGGTTGCTCACAAACCACCAGACGCACAACGACCTCGACTGTGGTGACTTTGTGCTCGACGCCCTCGGCACGCGATGGGCGGGTGAGCTCGGCTCCGCCGACTACCGCTCCCCCGGCTACTTCACCGACGCGGCCCAGGATGGGGCCAGGTGGAAGTACTACCGCAAGATGACTGAGGTGAGAGCTGCAATGCTCTGAGTTTGTTGAACCTGAGCTGATTTCTTCATTCAAATGTCAGGGCCAAAACACCATCCTCATAAATAAAGCGAACCAAGACTTGACCGCGGCGCCGACCGTCAAATTCGACACGTCGAACACCACCCAAGGGCCTACCACCGTCAATGTTGTCGACAACGACTCCACGGCTTTCTTCACGACGTGTGTACCGTTATTTTTTTTTCCGTTCGCGAGTTCTCACGACCGGTTTGCAGTGATATGACCACAGCGTACTTCAATGCGTAAGCTTCCTTCTCTATGCATTGGCCGGTTCCTGAGTTCCTGTCGCAGTACCTCCGTGAAAC
This sequence comes from Mycena polygramma, assembly GCA_029449255.1. Lineage (NCBI taxonomy): Eukaryota > Fungi > Basidiomycota > Agaricomycetes > Agaricales > Mycenaceae > Mycena > Mycena polygramma. The sequence continues at coordinate 3,725,671 of JARKID010000001.1, read as the reverse complement.
GCGGTATCCGTCTCTTGAACGGGCGGAAGCAGGTCCTCCTCCAAGATGAGGTGAACGCCTCTGCGGGCGTGATGTGGCGGATGCACACGAACGCGACCGTTAACGTGGACTCGTCCGGGACGTCCGCCACGCTGACGCTCGATGGGCAGACGATGAAGGTCGCGATGCTCAGCCCTCCGGACGGCGCGAAGTTTACGACGTCGGCCGCGACGCGCTTCGACACGGACCCCACGCCGCCTGCGCCCGACCAGGAGAACCCAGGCGTTACGGTGCTCATCATTGACCTCCCTGCTGGTGCGTGCATTCTTTCTAGCTGAAAAGGCTTCGTGTCCTGATTCATCATTCTCCTTTTCCAGGGACGTATAATCTGCAAGTGCTGTTCAACCCGCAGTGGCCTGGCTCAGTCAATTATGTCACGCCGCCGTCGGTCAACCTCGACCAGTGGTCTCTCCGGAGCCACGACTCCAGTTGAGCGGTTTCCGGCCATTAGATCATTGTAAGTATGTATACCTCTATTGCATGGACTAGGATATATTACCAGAGACACCTACTTATTTCCACACTCGTTGCTATCTTATTTAGCCTGGGCACGGACATTGCCAGAATCGGATACATAATGAAGAGCTGTGATAGTACCAGGAAGCCAACATTCGTTGTGGCAACACACATTCAGTAGGAATGACTTCAAGTGATTGGTTGAAACGTCTTGACGGGTACATGAGCAGAGGTGAGAAATGGCATACTATCGGGCCCGTACTGGAAGATTGTGGAAGATTGTGGTTGACCGGCTCCCAAATGGAACGAGGGACATGGGAATTCGAGAAAACACGGAGGGAGAGACACATGAGAAGCTATTATATTGAGACGGACATTACAAACTGACTATATACTTACTACTTTGAATACGAGTCTAGGGCTACAGAGAGTGCCACCGGTACGCTACCAATGGCACTTATTAATTAGCGTAATGGACATGGTGGTTTTTCTCTGCATCAAGAGATTGAGGGATGACGTTTCCTCTTTGAACTGCTCAGAAAGAACTCGGGAAATAATCCGCCCAAGGCTCGGTCAGATCAGCCGCGGTATCGGCCGCGATGAGCTGCGCCTCGTTTATCATTCGCGTGAGATCCTCTTCTGTGGCGGGGGGGTACGGAGCTGACGAGAAGTCGTGCGTGGGTACGCTCCATTCGGGAACGGACACGGGGGAGGGAAGGGGGTTTTGCACCCCCGCAACAACTTGCGACTGCGGGTCTTCGAGGTTTTGTTCGGTGTGATGCGACGGTGCAGGCTCCTGCCACCCAAAGATACGGACGACGAACCTCTCGCCGCTCGACCGAAGCAGCTCGTTGCCGTAGAAATTCTCCCCCTCCCGCTGTCTGCGTTCCGCTAAATCGTGCCCGCGGTAAACTTCAAAGGCAACGCGGCTGCCCTGGGGCAGCCTTGGGAGCGGCAGGTTGTTTTCGCCATAAACCAAACCCTCGAGGGGGACGAGTGGCGGACAATTGGCCTCAGGCTGGATGCCGGCGGCCTGAACCGACTGCGAGGATGAGACGACCTGTGAGGCATGCTGGGCAGCGGCTGGGGGGAGAGTGGACGATGCCTGCCGCGGAATTTTCGGAGTCTTTTGAGAGGATGACCGTGCGCGCTGCGCAGGGGTCTTTCGAGACGCTCTCTTTCGAGCCTCGAGGGGAAACTTGACCATCTGGGAGTTTGCCTTCGGATTATCTGTCGCAAATCTCCTCCTCTTCCCACTCTGTGGCATCGGCGGAGGTTTGGCTGCTTGTGCGCTGATCACCACGACAATCAGAAAAATGACCATGGCGAAACAAAAATTCACGTACGCCTTGCGCTTCTTACCCGCTGACTCGACAAGCGCGGGAAGAACTGAACTTTGAGACGAGCTGGCTCCGTTTTCGGGTTGTTGTATATCTTCCTGAGACTGGTAGTAGTTTGGCAGCTCCGAGGGCCCCGCTGAACCAGGGGGCACGAGTGCTGCGCTCCAAGAAGAACCGGCTCCAGTCGCAGGCTGCTCTGGAATTTCCTGAAGCTGGTGATAGTCTTGCAGCTCGGGATAACCCAATGACTGGTCATACCCCTGTGGAAACTCCATGCTTGTTGGGTATGTTTCCGGATAAGGGGGTAAATTGGCAGGGAGCTGAGGCGCGAACGCCGTGTTGTCGAGCCACGGATTGACATTGGTAGAAGGGAGCGTGTGGGGCGCGTTGTATGGCACGTCTTGGGGAGGATAATTGGGAAGGAGTGGGGGAGGCTGCTGTTCAGAGGCGAACGCGCCGGATGAATGAAAGTCGGTGGCATACGGAGTCTGAAGAAGAAAAGGGTCGATGGTGGCACCAATGTCGATGTTGATGTCCGTGAAGGCGAGCTCAGGCTCGATCGATGGGAAGGAGTGCGGCGGTGGCTGTTGTGGGTAGCTCGCGCCGTTCGCGTAATCGGGGATGTCGGTGAAGACGAGCTCGGGGTCGAGCGGGTGGAAGGAGTGGGGCAGTGGCTGCTGTTGGTAGCTCCCACCGTTCACATAATCGGGAATGTCGGTGAAGACAATCTCGGGGTCGAGTGGTTGGAAGGAGTGGGGCGGTGGCTGCTGTTGGTGGCTCCCACCGTTCACATAATCGGGAATGTCAGTGAAGACGATCTCGGGGTCGAGTGGTTGGAAGAAGTGGGGCGGTGGCTGCTCTGGGTAGCTCGCATCGTTCGAATAGTCGTGGAAGAACGATTGCGGGTCCACGGCGTGGGTGACGCGAGGAATAGCGGAGGGCGTAAAGGTAGGAACGTCAAAGCTCGACCATGTTTGGTCTGGTGCCGCTTGGGCGTAGTCCTGCGGAGAGGAGGACGTCATTGTGAATATAAAACGAGGCTGTCAAAGCCGGGAGGAGGAAGAGGAGGAAGAGGTAAAGGATGTATGCAAGAAGGTATGGTATCGGCCGGGGACGTGAAGGGAGGAAAGTAGGTATAAAGAAATGTGAGTGGCACTGTGACCGTGGTGGTTTGAATAAGAAAGATAGAGAAACCGCGAGCGTTGCCAAATAACGCGTCAACAACGTGAGACACTCGTGATCACGTTTTCGACAAGGTAAAACCCTGGAAAATGCTGATGTTCCGAGTCCCCATTTCTAGTCTGGATACAAAGCAGCACCGTGTTTGCAAGATTCTTGACCAGCCTGCCTATTGTCGACGCTTGATTCGAAGCTATTTGTTGGTTCCGCATGGTCTAGGGAACACTCTTTGGCGTAGCGCTTGGCACAGACAACATATATCAAAGCGAAACCACAGCGAAGGTAAATTTCATGTTCATGGAACATTCAAGGAATTGGCTCACCTGGACCAACCAACAGACATATGCCTGATAGAGCGCTTTCACTTGGTGAGACTTATCATGAGAGGCAACCCATTGAGCAAACGTCGGCAATCGAGAAGAAAATAAAACAAGAATTGCCTTGTTCCAAGTCTTCCACAGTCCCACGAGCAGGATCCGTTTGATATAATCTTCGCAGGCGATGCGATGTCCCCAAAGACCAAAAGTCTGTCCTGGAAATTTCGGCGAGAACACGTTGGCGATACTTTTGGTTCGGTTGCTGCGTCGTGTGGACTACGGGACCCGGTATCACAAAAGAGACGACATCCGAAAGCATGCGTTCTCTGGTCCAGAAACATCTTGCGGAGGCAGGGATAGGACGATCTGTCCTCTTTTTTGCTTTCGTATTCTCCCAGGCATCAGGACATTCCCCTGATCAAGCTGCAGATCGGGCAAGTTCGATATTGTCTAGGGTCCAGCAGACACATCTTCTGAGTCGGAGCTTGCTCATCGGGCCCTCGCTTTGGTGTCAGTCATCAGCTGCGACTGAGGCCGAATATGGAAAATCAATATTTGATGAATCAATCTCCCACGATCCATCACTCTTTTCTCAACGACGTGGTTCACATTCACCACAACTCCCACAATTCTATCATGCGTCTCCCATCCTGCCAGCATCTTGCCGATGGGTTAGCTCCCGCACCCAATTGCTATACATACCCTCCTGTGCCGGAGCCACGAGCACCTCGTAGCCCGCGATCCCTTCCACCACCTCCATCACCGTACGCATTACACACTATCTTGAATCCTGCGCCACGGGATAAAAGCCCTACTCCTGTGGTCACACAGGACCAGGCTATCACAAAATACTTGCACTACGTCCGAAACTGGTTGCCAGCCGAACCACCCGCTGGCTATAACTATACCAGCCCATACCATACCATTCCTGCCGTCCCTCGCGCCGTCATCAAGCTGTATGCCGAGGACCACTACTGCAAGACTACGCGAGTAACAGTGGGATCTTGCCCCATATTCGACGACACTAATGTGCTCGTTTTTACCGTGTCCAGCGCACCTCGCTCGCCTATCAAGAGTGGCACTGTTCTCCGAGTGGTTGGACATATCTCTGGTCGTTGGAAGGTTGAGCGAAAGTTGGGTCAACAGGGCAACTATATCCTCACCTGCATCAAGGAATGCCAAGATTGCTTGATCACTATCCTGGCCATTCCCTGCGAGCACACCCGCTTCCGGAAGTTACGTAGGACCACCACTCCCATTCCTCCCCCTTCTGCACCAGCACTGGTCACTGACACCTGGCGACCTTATTTTTGAACTGGGGTGATGAACCCTTCTTCATATGGCTCGTAGCTCGTTGGCGTAGTCAAGCTTACGAATGGCCAAGCTTCAACAAAATCTCAATGGCAGAGAGCAAAAGCAAAGCAGAAGTTGGATTGGTCTCCAGCGGTGGCGGTAAGATGTGGGACGATGTGCGGACAATGTTCGCTGACTTTTTAGTACGTCTTCCTGCCGCGGGGTGGGAATTCCTTGCTTTCCGCCCCGACGTCCTCATAAAAGAACGATCTCTCGTTTTGCAGGGAGTGCTGTCCCTTTTGTAGATTATTCTCGATCCTAGCGAACGCCCATCATGTAGACATATAACTGACAATTTTCTTGGAAAGACAACCCGCTCCCTGCGCAAACTGGCACTGTCACAATCACAACGGCGCGCTTTGGTGTCAGTCATCGGCTGCGACTGAGGGCCTGAGGCCGAATATGGAAAGATCAATATTTGATGAATCAGTTTCCCACGATCCTCACTCTTTTCTCGCACTCAACGACGTTGGCGCAGTCAAGCTGGGACTCGACCTTACGAATGTCCAAGCTTCCCAATGGCAGAGAGCAAAAGCAAAAGCTGGATCGGTTCCGGCGGCGGCGACTGTAAGATGCGGACGATGTGCGGACGGATGTTCGCTGATTTTTACGTCTTTGTACCCGTAGGGTGGGAACTCCCTTGCTTTCCGCCCCGACGTTCTCATAAAACAACAACATGAGCTCGAAGAAAACGAAATCTCGTCGAGATCGACCTGGAGAGTCTCGAACGCATCCCATGCGATCTGACCCCCAGCTTCCTCGCGTCTTATGGGAGCGATTCCAAAAGGATCACCCCGACTCCGTGATTTTCTCAGAAACTTTTGGCGATCTACGCTGCCGAATCCTGATGCCTCAGTTGAATTGTATATCGCTGGAGGAGGGACAGATCCGCTTCGACGACCTTTTCCCACCTGTTGTGATGATATCGTCCTCAAAAAAGACCGACAAAGAGACCGGGAATGCGACAACCGGCGGGAGCTGGTTGCATCTTGCCGTGGCACAGGGAGATTTACCTCTGGCGCACGAATGTATCCGCTTAGGAACCCCAATCGAACACAAGGACCGCCGCGGTTATTCCGCACTTTACTTTGCGTGCAGCGTCCTCAAAGACTTGCTTCTCCCGGACAGGTCCGTTAGAGTATCATTCACCCTACCCCCGGGTCGCACGCGCGAAAACTTCGAGCACATCTTCGTCTCTCAGATCATTCAGATCAGTCTCCTTCTCCTCGAACACCGCGCCGATCCCAACGAGGAGCATGATGGGATGTCGCCTCTCGTTCTTGCCTGTCTCACCGATCAGTGGGACCTCATCCAAGGCCTCCTACTTCATGGCGCGCACCCTTCTCCTTCGTCTCTCGAACCCATCCGGCTTCCTGCGCAGTTGCTCAAAACTCAACGGGAGAGGGACAAGTTCGATGCCCACGTGGCTCAGTTTTCGGGCAAGCCTCGTCCCCGTCCTCGCTGTCCTTGCGGGTCCGGCCGTGCGCTTGAGGACTGCCACTCCAAAGCGCATCTGAAGAGGGGATGTGCCCTTGTGGTACGGGCCGAATCTGTGAGAAGTGTTGCTTCAAGCGACATGATATGTATTGGGTGGAAGTTTGGGACCCTCGAACCGTTCGGCTGCAGCGCTTGTGCGTCCCTCGAATGACGCAGAACCCAGAGATCCAGAAGACAGCGGAGGATCCGGCCACTCACGTCGTCGATCCTGACATGCGCGCGAAAGTCTTGAACTGGACCCAGGCTATCTTGAAAGGTCTGGCCGAACATGGCGAGATTGACCCTGCCTACGCCGCGGCCGGCTTCAAACTCCAGACCAGTCCACTGTAGTACGTGCTGCCGCTGCCTTTGAATTAACAGTGCACTAGTACTTACCTGGAAGCCTTGCAGTCCCAAACTTGTGCAATCCATGAGCAAGATGGACGTGAACGATTCGACACGTATGTGGAACGCGGCAGTAGATGAATACATTGCTTGCGGTGTCGACCCGCGCCCGACCGAAATTATTGAGAATGCCGCAAAAGTAGGTTTAGCAGGAGGACCGTTACACCGGAGATGTGAGGCCGGAGGTTGCCTCAATCTCGAATACAGAAAGGGGGTGAAACTTTCTCTCTGCAGCGGATGCGAGAAGGTTCATTTCTCCATTCGTCAACAATCCTTATCGCTTATCTCTAAAGTCAGGCGGTTTATTGCAGTCACGCCTGCGAAAAAACTGCTTGGAGAACGCACAGGTCGGCGTGCCGCGCTGGAACTGTCAACGTCCAGCTCCTTCCTTCACAAAAAGCCTATACCCAACAGTTAGGTTTTGGCATCCAAGAGATTAGCTCTACTTTGCGCGCCAACTCAGACTTCGCCGACTCAGAATTCGCTGTTTTACAGGCAGTGCTGTCCCTTTTGTAGATTATTATCGACCCTAGCACGAGTGCCCATCATGTAGACCATAACTGACAACTTTCTTGGAAGACAACCCGCTCCCTGGGCAAACTGTGAGTCAATCACTATCACAACGGCGCAAACTTTATCGCGCGCTCAAGAAACATTCGAGACCCCTCCCAAAATTATGTGCAAAACGATATATGTATCTCAAACAGTACAGTGGCGTGGACTGTTTACCATCGATTTTATCCTGGATCCTCATTGTTTATCACTTGGCGAACACCGTCATATTTCCAGCGCGAAATGTATGCCGGAGTCGACGCGTTTTGACCATTCCCCGTCGCGTATACACCGAGTATCACTCCTATCAAGAAAGTCAGGTGTAACAACTGTGCTGGAGCTTCATCGCTTGCCGGTGAACCCCCAGCTGACATCCGCACTGAGACCGTATCCAGCGAGGGTGTTGGTGCTCCCAGTCTGGGAATAGCTAAACGTGTAGTGCGTAAGATTATCTGCGCGGATTTCGAGCCGCGTTGTTTGTGGATGTGGGAGAGGAATGAGGGTGTCCGGCCGCGAAGTCGTAGCAGTGGTGGAAGTGGTGCGAATCCGGAGGACCGTAGAATCGGCGCATGACGACAAAGCGTTCCCGAGGCAGACGATCCCAAAGTCGATGTGGTGGTTCTTGTTTTTTTTCTGGTCAGACTCGACCAACATGCGAAAAATCAATGCGAACCTGCGTGAGGAAGACTGAGACGCCGGCTTCCTCTTCCGGCACATTTGGTGCATAGTGTACAACAACGCTGTACACGAACTCGCTGTGCACCTGCCGCCGTCCCACGAACGTCTGCGGCGTGGGCGCTGAGTTCGCATCAAATCCGGTTAAGTTTAAGAGGGAGGGTAGAAGCCGCAGAGTATCTGGGTGCCCGAGCGGTGAAATCGTGTACGCCGCCGGATCCGGGATACGCCAGTGCGCAAAATGGAGTGGTATCGTCGAGTTCGGGGGAAAGTCGATGCTATCTGGAGCAGATATGAAGGGACTGAAAGTCGTCAGTTGAAGAGAGTTAAAGATGGTGCGCTTGCTCTTACCCGTTTCCTTCGATATCCGGACGAAGGGGAAGAATTGGGCCGCCAATGGTACCCGAGACGTTCTCAAAAACGGGCCAGCCACCCTTCGCCCACGTCACATTGGTCAAGACCGTCTCGCGTCCCTGGAATGCGGATAAACGAGACAAAGAAATTCGTTGTTGGGATATGCTGTACCATCGGATAAGAAATAAACTCTGGGCCAGAGCGTGTGGACAGTGCAACTCCCCACCTACGGGGCAGCGTGAAAGAGCGGCCTTCCTCGAACAGAGGATAATTACCAGTTTCCATCACTATCCTGGAACAGATCTGCATGACCAACAGTCTGAACTGTGTACAATCATTAGCCAGTAGTTATGGTGCAAAACGATCAAGTCCTACAGTATGAAGTGGTATTTGCATTGGAAAGGAGCGGGTTGTGTGGTGCGGGAGTATAGGGACCAGTAATTTGCTTCGACCTTGCAGCAGTCTCCATATGATTTAGACCAGTGCCGCCCTCGGCAATGACAAGATAGTAGTAGCCGTCCTTGAGGTGAATATGTGGACCCTCCGGTGCCTGAACATGCCGCAATCAGCGAGGAGAGCGCTCAAAATGTCGGGACATCTACCAATCCACCTGTACCATTCCATATCGGCACCTGCGGAGTCGCTTTTCCCGTATCGAGTTCCAGCTGGATCTGGTCGATATGAGGGCTGTAAAATGCGTCGCGTCCTCGTCCGAAACTACACAACAACAGTACGCGCCTGACTTGCCAGGGATGGGCGCCCTGAACATAAACCGTCCCGTCCTCATGCCAAAACGGCGACGTATCGTATCCGTCGAAAGCAAAGTGCACCGGGTCTGACCACGTGTCCACTGCATAGGGATTTTTGGTGCGGAATATCACCTGTAAAAAGGTTGGTACTATGGTAGTTTAACTCTAGAAGGAAACCAGCATTATCCCATCGCGCCGTGTCGTTGATGGGCATCTTGTCGAAGACGAGAGTTGTCAAGATGAAGAATTCGCCGTCATGGTAGCGGAGCGCTGGTGCCCAGATGCCGCTCGTCTCTCCAACTTTTTCACGAGGTTAATCCCGAAGAGGCTGAAATCAGCTCTCTTACCTGCGTTCGTAAGAGTGGGCAGCTGCTCGGGGCGCGAAAGCGCGTTACCTGCCACGCCGGAGTCCAGTTAGTTCGAGATGTTTGCAACTCGCGCCGCCGCCTCGCGCACCGATTAGTCTCCAGTTCTGCAGATCCTGGCTTGCATGGATGGGGATCCCGGGAAACGCGTTGAATGAGCTGGATGCACAGAAAAAAGTGTCCTCCCATTCTGGCACAAAAATACACGATGGGTCTGGGTGGAAGCCCGGAAGAATTGGGTTATGGGGCCGCCCAATGACCAATCCAGCGCCGAACAGAACTGCAACGATAACAGAGTACATCGGACGGGGTGAAAGCTGAAGAAGTCGGGTTATGAGCTTATATACCAGCGCAAGCAGGTCATAAGGACAGGGGAAGCGGCCCGTGCTAGTATTCGGATAACACTGCAGGCATGTATGTTCAGACGTTCAATTCATTCAGTGCCGGCGGTACGCTGAACCATGGAACCACAGCAAAATTGCGGTGAATGCCATGAACCGGCGACGGATTGCGGAAGATTCAGCAAGTGTTTCTGAAAAGAAACCTTGGCTAGAAAATGAACCCAGGCCTCAACCTGGCCTTGAAAAGTCACAGTGCATGAAGACGTTGAAGAGCAATTGGAGGCAGAAAGATGAGGTGCAAAGGCTGTGTCGCATCAGTCCTGAAGGATCGCGCTCACGCGATCACACTGGGCAGAAATAATTGAACGAGAACTACATCAAGCTATCGACGAACGAATACTGCATCTTCTGTCCAATGTAAAGAGCCATCCCTCCCGTTTCCAATCGCTTGAAAACAGGATTTGATTTGACAGCTTCTTCAAAGAAAGGATTCCTGCACTCGTGCACCAACCGAAAGGACTGCAGCGAAGCAACTTGGAAGGATACCCTTCGCCAAAAAAGCATCCTAACCACATCTAACGCAACTATGGGCGACACGTTCGGTGCATGACCCATAATAATCATGTGCAAAGATTCCAGCTTGGGGAGAAATTCACGGTGTCCCGTGAGCTGGGCAAAGATGGGTTTCATATTGAGGAGAAGAGGGGGCTGGAGTTTTAGGTGAACAAGTGAAGGTATAGCCTGCAGGAAGTGGATCAAAGCGGCCGGTGTCGTTTGTATGGAGCACAACACCAATGTGTGGAGTTCAAAGGAGGCCCTCGACATGGATGATAGGAATATGTCCGGCGCGTCCCAGCCAATGCGAAATGGGTACCCAAAGGTGAGGGTTTTTAGAGCAGGGGTGTTCAAATGAGCGAGAAGCGTTGTGGACATCAGATGGACGACTTGGTCACCATATGTTCCGCGGAGAGTTAGCTCTTGGAGTCGAGTAAGGGGAAGAACGCCATCAGGCAAGTCCAAAGAGTGGTAGCTCGGTATACTGAAATAACCTGTCACGAGATTCGGAGCTTCGCGGAGGAGTTGGTGAAAATGGAACAGTTCGATGTGGTTCGTCCAAAATGAGCTTATCTGGTGCCATGGAATCAGTATTTGGGGAGTGTATATTCCGAATCTAACGTCGCGCAGTAGCGGCGCGTTGCAGAAAGATATCGGCAGATCGCTGTTAGGTGCATCAAGGGATAGCCGTTCGAGGACGGGATAATTTCCATCCGCAGGGAGCGAAGACGTTTTCGGGAAATCTTGTCCCAGTGTCAGCTCGATATCTCGCCACTGTTCCGAAAGGCTGCCCAGGATTTCGAGGAGCGAATGGACAGAGGCATCATTAACGTAGGCCTCCAAACAGAACGAGAGAGGAGTACTCCGCGCTCTCGAAATCCACCTGCGGCAAAAGTCGACATATTCCGCTCCCTTGTCGGAATATGCGAAGTCGGCGTCGAGGAAAATGGAGGCCCAGAGCCCCGGCGTGCTCAACGCGATTTGTCTCCAATATCGACATACACCACAAAGGACAAGGGGGGCATCATTGGGACTGGGGATTACAGGTATGTCGGCGAGCCTGTACACCGTGACAGGAAGGCAGTGAATAAATATCTCGCCCAAAAGTTCGGGAGGCAATGCTAAGGCGCGTCGACTGACGGCAGCGAATCTGAGCCGTCCATCCTTGTTCACCAGCGTGTTCTGGTTCTGGTATTGTGGCAGTCGATCGGGGAGAGAGCCGAGTGCGAAAGATGTGGAACGGCGGAAAGACATATCGGTGGCGGTGCGCAAAAACCTGGAAATTATGTACTAACGAATACAAGAACAACTTTGGCAGTATGGTATGGTATGATACATCGAGGGTTGCAATATATGTACAATGGATGTGTATGTATGTGTAGATCCAGAAAGGTCAGATCTAGAAGCAAAACCAAGAAACAGTCCCAGACATCTATGTAGTACATGATCAGTCGTCGTCGTCGTCGTCCCTCCCACCAGGCCTGAACAGCGCCAAAAGATCGTCCATCCCCAGCTTCATGTTCTTGATCTTGTCGCCACTAAGCGCAGCCCGTGCAAGCTCCCGCTTCTTGTCTTGAAGCTAAACACACACACACAAGTCAGATTACGCCAAAGGGCCCGAGACAATAACAACTTACAAGCAGGATTCGGTCCTCGACGGTGTCGTCGATCTTCAGCTTGAAGATATTCACCGGCCGGGTCTGGCCAACACGGTGAGATCGGTCGAAGGCTTGGTCCTAGGAGCCAGCGGAATGAGAAAGTAGAGACATGCGACAAAAAGAATGCCTCACTTCGAGCGCCGGATTCCACCACAAATCGACGAGGATGACGTTGTTGCACGCGGTAAGGTTGAGACCTTGTAGTCCACGACGATTAAAGCGATAAGATAAAGCGAGGGGAATGAACGAACCGGTGCTCCCGGCCTTGAATGAGATCAGAATGACCTTAGTTTGCGCGCTGACTTTGATCTTGTTCAACGCCGCCTCGCGGTCTACAGGTTTCATCGACCCATCGTCTGTTCGGACGGACAGTCAGTATGGATACCGAAGCACGGAGGCGGAAACTCACATCGTACATAGCGAATCCCCTCTTTGCGTAAAAACGGTTCGATGAGATCGAGCATCGTGGTAAACTGGGAAAATATGATGGTCTTTTCCTCTCCCTCCGAACGCTCGTCGATGTCGCGCAAAAGCTTCAAGATCATCCGGATCTTGGCCGACGGGTTGTCGTCCTCGTCTTCCATCTTCGCTTGAATCGCGAGAGGGGCGCAGTCGAGACAATACGTCTCACCCGCAACCATGTTGCGCTCGTTCATTCTATATGCTCATCAGCATTTGCGCGGGGAGCATGTACTGGAGACGTACGGCTGCATGCAAACTTGGCATTTGCGAGTGGCGACGTTCAGCGCTCCAAAGGCAGCAGCGAGATCGTCCCCATCCAGATCGCCCGCCTCGCTGCTCGAGCTCGTTGACTTGGCCTTGGGGTCAACAGCGTCCATATCCTTCTTGTAGTCTTTTGAGACCAAGCAGGGATGATTGCACGCTGGGACTCGGTGTCAACACGAGTTTGCAGCCATATAAAGAACATCCATACCTTGTCGAAGTCTCAGAAGCAACACCAGTACGCCGATGTACGCGCTGCCACCTCCACCGCTTTGCTGAATAATCTTTTCGATGACGCCTTCCATCTTGGTCTCGAGCGCGGTGTAGAAGGCCTGTTCTGATGGGTCAAATGCACAGGAAATGACATTGACGGTCCGCGGAGGCAGAGTGATCAACGCTTTCCCGTTCAGCTGCTGCGTTTTTGTCCTACGCAGCATGATCTGCTGTAGAACGACCTGCAACCGCTTCATCGCCCGTCCCGCGCCTCTACCATTCTTCACGGGTTTGGCAATCTGGAGATTAAACCGCTCCCAGTCGTTCAAAGGCTTGATGCGCAGAAACTTCAACAAGCTGAACAGCTCATCTACGCTGTTTTGCCTGCCGAAACCGTCAGTACATAGTTTGGCTTTGCGAGCTGGAATTTACATTGGCGTGCCTGTTAAGCCTGCATACAGATTGTCAGGGCGTCGTGATTTTGGTTTGAAACACGAAAACTCACACCACCGAAACTTGGCTTGGAGCTCACAGCAAGCCAGCGCATTCTTCGTGTTGCGGTTCTTGATGTTGTGTGCTTCGTCTGAATAACCATAAGCAACTTCACATAGTCTCTGACCAATCTTACCCAAAACGACGCGCCACCATTTAACTTCGAAGAGGGGACAAACTTTGGGCTTGCTCTTGGCCGGCGCTTTGCCCTTCTTCGCCGCGACAGTGCGCCCGAAGTGGTCCGCCTCGCTGTCGGAATCATCGGAGTCGGAGTCGGCGCTGGCTTTCTTTGCCTTGGCAGCAGCGGTCTTGATCTCGTCCTTGGCCGTTGGCGCAAACGCTGCGTGTTCAGAGCGGAGGGTATCGTATGTCGTTATGACTACATGGGCACGTCGAAGGGCCGCCGAGGCTGTGGCAACGTCAGCGCCGTAGGAATCAAAGCTGGAGGATGTACTTTTCGATCGGCTTGTCCCTTGGTGCTTGAGGACTGTGATACCCTCTGTCATCTTCTTTATTTCATCCGCCCATTGGCCGACCAATGCAAGAGGGCACACAACCCTGAGACAGAATGACGTCAGATATGTTCTTCAATGGTAGAAAAAGCTTTACAGTGTCGGAGCATCCCAGCCGTCTTCTTTGTCGCGTTTGCGTGGGCGACCTTCGACGATGCGAGTGAGAGTCTGGATCGTCTTTCCAAGACTGGATAAAATTCGTGTCAACAGAGTAAAATCCAGGTTAACACAAGTGCTCACCCCATGTCGTCGGCCAGTATACCTCCCGCCCGCTTTTTGGTCACATCCTCACGATCGCGCATCCACGTCCGCCCAAGAATCTGATGTGGCATCAACACGATTCCCTCGCGGAATCCTGGCACGATCGCGTCCTCCGGGTTAATTTCAATCTCGGTGTCGGCATTGGAGTCCGACGCCATGAGGTCACGCAGCGCGGCCTCCGCTTGAGCGGGAGACAGCGTATCGCCGGGCACATCGCCAGGATAGAAGTCCGGCACGGCAATATCCTCGTCTCCGTCGTCTTGTTGCCCCTGCTGCGGCTTATGGATGTACGGTTCCGGGACTGGCATGCGCATAGTCGGCGGTGCGAATCCATTGGGTTTTGCGAATTTGGGTTGTTGCGATTGGGAGTGGCCCATGTTGGGCTGGTGGAGTTTGTCGTTGACATTCGAGTCCTTGAGTATAGGTCTAGTTTGGGACACTCCACATCAGTACGCAAGCCAAATGACGGATGCAATATACGCACTTGACGGGAGACGCCTCTAGTTCGTCTTCTTCATCCGAAGAAATGACAACTGGTCGTCGGAAGCCACCGCGCACAACCGGCGGCGACGAGCTGCTAGACGCGGAAGAACTCGACTTGGGGAGGAGTCAGAGTCAATATTGAACAATATACTGTGGTCTCGTACCAAGATGGATATCGCGGGCGATATATCCCTCGCTGGGACCATCCCTGGGTACAGATTCGGGTCTTCAGCCATTCTGCGCCGTCTGAAAGACGATTAATGCTGAAGGACAAACACAACGGCAGAATAAACTGACATGTTCTCCATTTCGGCTGTGTGGTGGGATGCAAGTGGAAGATCGTAAAGGAACAAAAGAAAACGCGCTCAGTCGCGACAATTTCAACAACTTGAACAAGGGCGGCTGGCACGTGGATGCACGTGCTGAGTGACAGTCACATTCCGTCACCCCTTTGTGCCGACTGCTCAGGTCTGTACAGGTCTGCACTCCGACTCTGCAGCCAGGGGATTTAATTCCTGTTTCGCGGGCTCGCCATTCCTTACCGTCTTGCGCAAGAATATCAAGTTGTGCCATAATCTTGCTCCATGACCGCCACGCTCAACGTTTAGCGCTCAGCGCTCCGCCGTTGGACTCTGTTCTGGAACGCAAAAATCAAGCCCGATTGTCAATAGTCTTGCTTCACGATCTGGCTGGCTCCGAGGCGCTCAACTCTGTGTGCGCGGATGCCGAATCGGTCTATTCTTGCCCATAACTTCAATGGCAACCCCAGTGCGTGGATGGGGCCAACTCACTCAGTTCTGCAAGGCTGTCATATACCGTGGCTTTATTGCAAACAGGATCCGCGCACCCATATTTTCGGCATTCCCCGGGAAGGTCAAAGCACCGTCGCTTCGCTATAAATTGGTTCTTTCAGCAATAAATCTTTATCTCCTACCACCACATTCACAACTTGCCACCCGCCATGCCACCAGCGAGAAACAACCATCCCCAGATCTCCGCTATGAAGATCAATGAAGCTACACTGCATGGCCTGAATACTATGATTTTTAACGTGCAGAGTTTGCGGCACAAATTTCCGAATTACCACGTTATCGCAGTCGGCGATCTTGTCACTAGAAACGAGCTCACCAAGGTGCGTAAAAGTACTGTGCCACTCCCGACATTTCATCATCTCGGCGTTTAGATGTGCGAGTGGATGCCAGAAAACGACTTTGTCAATCCGCCCCTGCTTGTCATCGAGGAGAAGTTTATGGCCATCCCGCTGTGCCAGTTTGCTGTTGGGATACGCGGCGAATTCTGCCTCAACATCATGACGAAGTCTTTTCCTTCTCGGTCTCATTACGTTCTGGATGAAATAAGGGCAGTATGCCACCCTCATCTGAACGACTTCGGCAACAGAAAACGTGTTTTTGTCGAGAGATCCTTCCCCGCCGATGAGGAGAGGCGCTTCGAGTTTCTGGGCGAGTTCATCGTCGACATTGCGCCGGAGGGTCCGTGGATTTGGAATGCGCTTCCCCTCGAGGTGTGCCTGTATATTGTCTTTCTCCGCATGTTGTCACCGTCTTGTACAGATCCAGAAATCTATCCTCAAGCAATACGATATGGCCCTACTGACCTCCCCCAGATGCCCAACGCAGTTCATAGGCGACCACATCGTCGGTTCACTCGTGTGGTCTTTCTATGACCAAGGCGATTTTGTGCCTATCGTTCGGCTTATGCCATACCCTGAAGCAAACTGCTACTGTATTGTAGCGCCTCAACAGCAGTGACTGACTCCGACACGAAATCTGAGACTTGAAGTCGGAGTCTTTGAATGCCACTGCCACTTCGCATTTTCTCCAGCTGACGTGTTTTGATAGATTTCGAGCGGCAAGTGCTCTCACTGCGCGTCTCATGTCACCCTCGCATTGCTTTCCCAACTGCTTTCCTTGTCCTGCGCTTTGCGAACTTGCATATCTACTCAACATGCATATGGGCACACTTCTGTACATGTAACATGGCTCTCGTTTTTCTGTATCCTAATTTCTTACGACATCTGTGCTATGTATCTGTTCTATGTACGCGACTCGAATATGACTCCATATTTGGAGTCTTGAAAGGGATAAAATCCAACTCCCCCAGCTCCCCACGGTTGAAAGCGACACGGTCATCAAGTCTCCCCATCATTTCTGTCGGCTCTTGCCGACGCCTACCGATCACTATGATGTTCCTCACCAAGAACTGTGTTTCTGTGGCCCTTCGGATTCCTACTTGAATCTCTCTATCCCGAATTCTGCACGGTCCAGAAGTCTAATGGCTGCGTTGCCCGTGGAGTTTCACTCCATTACCGATGATATTTCCTCTTGGCCACCCGAAATTTCGGGGATTCTACGTGCTTTGGACGCGCCTCTTCCGTCCTGGTGTGCTACTGCGCCATACAACGGAATCCCGCCACCTTCTCCAGATAGCTATGAAGAACGGACCCCGCGACTCGCCGACGTTTCCAATCTGGCACTTTCTACGGTTTCCGACATACGCTCTCTCATCTACAATTACGGTCCCACTCGCTCGGCGCTGTCATTTGTGTCCATTCTGATACAGGGCTTGGCGTATGCGTGCAGAAAAGAAGCCGTTATACTGTAATTTCCGTTCTACCTCAGTCGTATCGCGCTCATACCTTGTTTTGTCGAATCCTAGGAAGGATGTGGCGTTCGTGCGTCCCCGAAACACCACCCCGGAACGTGGAGTCGATGGTCTTGCCACTCTGCTTGCATGCTATACCGTGGACGGCGTAAGGAAAGAGCACCCATCCCCTGCCTCGCAAGTCGCAACAGAAGCTTCAGCTACTTCACTGCCGAGCGTGCACCCATCGAGCACAGATGATCAATGCTCCAGTGCCTCCTTGGTTGAGAGCGAGAATTCTGATAGCTCTGGTTCCCCGTTGATGCAGCGCGAGTCCTTTGACAGCTGCAGTTCTTCGCCCAGCTATTCTGGCTCCGTCTCGTCGATCGATGTTCCTCCGGAGGCCCATATTTTACCGGGTCGCGGAAGACATCTGTGTGCCGTTCTTCCGTTTCTTTGTGTCGCAGATGTCGACAATATGGCCGACCTCATGTCGAGTGTTGCATGCCAACGACATGTCTGGGGAATCATGGAGCCTGCTGTTGGTTTTGTTCTCTCCGAGACGGGTGTTGTCGCCAAAGTTGTGCTCTCATGGTTGGATGCTTCTACTGTCAGTTTCGGGTGTTCGACCTCGAGCTCCAAGCTGAATTTTCTTAGGGTGTCGTTCACATCGTCCGCGCTGATGACAGTCAAGGGGTGTTTGACTTGCAGGACTTCACAATGATGCTGTCTTTTTCGCAGTTCATCATGACTCTGTCGCCTCACTTTGCTGCTATCTTTGAGTGCACAGCCGTCTCATGCGAGGATGGCAAGCTCGATTGGCGGTCAGATAGAATACATAAGGGTTCAGACGATTTGGGTTATTGGCAAGACCGCGTAGAACGATGGGTATACGATGTCGAACTGTAAGCGAACTCTTCTTTCCAGACTTAAGACCGAGTACTTGAGCAGATGTGGCAAACGCGAGTCTCTTCCTCCCCATTTACCCTCCGCCGCGGTGAAATCCCCAGGCATCCTCCGTTTAGGAAGGCAGCCCAATGCAACTGATCACTCGGAACCTCCAAGAATTCCGGCCGACAAATCACAGTAATCCTTCAACATTTTATCAAAAACGTTTAGGGTGACGAGCTATTCCCAGGCAAGGAACAACGACACAGTCCTCATCTTCCCAGAAGTCGTCACAGAGCGTATCCTGTTCCAAGTATGTACTTACCTCAATCCTACTGGTTGGGTTGATGCTGAAGCATGTCTGCCTAGCCTGGCCAGCATGGCCGTCACCGGCCTTGATGCTGAGGTGCCTCATATTTTGACTTGGATGTTCGATCGCAGAGCCTCGAGCATCGGGCGTATCTCATTCCTTGAAACCACCGAAAAGTCTGACCAGATAGAAATCAATGAAAATATCGCCAAGTACGATGCCATGTGCGGTTTTCTCGGTACCCCTTGGAATGAGGTACACATATTGTATGCCGAGTTCCTCAGGTGATGAAGTTATTCTCAGAACCAGCGTCCGCCTGTAGACGCGGCCGTGACACATGCCAGGGACATTCTCGTCAAGCAAGTGGTGGAGCAGCAGGCTGGTTTGCCTGCTGAAGCGCAGCCGACCCTTTCACCAGAGCACCAACGGATCATGTGTGGGCGCTTGTCCACTCTTTTGTTTGCAACCCTCGGCGCCTACACGTTAGCCGCCAGATCACGGACTGTAACTCTTTATGAGGCGGAGTTCCGTCACGATTGGGACGCCCTTTTATATTATTTCTATCACGGAAGGGAGACAGGGATCTCACCGAGTGTTTTGTAAGTTCTGTGTTGTCTAAATACTCAGACTCCCCTCATTTTTTTTTGAACAGTTTCGAGCATACAATACATCTAGCGCGGAATACCCTTGCAGATACGCCCTTGGCTGGATTTTCGGCCTTGTGTAAACAACAGCTCCAGGCAAATGCTGATCAGTGTTACGCCGCTTTCCAGGCCTCTCTGGACGATCCGTCTGTGTCAAAGCAAGCTGTGGCAGCGTCGGCTCAAGCCAACGTGCAGCTTCAAAATGTGTCGGCCCTCGGGGACGGTCTCAAATCCATCGTAGGAATGCGCTCCGCGAAGGAGCCCAACGACGGACGGGTGGACGCCGTGATGTTCATCTCAATAGACGATCCCCATGATTTGAAGAATGAGGAGATTATACGGTACAACAAGAAGGTGTCCAGCAAACCCCCGGCGTTGTTGCCTCCTGACAAACTCACACCGGAACCCGCGCCGTCGGGGTCCAAACCCGCGTCGTCGAGGTCCAAATCTGCGCCGTCGGGGTCCAAATCTGCGTCGTTATCCAACCTCCCGCCGTCTGAGCATGGGGCCCCATCTTTAGGAGGTCCCGGTGTCCCTGACCCGACCGCGGAATTTCTGCAAAACCCCTTCTATGTCAACGCATTGACAGTTAAGCCACTAGCGCTGTCGCCATCGGAGGTCGAAATCCGATCTTTTGAAGGCCTCCTTCTTCTTCCTCATGCCACGGCAGAATACAAAAAGGCTGACAAGGATGAGGGGAAACCCTTGAATCAAGGGAGGATGTATTTAGTATCCGTGGCGTCGTTCTACTCCACCCTCGGCATTGACGATTATCCCTTTTATTGTCTGGTGACCTCCGGGAAACTGGGGGCGGTTCTCATGGCTTGGAAGTCATCGAAACAAGATGTACGTCCTCTGTTTCCAGCGGATTAATGCTAAACATTTCGCAGAGAATTTATATCATGGAGAGGAATGTCGTGAAATTCGACATCTCTTCGCCAATCGAAGCTTTTCAGTTTGCAACCTTTTTATTGAGACTTCACGATGATTCGCTGCGTCTGGCACACCGGGTCACAGAAAAACTGAAGGCGCTGGGGGAGAAGGATGGAGAGAAGTTTCGTAAACGGATTAAAGAGTGGAAAAAATGGGAACAGAAATCTCAACCCGCGGTTCCTCCAGCGCTGCCTTCCATCGGGGAGTCGAGCCAGGCTGAGCCAGGTCCCCAGTCGAATTAAATTGTATTTTCACAAATGTGTCGTTGCACAAGCCGCCGGCCTCTCTGTCCTTCAATTATTTTGCGCATATCCTTGACTTTGGTGTACAATTTTAAGAGGTGAGAGCTTGAGCGGCCACCGGACGAACAGGACGAACGTGGCCTGCCAGGCTGGCCTGCCCAATCCGGTATGGGCCGACGACGCGAGGCGTCTCTCTTTGGACGCCCACCACCTCTCTAGCTCTGACTCCCACTAGACTGCATTGTTCTCCATGTCTCTCCTCAACCCGATAATTCAAGTGTTTAACTACACCCTCCAACCAATTGCCCCATTTACTTGGTTCAACCTCTCGATTAGCACTCTAGACGTCGTGGCTGCATTTCGGCTCTGTATCGTGCTGAGGCAGGTCAAGGAGTCTCTGTATCATCAACATGTATCGAAGAACGGGGCCCACACTGTTGCACCCAGGGCGTTTGGCCGAGATGTGGCGACCGCGCTGACGGTGGTGTACGGCGGCGAGATCATGACGGGTGCGTGGCGTCGACGTGCGAGCAGCCTGCGTGGGCTTACCATGCCCTAGCTCCGCTGCTCTGTATCCCCCCGTCTTTCATGGTCTCCGGTGTGATCCCAGTCTTCTACACGGTTGTGCAAGCAATCGTAGAAATGCTTCCGACCGTACCGACAATGTCGATCCACACAGAGCTCCCGCTGTCCGTTGTAGACGGGTTCACCCGTGCTATCCTTCTGTGCAATCTTATTCCCCCCGCCGTCACCACCAACTCGTCGCCCCTCATCGCTGCGTCTCCGTGGACACTCCTCGTCACTTCTCTTGTATGTCGCGCGTTTTTTACGCACATTGAATAAAATTAACAATCTCTTTATTCAGGTGACCGCTAACGGCGGCTTCTTCTTGACCAATCTGCTCTCCTTCTTGAACCCCACCCCCATCTCGCTGCAGTCGCCGCCCGAACTCGAGCCGTACGGGTGGACCGCGACAGATATCTGGTGTGCGCCGCTCGTCACGGGGCTCTACGCCCTCCTTACGCACGCTCAGCCCTTCTGGGCCGACCTGCATACCGTTCTCTCCACCATGCTCGGCGCTGGTGCTGTGAGCGCGAAGAGCGGTGTCGTGGAGGCGCTTGACCCGCATACGGCGCGTGCCGTGTGTGTGGTGGTCCTCACGACGCTCTTCGTGGGCCGCAGCGTGAAGAACTTTGCGCCAGAGGTGTGGAGTGGGCTTGGTAAGGGATTTAAGCAGCAGAAGGGTTAGTGCTTCATTTGTGCTCGCTTCCTCCCCGATGGTTGACCTCTTTGAACCCATCTAGTTGAGAAATTGAAGACACAGTAGAGTTGTTAAATTTGTATAGATGCCTCACGATTTTGGACCCATAAATTCTTCGCGATACTCGCATTATATGAAGCGCAGACGCAGTTCATGTACAAGTACATACACGTAGGGACGCAGCTCAGGCATAACAAACGAGGTACGAGTTTTTTTCCGTCGTAACGTCTGTTTATAAGAGACTAGCTCAAGCGGGCCGAAGCCGATTAATATTATTTCGCGCTTGGGCCGTCATGTGATCGCGACGAACGTTGGCGGAGCCAAATCCGAATCGATACTCCTCCAGGTTGAGCTGCTCGAGTTCGGTCCTATGCCAGCTCCGTCGACCCAACGTGTCCCAAGCAACAAGCCCGGCTAACGATGCAAAGACCTACTCGAACAGCGGCTGTTTTTGTGACTGTCTGGCTAGGTGCCGCCTGGCTCCTCGTCGTTAAAAACTGGATGCAGCTGACGAGCCCGCTCATTCTCGCCGGATGCGACTCTGAATTCGATATACGGAAATCATGGGGGGCATACTCGCCGTTTTACTCGGTGCGGGAGTATACGCCGCCTCCAGATGGGTGTGAAATCACACAAGTATGCAGTCCTGCCTGAATCCACTGCATCGTTGACGAGGGCATCCCAGGTGAACATCGTAAGCACTCAGAGTGCATGGCGGGCGCCCGCTAAAATGTAACGAACAGCTACAACGACACGGCGCGCGTTACCCGACCTCTGGAGCGTCGGTGAATATCGTGTCTGCGGTAGAGAAACTTCAGAATGCAGATAAATACAGGCATCCGGCCATGGAGTTTCTCTCCTCGTTCGTGTATACACTGGGCACAGACGACCTTGTACCGTCCGGAGCACTGCAGTGTGTGCCTTTCCGTGCTGTGTTTCCTGCAACCCTCTTATGCATACCCAGATCGTATGAAGCCGGAGCCCTTGTATTTGAGCGGTATTCCAATCTGGTGGATCGAGACAATCTCCCGTTTGTGCGGGCGTCAGGTGGCGCCCGTGTAGTCGATAGCGCGAATGAATGGTCGGCAGGCAAGTGGATGTTCCTCACCCTCTCACCGTCGCTCACTTCCCTCCAGGATTTTCTGCTGCGAGTCAATACAGATACAACATTTCTCTATCTGTCATACTGTCCGAAGCGGTATGCCTCCTTGTTGCGGTTCTCCTCATCGACTAACACATTCCCAAGGGCAACGACACGCTAGAAAACCACATGTGCCCCAACGCCGGCAGCTCTGACTCCCAAACCGCCGAATGGCTAGCCGTCTACGCCCCGGAAATCACAGCACGCCTCAACTCCTGGGCCCCCGGCGCCAACCTCACCAACCCCGAAACCTCCGCGCTCATCTCCCTTTGCGCATTCCACACCGCGGCCTCCGCCTCCGGCACACTCAGCCCCTTCTGCGCGCTCTTCTCGCAGGCAGACTTCACCGCATTCGACTACGCCGCGGACCTCGACAAGTACTACTACACCGGCCCCGGCGCCGCGCGCGGCCTCGGGCGCGTGCAGGGCGTGGGCTACACGAACGAGCTCCTCGCGCGCCTCACGCGGTCCGCGGTACGCGACCACACGCAGACGAACCGCACGCTCGACGCCGACCCCGCGACGTTCCCGCTCGACCGCAGCGTTTACGCGGACTTCTCGCATGACAACACGATGGTCGCGATTTTCGGCGCGCTGGGGCTGTTCCCGCAGCCGCGCGCGCTGAGCACTGAGAAGCCCGATGCGCGCCGGACGTGGCGCGCGCACGAGATGGTCCCGTTTGCTGGGCGAATGGTCGTGGAGCGGCTGGCATGCGCCGGCCACCGAAGCGGGGCGTACGTTCGCATTCTGGTGAACGATGCGCTGCAACCATTAGAAGTTTGCAACGCAGACGACGATAGTCTCTGCACGCTCCCCGCATTCGTAGACAGCCAATCCTACGCCCGAAACAACGGCAAAGGCGACTGGGAGAAATGCTTTACTCCTCCCACTCGATCTCTATAGAACATTTTTTTCCTGCAGCCTTTACATCATTATATGTATTTCTACAAACGTATCCATCCATCCCTTTCGTCCATCCAGATTCGTGTACAACTGAGTATGCAACTTTCCACGCGAGCAGGGGATCAAGCGATGTTGGGCTGGGAAGCGATGTTCCCGGGGATAATCCCATCCTCGTCGATGCTCTTCTTGTAGCTGGCCAACGGGTAAGCAAGTACTATGCCAGAACGGAAATCGAATGACAAACCTGTGGCCAAACGCCCGCATTCCCTCCTTCTTTGCCTTTTTGAGCACGCGCGCGAACGCGTCGAGACCTGCATGCAGCGCACAATCAGAATTCAAACGATGTGCGAAAAAGAGGGGAAGAGACGCACCTTTGTCGAGGTCCTCGAGCGGCGGGCCGAACGAGATGCGGATGAACCCGTGGCACGGGGAGTTGAACAGGTTACGACGGTGCGCGGGGTTGATGTCGAAGAAGATGCCGGGGATGACGATCGTCTGCTCCTTCAACAGCTCCTCAAAGAACGTCTGTGCCATCATCGCGTCAGAAAGCACGATGGAAAGATGGGGAATAAGCGGCGTACGAGTCCGTTATTGAGCGGCGCGGGCAGGCGCTCGAGGTTGAGCCAGATGTAGAACGTGCTGGTGGGCGGGATGTCCACGTCCAGGTGCATCTCGTGCAGCCTCTTCAGGACGTGGTCGCGCTTCGCCTTAAAGTGCTTCTGGAGGGCCACCTGTCAGGAGCGTTAATTATCCGTGCGAGGATGGAAAGCCAAGGAAAATATATACCTTTTCGATCGCGACGTGCTTGGGGTCAAGGAGCGGGATGGCGGCGAGCTGCATGCTGTGAACATGTCATTCAATGCAAGGTACGGATTTTTGAAGAGATTTTACGCACGGGTGGTTGGCACCGCCGTCCAAGAACGAGCCTGGGCGAATATGAGAATGCGAACTTTGGAAGATGATCGGAGGCCTTACCAGACTGCGACAATGCAGTGACGAGATTTTTAGGGCCGATGACCCAGCACACACGCCAGCCGGGAAGACGCCAGTTCTGCGAGAAGGGAAGGGTTAACAAACGTGCAAACGCAAACAAAGGGAAACGAAACTAACCTTGGTCAGGCCGTCGATGATAACGACCGAATCCTGGACCGAGAAGATCAGTAACCCGAATAGACGGTGAAAAAATGGGCTAAATAATACCGTATTGACGTCCTCGATGTACTCTGCGGACGAGATGGACTGCCCATAGTCCTTCTCGTTGTCGGGGTAGATGTACCACGAGTAGAACTGGGCTGTGTTAGAAACAATTAGGAGACTTTCATTTCGTGGCGCACCTCATCGAGAATGACGGTGGTGCCTTCCCGGCCGAGCTGGACGAGTTCCTTGAGGTCGTTGCCCTTGATCACCTGGCCGGTCGGGTTGCGCGGGTTGGACGCGAGGATGACAGCAAGACCCTGCGTCTGGATGTCTTTCTGCGAGTATCGAGTCAGACCTTCACTCTTGTTGTAAAACAATAGCCAACTTACTTTGGTCTGTTTGATATCGAGACGGTATTTCGACTGTAACCGGGTGAACACGCTGCAGACAGGGATCTATCGATCAACATACCTTGGGGTCAAGACTTGAACATTGAATCAGATTTCATACACGGATATCCTCATCATCGCTCGACTCACGCAGTAGGAACAGGCACGAGCCGCTTGAACGAAGACAAGATCTGATCGTACGCGGTGTAATCGGGTACTTGGTACGACTGAGGGGCGTCAGACCAAAATAGCACAAGATCCTCGCATCGAGCGTGCCCACCGTGTAGACGTCACCGATGACGGCGGCGACGCGAGAGAGGCCCGCGCGCCCACCGGGCACGATGCAGACGTTCTCGTAGGTGTACTGGCTCGGCTTTCCCTGGCGGTAGGTGTGGTTGTACAGGTTCGCCACGGCCTCGCGGAGCTCTGTCACGCGTGAGCATAATAGAATGAAATAAGGGACGAGCGGGCAATACCTTTTACACCAGTAGTGGGGGCGTATTCAAGCGAGTCAGTCGGCATGGCGATCGAAGTGAGCCGCGGGGGCGCGTTTGGGATCTCGCCGACCTCTGGGGCACCCTGGCCGAGGTTGGCCCACTCATGCGAGGCGGCGTAGCTGAAGCCGTTCGCCATTGCGCGATCTGAGCAGTAGATGACACCCGTGCTACCTGCAATATAGATTCAGCCAATGGCCACACGGTTTAGCGCGCGTACAGCGCACCTGGATGCTCGATTCCGGGGACAGTCTCCTCATCCTAGTCCAAAGTCAGTCAATTAATTCTTTGAATACCTTACCCGTCGACGTACGGGGTTGATGGTCTGGGGAAGGGCTGCTTTAACCGAATGGCCAGCAGACTGACGGAAGATCTGCAACAGCGGCGTCAGAGGCTGAAACACGTTGCAAGGCCGATGCTCAACGCATTATACCTGATGCGCCTCCGATTCGTGCTCGTGCTTATAGTGCTTCATGGCATCGAGGACCTGGGCAGCGTAATTAGTGAATGATTTTGTGGACGGGGTGCGGGGTAGATGGAAATGCATGGCTGGCGAGTAGAGGGCCGAGTTGGACTTACGATGTCTTTAAAGCGTTGGCTGGGCGTGCCCGGACGGGAGGCCTGGCGACTGGGAGGCAAGGACATGATAGCGTTTACGGGGTTCGTGAGGGTATTGGACAAGCAGTATTAGATTATAGCAGGACACGGGAGCAAAAATCTAATTGCGGACCAGCGCGCATGCGGCAAGTGATCGTTGCGGGGAAAGGCTATTTTAGACCCTTTTTTTTTTTTTTTTTTTTCCAAAAAATACACTCAAGGCAAAAGCTACAGGGTCGGGTCAAATGGCAAAAATGCAGCCTTGAACGCCTGAGCATCTGCCCGGTCCTCGTCCTCGGGCAGCGTACACGCCTTCCAGTCAAGGCGCTCAGGCGTGTTCAACAAAGAAACAAGCACTTGCCTAAAAGAAATCAACACCTCCCCATGTCAAATGAGCAGCAAAATACCCTCACCTTCCAAACTGGATCCCAAACGGAACATGGTCCTTGATGAGGTGCACCAGCTTCCGTCCATCCGGCAGATCCACCCGGAAGTAGCTCCCCCTCCCCCCGCCGCACGCCTCCAGCGCGGCATCCGGGTCCTCCTCAAAGTCAACTCCCATAAGGCGCCCCTCGGCACGGAACGCCTCCTCCACTTTATCCTTCAGCTTCATCGGCACCGGCACCACCTGCACGTGTGCGTGTCCTCCTTTAGCACTTAGCCTTCCAACCTCAAACACCACGATCGTCGCGCCGTACTTGGCGTACATCGCCCGTAGCGCGGCTTTGTGTCTGTGCGAGGTCAATACAGTCAGTCAGTTAGCATCGCAGCACTTACTTTTCCGTTTCCTCGATGATCGGCGTCGCCAGATCCCCCGGAATCGTCGAGTAGGTGGGGTAGTGCGTGATGGGCACGATGATAACATGCCCCCCACCTGGCACCAGAACAGGCTCCGATGTCGCCTGCGACTGCGTCGGGATGATCTGCCCCTTCGGCAGCGTCACATAGCACTCGGTGCCAATGGCCACAATGAGGTGTTTTCTTTTGCGCCGCACGGTCAGACCATGCGTACAGCTGTTTTCGAAACGACGCACGCAAGATTGGGGTTCGATAGGCAGAACCAGCATTCGTCCGCTGTGGAGTAGAAAGTCAGGCCGGGCGTTTGGCGGCGAGGAAGAGTATACTGACGTGCGATTTCCTTTGGCGGCCCGCGTCTGCCCCGCCCGCGATGCTCGCCGCCGGGTGGCGGACGTTGGCTCGACGTGGGGCAGTCGTCGACCAAGTGCGCGTCGCTCCCGCACGCTCGACATATATAACCTGCTTTAGGTTTCTTACCGCCGGTATCGCCGAGTGCAAATCGCGTCGGACAGTCGCGCACAAGATGCCCGGGCTGCAAGACACGTTCAAGGCCGTGCGTTGTAATTTACTATTCTACGCACCGTGTCACATATCTTGCAAACGTATCCTTCTGGCGGCTTCGTCCGCTCAGGGCAGTCGTTGATGAAATGCTGTGCACATTTTGAATGAACGTGAAAAACGAAAGAAAAAAGCCGAGGCCCCCAACCTCGCCAGACTCGCATCTGTGGCACTTGTATCCAGGCGGCGGCTTCCCTGGATCTCCCTCGACTACCAAAGCCCAAACGAATTAGCCATTGGTCAACGCGCAACAAACATGACCCACCGACACGGGTGCGTTTCTGCGGTTGCCGTACATTTCCAAAAATGAAGTTTTCCCCTTCAGCCGTGCTTTCGTATGGCCGCTTCATCGGACGCGCAAACGAGGCCTCCGTAAAAGGGTTTTTGGTGGCGTTCGCGGGCCGCGCAACGGGCGCCGCGGTCGGTGAATTGGGCGCTATAGAGAACGCGTAGAACCACTGCGACGCGTTAATTTCGGTCATTAAAAACAGCTGAAATTGGTGTATACGTACGCGTTGCTTTTTGCCTGCGGGGGGCTCGCCGCCGAATGCGCCCAGGCTGACGAACCGCGAGACGCGGTCCTGTTCGTCGCTCCATACGAAAGGCTCGCGCTCCCAAAACATCGGCGGTTGCCCGCCAGCGGCGGCAAAGTGGTACCGCGGTTTCGTGCGCCGGATCGCGTCGTCGAGTGGCGGGACACCGATGGACGCGAGTTCGGGAGCGGGGAGGGGCGCGGAGGAGTGGTTGGTGATAGCAGCGGGCCAGGCGTTGGTGATGAGGATGTCGATGAGCTGCGAGGAAGAGGCGGTGGATTGGATGTCGGCGAGGGATTTGTAGTTTTGCTTCGAGGTCGAGGTTGTTAGTGTGTTGGAAAGCAGGCGTTCCATGGTTTGGGCCGAGAAGAAAGGTGACCCGAAGCCCTGCGCTGGGGTCAAACAAACACCTACGGAGAATAAAGTTCCCGGACGTACAGGCGCGGCCTCTGCAGAAAAGTATATTTCTGGGTCAAACCGGCCTCCGAGACACGCTATTCGGAGCCCACTCGCGGTCGTTATAATTCCGGATTTGCCTATACAAACGCGTCGCGAATATGTCTACGAGAAAAAGGGAGGTACGCACTCATAAGAAACACGTTCTTGCACAGTTCGCCCCCAGTCTTTGCAAACTTCTGAATAACAGCGTCGGACAGCGGATTGCCGCCTTGCATGATGTAGCATTCGATCGGTGCTACCAGAAACAAGTTGGATACTTGCAGAACCAGACAAGAGGCGTCGCCCACCCTCGAGAGTTCCCGCCAGCAGCTGGGCTGTCTCATCCTCCGCACCGGGCTCGCCCAGGGGCCCAAAAAAGTCGCCAGTACATAGCACAAGATCGAATTTGCCGTGTTTCGCGTCAATGGTCTTGATTTTTGCAAAGAGGTCGCGTATGGATCCTACGGCGGACCCGACGGTCAGCCTAGGAGAGTATAAGGCTGCATCCCGCTCAATTTGGCGCGTTCTGGCTCACACTTTGACGGACATGGTCGAGTGAAATTTGGCTGTGTTTCGATTCGCGGGTATCGGAGTTTCAAGGACTTGGTTGGACGACTACTACGACTGGGCCGTGGCGACAAGGAGCGCTTTGGGAGCGCTGAATCGACGAGTGCAAGCCAGAGTTGGTTTCGGTGTGACCGGTCACATTTTGGATCTCGCCTAACTCCAACCGTGCTCCTCGAGTGCCACAAACGAGCGCAAGCATGTCGCTGCTGTCCGACCGGCAGAAGGAGGACCTGTGCGTCTATCGGTGCTCGTTTTCTCAGTATTCTTACCCAGTTTACAGACACAAATCTATGCTGGACTACCTCTATGCCAACAACTTCATTTCAGCCTTCAATGCCCTCAAACAAGACGCAGAGACGGAATACACGCCAGATCCAAAGGCGAAATACACCGGGCTGCTCGAGAAGAAATGGACGAGTGTGATTCGGTTACAAAAGAAGGTGCGTTGCTGTACATATATGTCGGTGGGCAGTTGAAGCAACGGCGCACAGATCATGGATCTCGAGAACCGCAATTCCGCCCTGCAGGAGGAGCTATCGCAGGCACCCGCAAAACGCGCCGCATCTCAGTCCGACTGGGTCCCGCGCGCGCCTGCAGCGCACGTCCTCACGGGCCATCGCTCGCCCATCACCCGAGTCGCTTTCCATCCCCAGTACTCGATACTGGCGTCCGCCAGCGAGGACGCGACCGTCAAGATATGGGATTGGGAAACGGGCGAGTTTGAGCGCACACTCAAGGGTCACACCAAGGCGGTCATGGATGCTGACTTTGACCACAAGGGCCAGCTGCTGGGTGCGTCCCAGAATCCTCCGTAAACTGCTCACGGTTCGACCGCCGGGATAGTGACGTGCTCGACGGACCTTTTTATTAAGATCTGGGACACTCAGAACGAGTGGAAGAATACAAAAACATTCCCTGGACACGAGCACTCTGTTTCATCCGTGCGCTTCATGCCTGGCGACCAGTTCATCGTCAGCGCCAGTCGGGACCGGACTATTCGTATGTTCGACGTCGCGTCAACGTGAGTTTGGCTGTTCGAATTGCGCGTTTCCGTGCGTATGCTACTTTATCACAGACATCTCGTACGGACGATATCAGGGCATTCCGAGTGGGTGCGATGTGTAATGCCCTCGGACGATGGGAAGCTATTAGCAAGCGCCTCTAACGATCATGTGCGTTCTTTTTCCATCGGTGTCGGGCTCGCAACTTATTTCTCTAGACCGCCCGAATCTGGGACCCGCTAACGGGTGAATCAAAGATGGAGCTGCGAGGGCATGAAAATGCCGTCGAGGTCGTCGCCTTTGCGCCGCTAGCCGCATACGCTGCCATTCGGGAGCTCGCAGGCATACCGGTACGCCATCAACTCCTTCGTCTTTCATATCTCTTAACATGCCCCAGAACACCGACCGCTCCAAGCGACCCGGCGCATACGTCGCCACAGGTGCGCGCGACAAGACTATCAAGCTGTGGGATACAGCCAGCGGCCAACTGCTGCGAAATCTTCCCGGGCATGACAACTGGGTCCGCGCACTTGCATTCCATCCCACAGGGAAATACCTCCTCTCCGCGTCGGACGACAAGACGATCCGGGTGTGGGAGCTCTCCACCGGGCGGTGCATGAAGACCGTCGAGGCGCACGGCCACTTTGTGCAGACGCTCGCGTGGGGACGACAGCTCGTGGGCGGGAGCAAGGGCGGCGACGCCGTCAAGGTCAACGGTGACGCGAGCAAGAGTGACGGGCCGCCGGCGGAAGAGAAGCTCATGAACGTCGTTGCGACGGGCAGCGTCGACCAAACTATCAAGATTTGGCTTCCTTGATGCCCAGCTGGGAGGGCTCGGGGGCTGGGGATTTATTACTCGATGGCCCTCGCCCGGCTCCCGCCCGCCCGACTGGCTGCCCCTTCCTCCCCGGCACCGGCGGCGTGTTCTAGATTTATATTTGCCACCTGGCAATTTGGACTCTTGTTTGAATCATGCTCGCTCTGCCCGGTGCGTTTCCCCCTTCCTTCCTTCCAAGCCCCCCGAAGCTCACTCGGTTCTTTACAGGGCAGCGGCAGACGACGTGTAGCACCAACCCATCATCACTCTTTCGACACCACACACACGTATCGTAATTTCTCTGCAGCGGCGGCGGCTGCTAGTATACCACAACGCACAGTTAGTACAGTTACACCCATGCCTCATCTCACGTTCGTTTCGCCCCCCATCTCACGACCTTTCCTCCTTCTCTACCGCGCGCGTATCTCTCGGCCTAATTTTTTTCTCCCCCTCAAGTCTTCCCTCCATCTTCCTCACTGGCATTCATACATACCCCAGAATTGACTGTGATATCATCATCAAAGCTGTACGTGTAAACAATAGA
Source organism: Mycena polygramma (assembly GCA_029449255.1). NCBI lineage: Eukaryota > Fungi > Basidiomycota > Agaricomycetes > Agaricales > Mycenaceae > Mycena > Mycena polygramma. The sequence continues at coordinate 3,694,377 of JARKID010000001.1, read as the reverse complement.
GGGTAGTACTATGTTATATATTTCAGCAAGGTTCCACTACTATACTAAGAGCGATTCGATTCCTGTTCGATGCACTGGAGGCTGCGTTGCTCCGCTTGTCGCCAGTCAGAACGAGCATTTAGTGGAGCGCCCGGAGCTGCTCAACGTGGATGCCCGAATTCCCGCCATGCACGAGAGGCTGCAAGACAGCAAATGAAGAATATCGGCGGCAGACGAAGAACGAAGTGGCCCATAGCTAAAGTAAAACCAACATTTATTCCCTGCCATATTCTCGTGAATATATTGTACAAGTTCTATCAGTCGTACATATTATACAGTAACGGCCGTACATATACATTCCAGTCCGACAACCTGACCCCCGACATAGAGAAAGAAATAGCGATCAATGGGGTGCAACCGAAGCCTCCTCCGTGAGCTTCTGCACTTTAGTTTGCTTGGCCCATCTCAAGCCGCAAGCGTTGCACAAAGTTTTCGGGCCAAGAGGCCCCTGCTAAGATGAGCATCTGGGTCATCAGGTTTTCATTGCGAGGCGCACCTTTCGCCACTCTGGGGACTCCGTACGTCCGCATGTGATGCAGACATGCTGTTCAGTAGGGAGAACCTTCTTTGGTACCTTCCGAACAAACGAATGAATACAAGCGGACGGAAGCGAAGTGGGGATTACCTTTTTCTTCTTTAGCGGATCATCATCGTCCTCATTCTGGCCGGAGGTCGCTGCTGGGGGGTTGTCAAAATGACCGGCGTCGTAGAGGCCCGTTTGAGGACTAGGTGATATTTCTTCCACTGGGCTCGTCGGATACGTCTGGGGAGACTGGGAGATAGGGTGCTTGGTCACCATCGACGTTGTGGCGTACATGGACGTTGAACTGGCGTTAGAGGAGGCGGGTGAGGACGGAGCTGTGCGCGGTGCACGGGCCCTAAGCTCAGCAACCCGATGTTGGAGCCGGTCGTGCTCCTCCTGCAGGTCCAGGAAGGTATCTAGCCTTCCGAGGGGTTCAGAAATGCGCAACCCATCGACTTCGCCTTGATAGACTTACATTGCAACGTTTTTGTTCGGGTGCGGTTTTGCGACCGCGAAAAAAACCTGCACAGGAGCGGCGGGGTCGTCCTCCTCCTCGATGATCTGCGGCCGCCCGTTGACCTCAAAGACGAGCTCTTCGGTGATGGGCGGGTTGGACACCGAGCCAGGAACGGTCCGTATGCGAACGTAATACGAGGCCATAGGATTCCCGGTGCGCAGTGATCCCTCAAAGGCCTGCAGAAACCCGTCCTTGTCTTCGGCTGTATGCGATGTCTGTGCTTGAACAACAGCGCACCAAACTGGTGAACGTACCATTGAGAAGGTCGATAAAGTCATAGTCGATTAGATCAGTGTCTTTCCAGCCCAAAAGGCCCTTGAGGCCATTCCCGCAGTATAGCACCTTTCCTTGAGGAGAGAGGACGAGGAGCAAGACGTCGACCAGCTCAGTAATCACCAAGTCCGCCCAGCGCTTGCGTTTACCGAACTCGAAGGTGGGGACCGCATTGGACAGCGGAAGTAGCGACGTTCCCGCCTCAATACCAGCCATGACGAGCTGCAGAACTGCTTCAGCGGCAACTGGCTTTAGCGAATGAGGTCTGTGACACGCGTGACCATTGCAGCTTCGCTCCGTGAACCTTAAATCTTGCCCTGGACCTCCAAAATCTCTGAACTATTCAGAGGGAAAATGTATCCATCGGCCTCCCCAGTTTTCCAGTCACCCAACACCGCTACCAGCTTCGAATACGGCATATGGAGTCTGATTGAGCAATCCGAGTCGAACATAGGAGACATCGACGCTGAAATCGCCTACTTCCACGACCAAATCGAAGCCCTCTCCAGCCTGCGCGAGCTCGAAGTCGAAGAGATTGCCGCATTGAAAGCGAAGATTGCACCAATTCGAAAGCTTCCAGTGGAACTATTGGCGGAGATATTTCTTCTGTCGCTGGTCCCAGGTTCTTCCCCTCCAGAGCAAGATGTTTTCCGGATATCCCACGTGTCCGCTCATTGGCGACAAGTTGCACACAGCACCCCGCGGCTGTGGACCATCCCGGTTCAAATGCGACCATCGTCGGTTGATCCTACAGAAACCTCTGGATAGACCGATCGTCCCCACTTCCAATTCCTGTACATGTGCTCACGGGGCGCAAGCGATATGGGCGTTCCAGCCCCAAGGGATATTATACTCGTCTGACGTCCTTGATGCGCGTCCTCCTCTCCGTTGCTCATCGGTGGAAAACGCTGGCAATGGCGCCTGAAGTGGTGCACTACTTCCTTCCCGTCCATCCTGATACCTTTCCGGCCCTCGAGGAAGTACGTTTCCTGGGGTCTGAATATGTCTTGAACGATCTGAATATCCATATATTCTCCACCGCCCCCCGTCTTCGGACCTTCGCCGTTGATAGCCTGCCCATCCTAGATTATCGCATTCCCCCCACGTTCCACATGCCATGGACGCAGTTGACTGCACTTGAACTTGACGACACAGCTACCACATGTCGGGCAATGCTATGTCTCTGCCCAAACGTCAGATATGTCACAGTCAAAATCCGACAAAATGATACTATGGAGGCTCAACCGATCCAGGAATTTCCTTTCTTGCACACATTACATGCTACCTTTTATAATAGCATCGGGGTCGCCGCCGCATCTTTTGACTCCTTTGCATTTCCCGCACTGGACAATCTCACGGTAGAAATGCCACCGTTCGGTGCAGGGCGGTTGGCCACCCACTGGACTGATTCCCAATTCTCATATATGACGGCCCTTCATTTTCGACTGCCTGCCAAGCTGGACAAACTTCACATCGCCTCCTGTTTCGAAACACATTGGCAACTGAGATATATCTTAGCGGAGTGCACAGAACAAGGTTTCGTATTGGAAAGCTAGTGTGTAGCACTGTAATTAGCAGCTGTGACTACACGCGTAGTTTTTACACGAGGCGCGAGGGTGAGATTTGGTGTTTACCGCGACGCGTTTCGGCTCCGTGAGAATTTAGCGTGACACAGATAAACACGTCCAGTCACAGAGGCTCGTGACTCCACCTAGCCTCTTCCCTTCCTCCACGTTCGCCATGGTAGTCCAACTCACCGCAGGCAGCTGCATCGGCCTACAGAATGCTGCTCCAGGCGACGCGTCTCTTTTCGACGCAACCCATACCCTGCAACTCCTCTCCGTCAGGCTCGTGAGCTCCAATACCACCAGCACCGTCGACAGGTATCGGATTATCGTGTCCGATGGAGAGCACTTTATCCAGGCCATGCTCGCCACTCAACTCAACCATCTCGTCAAAGACGACCAGATAAAGAAAAACACGATTGTCAACGTGACGAAAATGACGTGCAACTTTGTGCAAGACAAACGGTGCGTAGCAAAGACGCGCGACGCGTCGTATCTAATCTTCCCCCCCCTCCAGGCTTCTGATCATCCTCTCGTTGGATGTCGTCGAGCACGCCAGTGAGAAAATTGGAGCCCCAGCCACTCTTGGCCCCGAACCAGGCCAAGCTGCAACCACCCCGACCGCGTCCTCATCCACTCACCAAACCCCTGCTCCGCCCGCCCCTCCCCCGGTTCAACGACAGGCTGCAGCACCCGCTGCTGCCACCAATCGCCCGATCTACCCTATCGAAGGCCTCAGCCCGTATCAGAACAACTGGACGATCAAGGCGCGCGTCATTCAAAAGGGCGAGATGAAGACCTTTTCGAACCAAAAGGGCGAGGGCCAGCTTTTCAACGTGACGTTGATGGACGAGACGGGCGAGATTAGGGCGACAGCCTTCAACGCGGTTGCGATAGCTTTATACGACAAGCTGCAGGAGGGGAAAGTCTACTACGTTTCTCGGGCACGAGTGAATATTGCGAAGAAGCAGTTTTCGCATCTGAGCAACGAATACGAACTGGGATTCGAGAAAAATACCGACATCGAGGAGGTGTGTGAACAGCTTCTGACCTATCGTTTTCGACCTAAAACCTTCCCGCTTAGTGTCTCGATTCCAACGTCCCCGACATCAAATACGATTTTGTGCCACTGGGAGACCTGGAGAAAATAGCCAAAGACTCCACTTGTGGTAAGTTTGGAGGCGCTCGTTTATTTGTCTCCAGACCTACCTTTTTTTTTTACGCAGACGTAATCGGGATCGTCAAGGAAGTTGCAGACACGAGTGAAATCACATCCAAGGCCACAAATCGACAGGTAAGCAAAGCAGTGTTATAAACCGGCATCTAATGCAAAGTACGTGAACAGATCATCAAGCGCGAGCTCACCCTCGTCGACACGTCTGGGTTCTCTGTTCGCATGACCTTGTGGGGCAAGCAAGCTGAACAATTCAACTCTCCCGAGGCCGTCATTGCCTTCAAGAGCGTCAAAGTTGGAGATTATGGCGGTAAGACAGCTTGGCTACTTTTGTGTTATCCCTGCCTCAACGCAATCCAGGACGGTCGCTCTCATTCTTCAGCTCCAGCACGATGGCGCTCAACCCCGACATCCCAGCCGCCCACAAACTGCGCGGTTGGTACGACGAATCCGGCAAAAACGCCTCCTACCAGGCGCACCAATCCACCGGGGGTGGAGGCGCCTCTGGTGGGACCGGCTTCCAGCGAAACGAGATGCGCAGCATCCTGGATGTCAAGACCTCGGGGGTAGGCGAACCGGGCAACCAGGAGTCCGAGTACTTCTCCCTTCGGGCGACGATTGTCTTCATGAAGCCCGACTCAATGTGGTACGCGGCCTGCCAGACCTGCAACAAGAAGGTTACGGAGGGCACCGATGGCACTTGGCGGTGCGAGAAATGCAACCAGTCGTGGCCCCAGCCAAAATACCGGTGAGATCCCACCCTGGATACTTACTTGTCCGAACTGGTACTAATCGTCATTTGTTGCAGCTATATCATGGCTATGGCGTGTTCGGATTGGTCGGACCAGGCGTGGCTGCAAGGCTTCAACGAGGTCGGAGAACTGGTTTTTGGAAAGACGGCCGACGAACTAGAAGCACTCAAGGTAGGACCGTGTATCCTTTCGGGTCGCGTCAAGATGCTGAATCTGTCGTAGCGTGACGACGAGACCGCGTTTGCTTCTACCGTGCAGGAAGCCACCTGCGAGACATACAACTTCTTGTGTCGCGCTAGGTCCGACGAGTATAACGTGCGTGTCGTTCAATTCTCTCACTGTCCTTTTAATTTACTTTTTTGTACAGAACCAGACTCGCGTGCGATACGGGATTTCGCGTATTCAGCCCCTCAATTACAAGGAGGAGGCGATGGCTCTGCGTGATTTGCTGCATTCGCCGTGGGGCCAAACGGCCATCTAAATCCTCATACTCACTCACTCAAAGATCGTGCTCATGTATCATATCCGTCTGTCTGTCCACCCATGCGTTTGTATTCTAATAAGGACCATATCTCGATAATGCGATGAATGTTTCCCGCAAATGTACCGTCTCTCTGTGACCTGTCAACGGGTTTCGATTTCGATCTGCAGCCCACCCATCGTGCGTGGTCTTGCAAACCCTTCGTCGGCTCCTACTCCGACGACGTGTCGACGCTGAGCGATGCCCAGTACAACAATGGGGACTTGCTATCAGGCCATGATTATCCTCTCTTCGTCTGGTTCGGGTACGCTGCTACCTTGTCCTGATCCACAGAACGAGTCGAGACGTGGTCTCCAAAGCTGAAGCGCTGAAGCTTGAAGGCCAACTCTTTCATTATGGCCAGACGCCTGTAAAAAAACATGAAAACAGCTCTTTCATGAAACACGAGAAGTACAAAACATGAGAAATACATAATGATGGTCTACAATAGCCAACAATTGGCGAAGGGAGCTGCTCCTCTTTGTTTACAATTCACCAGGATGTTGTCTCGAATCACCTCTTTGAAAGTGCCCAGTACCTCCCATGCCTTGTCTTCCTTCAGGTTCAACATTTCGTGCCACCATTTGAAGTACTGCGGATCGGCAATTGGGCGTGAAAATGATTTAACGGACCGATCAAAGGCGATTCCGGGCGCTGCTTCTTCGCGGCCATCGTCAGCGGAAATGTCTTCTTCGACGGCCGCCTTGTCCTTTAGCACTTGTAAAGCATCTGAAAAAAACTTGTCGAGGACGGCGTTGTCATTGACTCCATGAGCAAACCCGATGGTGAGCCAAGGCCCCACGGTCGCAATCAGGAAGGCTGTAGGGATAGTGATATCCGGATAGTTTTCCTTGTGTGCCTTAAATGCAAATATCGCTTGGGCTGCTGCCTGTGTCATCGCATCGCTCATCGTAAACCTCAGCCTGCTCGCCGCCAAAGGTTTGGTAGGATATGAATTCCAGGTCCACCGGCGAGGCAGCGCTCGTTTGAGCTCCGCGAAACCTATAGGGATATGCAAGCGGAGGGAGCTGGAATTTGAAGCTTAGTCACAGTGTGTTCACCCAGTACTGATGTCGTCCGTGACTCACTGTTCTCTGTAGTAAAACCTCAATAAAAGCAGGATATCCGGGATGAGATATTTCTCCCCTTCGGACGTTTTGAAGGGAATCGAGCGAGTCAGAATATCGGGATGTTGGCCATGGAGGTTCGTGCCTATCCGTTGCTGCTTGCCGATTATGGTCGTTCTGTTCTGCGGCACCAGGAACTCGATGACCTCCGTGTAAGCGGGATCCCAACGGTCCTCGTAACCACCGGGGTTTGTGGAAAACTCTTCGGCGTCCATGATAAGCTCAGAGGTGATTTCTCGGTATTCCTGGTAAGTACATATGAGTTTGAAGAGCTTTGCGAAGCGGAAGCTACGAACTTGTGGAGGCTTTCCAACGCTGACTTGGAGTACGTAGCCTTCAGGTAATTCGACGAAGTTGGCCATTCTTGGAGAAATACGCCACTGCCCAACCACTGCCAGTGGACTCTGGAGACGTTATGTAGAAAAGAGAGTTACGCTGTGCTATTAATATTGTTGCAGTGGGCTATTGTTCTTTTGTCCTTTGTCTTCATCGCCATTGTTCTCAATCGGGTTGGCCATTGTCTGCGACTCTGCGACACTGCGATTGTCAAGCGGTTGTCCTAAATCAGCATGGGATCAAACAATCATAACTCTTAAGTAAGTCACATCCGTGACGCCACATCAACTTCAACCTCGACATGAACATGCACGTTTCTGAGCCACTGTACGTTCATTTCTCTTCGACAGTTCCTCCTTCATATCTTGTAGACCCGACACAGACCTCGAATCCCCGCCTCCCCCGACAGACCCGACGAAGACATGGTTGTATGGATATAAATTCCTAGACCGCTTCGACCAAAACTCGGAAGAGGATTTAGAAATAATGTCCAAAGTCTTGACCGCGGTCGACGGCCTCCATGAGCATGCCCAAATCATTTACAAACCATCGGTTTTACTCGTCTTCCTTGCTGCCTTCCACCCCGGCGTCAATGTCACCATTACGCCTCGACCGGATTCGCACAAAGTTCCCTCTCGCCATGTACTCGAACACTTCGAAAAAGAAGCCGGCTCAGATTGCGGCCCTTCTTGGTTCCCGGAAAATGGTCTTTTTTTTTCAGCAGGAGTGAGCAGGTTATCTCTTGTTAATTCTTCAACATGGAAACTGATCAATACTTAGCGCACCCCGGAATGTAAGCAACTGCAGCTGATTCAGCCGATTTGACACTCACCAGCAATAGCTTGTCTCAAGCCCGTCCAGCCGTTCGAAGAGTTTTGGGGTCTATCTCATTGAGTCTGTACATAAGCGCCTTGCAATCTCCCTGTATAAGTCTTTCCTTATCCGAATTATCGGCATTACATTTGTCAAATATAATGCCTGTCTTCACAAGCTCAAGAGCGAGACCGAGGGGAGGAAACGGGCAAGTTCTGCCTTGCATATTCCGAGTCACAGGATAGGTCTGTTGTCGCGGACCCGGACTTGTTAGAGGAAAACCTGGAACTGCTACAGAGACCCAGAGAGACCCCAGTAGACGCGGCTATACAATGCTTGAAAAACCTTCCTTTCTTTGCTTCACGCGTTGCTGCGACGACTCCAAACGGGGTAAAAAGTTCAGTCTCTGCCTGATAGCAAGCCCAGGGGACAGTTTCGCTTTCGTCCCGCCGAATCACCGTCGCCGACGCGTCTCAAGCTCACTGCGAACAATGCGTCAAGTCGTCGGCCGTTTCTTTCCCCGCCGACCTCCGCCTTGGTCACCTCAAGTGTTCTGTCCTGGCCTTCCTGCGTCTTGAGATGGTGTTGAGTAAATTATCTCAGTCCGAGAACAGCTCAAGTCGGGTTCCTTGAGAGCTCAACTCGAATCCTCGGTTTTCTCTGCTCCGCAGATTTGGGTTGGAGAGGGAAAGCCCACCCGGACCCTCAAGGCCTGAACAGGCCTGGGGCCTGCGAGGCTGTCACTTCATCGCTCAATCCATACGAACTGGATCGACTTGCAAATTTGAATAAGAAGTACACATCACCGAGCGTCGTACACCTTCTCTTTAAAATTAATTCGACGTCGTCCGTTCGTACATACCAAGCGTCGTACACTTTCTCTATTAAATTGACTCGACATCTTCCGTGCAATCGTTATCGAATCTTCAAGTCAGCTTTTTGACCTCCCGCTCGACTGCGTGAGCAAGCTTTTCAGCCGCAGACTCGTCCCGGTGCGTGTGCTCGTGCACGAAGTCCGCTGCTTTGCGGGAATAAGTACACCGTTCTAACTTTGCGCCCGATGGCATACCTTTATCGAAAACACCCTCCTCCTTCTTGTCCTCTCCACGGAGCGTCCCGCTGATCTTCCTCACCAAGCCCGACACCCCGCCCTCCTCTTCCTCTTTCTTCTCCTCCTGGTGGAAAACCCCACTCAGCTTCTGCTTCAGCCCGTGCTCCTCCTTCGGCGGCTCCCCATGCGCGCCGAGGGCGCTAATCCGGTCCATCAACCGCTCCGTGGGCGGCGGCGTGACGTCATGGTCATGGTGGTGCTGCCCAAGCCCAAGCCCCAGGATGCCCGCGGGCTTGGGCGCAAGCGGCGGTGGCGGGGAAGGGTGCGGGTGCGCGAGCCCCATCTTGTCGAGGAGGCCGTCGTGCGGCGGCGACGGCGGCGGGGGCGTCGGAGTAGCCCAGCCGGCCTTCTGGAGCAGGCTCTCGTGCGGGTGCGGCGGCTGCTCGTGCTCGTGGCGCATCTTCTCCAGCATGCCCTCGTGCTTCGGGGGGAGCGGGGGCGGCGGCGCGTCGTGCGCGTGCGCGAGTTTCTCGAGGATGCCCTCGTGAGCCGGGGCTGCAGGGGGCGGGGGCGGGGTGGAGTGGTGTTCCAGCCCGAGTTTCTCCAGAACGCCTTCGTGCCTCGGCAGAACCGGAGGCGGGGGCGGCGGCGCGGGGTGGTGTTCCACGCCGATTCTCTCCAGGAGGCTCTCGTGCTTGGGAACCACCGGCGCAGGCGCGGGTACAGGCGCCGCGTGGTGCTCGAGCCCAAGTTTCTCGAGAACGCCCTGGTGTGCGGGGGGAGCAGGAGGCGCTTGTACCAGGGTCGGAGGCGGGTGGGGCTCTAGCCCCAGTTTCTCGAGCATGCTCTCGTGCTGGGGCAACACGGAGGCTGCAGCGGGCGGGGGGACAGAATCGTGATGCTCCAGACCCATCTTCTCGAGGACGCTGTGGTGTTGGGGAATTACGGGCGGCGGTGGAGGAGGTGGAGGCGTTGCATGGTGGTGTTCTAGCCCGAGCTTCTCGAAAACGCTCTCGTGTTGCGGAACGACCAGCGGCGGAGGGGGAGGCGGCACCACGGCAGGATGAGGTGCCAAGCCGACTCTTTCCAGGATCCCTTCGTGTTTTGGCGGTAACGCTGGGGGCGGTGGAGGAGCGGGTATCTCGTGGCCGGTGAAGCGATCGAAGATGCTCTCGTGCTTGGGTGGTTCCGCTGCCGGTACAACTGGAGGGGGTGGAGGCACAAGCGGCTGCTTCTGGCCAAGTACCTTGTCCAGGAGTGATTCATGGTGCTCTGCAGACGCCCGTGCTGAGGGTGCGGTACCCTCCGCTGGTTTATCGAGCTTCTCGTGAGGCTTGAAGAGATCCATGGTGGAGGTTAAAGGTCAAACAAGAACTTATCTCGGCACAACTAACGACACAGCCCCGACATGCGCCCAAATCAGCGCTCAGTGAGTCTGCCGTGCCAAGCAGGCGAAACGGGGGTACGAATAGGCCGACTCTGTTGTAGCATTGGCAAGAAAGACGCGGGAGAGAGAGAGAAACGAGAGAAATACGGCGTCGGCAGTCCGGGCCGGCGATTGGGCTTATTACGACCACGTCTCGGCTTCTGGTTGCAAACCTCTATGTGCACCAGACCGCCTTCAGTGAGCCCGCTGCGGAAGACGCGTACACCTTCGTTCGTTCTGGTTCAAGAGCAAGCAAGGAGCAAGGGCAGAATGCGCTTGGAATCCGATCGACGCCGGAAGCGCTGAGCGACCAGTGACTCGTTCAAATTCAAATAGCAACTTTGACCAAGTCTTGCAATGGGCAAACGCGGAAAAGTCAAAGAGAAAGCGTCCAGTTCTTCTCAGTCTGCAGCCTCACTTGTCCTTCCTCCTTCGATATACCTCGGGCCATGTTCAGCAGCGTCCTCCAAGTCATTCTTGACCGCGAAGTCTATAACGCACGTCCTCAGCATCGGAGCCAGCCCGAAGGAAAACATCGACGGCGTCGTGTACCACCGCGTATCCCTCACCGACTCCCCGTCGTCCTCCATCTCCGCCGTCTGCGACTCAGCCTGCGAAATCATCGATGCGGCTTTGAAACACAAGAACGAGACAGGAAGGATCTTCATACATTGTTCTGCTGGGATCTCGCGCTCTCCGACGGTTGTTGCGGCGTATCTCATGAAGCGGCGCGGCATGACGCTCAAAGAGGCTTTGGGACAAATCATTACAGCCCGGCCACAGGTGTCGCCTAACCCGGGGTTTCTGCGCCAGCTCAAAGAGCTAGAAATGGAGCTGTTTGGGAGCGTGTCGCTCGACATTGATGAGATTCCCAAGCGGGAAAAGGATCGTTTGGCGTTGTTCGAAGAAAGCGCTGATGCAGAGGGCGCAGCCGCTGGTGCATAGACGGACAAGCCCGGGAGGCGCCGCGAACACTTTTAAGGCGGAAATCTTGACCTCATGTCTAACTGGCATCAGAGGCTGCAGTCGGCCAGGAGACATTCCAGCAGCTGGCGGACCGAAGACCAGAGTAGAAACGATATAGATCTCATACGCATGCTGTAGCGTCCAGTCAGTTGTGTTATAATTTTTCTCGCTGTTTTTTTTTTCTTTTTTCTTCTTTTTTTTTTTGCGTCGAAGCGAGCTCCGGCAATTCGGACCGGGATGACGGCTTTGCCAACCAAGACCAAAGCCCTACACAGCCACACTTCGTCCTCTGAGCCGTCATGTCGACGCCGAAACCTCCCTCCAGTGAAGACATTCTCGGACAAAAGGCACGTCGCGCGCATTCTTACTCTCCCTTTAAGTCCTTATTATTTTGTGCAGTATGACCGTTGTTGTGCGTAGTACCGTTGAACCCGAGCACACCCGTGAACTGACGCGGAACAAATCCTTTATCAGTGGCCGATTTCCTGGTCAAAGCGTAGGCTCCCTCCCAGCACCTCGGTGCACTCCGCAACAACGCGTCTGACAACGATCCCGCGATAGTGGTGTAGGCTTCAGCGCTGGCGTCGTCCTCTCCGTTGTATTATTCAAACGTCCGTCGTCCTCCCCTTCTCCTCCTTCTCATCCTGCTGGTGTAACCCACGTCTTTCTCTAGGCCGCACATGGCCCATATCGCTCTCGACGGGCTTCGGCGCCGGCATCGCGTACGCGGACTGCGATCGCTCGTTCAACCCCGCGCGGATACCCGGCACGCGCATCATCTCCCAGCTCCCCCAAGCGCCCGCGGCGGAAGGAAAATAGAACGCAAAAGCCTCTCGTCGAATAATAAACACTCTCTCCCACTCTGTGCCCGTACACGGCTGGCCATGTATATTCAAATTCGGTCGTTGCGAAATAATAGAGGGTTGACGGGCACCCACCCATGAATGTACCCCGGGCCCGCTGCTGACTTGAACTACTGCAGCTCAGAGGACCTCGAAAACATTCTCATTCCATGGATACAACAAACACGGACCGCAAGGAAAAATACAAAGCTCCAAATGCCATTATAAACCAAAAACGAGCGTGGGTGATTTGAGTGAAATCGAATACATAGTCTTGTCCATTCATTCTAACTTACCGCACGACCACACTTGGCCCCGCGCGCTTGTACACCCCAAACGCCGGCCGCGCGACCGGCGACGTGTACCCGTCGTCGTGCGCGCCGTCGCCGTCCGTGCCGAGCGCCAGCCGCGGCGTGGTGGGGTCCTCGAGAAACAGCTCGCGCGCGTCGTCCGCCTCGGGCACGGGCCCCGAGTACGGGAACGACGGCGACGGGTACAGCGCCGCGACGAGCGCGAGCGGGTCCGTGAGGCGCAGCTGTGCGAGCTGCACGGCGCTGGCGGTGCGGTACCCGGGCGCGCGGTAGAGCGTCGAGCGGAGGCGCGCGGCCCAGAGGTAGATGCCGAGAGCACTGAGGGCGTAGGCGTAGAGGAGGAAGAGGTACACGATGACGGGCGGGAGGGGGTATCGGCCGTAGAGCGCGGGTTGCGGGGCGGTGTTTAAGGCTGCTGCTGCGACTTTGGGGGTGATTTGGGTTTGGAGCGTCCCGGCGAAGAGCGCGAGCGCGAGGCGGCTGAGTTCTTGATTCATCGCGCCGACTGCGGTGGATATGTTTGGTTGAGCCAGCATAGTTGCCTGTTGGATCGTTAGATGAGGGGTGACCGAAAGAAAAAAAAACAAGACGGACCTGGAGATGCGAGAGCAACTGGAGATTCCCTGTCTGGGAGAGTAGACCGCCTTGCATGACCGCCGCAAAATCCGAGTCCGCGAGCACCGCGTCCCCAACGAGGCCGTAGTTCCCATCCTCATGCCGAACAGTGAGATTATAGAACGACAAATCGCATGACGCCCACGCAAGCACATCGCCGCCGCTCGTCTGTATCGCGCTCGGATTCGCAGGTTGCACCAGAACGTCCGCGCCCCACTGCAGCTGCACGAGCACCGTCTGCGGGTTCGCAGATTTCCCCGCCGCCGTCAATTTGGTCGTTGGTTGCTGAACGGGGGCGGTGTAATTGGTGGTGGTGGTGTTGTGCGCGGTGCCGTTCGTGCTCGCGATGGTGTTCCCACCAAGTGCCAAGGTGGGCGTCTGCGGGTAGCCCGGACACTGTACCGCCGCAGTGCCATTGCAATTCGGTGTCAGACTAGTGCATTGCGCGCGCACACCGAAAGACGGTCCTTGGAGTGCGAAAGAGGCGTCGGGGAACGCGGGCACGACGACGGCGAGGTCGGACGCGTTGTTGAGCGTAATTACGGAGAGGTCGGCGCTGCTGTTGGCCGCGACGAGGAGCCCGGTTTGGGTGACCCAAGGCGACTTGAACGCCCAGCCCGCGGTGTCGTTGAGGCATGCGTTGGAACTGGTGCAGACGGACTCGTTGAAGGATACGGCGAACGCGGCGCTGGGGACGGCGCTCTCGAGGGTTCGTTGTACGATGGAGGACGCGCCGTGGAGCCATATGTCGGCGAGGCTGTATCATAGTGCTCAGCTTATAATATTTAGGAAGAATCGAATGACGAACATCAGCGAGTAAGACAATCCCATGATGAGAGCCGTCAGCGCGAGAGCAAGATGAAAAGCCCGAGGAACTTGTATCGTTTTTCTGGATTCTTGCAGGTGCCGCCCAGCTTGATAGACGGAGGGGATCTTGGATGTCGCGAGCATCGACACCATGTGCGCGTATCTGCGTATGATGAGACCGACGCGGCCAGTCGATTGCGGGGAACGCTCACTGGAGAGGCGTCGGGAGCGCGACACGCGTTTGCGGAGGAAATTCCTGCTCTCTCAGCCATTTTCCCGCGACGCAGTACGCTGCGACCGAAATAAGGAACGGAACGCTGATGGAAACGGTGTATGTCTTATTTATTTCGTGAGTTTGGATGAATGAATAGAAATGTACGCGACGCACAGCGACAGTGGTAATGGTCAGGCCCACGAGCGTATCGGTGGCGAGCTCGGAAACAAACAGGGCGGAGCCGTCTGGATTGGACACTCGACGGAGCACTGCGAGGTACAGCAGCAATATGGTGGCCAGTGCGAATGTGAGGAGCGCTATGACGAGAGCGGGGAACGTGAAGATCCAACGTGGTCGGCCATCCGAGGGCGTGTCCGGCGGTTGCTGGAAGGTCAGCTCCCTCGCGTCCCGCTGGGATCTGGGCAAGAACGGCGAGGCGCCGCGGTTGAAGAACGGCGAGGGCTGCTTGTCGCGGTTGAAGTTGAACGGCGAGGACTGGTGCTTCCGCAGGGGCGTCAAGATTTCAGGGGCGTCTGGGAGGTCTTTCTCGAAGTTTTCCACGTCGAGCTTGGTCGTTGGGTATCGCCCAGAGGCGGACATGAAGTCTGAGGAGGCAGACGGCCGGGAGGGAGGGTGCAAGTTAATTGTGCGGCTGATTATTAAATTTTGGCGAGGCTCATAGAGGGATCGACCCGTGCGGGGATGTTGAGATGCCAGGTATTGCCATGAGAATCACATAGCACATTGCATGCAGCTCATCCATTCGATGATATCAGATCGAGGCGAGAACTTATTGAAATCTATACAAAGCCCGAGTCTGAGTGCACCGAGTCAAGGGTCAAGGTTCCTCCCGAACAGTTCGAAGGTCTTCTGAGGAAATATCCAGGAAGTGTCGAGAGCAGAGGCCGGGAAAATCGAGAAATGCGTGATGGTGAGATCAAGGTGAGATGGCACCGTGCGTGTGTTGGTGGCGATGCAGCTCCCGACGCGTGCTGCCCGCCCTTACACACAAGTCCAGGGGCTACAATCATATCGCCTCCACACGTCCTCCGCACACCCCCATCTTTCAGTAAAGTCTGCAATTCCTGAGTCCTGGGACAAGGAGCATGACTCAGTCATTGACTGCAACATGAATGGAAACAAGAGTTGGAATCAAAAAATCAACATGCCAGTCAACTTGCCAGTGGTTCACGTAGTCTCGCTTTCTGGGAGGGCTGCATCGTTCGTTGACCTCGACTTACGAGGTCTACTGAGCTCGGCTGAGCTACGATTCCGGCTCATATCGCCAGTGGCAAGCAAGTCATCCAGGTAGCTTCTTGTGGCAGCCCGATCAGTAAATCTACTCTTGGTGAATTATCTGGAAACAGCTTTCTCTGCGAGCAACAACTCGATGCGCGCTTGATCTGGGCTCGAGACGGTCCAACTTTTATTCTCACGCTTGCGGTTCCAGACTATTGTGCTTTCATGCTGTCGACATCCTATGATTCAAGCCGACTGTCTGTTGCGTCGCTATCTTTCCGATCTGGTTCTCATGGGCGGCCGTTGATGATCCTGGCCGAACTTCCTTTACCGTTATAAGAAGAACGTTGGCCACTGGCACATATACTTCCTGTCGACTCTTTCTGACCGGACTTGCGCCTCCCATTGATTCAAGCTGACTCGCCTGTGAGAATTGCGATGCTTGTCTGTTATTGTTGTGATATTCAACTTTGGGGGCCAAAGACGGAGGTGTAACATGATCATGCCGGGCAGTATGCTCTCTGTCATATCTCGGTCTTCACTCGAGTCAGTTGATAAGCGCCTCACCCACAAGTGAATCAAAAACCGGTGTCTCGGGCACGGAACAAGACTCTCCTCCCAATGTGTTCACCGCCCATTGTCCCTGCTCTTCACTACTCCGTGCTGCTGCTCGTCCCGACATGTAAAGAGGTGATTCGCATGCTGAGTGTCTGCCTCACGCGGGGTTGGCTTGGATCCGACCTTGGCGGGACCTTGCTGTTGGGGTAAGCCGTGAGCGATGTACGGAGGAAGAGCAGGGGCATTTTAAGGAACTGGTTTGTTGTGAGATTTTTGCAATACGTCGGACGATAAATATGTGTTTTCCCTGGCCAATGTTGGCTTGCTCCTGAAAGCGGGGCAGTTCGGGATAGCCTGTGGTACTGCGAAAGGTGCGAACGCAAGAGTGAGGAATGGAGAGGTACTCCCGTCGCGTCTGCCCGAGACGCTTAACTCGGGCTCTTCTCCCCTCCTAATTACAGTGAGCTCCGGCGAGCGAGGCAGTGTACACGGATTTTTGGGCCTTGTTGAGGCGAACGACCATTTTGGGCCAGTTGCGTTGTGTGGCTCGTTTGGGCAGTCTCTCCCACGTGAGGCGATCGGCAACAAAAGAGTTGCTTGTCAGGTCTTCTTTCCTTTTCTTCCTCGACTCTGTACTCGCTGCTCGTCTATATACCACGGAACGACCGTCGCCTCGACTATACCTACTCAATCTTGTACATTAATTCCCGTGTTTCTGACGCGCCCGACGCGCCACCGACACGACCACAAGAAAACACAACGGTGTTATGGCTGTTCCTACTTCGCAGAGGCATAGTAGGCCCAACAGCCCCCCGACGAACGCCACGAACTCCACGACCACGCCGCTCCGTCCACGGCTTTCGAGCATTTTCAATGCTCCGTCGTCAGCGTACTCGCCGACGGTCACCCAGGGCGCGAACACGCAAAAGCTCAATGTCGTGACGCGTGTAGCGATTGAGGGAAAGGCGAAGCACGGCGACGATGGCGCGAGCATCAAGATGTACCTCAAGGTGCGCCCAACTTTTTTTTGGCCGACCCCCCACGCACTAACTTTTTGTGGCAGATTTCTTTGCCCTTGGACAGTGTCACCGCGGGGTCGACTATTGCGCTGTTCCCCGGTTAGTCTGTGGCTACATGTTACTCGGCGGGTACTGAATTTTGAGCAGAGGAGAGTGTCAAAATCTTGTCCTCCCAGGTTCACCCGCTCGACAATAATTCCGTCCCGTACGACTTCTCGTCGGACTTGTCCCCGCTCCTTCACCACGCGGCACGGGCACTCAACCGTGAGTCGCGGACCCCTACTTTTTTATACCCAATTTCTGAGC
Organism: Mycena polygramma; assembly: GCA_029449255.1. Lineage (NCBI taxonomy): Eukaryota > Fungi > Basidiomycota > Agaricomycetes > Agaricales > Mycenaceae > Mycena > Mycena polygramma. The sequence goes on along the minus strand of JARKID010000001.1, from coordinate 3,677,384 downwards.
TCTCTACAGTTCCGAGCCGCTCGTCAGAGTCCTACCACACGGCCTTTGGTTTATCGCCACCTACCGCCAGCGCCTCTGTCGCCGGGTCCGTTCGATCCACAAAGTCCAACGGGTCCTCCTCCTCAACTAGAAGCGCTACGCCGCCCGTAGACACCAAATACACCGGTCACATCCTCGTCAGCGGCTACCACATTTCATATGTGCTACCCAAGGTGTTCCCGGTGCGGTACCAGGACAGCGACGGGTACTCGCGCTCCGCGGGCAGCTTGCGGCGCTCGTCCATTGTAGAACGCAACACCGTGCAGTTCATGGCCGCCATCGACATGTTCGTGCCGTACGCCTCTCGCCCGCCGCGGTCCCCGTATCTGGTACGCTCCATTTCGCTGCTCGCTCCCGGAGCCGTACTGACGCGTGGCGCAGGTTTCCATCCCCACGCCGCGGTGCCTGCACAACAATATCCGGCTCCGCATCTTCCCGCCGTCTGCCGTCTCCGCGTCGTTCGCGTCGCTTTCCTCCGCGGATGAGGACGCCGCGTCTTGGGACCTCACGTCCGACCCGCACGTCACGCGCGCCACGTCCTCGCGACAGTCGCGCTCCGGGACGTACTCGTACGGCAACATTGCGGACGACGAGTCGAGCGACTCGTCGACCACAGGTTTCTCCGAGGGGTGCGGGATCCAGGGGACGTTCCCTAGCGCCGAGCGCATCCGTGTGCGCTGGGCGAAACCGACCAAGGTCGTGGGCGGCGGCGGGGACGGGCGGCGGCGCGTCGGCGTGAAGGACGTCAAGGGGGACATGACGTGTGCGGTGCTGGGCAAGATGTGGGATCCGGAGCAGAAGCGGGAGGGCATCGTGATGAATGTGGACTACAAGGGGACATGCAAGGGTGTGTGGTTCCCTGGGGTGGCCACGATGCTCGGGATGGACGTTAGTCTGGAGGCCAAGGGCTCCGATATATCATGGGTGCCGGGAAGGCTCAATGACTGGGAGGTCGGGGGCGGTGCTGGGTATACGGGATTCGACGTCGGCGCGTCACCGAAGCCTGACGGCCCGTCGAGGCATGATTCGCTGGACTCGAGCTATTCCAATGGCGGGCCGCAGATCTTCCTCTCGTCGGAGCGCAACAACATGTCTCGCACGAGCTCGGTGTCCTCGTCGTCCTCTCTCCTTCGGGGTCCTCTTCCGGCGCACAGCGTTCCCGAGTACTCTTTCGAAGGCTCCGCCCCGCCGTCATCGTCCGCCTCCGCGTCGCAGAGCAATTCGATCGCGTCGTCCGTGGGGTCCCTTCTCCCAGGATCTACGTCCTCGATCGACTCAATGCCGCGGCCCCCGGGAGTACCAGTGACAATCCACATCAACATGAACGAGCTGACCCTCCCCGCGTCCAAAAACTCGTTCCCGTTCTGGATATCGGGCACCGTGCTGGTCACGCCCCGCCCCCGGCCTGCGCCCGCGCCAGCGCCATCGCGCAACGCCTCGCCCGTGCGGGGCGAGCACGACGCCGACACCCCCACCCCGCCGATCGACCCCGAGTCGATCATCATCCCGCGCTTCACGGTGCTCGCAGCGGACAACGAGACCGTCGCGGTCGTCGTGCGGCACGACGCGGACTCCAACCCGCCATGCACCATCGAGGTGAGCAGCGGCGAGCCGCACCAGCGCGGGCCCACGCCGGGCAAGACCGTCTTGCAGAGGGGCGACTACACTAAGTGCCTCGAGCGCGCGCGCATCGCGGTGAAGCCCGGCGTCCCCTTTTCCTCGTCGTCGGCGAACGGCGCGGTCGTGGGTGCGAACGGGAAGCTGCATCCGCCGAGCCGCCCGCGGACGCCGACCACCGCGGTGGGGTCGCGCGAGCGCGTGCCGTCGGCGGGGACGTCCACGCGCGCGATGTCCGTTTTGGGCCTCGCGCCTGCGCGGCCGAAGCGCGATGGCGCGCTGATGATCCCGAGCGTCGTTGCGACCGTGACGCCGCTCGTCGTCATGCCCGATAGCGCAAGCAGTGCGCTCGCGGCGGTGCCCGATGCGTACGCTGTGCGCGTAGTCCTCGCCGCGCCGGTGGACGCAGAGTCGGATTGGCTGGAGTTTGGGCTGGCCAAACACGGCGGGGCAGGCGGGTCGGGGTCAGGGTCGGCGGGTGCGCCGAAGGTCGAGATTGTGAGTGTGAGCGTGGAGGATGTGCCGGTCCTCTACGAGACTAGTGTTGTGGTGAAGCAGGAGGAGCCCGGGCTGGGGCTGCCGTTTGAACAGATGAGCGGGCAGGAGTGGGTGAGCTGGGTGAAGCTCCGTGTTGGGTCCGCCGGTGGGGGGCGCGTCGTAGTTGATTACGTCGTGAAGGACCTCGATGGGCAACCCGTCGCTGATAAGAAGGGGAAACGCAAGGCAAAGGATCACACACAGTTCGACGTATATTTGCCATCCTTCGGATTACCCGTGGGGAGGTTGGAGGTTAATGTCGATGGTATTCAAGGCGAGTCGACTGTTGTTTCTCTCGCTCGCTCGTAGGCTAACCCTCGCCCCAGGCCTGGAAATCTCGTCTTTAAGATCGAATTTCTCTCACCATCAATCTGTGCACTCTGGACGGCGTCTCCTACATTATTCTCTGCAGGAATTCTTCTATCCCCACATATCTTTGGACATTCGTCTAGACCGCCAACGGCATTACACCATGCACCCTTTCTCCCCATCCCCGACGAGCTTCGGCCAGCTCGCGATCCTCCTCGGGTCCTGGGCGATCATCCTCCTTGGATTCATGTATCTCGTCCGGCTGAATTCGGTGGTATCACAACTGTCGGATTCACTGGAAGGATACTCGCTCGCTGTCGGCTCGGGATGGAGCGACCTTCCCGAGCCCATCACTATCACCACCACCGCCTTCCAGGGAAACCGATGGCAGTGGTTCAACAGCGACGCCAAGTCATCAGAGTCTGCGACGGGTTCAGAGCCCGAACCTGAGCAGCTCAGTCCGGACAGCACTCCGAGCAGCACCTCCTCGGCGGCACTCACGTCCCCGCCAGCACCCTCTGCTGCGGAGACGCCGCGGGTCCTTCCAACCTTCACCGCCGAGCCGTCCGCCGCCGTTGCTCTCTTTCGGCCTCTCGCCTTCAACTGGCGCAATATGACTTGGCCCGAGATAGACATGGATCTCGCATTAGAAAAACTCCTCTGGGGTGCAGAGAAACTGTGGCGGTTCGCCCGGAAAATATACCACTACCCGTTGGATCCTACTTGATTTACGTATAATGATCTGTAACATGTATATGCTTATGATTTAACGCTTATGAGGGAGTGGTCGCAATTGTGTGTGCTTAGACTGCTTTACGCAGAGGAACATAGAGCCATCGATCCACGCATCGATCAAAAGGAAAATGGATGAAACCTCAAAAAATGAAGCGACGCCAGCAGGACTTGAACCTGCGCCCGGAAACCGGAACAGATAAGGTACGAAGCTCTGAGAGGCCGCAAGGTTCGAATCTGTCGCCTTAACCACTCGGCCATAGCGCCCATGAGAGTAATCGCCCCAAAAGAGTCACTACACCGGAAGGCAGTGCGTGACTTTGGACATTGTTTACTAGTTTACTATTGTATACACTGCCTCTGCTTAATGCAAAGCTGAGGTCCGGTTGTTTCCGACAGTGCACTGAATCAACTATTCCGACTCCTCCGAGTTTCGGTCGAAACGGTCTAGAAATTTATATCCATACAACTATGTCTTCGTTCGGTCCAGAGGGGGAGGTGGGGTACTGGGGCTTGGAGGTCTGCGTCGGATCTTGCATGTATGAGAGAGGAACCGATGAGAACTTGAAACTAACGTACAAAAGCTGGAAACCTTGCATGTTAACGTCTGTTAACGTTCATGCCATTGAGAGAAGTTTGAAATTGATGTAGCGTCACGGATGTGAGCAGCCACGTTCCGGTCAAAGCGTATTATTTGCACCCCAAATCCGTATGTAAATGCTTTGACCAGTGGCGCAAAGGGGGCGGACAATGAATAGATTCAGATACAGAAGTGCTTGCTGTCTGAACTAGGACAAAACTAAGCACCTGCCAGGCTGCAGTTGCATAAGTGACCACTGGCAAAGAATTGTTCACTGTTGTATCCAACAGAAACATCCAACCCTTGGTCCATGTATCCCCATGAAATATCGTCCATTTGTTGATGAATACGATCCGTTGCACGAAGATCGTACAGAGTAAATGCACGCATCCGGGTCAAGGTTTCGCTTTCTTGGAAACGGAACCGGATCATTCGCTGAAGTTGATCGCAGTGCCGTTCATCGTATAGGTTGAGGTGCCCCACCCGGAGCACCTCTAATTTTGAGCCTAGGGCCGGTTGGTAGGGCGATGGGAGAAGAGTTGTCACAAGATCCTGGGGGGTGGTATTTGGTACGTTGATGAAGATTTCGACGAGCTCAGGACACCGAACCAATATGTCCCTGAAACTCCCAGGGATGCGCTCCGGGTACGTTTGTAATCGCAAGATTTTTAAACGAGGGGGCAGGTGGGGAATGAGATCTTCCTGGCTCCAATGATAACTGTTGGTCCGATTGTAACTCAGACTTTGAAGGATCGGCATGTCGAAAAATTTCAAGACTCCGCGATCACAACTGAACTGTGCATGTTGCAGTTTGGACAGCACAACAGGAGGATGCTCCGGGATTCTGATGTGGTCGATAAATTGCACACATAAATCAACCACGTCGGTCATTTGACGGTAAGAGTCCCATCGGACAACGTCATCTGGCATTTCGTGCGGACCCTCCCAAGTACAGTCGGTTTCGCAATATCTCGTGAGTTGTGCCCAAGGAATGCATCTCCGAGTGCTTTCGGTGATGGTGAACGAAGCTAGAGTGAGGTCGTTGACAAGCGCGGGGCACTCGAAGACAATGCTGGGCCTGCCCCTCGTAAACGCAATGGCAAGGATGCGCAACTGCTCAAACTTTGCGCTGGATCGATGGAATTCCTCCAGTAGATCATCCGCAGGGTTTACCAAGACCAGGCGGTTCAGGCGACGTGAACCTGCGAGGACTTTAACGGTGTTGAGCATTGTGCTCGGCGAGTCATTGTAGATCACCCGGAGTGAAATTGAGGCTTGTCTAGACCGCTCAAGACAGGTTTCGATCGAGGAAAGCCTCCTTTGCTCGGACTCTAAGTTGGGCCAGTCTTCGTTTGTCCCGACATCGTCGTATTCCCAAGGATAGCTGGACTCCCTGAAGGAGGGACAAAATCCCCCCCCTGTCGGCGGCGACGACCGCAAATCGTGGACAGACCATAAGCATTGCACCGACAGAGCGACGCTCCTCCAGTAACGGCAGATATGGCCCAAATACCACGGGGGCCGGGCCACGGGAACCTCAACTCGAGCACCATAACGAGGGCTACGCGGAAGCTGGTGGTTGCCACCTAGCACTGGAACAAGATTGAGAAATATCTCGCCGATAATCTCCGGTGGCAAGCGTCGGATGGGAGAAAAGACGCCTTGGTACAGCCGGATTTTGGCGCGCAGCAGTCGCTCTTCGGAGATGAGTGCATTCCGTTTGGCTTGCATTTCTCGCACGGCGGAGTGAACCTGGGAGATCTCGGCTTTTAACTTGGAAAGGACGGCATTCTGAGTTTGCAGGATGTCCTCGATGACCACTCGGTATGCCGCCTGTGGCACATCGTTAGTCCGGATGAGGGCGGAAGCGGGGTCATCTGGATCCTCCGGGGTCGGGCTACTAGAGCCTGCGTGAACACAGTCATCTTCATCCCAAGGTTCGTCCGGTTCGTCCTGGCTCTGGAGAGGGCTTGATCAATTTCTCGATTTTTCAACTAATTGGAAACTCACAGGCCACCAATCACCGTCGGCGGCAGCCGCGTAAGGATTCTCATGGTCCATGAAAGTCTTTGCTTTTCTCTGACGACGTGATGGTTCAAGAAAGGGGTTATTTGTTACTATTTGTTCTAAAATTAGGGCCCTGGCCCCTTCAGCGGTCAAAGCGAACTTTTGCGATTTTCTTTTGTCGGCTTTTGAAGATTAGTCTAACACATCCTGCAAAACCAATAGATCAGAGAATAATTGAAGGTACATGCGCTGATGTACGAAAAAAGCAATCCCACACCGTGAGGAAATTCCGTAGTACTATATATTACGTACTGTACATTCCACACAGATACTACACGAAGACGGATCCGCTTGACATAACTCAGTGGCATAAGTGACCCTCGGCAAAGCGCTCCTTGCCTCCAGTTTCGACAAAGATCGGTAAGCCTTCGTCCATGTACTCCGTCAAGGCTTCGACTATCCCTGAATAGCATTCATCGTCCGAGTCAAGGTCGTACAGATGAAATTCGCGCATCCTTGACTCTTTGTTGCAATCCCGAAAACGACCGTGAATCAGTTGCCGAATTTCCTCGCAGACGCCTTCTCCGAGTTTGAGGTGCCCCACCCGAAGCACCTTTAGATTCGAGCACACAGGCGCTTGATCTTCCTGTATGATGAGCGTGGAAAGGAGATCGTGGGTGCTGAGTTTGGGAGTGTCAATGAAGATTTCGGTGAGATTTGGAGACTGCGCCAAGATGTCCTTGGAAAACAAGGTAACAGGTTGCTTGGTCACTTGCAATCGGAGAATTTTCAGACGAGGCATTGGACCTGGCAGACGAAAAAGGGCCAGCTTCCCCCGCTCCGCCTCCTCCGCCTCCTCGTCCTCGTCCTCGGACCAGGACCAGTAGGAATACTGGGCATGATCGTAGCTGAGGGTTTGAAGATCGGGCATATTGAAAGATTCAAGAACACTTCTTCGGCCCTCATAACTAAACCTGGCATGCTCCAGCTTGGGAAGCAGGACGGGATCTTCCGGGCGTGTGATCGTTGTAGAAGTCGGAAATTCCACACACAAATCAACCACGTCGGACAGCTGGCGATACGAGTCCCACCGCAGATCTTTGCGTTCGGACCAATGTCCGGACGGTTCCCACGTGCAGTCCGTTTCACAATATTTAGTGAGTTGTGACCAAGGGATGCATGACTGAGCGGTTGAGCTGAGCTCCAACGAAGATAAAGTGAGCTCGGTCAAAAGTGCGGGGCACTGGAAGATGAGCCTGGGCGTGCTCCAGGTAGCATTGGTAAACACTATAGCAAGCCTGCGCAATCGCTCGTATTGTGCACAGGATTGTGAAAACTGAGCCAGCAGTTCCGGCGGAAGGTCTACCAAGACCAGGTGGTTCAGGCGAGGTGCACACGCGACAAGAGGTTTGAAAAACATGGCACCGTCACCACCTGAGATCGTGCTGCAGAAAATCAACCTGGACGAGATCGGAGCTTGGCCTGACCGCTGCAGACACATGTCGACGGAAGCAAGCCTTTGCTGGATCAACGACGACTTCTGTATGCTGAGAGAATGCGCCTCCGCCGCCTCTAATTTCCTTCGTTCGCTGTCCTCAGCATCGCTCTGCGACGAGGGGTAGGAGCAGGGATATCGCCGTCGGTTGTAATACAGCCGATCGAACCCGGACCATAAATCGTATACGGACCATAGAGAACGCACAGAAAGAGCGACACGTCTCCAGTAACGACAGATCTGGCCTAGATACCACGGGATCTCGGCCTTCGACACGCTACGTCGACCACTATCGTGGGGGATATGGGTGGTTCCAAACACCGGAGCGAAATGAAGGAAGATCTCGCCGATGATCTCGGGTGGCAACCGTCGGATTGGGGAAATAACGCCCTTGTATTGGTGCATTTTAGCTACCAGGGAGTGTTCTTCGTTGATGAGGGCATTCCGCTTGGCTTGCATTGCTCGCACTGCGGAGTGGACTTCGGATATTTCAGCTTTTAGCTTGGACAGGGTGGCATTCTGTGTTTGTAGGACATCCGCGATGACAGCCACCTGAGCCTCCTTCGGCGCGTCATTGGACGTGAAAAATAGGGTCCGCCGACATGACAATTCAATTGTCAGTTGACTGACAAATGACAGTCATTTCCTGACTGACAGTTAATTATTTAATTTTTGCTGGAAAATCCCACTGACAGTCCTGACAATTCCAACCCCGGTTAAGCTGCTCATCACACATACTAGGGGCTCAAAATTGCCACGAAAATCTACCTCAACAGTATTTCTTCCGTTTTGACCTTCCTCTGACAGTGACACCCATATCAAGCAACTGGTCACGCTGTTTAGAGCCGGCAAACATCGAGAACTGATGGATAAGATCAAATATTGATGAACCGGATCGAGCCGTGATAAATCGACCGAAAAAAAGGTGCAAACATGTCTGCAACCAAGATTGCAAGCTAACTTTGTGCAAACACACCCTCCGTAGCATCCCAGGACGCTAAATTTGCCTGGTATTTAGTCGAGTTGAATATCCCAAATAGGTAATTGTCACAACTGTTATCTGTCGGTCCTGACAGTCAGCCTGTCATTCTGACTGACAATCAATTATTTTCTTCAAAGTGGAATTGTCGGCGGACCCTAGTGAAAAAGATAGCCGGAATGGGGTCCGGATCCATCGGGGGTGGACTCGGTTCTTTATCTATAGGAGGTTCCTCTGAAGAAGACTCCTCTGGAGGAGATTCCTCCTGGACGGTGGGGTCAATTTCTCCATTTCCCAGTCGATACTTATTGATACTCACGTTGAATATTTCGGAGCCACCACCGTCATAGCCATCACCGTCATACCATTGTGGTTCGTAGCATGGGCAAAGTCCACGGCGAGCCGCCCTGTATGGGTCTTCGTCGTCCATTCGGGATTGAGTTGCAAGGGAGAGGGACGTTATGAATTTGCAGCTGTCTATTATCGCTCACGTGCTCGGTCTGTCGGTCAAAGCGCAAATTCGCATCACACATGTGTTACATCATGTTCCGATTCGAAGGTCAGAAGAACATGGCTAGGATTTCTTCAGGAATGTGCCTCCCAGACAATCAATCCGTCTGCATTATACATTCCGAGTATGTATTCCATAATATACAGCCAAAATACGAGGTCTAATATACAGGTCTAAGCAGCGTGTGGAGCAGACAGCATAGGTCCAGGAAGCGATGGTCTTTGATTCTTGGGTTTCTTGCGCCTGGAAGATTTGGGTACATCGCGAGGGCGCGAAGCAGCCTCAGCCTCGGCTTTGACACGTTCTTCCTCGGCAGACCACCACTTCAAGAAATCCTCTTCGGCCTGACGGGCGGTCTCTTCTTCTTGTATCTCTCGCAGGGAACGTTTATCCTTCCCGGAGGACGTGCCCTGCTCTAGCTGCAGCTGCTGAATAGCCACGAGTGAGATACCAGAGGCGGGAGAAGAAGGCGCCGCGACTGGTGCAGGCGGTGGTTGGGTCCAAGCTTTGTTGCCGCTCCTAGAAAAACGTACGGTTAAACAAAAAAGGGAAAAAAACATCCAATGGTTAGACTCACGACACGCGGCGAACACTCGAGGGGGCAGGACGAGAACTGGGTTGACGGAACGGCGTGAAAACGGGGCCCAGACTGGGTTGAGGAGGCTGAGGTCCTCGGGGACGAGGAGGGGTTGAAGGTAACGCAGCAGCAGCCGGAGTGGGGAAGGCTTCCTGCGGACGACTCGAGCTGGTAGAAGGGGCGGTGGGCGGCGAGTTCGTAGGCGAAGCAGGCGCGGCTCGGACGGGCGGAAGTTTCCAAGGGGAGGAGCCGGGCCGTGACGGTCCCGGGGTAGCATCCGATATGGTGTCGGTCCCATAGAGCTTTTTGCGTTCTCGCTGAGGGGTTTTCTGGTGACCGGACCGCAGCGCGGGCTCGCTTGTGTCACGACGGGGTGCAGTCTGCGACGCCGCCTCTGCCATTACTGTCTTCATATCAACGCTGAGGATGGATAAGTTGAATGGTCATCGATACTTTTGAACGACTAACCGAGGAGCAGATGACGCCTTCCAAACCGGAACGGACGCAGAAGCAACAGGGTCAACCGGGACTGCCGGCGCAACTGATTCAGTGTCGTCCATCTCAAAGATATCATCAATGGCGGCAGTCGACGACGCTTGCGGCGCGATGACAGGACTATTCGTCAATGAGGCAGTTCTCGATCGCCTGCGCTTCGGCTCGGGAGATAGCGGGGCGTCTCTGCGGGTAGGAAACCTGGACGACGGTACAATGGGTTCCGGAATGTCCTGGAGAGCGAGCCAGTCTCCATAGATTGCCATGGCTCTGTCCACCATAAAGTTCGATCGGACCTTGGGGCTCTTCTCGATCTGCTTCCTGGCCACGAATTTGGAGAGCTGTTGGATCAACGCCGGTGTTAAGTCATCCAGCATACGACTCTCCAACAAGGTCTCCATATTCGCGATTATGTATCCCTGGATGCTCTCAACCAGCTGCTGGGCGTTGAAGTGGGACGCGTCGGTGAGTATGTAGCACGCATTGTTGATATCCGTCCATTTGAGAATGACGGCAGAACAGAGTAGAACCAAACGATCAAGCAGCAATTCGTTCTGGAAAACACTGATTAGAAGGAACTTCGAATGGCACCGGAAATTCTCACAGCAGCAGCTATAACGTCAAACATAAACTCCAAAAGCTCATCCACCGACCGCGCAAATTCTAGAGCGGAGAGAATGAGCTCGAGGTTGGTCCCTGATAACAGAAATACGTGCCGAGGTTCTCGAAAATTTCAGCATCCCCACCGCAGCACATATACTTGAGGACAAACTCCATGACGTGCCATCGCAGATGCTTGAGATCGACGGTGATGATACCGCTGGGGTCCCACCGTTTCGCAGTCCAGTCGGGCTCGTCGAAGAAGCTGGCAAAGATGGGCGAACGCGCGCGCAAGATCACCGAATGACAATACACGTCACGGTCCGCTAACCGAAGGACAACGTCCGCAGCAATGGGAGACTTCGCCATGGCGTTCGGGTTCGTCTGCACAGTACGGAACAACTGTTCCATGTCCCGCACGACTGAGGGCAGAGGAGCACGCTTGGCTGGGGACTCGAGGGCTTGTGCGAGGAGCGGAAGATCGAGAATACGCGCGAGGCCCTGCAGCTCGAGCTTCACTTGCGCGGGCTTGATCTTGTGCGCGGTCAGCTCATGCTGCAGTGCCGAAGCTACGCGACGGTCCCAAATGGCCAGCAGCTCGTCGGAGTACAAGTACTCCAACAGAACAAGAATGGTTATGGGCTCGCACCCCTTGATGTCAAGGCGCATTCGCATAGGGCCGGAAGTAGAGGACGCCTTGATAGTCATGTGGGTCTGCGCGTCGCGTAAAGCAGAGCCCTCGAAGATACCGCGCAACACATGTGAGCGGGCCCCAAGGATCACTCGGTGGGCGGGGAAAGCGGCCGCTCGAACATGTACCATGACATCTGCTCCGAAGCGGGGGGTAGGAACAGCGTGCGACCCAAGCAACCGACACAGACGCCAGAGCCGCCGGAAATCAGCCTCGATCCCGGCATCTTCGTCCTCTCCCTCGTCAGCGGCGAACACCCACCGAGGCGATTCGGCGACAGGAGCGGACTCGTCCCTCAGATAACTCGGCGGTGGAGGCGCAATGTACGGTTGGAGCGTGGCTAGATCCTCGGAGAGCGTATGTCCTTCGATACGGATGGGTTCAGGTTTAAAGTCCACCCGAAGCGCGCCAAATGCACCCGTGGTGTTGGCGCACACCTGTGTCACGCGCTGAATAAACGGCACGCGTTGGAATTTGAAGGTCTTGTTAGACGCCGTGCTGTTTCCCTTCCCGCTACGAGAGCGAACGAATACGTGACCCGATTCGGTACAGATGATGATGCTGCCATCAGCACCGAGTGCGACGTCCCGCACAGCGCTGAACTGCTTTCGCAGAGCCCAAACGCGCTGAGGCTTGAATCCCAGTCCGCGACCGGCATTGGCGTCCGCTTCGCTTGGGTCCGGCACCGAGAAGGTGAAGAGCTCGCCGTTGGACGATAGAGCGGCAAATGCGTCCTCAGAGCTTGTGATCTTTGCAATGTGGGCATCCTTGAATTTCATGGCCTGAGGAGGTCGGTATGGTTGTATTTCGGACGGGAAAGCATGTATGGGGAAACTGCAAGGTTCTTTTGAGTTCGGACTGGGAACAAGAATGAGGAAACGTACATGATCTTGATGTATCGATCGTTCCATATGCATACAACGTCTTGGGTGTCGAGTAGGCAAGCCATGGCGTGGTCCTAAAAACCTGATATGGACAGAGCACCGGGATATGAGGGGGAGTGCACGCACAGTCAAGGAGATCGCCATAACCGGTCGGACAATTTTGGATACTTTGCGAGGGATGACCTGGGTTGGCTGCGCAGCCTTGTCGTATCCTCCATGGGATGTAAGGGAAAATGAGGATAAAGCGGAATGGACACCATACCAAGTTGGCCGTTGTTGGTGCCCCAAGTGAAAACTTCCGTGGCCGTCCAGCACGCAGAGCATTGTTTGGAGGCGGCAACGCCTTTGACAATCTCCTTTTTCAGCGGTCCGTATATCTTTCGAGGGCTAGCTTGAATGGGTTCTTCCAGCCTTCCGGTAGTAGTTGACGGTTCTACGACGTAACCCAGCTGATGGAAACGCGACAAGCCCCAACTGAGGACTTCTCCGGTACTGGTGAGCGCCAACGTGTGATCCTGACCAAGGGCCACAGCGACGATCGAATGAGACAGTTGAGGAAGCGGAACAAGGCTGTACTGCGTGTGCTGCCCAGGACCCAAGCTGAAACATATTGTTTCAGCAAGTAGATCATCAGCGAGGTCCACGGCTTACCGCCCGCCGCTACCAAATCCGCACACACGTAAATTTGATTTGCTCTCGGACGTCACTACAACTGAGAAGGAACAAATCAATATTGGGGCACGTTCGCCGACCGGGGCTTACCTGTGTGAAGCTTCGACATCTGAATTTGGCGAGCAAGCAAAGGGGAGAAACGGGCAATCGAGGTCGGTGCGGGACCTTCTTTGGGGATGAGCACTTGGTCTGGGTGCGTCCTGTCCCCACTGTCTACTAAACCCAGTGCGGCATTCCTAGGGACGGATAAGCCAAATGATGGATTGACGCAGAGGAATTACCTATTGACACCCCACGTATGCAATTCGGCATGCAGGGCATGTTTCGGGCTGGTTCCAGACACCGTAGAATTGTAGAGATCGAAAGCCGTGTGTCCTTCCAAATCCTTGAGCGAGATTTCGATATCGGACCGTTGCAGGAGTAAAAGTCTGTTATCGCAGGGTCAACGCTGTCATGCATGGCACGCAAGTAGCGACTAACACGGCGGCAATATTCCCATTGTAAAGGGCGCGGTGGAGCGCCGTCCAGTGACTCTCCACGTCGGGTAGATTGACATTGACCGAGGGATGTCTCAGTAGCGCCCGAATGTACTCGATGCTGCCGGGAGCTGAGCATGCGAGGTGAAGAGCGGAACGCCCCAGGTTATCGCAAGCGTTGACATCACATGCCATGGCGGCTTTCAGCGCGCTTGCGCCTTTCCACGACTTGCCGGCGCTTCCGCTGACGGCGGTATGTGTACCGCGGTCACTGCCGCCATCGAGCAGACGTTGGAACGCCTGGAGGTTTCGTAGATGGAAGTGAGCATGGAGCAAGGTCATACAGTGACGGGGGGTAGACGGGCGACCTAATTGAAGGAGCTTGGACTCCTCCGATAGATCGCTGTCCGAGACTGCACTCGATAGACGAGTACAGTTGAGAAGAAATCGAAGTGGGGTGTCGGGTGGGCAGATACAGATAATTTAGCGGTATAAAAGGCGAAGAGAATAAGGATACAGGGCGAGAAGTGACTCGACGAACGTGCGGGAGCGGGATAAGGACGGGCGGACGCCAACGACTTCCGAGACAAACACGGCCAAGCCGCGCTTATCCTTCTCCCAATTCACCATGGCTGCTCTCGCTGCGTACGTCTCTGGCCTCCTTGGACGCTGCATATCTCTCTGACATCGCTATAGACTACTCCCCCAGCCCTTGTACACTCCGACAGTCGAGGATGAGTCGGAAATTACACGCCCATCCGCACCTTCACAGTCGCTCATTCCGCGAGCAACCATTCCCCCGTATGGCCAACGGCGGGGCTGGAGGCCGAGCTCTCAGGAGGACTTTGGTGCGTCTACTTAGCTTAGATTGTTGAGCGTCTTGACCAACGCATTTCGTTAGGTGATGGTGGTTCGTACCCGGAGTGTCATGTTGCCCAGTACCCGTTGGAGTTGGGCAAGAAGAAGGTGCGTCTGGTGGTTGGTTAAATGAAGGTTTCCTAACTGTATACTCGCAGGGCTCCTCGGGAAACACACTTGCCCTTCAAGTGGACAGTGAAGGGAACGTCCGCTACGATGCCATTGCGCATCAGGGTCAACGGGACGACAAAATCATCCAATCCCAGTTCAAGGACCTTGTCCCGCTTCTCCACCGAAAGGATTTGACGGACGAGGATCGGACGATGGAGCGGCCTTCTGAGGAGGAGGTACAGGAAACCGCCGAGAAAACACGACAAGCTTTGGAGAAGCTGGTCACCGGCAAAATCAAGGCGGCGCAGCCCAAGCATATTCCCGATAGTGTTGGCCATACGGCTTTCATTCGATACACCCCTGGGCAGCAGAACGGCGAGGCTGGACTGAAGCAGCGGATAATCAAAATGTCGACGGTCGTGGAGGATCCGTTAGAACCTCCGAGATTCAAGCACAAGAAGATTCCGCGCGGCCCTCCGAGCCCTCCACCGCCTGTTCTGCGGAGTCCTCCCCGGAAAGCCACCGCGGCGGAGCAGAAGGAGTGGATGATCCCGCCTTGCATTTCAAATTGGAAGAACAACAAGGGTTTCACTATTCCTCTTGACAAGCGACTAGCAGCAGATGGACGAGGTCTCCAGGATGTGCGTACTCTTCTTTCTGCATAATCACCGAACGTGCTGACGAGCGGCGGTGACAGGTGCACATTAACGACAACTTTGCGAAATTCTCGGAAGCTCTGTTTGTCGCTGACCGACATGCCCGAGAAGAGGTCCGGCAACGCTCACTTATGCAACAAAAGCTAGCGCAGAAGGAAAAGGCTTCAAAAGAAGAGAACCTGCGCATGATGGCCCAACGTGCGCGAGAAGAACGTGGGGGTCTTGCTGCTCCCAAACCTACCGCCGCGACCCAAGCCGCCTTGAAATCTACGCTGGCTGATTATGGCAGCGACAGCGGCAGCGGCAGCGGGTCTGAGGACGAGGGCAGCGAGGAAGATGAGGATGCTCGCAAGATCCGCGACGAGATGCGCAAGGAGAAGCGGCACGAGCGTGAACGCGAAATGCGCATGAACAACATGGGCACGGAACAACGTGCGAAGCAGATGGCGCGCCAACAGAATCGCGACATTTCCGAAAAGGTTGCCCTCGGCCTCGCGAAACCCACACTCTCGAAGGAGTCCATGCTGGATTCGCGGCTCTTCAACCAGGAATCGCTTGCCGGTAACTTTGCGGACGAGGACTCGTACAATCTCTACGATCGCCCGCTCTTCCACGGATCGACCGCCGCTGCCGCTATTTACAAGGCGCGGGGTAATATCCCGGAGGGCAACGAGGACTCCTTTGGCGGTGGAACGGACGAAGGGATCGGGAAGGCGTTGGATAACGACCGATTCGGGCTTGGGCAAGCCAGAGTTGGATTTGAGGGAGCCGCAGACCAGGAGATCCGGGAAGGTCCCGTTCAGTTCGAGAAGGATACGAGCGATGTGTTCGGTCTCAACCAGTTCTTGGACGAGGCGAAGACTGGGAAGAAACGGGGGCTGGACACCACAGGGTACGTTGCCTCAATTCGTTTTGGTTGCCCATCTAATCAATCTTTCGCAGTGGTGGTTCGCGGAAACGGCAACAACTGGAGAAGGCGACAGAGCGAGAGTAATAGGTCTCTCTCTTTCTCCGTCGCTATGTTTATCATCCTGTATCTGTATCTACCCCAGCACCGTATTGAGAAATGCCTGCTCGATGGATTGATTCGCATCAGCGACCACGTGCAATCCAAACATACGCAACTTCAACCAACAGCCAAACAATGTCGTCTGATTGTGCTTCAGATTCGGAACTGGATCTTATACAACACTACGCCCCCCCTGTCCGGCGCGATGGGTTCCTCTTCCACGGCGACGACTTCTACGTGCAGTCGTCTGGGTACCGCCTGAGACGCGCTGATGCCACCCGTCTCCATTCGTTGTTGACATACACCGCACCCCCACCCGTCCTTACCAAAGCAGGAAAGGTGGCTAAACGGCAGCCGCGTCCCCACGAGGATGAATCAGAGGAATTCTACATCGCGCAATTGGCGCACTACGGACTTCAGCCGGCCAAGACAAAGGAGGCGGCCAAACGGGCACTCTTGGGCGCGTTTGGCTCAAAGAAGACGCTCTCAATTCCTTCGAAGGTTCTGGCCCTGGAGAAAGAGATGTGTAAAGAGTACAAGGAGGCGAACAAGCTGGCGAAGGCAAAGTATCAAGAGGAACAGAAAGAGGAGAAGAAAAAAGAAGAGGAGAAGCGCAACAAGAGGAAGCGAGAGAGAGAGTCTGCTATCGAGAATTTCTTGCAGGAGGACAACTCGCGTCCCGTGAAAAAGGGCAAGACACAGGCTCTAAAGGTAGGCTGCAGCATCAAATTTCACAGGGTGCTATTGAACGCTCTATCGCAGTTACAAGGGAGCGGAGAATTGACCGGGAAATTCAATGTCATCGCCCCATTCCTCACTGAACAGTGGGAGGACGCCACCAGAGACACGATGTGGCTCAAACTCTGCCCATCATCGACGAATGCCCGCCTCTGGGGGTCGTTTGATTTCGGTGTTATCTCCGGAGTCATACGCTCGGCCACTCTTCCTGCAAAGGTGGGAGATTCTGTCGCATTTTTGTGGCGCGGCCGCGATTCTGGCACTGGGGAGTCAACTTTCGGGGACGACAATGTCGGCACCATCAAATTCCTCAGCGGCGGTTTCAAGGCGACGATGGATTGGGACTTGGGCAACTTCGAGTTCGCTGGCACCAAGCTGGCTAGCCCGAAGGACAAGATATCCCCTCTATCCTTGCGGGAGTGGAAGACGACTTGGCGCAGCATAAATGAAAGTGCGTACGGCAGGGAAAATCGTGCTCGATGGGGCGGATGGGGTGGAGACGACGACGACGCTGAACAGCCTGCTGGCTCAGACACGACCGAAGGTGCTGAGAACGACGCCGAGCGGGATGACTCGGACAATTATGACTTTGAAAACTACGCTCTGTAAAATGGTTTATTTCACGCGTTACAAGCAATGCATGATTGATACAACGGTAACGTCCTGAACAAATCAGGCCCATGGACCCTCAGAAGGCTTCATGAACTCCAAAGAGTCGCTCATCCACGGAAGCCTCTCTCTGATAGACACGACCATACCCTCCTTCACCAATCTTTGACACTCGGGCTTGGTTTCTATGTCTCGGAGCATGAATTTGTTGTAAGGAGTGATCAAGTCGAAGAACCTCAACCGCGCGCTTCCGACCGCGCTCCATCTCCAGAGTAGCATGTCAAGCATAAGAAACGGTGTTGCATGAGTCATGCTGGAGACGCCGGATAAAGGCAACATCATGGATAAGGATTGCAAGTTGGGGAGGAAATCAGGGTGCCTTGTAAGCAGGAGTAGTAGGACGTTGATGTCAACGCCGACATGTCGGGGTTGGAACTTCAGGTGCACTACTGAAGGTGTGGCTTTCAGACAACCGATCAGAGTACTGGTCGTCACTGGTAGGCGAGACAACGCCAATGCATGAAGTTGGAAGGAGGAGCGGGCTGCAAATGACAGGAATGGAAAGACATCCAAATCCTCGTCCTGCGCATTGCCAAACGCAAGGGTGAGGCTTTTTAACGCAGGGGCTTCCAAGCAGTTGAGAACAGTCATAGGCAACGGGTCTACGCCATCGGCCTCTGATTTGCCCAGCCTGAGGGATTGGAGCTGTGTGAGAAGAAGAACTGCCTGGGGCAGCGGCGGAGAGTCGAAGTCCTGGATTTCAAATATGCCGGTGACGAGGTTTGGCGCGTCCCGCAAAATTTCCAGACACCGCGCAATCCCGATAGCATAGGTGCGAAATTTGGTTAGCTGATGCCATGGAAGTTGGACCTGTGGGGTGAATCTGAAGAGGAAAACCTCGCGCAGTTTGGGTGCTTTGCAGAAAGACATGGGGAGCTCGCTAAGAGGCGGCGCGATGGCTAACTTTTCGAGGCACGGGAACCCTGCTTCCGAGGGAACAAAGAATTTTCGAGGTAGATCGTCTCCCAGGACAAGTTCGATATCTCGCCACTGCTGGGATAACCGACCAATGATGTCGAGCAGGGACAGGATATGGGGTTCAGCCACGAAAGCCTCCAGGAGAAGCGTTACAGGTGTACTCCCCGCTCTAGAAAGCCATGTGCGACAAAATTCTACATAATCTGCTCCCGTTTCAGAGTATGCAAAATTCTCCTCGAGGAGGAGGGAGCCCCAGAGGCTCGGCGTTGTCAGTGCGATATGTCTCCATTGGCGACATACAGCGCAAAAAACGAGAGGCGGCGTATTGGGGTTGGGGCTTATGGGTAGATTGTAGGTGTCGTTGTGGTCCGGGTCAGAGGAATGAATGAAGATTTCCGCTAAAAGTTCGGGTGGTAACGCGAGAATAGGTCGGCTGACGGCGGCAGACCGGAGGGAGAGTGGACTGAGGGCGAAAGACGACGGCATAGTGGTGCGGACGTGAATTTTTTGCTTGTGGCTGTGTAAATCGCGGCGGATGTTCAAACGTTCAAGTTGGAACTTTCAATTGCGGTTACAAACATCGTAGTACTACTGAGAAACGGGTTGCGGTACATGTAGTATAGAAGAGTGCCCACGTTGAGAAAATATGCAGTTCGTAATGTCATAAGGAGAGGGAAATGCAGTATGCAAGAAAGCAAGACGAGGGATATCAGACACGCGGTGATCATGAGAGCACTCACCTGAGATTACGGTTCATTAGAAGTGACTTCGGCTGGAGGAGCGGACAGAGATTCGTCATCCACAAACATCTTCATGTCGTAGCCTGTGGCCTCTGAATCGGCCTCCGCATCTGAATCTGTCTCCGAGCTTGAATCGCTGCTGTCGATTGGCTCTGCAACAAAGTAGCCTTCTTGAGGACACCGTGTAAGACCGATGAGAGGCGTTAAGTTCGAATTGTCATAGAAAGATTGAACAAGCGAGCCAAAGAACTGGTCGCCTACGAGCTGCAAAGGGGGTCTGGGGAATTTCTGTAGGTCAGCGACGTAGCGTTGCATCATGAAGAACTGATCCTGTTTCGAAACGTATCAGCACATGAGAGCGAGCAAAACAACGAGGGGGCATACCTCGGGTGAAAGGGTCTGCCAAACAAACTGCTCCTCTGGCGAGACGTCAACAATATACTCACCCAGAAACTCGAAGCGCTTCTCCACATCGGCGGCAAACGGTCTCTCGACAAAGACAAGTTTTTGGTTGCCGAAAGTCTCATTTCGATGAGGGTGGCACACTGCCCTTATGATATCCAGCAAGTCATATTGGGAACCCAATGACCTTTTCACAAGGTTAAGGTAAAAGTAACCATTCCATCCAGCAACCATCGCGGAGCCTGTCAGTGCGGCCACGGCCTCAAGATCAATCATGAGAAAAGGGGGGTTGTCGGGGTCGCTGCTCAACATCTCGTGCATCTAAAGTAGGATGAGAAATGTAGTAGGTGGCATGAGTTGATCAAACACACCTCGATGAACTCAGACTTCGTGACAAGTTGTCCAGCTCGGACAAGGCGATGAGTCGACTGGAAAAAATGGTGAGCAACACATAGAGAATCACTGAGAGCAGAAAGTTTAACCTCTTTCCCCTCCAAATGGGCTTGCCATTCCAGAAGCCGAAAATCTATGACATATGGGTCAAAATCGCGACGATGGCGGGGGACGGAGCTTTGAGGATCGAGGATATAAGACCACTGGCGGTTGATTTGAGTTGATGGCATTAGAGTTGATTGTGGTGGTAGAGAGTGAAGCTGTTCAAGGAAAAAGCCAACTTAAAAAGGAAAACGCTTTGGCCTTTGCGGAAAATTCCGAACATCACTATAACTTCCTTGCGACACGGAGCTCTTGATTGCAGTAGTCCAAGGTGCGGCCAAAGATAAAGAGACATGAGAAGAGCCCAAGCAAGTCTATGTGCATTACAGTGGAAGTTTGCAGACGGTGGCAAGAGAAACAAGATGGTGGCATGGAGGTGACCAGGTCTTTACGGCAAAAGCCGTTGATGGGAATAACGTGCTCTAAAATTTCCTTTCTCGACTTTTCTTCAATCCACTTTTATGAATGCTGCCGAAGGAGCCTCTACTGGACCGACATCTGGTGTAAAGACAATCCTCCGGTACAGCGGAATTCCTCCTTCATGGCTCGATAAACGCCCCAAACTTCCCTCGAGGAACTGGCTCATTTTCCTCTCTGTTACCTCGTCGGTGACCGGACTGTACATCTACGACCGTCAGCAATGCAAAGCCATCCGGAAAAACTACATTGAAAGAGTCCAACATATTGCGGAGGAACATGTCGGAGCCTTGTATCGGCCACGGAAAGTAACAGTCTATGGTGGCAAATGGCCTGGAGACGAGGACCATGATCAGACCCTCAAGTACTTTCGGAAGTACGTCAAGGTCGGGGCAGACGCTCCTTGTATATCCGGTTTATCACTGACGTCCGTTGTAGCCCATTCTTGTCGCGGCCGCGGTTGACTATGAGATGATTGGAGGAAAGAGACTTGGTGACATTGCAAATCGAGTTGCGGATGATATAAAAACGCAACGTCGGTTGGCGGCTGGACTGGACTCTCGTCCGGAGGTTTTCCAGCAGCTCCCGACATACCAAACTCCCGTGGAGGCACGCCAGTCTGAACTCGACGGAGGAATCGTCCTCATTGGGCGGCCCACTTTCAAAGAGTTTATGCACGGGCTGAAGAGGGGATGGACAGAACCGCTCGATAAAGTGGATCGTGACGAGTTACTAGCCCAAGAGCTGGAGAACGACGGTCGCTTCGACGAGGAGGATGAGCCTGAGCGACCTGAATCCAGGCCGTTTGAGCCTCCCCCTCCATCTTTCTCGCCTACCCCCTCATCCACCACTGCATCGCCGATGCCGACGGTTTCTCCACTTCCCCCCCTTCTGCTTGTCCCATTCACTGATCTCTTGGGCTTCACCAAAATTCCGCTCATGATCTGGCAATTCTTTAACCAGCGACACGATGTCCGGGCTGGTGCAGAGGCCGGCTACAAGCTCGTCATGCGACACACCCGTCCGTTTTCACCTCCACCTGATGGCGCAGAGCCTCTCTTTTCCGACATCACGCCATCGACGAGCCAGGGAACCTCAGACCTCGACTTTGACAAAGAGTGCGAGAGGTACTTCCGGAGCTCCCTGTCCAAGATCCCGGCGGAGAATTCCAAAGCGCGCGAAAAATACTACACCGAGTTGAAAACAAAACTGGAGACCGCGCGCGCTCTCGCACGGGGAACGAGGGAGCCTACGAAGGACGAGATTCACAATCCTCCTCCTACAGAGGTAGAACTGCGCGCCGAGCGGTTGAAAAAGGAAAAACGATGGCGGGGAGATTTAGAGGGATGGCAGATCATCGCGCCGGCTTCGAAGGTCGCCTGGGACCCCCGTTTTCGGGGAGCGCTCAGTGTATATGTTGACCCCCCACCAGGCTCCGAGTCTTCCAGTTAACGTCGTCGTATACCACTCTATATAATCCATACTCACAGATATTGGTTTGACTGGGCTGGTATATTCACCGCCGATCACCGCGATCAAACGAGCGCGTGCACAACGGCGGCGACAAACGCCTGGTTCCAACTTTCCTGCCACATCCCCACCGTTCAACCAGTCTCTTCGTTTGCTCTTCGTCCCTATGCTTCCGGTGTCTCTGCCATCGCCTTCGCCGCGACGTCGCCTGCCCTTGATTTGCCTCCTTCGTCGCTATTGACACGCTGGTCCCAATATTTTTTCTTTCTCGGTCTGACCCACTGTACATCATGATATTACGCCTTTCAAAACTCTGCGCTGCCGGGATAAGTTGTTTGCTTTGCCTGGTCGTGGGGATGAAGCGGCATGGTACGTAAAAGTTCGAGCGCCTTCTTTGCGAGTCATTCGTCCACTTTTACCTTTCGGATCGTGTCGGCTCCGCCATGCTACGGTGCTTTGAAGTTGCCGCCGACCAACTCGTCTCCGTTATCGAGGACGAACGCGCCGATGCTTCCGATGTTTCTCGTCAACAACTTGCAACGGTGGAGAGCCAATTCAACGCATTTCGAAACGCCGCGTTCACCACCCATGCCGCGAATGAAGCCATAAACGACCAGTGCAGGCAGGAAATCCACACACTCAGGAAGAAAGTACAGGAGCTGCAGGAGTTGCAGTATATCTTGCACCACTCCGGCATCTACAATTCTCATGGGCGACTCGCATTTGGGCCACAGTGGGGAGCACTCGTGCGCGGGTTCAGACCGAACTCTCCAAATTTACCCCAAGGTCCACTCTTGTCTCCCAAGGAGGTTACAGCCGCGTTAGATGCTCAGTGGCGAGCTGAAATTTGGCGGCGAAATCGAGACTCGGTCGAGATTGCCCGGTTGGAAAACTTGGTGCGATGGTACCGCGACCTTCACGAAACGAACTATCAACCAATTCCCATGGGCCTCCCCACGCCTTTGGGTAAACGATCTCCTTCACGCCAAAGTTTTCTTCCTCTAACGTCCTACCAGTTGAAGTGAGGTCTCTGAAACGGGAAGTGGAGCACGAACCGCGCTCACGGGACCCCGAACCAGCAGCAAAACGATCCAGGTTGGAAGAGTCGCCGGTTGAATACCGCTGGGACACCGCGCCCACGTTCTATTCCCAGCTTCCCACATCGCCTTCGGATTGCGTCTCCGGTGGGCTGTTTCAACCCACTGTCTGCGAAGGTATCTTCTTTGAATGCTGCCATCTGTGCCATTCTTACCGGCTCTAGATAATCCACCTCTTTATGCTCCCCTGACCGCTCTTCCGATCATCGACCGCTGGAATTGCACCTTATCAGAATGCGTCCAAACAGAATCGTCGCGGCAATGCGTCCTTCCGCCTTTAGTTGCTTTCCTCGACGCACATTCGTGTACCTATCATTTATGGTTCGCGACCCGCGCGTCGTTGTTTGGTCGCGTCGGCGATCCTCGTTCCTCCCATACAGTGTCCACCGCAGAACAATGGCAAGTCAAGCTCTACAACGAAAAGGGCAAAACAGATTATGCTTATAACGAGAAAGTGTTCGACACGAGCGGAGTTCGTTGCGCTTGTGGTATGCCTCCCCTCCTTCCCAGTATCGTCCGAAAGCTGCCCCAGCGTGCCGACGGAACCCCCATTCAATCCAACGACTTCGAGTCGCATGCCCTCCAAGCCATCATCTGTGCAGATCTCGAATTGGCACATGCCAAGCTCCAGTTCGAACAGACGGATGATATATTGCTGAACCTATCGTCGTGCTCAGCTCAGCAGTGGGCGGAACGAACAGACGCTCGGGAGAACATCTTCCGAAACTCATGGGATCCGTCTTTCGCCGCTGTACCCTTAGAAGCCTCGGATCTCCTCACCAGACGTCCATGGATCATTCGCTTTCGCGAATTACTCCAAGATTGGCCCAATTTTGACATGGCAGGATCGTTTCCCGCAGCTGAAGATGAGGCGAATCCGGCATATCTCGATTCCCTGGCAAGTTACGAACAGCGTATGATTGCCTTCTACCTCGAAACTGTTTCGAGTACGCTCGGTATCTGCCCCGCCCGGCCGCGAGAGCGACCAGCTATTGACGCTCTCCCTGAATTATATCGCAATATCCTCTCGTAAATCAATCCACTCTCGCTTACTCCCATTGATTATCACGCGCCATTTCGTTCGGTATTTTGGGGCGTCAGCGATTGGCTTTTTTGATAGCTTCGTTCTTGAATGTATCGTATCTTATGTTATATACTAGTAGAACTACAACTATCCTTGAATATTCGCATTATTTTTTGGCGCTAAAGGCAACTTCCTAATCTGGCAGGGAGCGTTTGTTGTTTTCGGAGGTCAACGAAACGATCAATGTTTTCACCAAGACAAATAGCAACGCTGATCTCTTAGTCTCCTACGATCTCGACCGCTCCACTGTTCAGCCATGCATCCAACTCATTCATGTCATCATCTTGTTCTTCCTTCTCTGCCCCCATCTCTGCCCCCTTCCCATCCTCAAATGCCGGTGCCTCCTTCTGCGGTTCGAAACGGAAAATAGGAGCGAGGTGAGTGACGGATATGTCGCTGGTAGCCTTGGATTCGTCGTCGGACGCCATCGTCAACGCGGGCGTGGTTGGCAAGATATCGCAGTCCAGGATGAATTCGTCCTCTCCGTAGGTCTCGCCGTATGTCGTAAAGTCGTCGGGCGCAGGCCGGTCGTCAGACTCATCCGAAAATGTGGTGAACAATGGTAAGTCCTTCCCGGCGGCCTGAATCTTCGTACCGTCAGCAGGCCAAGCTTTTTGAGGAAACTCTCGTACCTTGGATTGCGCTGCTGGCGAAGAGGAGAAACCTTCTCTTATTCCAAGTTCGAAACGAGCTCGTTTGGGCGGCGGCAGAATCTCTTCAAAGCTCTGATTACGCTTCCGGGACGGCAAAGGTGTTAACGGTAACGGTTTCCGGACGCCTCTATTCGCATCTTGTTTCGAGACTCTGAGTTTGGGCGGCGTGGTTTCCTTCGTCGTATCTTGCATGCAATCTAAGGGGACATGACGGATGAGGGAGTCAATCTCGGAGTCCGAATAGTTTGTTTCTGGGGATGGCTCTCTTTTCTTGGCGACAATATTCGGTGAGTTTAGGAGTTCGTGAGGCGCAGGAAGGTCGTCGTCGTCGTCCTTCAAGTCAGCAAGAGCATAAGAAGTCGCGGGCTTTCTGTCGTTCAACTGGGACAGTTCGACATTGAAATTGATGGGAGGCTTCTTTTTGCGCTTCAGTTCGCTTGTGGGTTCCAGCTTCAAGCGACCGCCTTCGGGGAGTTTGAGGCTAACATTAGTACGTTCATGCAATCGTTCCAGATCTTCTATCGTGTGGTCGGGTCGGTTGCTCGCTTTTTTGGCTTTTTTGGATTGGGCTGGGGAAGCAACCGAGGACCAGTCGGCTTTGGAGTCGCCAGATATCTCTCCGCGTTTCTTCGGCTGCTTCGGTGGTTCGGCTAATCCATCTCGGCAACTACAGAGCTCAGTCATCGCAAACTCGTCTTGGATCGGTACATACCACATGTGACGACATTTCGTCTTGTCCTTGCAAGGGTGGTTGCACCTGATGATGGACATTAAGACACAAGGTTTGTGAATTCAGTGAGACCTACTTATAATTCCCGTTCGCCAACTTCTTCGGGGAGTCGCTAGAATCCTTGACGTCTTTCGCAGAAGATTTCGTCGCCGACGGTCCGTCTTTTTTGGCTATATCCGAAAATCAAACCCTCACCCAGGTAGCTGAAGCTGTTCGAACCTCGTGGCTTTGTGAGATCTCTGATGACCGGTGGTGGAACGATCTCATCGCCATGTTCGTCGACGTCCATATTCCAAAAGTCGGGGTCGTCTTCTAGACCTTCCATGTCGAGATCCTGTTCTGAAGGTTCAGGAAATCAAAGGAGGGTATCAAAAACGCTGGACTCGCCAAGGCTGTTGGTGGACGTGTATCTCGAGTCGGATATTCCTTGTACGGGATTTTCGGTTTGAACGTTTCTGTGACTGTTACACCAGCAATGGATTCCTGGAGTTTCGTCACACACTGAAAGGCCGCCATGTGTGAGGACCCACAGATGTGATGAAAACCACAATCGATTGGCTGGGTTTCGTAAGCTCCGCCGTTATCTCGAATGTCTTAGTATCCTTCAGCGCCTTGGTCCTAGTCGGAGGGTCAGAATCGAGGGAGAGCAGAAAACGGAAAGACCGCGTACGGTATCCTTCGGAAATCAACCATTTCGGAATCCGAAGTCAGAGTTAGTATGGCAGTCATTTGCGCGCGACCCTTTTGCTTCTTGGCCTTCGAGCCATTAGGTGTCGGTTCGACGGCTAGCCCGCAAGTTATGGACAACTCGATTTCCACAGGATCTTTCCCTCCGTTTGAGTGCACTTCAACTTCGTTTACCGCCAAAGTATATCGGGGGAGTTCTCTCACTGAGGCCAGAACCTCGTGGCCAAACGGAGGCCGCCGGTTAAGCAGCTACAAACGAAGATTAGCACAAGATCGTTTTGACTGAGGGTAAATGTTGCCGTTTCGATCCTATACGGTTCTTGTCTTCCCAAAAGTGCGAGAGAGGTGATGCCATTTTCCGCGAGTACCTGCGGATGGACTGAGTTATAATGTCTGTTTACGTATACGCTGGGGTGAACCGTTATACCTTGAGGCTAAAGTTCAAAAAGCTCAGAAATGATCCAGTAAATTATATCCGGAACTCACGATTTTTCTCCGATTGACTCGATTTGTCGTAAAACCACAGGCCGGTCAT
This sequence comes from Mycena polygramma, assembly GCA_029449255.1. NCBI lineage: Eukaryota > Fungi > Basidiomycota > Agaricomycetes > Agaricales > Mycenaceae > Mycena > Mycena polygramma. Next base: position 3,650,917 of record JARKID010000001.1, on the reverse strand, counting down.
CCCAGGCCTTTGCAGTTAAGCATCGAACGCTGGGGTGCAGTAAGCAGTCTTGAAAAATAGCTGAAGGCGCGAGGACTGACAGCTCTAATCCATGTTTCAATTGTGCGCCTCGTTTCTGCACGATCGCTACTTCGACGACAACTTCCGATTTGTGTTAGAGCCGTTCAGGATAGTACACGGAGCACCTTGAGCACCTCTGGCAATTCTGGAAATGTGTTTAAAGACAGAAAACGCCTCTAGGTTCGGTTGACTATCGGAGCTTTTGTACTCCGGGGAGTTGAGTGATATACCACCGAGAACGGCCTGAAGTTATGGATTAATGAGCATCAGGACACTTATGCTGAAGGAGAACCTGTATCAAGAGAAACACTTTATCAGAAGTTTTTTCAACTTTCTTGATCTCGAAGCGGATATCGTTGTGTTTTCGAAGTTTATTGTAGACCTGCAATAAGTCAGCACCAGGCTCTGCAGAACAAGGTAAACGTTACGGTTTTCTCTGAAACTCTGAGTTTTGTTTCCGAAAGCCTGATGAAATGTCAGGATTTGAGGCACTTAGGGTGTGGCAGTGCTTACTCCTCCGATGCAGATATCATTTCTAGCTGTTTGCGGAACAGCCATTAGGCAAAAGCAGTAAAAACGATGTGAGGCTCACGATATCCCGCAGTGTTGGGCGTTCCGGCAAGGCCAGAATTAAACTCATCTACATTCAAAATTAGCACTCGGAGGGCCTGACCCGTGCATTTGTTTCACCGTTGACTGCCGGATGTAAAACTGCGAGGGTGGTTAGTTTAGTCTCAAGTCAGCCGCTAGCTCACCTTGCTCATAATATCCCCGAATTCTGTCGAGGTTAGAACACCGCTTGTATCCCCGTCCTTGGCGCCAGCAATCAATTTGGTCTCTCTTAATTTTTCAACACTCTGCATGACCATATCGTCCACCCTTTCCTCCCACGATTGATTCTCACCCTTTCCGAGCGCATAATGGGCTGGGTTCTTCTGGATACGTTGGTACAGGAAGGAACTCCGCAACCATTCTTTCGCCGATCGAACATTCGTGATAGTACCCAGACCAATCTCTGAGCGGTTTCTCAACACAACGGCGCCGCGATAGCTCTACCCACGTACCTGAGTTGATATGCTCGGAAAGATTCTTGTGCAGAGAGCTCTCGACAATGGTCTTGCCCTGAACGAGCTCCCGGTACTTGGTTTCGAGATCGGTTTCGCACATGATGATCGCGATACCGTCCTTGTCTGCGCTTCCAGTGAGTCAATGTTGAGCGGATAAATGCAAGACATGCCGAACTGAGGTCGCCCCTGCGTTCAAAAATCAGACTCCACGCATCCTTCAGGCCAGGGCAGGAAAGGGCTCACCGCACGCCCAAGCATTTGCATCACATCGAGATCTGAATACTCGATGGACGCATTGTTTTGGAATATCTGCACGCCTTTGATTACGACGGTGTGGGCAGCTAAAATAGGCAGGATCATTGGCCTGCAACAACGTGACCGCAGAAGACTTACGCAAGTTCACACCGACAGCCAGTGTCTGGATGATGCCGTCAGGCAAAGGAGAAGGCGAGTAAACGTATCGCACCGAAGTGGCAACCACTACCCTCAGTACACCTCTGAGGTACAAATCTTCGACGGTGCGACGATCGTCGAGTGTCAACCCAGCATGATGTACTCCTATGCCAAAGGCGGCAAGTTCTTCAATGGGAGCGTCAAGAGGATATTTCGGTTGAGTTAGTGGTTGAATACCTCCTAGATGTTTCTCGCGAAAGGCGTGTTCAACTCTGCGCGTGATAACATCAGCGACTAGTGTGGGACTAACGCAAAGTCGAGTTACCGCTTCGGATGGGACCACGGCAAAGGTTGCTTCATTTTTTCCGCCTCAGAATAGTCCTTCAACAGTTGGTCCGCCGTCATCAGAACCCCTTTACGGACGAAGGTTACCACACGTACAATATAAGTGGACGGGAGCCGACGTACCCTTTCTGGTGCTTACGAAGACTAATATAGGTTTACCGACGGAGTGAGTTTGGAGAGCACCAAACAATTTATAATCGCTGGTGAAAAAGACCCATCAGCATTGGGAAGATACGGGTCGATGGGACCTACAGCTTTCTGGTGAAAGCGAAGTCATTATCGTTTCTCGCTCGAGGGAGAGCGACAACGTGTCTGGTAAGCTTGCAAGGGCGGAAGTCTTCGCCGAACTGATTGACCAGTTGATTATATGAACTGCATCAAAGCCGTGAAACTCACCTCGAAAATGGTCGCTGCGTCGTCGCGCCGTTTATTGCCGATCCAAGCCGCGATATCCTTGATGTTGGGAACCGTGGCAGAGACGAGGGCGAACCGTACAGCCGAACCGCGCGCTTTCATTCGGGAGATCACGACCTCCAGGGTACTGCCGCGGGATTCGTTCAAAATGTGGACCTAAATGAGGCTAAACAGCGGCAGAAGGTGGATATATGCACAAGATAACTACCTCGTCGACAAGGAAAAGCTGTATTTGGGAGAGAATTTGGCCATGGTCGCCCCTGTAGAGAAAGTGGGTTGAAAACGGAGGTGGGCGAGATATGACAGAAGGATACCAGTTTCGAGTTAGACTATCCCATTTTTCGCCCTGGCAGTTGTCAAACGCGGTCGTCAAGTGCACGCGTAGAGCTTACTGTTGTAATTCTGGGCGAAGTCAGGTTCTATGTTCGGCAGTAGCGGCGAAAATCTCACATGACGGTAGCATTTTTAGCGTCACCCCAGGCACCTTTCCCGAATTGAACCGTATCGCCAGTCAGTTCGCAGCCTGATTGACTTGTAAATCTGAAGAAGGGCGAAAGAAAACTAAAGAAAACTCGGGACACACATTTGATTCCAAGAGCATCGAACTTCAACGTCCAATCCCTTTGTCTTTCGGAGCAAAGAGCCTGCCAGGGCAACAACAATGAACGTGGAGTTCCGAAGATGTCAAACCATTCGCACCTTGGTAGGGGCCATATAGACGCATTTCACGGACTCCCCTGACTCCTTGGCTTGCCTAAGCATGCGGATGATTGCCAGCTCGAACAAGACGGTTTTCCCGCTTCCAGTTGGGGCTTTTTGTATGCGTGTCAGCGAGGTTAGCTGTGGATGTATTCAACATTACCGCTTATAACCTGCATTCAACGCAAGTGAGCAGGCATTGGGCCACAGAAGAAGAAAGACTGATACCATATTCTCGTCGCTTTTCACGACCTTTACAGAGGAGTACATGAACGTTGAACTTCGCCTTGAAAAGGCGGCAGTTACGTACTGTATCGAAACACGAAGACTGAACGGCATTGAACACTCCGAACTTGAAAATCCCGCGGTATATATCAGCTGAAAGAGCAGGTGAATATGAAGTCTTTCCAGTAGAGGGAAAATCTCACGAAGTTCGGAAACGGGACGGAGGCGAATGCCAGACGAGTTGCGCGGATTCGCTCCCCGTTCAAAAGGAGGCAAAGGCGGCCCCGTGGGTCGAAAAGACCCTTCCTGCCGTTGTTGTCCGAATTGCGATTGGTGTGGAGTGTGCTGCATCTGCGAATGTGCTCGAAAGGAAGGAACGGGAGCTTCAGAGAATGAGATTGTGCGACGCGACTCGAACATTGTGGATATTATCTCACCGGGACCGGGATGCCGTGGGGGATTGAATCGAGGAGGGATGTCATATTCAATTTGGTGATGCTCGTGGGTCGATGAGGGGTAGCGTATAGGATCATCTTCGTAGTAGGGAATATCTTCGTCTTCGTACTCGTTTATCTCTTCGGGCTCATATCTGGGAAGCTGGGAGAGCGCGGGCGCACACCTCTCCGGCGGAGACGGCGATGAATTCGCTTGCCGGTCTCAGAGTGTTGAAAACGGAGGGAAAAAGCGCATATATCCACCTATTTCGTCCGCATAATAGTGGTCATCATAACCGTGGCTGTATGCGACATTGCCTGCGGGTGGATACTCTTGATCGAAGTATACATCTTCCTCTTCGTCGTAACCAGAATTCTGATAATGCTGGAAGCTCATGGAAGATGGCAGTTGTAGGGGGAGGTCAAAGCGCGTTTGATGGTGTGACTGTCAAACGTGACCGAGTCACGTGAGTCCGGTGACAGCGCGTTTAGTTCTCACGGTCTCTCACCCAAACAATCACTCATCTATCAGCATGGACCCTGCAGCGGCTGCGCAACAAGGGAAGGAGCAAGAAGAGCAAAGGAAACTTGAAGAATACATCGAAAAGTATCTATCGAGTCCAAATCCAGTCCAGAAAACGCGTTGACGGGAGCCTCAGGATTCACTACTCTGATCGATACACTGACGATGCGTACGAGTACCGACACGTAATTCTCCCCAAGCAATTGCTCAGACTCGTTCCCAAACACTTTTTCAATGAAGAGGGTACTCTCCGACTGCTATCGGAGCCAGAGTGGAGAGGTATCGGGATAACGCAGAGTCTCGGCTGGGAGCATTACGAAGTACACGGTGTGTGCTTACTTGCTTCCCCACATACACGCGACTAAAGCATCCATGTTACAGCGCCTGAACCTCACGTCCTGCTCTTCCGACGACCGAAGGACTTTGTGCCCCCTCCCCAACATGCAGCCACTGCGAAGGGGGCGCGCCGCAGATAAACTGCTGTCACCGACTTGACAATATTCCAGACTCTTAGGTTGTTTCACAATTGTTGTACTGAGTTATGCCACCATGTTTATTCACCCGTTTCAGTTCTTCCTCTCTAGAACTTGTATACTGCTATCGATATGCTTTGCACGGTTTTATATATAATCCGCCTATAACATCGATCCGGATCCACCATCTACTTACAACTTCAACGAAGCCTCAGACGGTTAAGTTCCGTCAAGCCAGCGCGGCGAGTGCCCTCGCTTCATCACTATTATTAGCCCGTTGCCCTAAAATCAAAACTAGTTGATCTCCGTGTCGGACGTTGTATAGCGCAATTCAGTGTTCTTATCGCGCGCGAATGTCATCAGAATCTTTTTGAGTATTAAATGGCTCAGATTGCCGTTGCAGGTCGCGTTAACTGACCCCACCGTTTGCGATGGGCCTCTTTTCCCTTCCTCGGCGTCAAACTGCGTCGTCTGAAATCCCCAGCGCTGTCCCGAATCTGGATTTCAACTCATCCGGCACCGTGACTCCCGATGTCGAGAAAGACGATAGCTTCACGTCCAAGGAGAAGGAAGATGCAAAATATGCGGACCAAGCAGAATTGGTGGAGCTCACGCCAATGGAGGCATTGAAGTGGAATGTAGATGGCGACCAATCTCCCTTCCCCGAGGTTCAGGCTTGTGTATCTACCGAGGACGACGAGACGCTCGAAGTTAACAGTTGGAATTTCCGCTCCCCTCTCTCCACCGATCGCTAACAATATATCTTCGAAGCTTTCAGGATGTGGGCGCTGACGACTATTTTTGTTATCCTATTCTCCGGCGTTAACATGTTCTTCTCGTGCGTCCCGAAGTACTTGTTGCGAGGCGGAGCTTCGCTGACCCCGTTTGTTTTAGCCTACGATATGTTCGTTTCAAGGCTTGCATGCCATGCCTATCTTTGATGACATTGATTCACAGCCAAGTCTGTCTCTGACTTACGTCGTTGCCCAACTCCTTGTCTTCCCTGTGGGTCGGGCGTGGGAGCGTCTTCCAACGTGGAGAGTTGGGTTCGGTTCACTCGCTTTCCGCATAAATCCTGGCAGGTTCAACGTCAAGGAGTACGTTTCGCGAACTTGCGCAATTCGTTCTTAATCTTTAAACAGACATGCAGTAATCGTCATATGTGTCAATCTCACCGCTTCCACAGCCTATGCGATGGGAGGTTTGGTAGCCATGACCTCTGATCAATTCTGGGGCCGTGACTTTGGAGCAGCGTTCGGAGTGTTGTTCATCCTCACAACTCAATTTATCGGGTGCGCACAGTCTGCTTTTGGGGGGATTTCTCGCAATTTATTTTTATTAATCTTGATTTCAGGTTCGGTCTGGCTGGTTTAGCCCGCCGATGGATCGTATATCCCGGCGCACTGATATGGCCCTCCACCCTGACCTCCACAGTCCTATTCCGGGCCTTGCATGAGCCCCAAGAATATGGATCTGCCAACGGGTGGACCATAACGCGATACAAGTTCTTCTTTGCAGTCGCTGGGGGATCATTCGTGTGGTTCTGGTTCCCCGACTACATTTTCCAGGCCTTGTCTTCGTTCGCGTTTGTGACGTGGATCGCACCCAACAACCAGAAGGTCAACACAATTTTTGGGGTAAGTTCCACCTTTCGATCCCCGGCCCGTGGACTGACTCCCGGTCCAGATGAACAGCGGTCTGGGACTTCTCCCTATAAGGTTGGTTCCTATCCTCATTGTAACAGGGCCATAATTCTCGAACAGCTTCGATTGGACCGTTATCAACTATGCCGGCGCCCCGTTGACCACGCCATTTTACGTTACCGCTAACTGTTTCGCGGCTATCGTCATTTTCTATCTGTTCCTCTCTCCGATCCTATATTATTGCGGGGCATGGTATTCCGACTAGTGAGTGTCACTTGGACCGTCAGGAATCCCTTACGACGTGCCTTGGCAGCCTACCCCTCCTGTCCAGGTATAGTACCCGTTTGTTCTCTGTTGGAACCCCGCAGTGACGCAACTTCCTCCAGTTCAACGTACGATAACACGGGAAGCTCTGTAAGCTGCTCTATCCTCACTACTCAGCGTCAGAATACTCATCGCTTCGTACTTAGTATAACATCAGCAAGGTATCCAGTCCTTGTAAGCACGGCGGTCGAACGAGGATACTTACGGTGCAAACAAGGTTGTGAATGCAGACTACACGTTCAATGAAGAGCGTTACAAGGCATATTCTCCCATGCAAGTTTCTTCCTGTCATCTCCACAACCCCTCTGAGCAATCAACAGGTACATCACGGCCGCCTATTCCATTTCTTATGCCCTCAACTTCGCCGCCATCACTGGTAGGGCATTTCCATCACGCAATGAATTGAGATTGATGCAGAATTAGGCATCATCCTCCACACGTATCTGTACAACGGGTCTGAAATTTGGGCTAAATTCCGGAATTCGCGAGAGGGCGGTGAAGACATCCACAAGCGTCTTATGAACAAGTATAAAGACGTGCCGGATTGGAAAGTTTATCTAGTTTCCGTGCATTGTTTTCTCTGACTGTCAGTGCAGGTGGTACGCCATCGTTTGTCTGGTGACCCTGGGCGTTGGTATCTTCACGATCAGGTAAGGCCACATCCGTTGTCGTGCAACGTCATGTTCTCATCCCCTTTTCAGATACTGGGGTCTGCACCATTTCCGCTCATGTTGTCTTCTCTGACCGGCTCTCAGACACCCAACTTCCCGTTTGGGGCTTCATCGTGGTCGCCTGGGGCTTGGGGGTCGTGATGATTATCCCGGAAGGAATTCTCGAGGGAACGACCAATCAGCGAGTATTCCTCAACATCATCACGGAACTCATCGCCGGTTACGCCTGGCCAGGCAAACCGTGAGCTGCTCGAGATTTCCCTGGTATCTGTCTGACGTTCTTCAAGATTTGCCAATATCATGATAAAAGTACAACGTCTTCAATAAATTCACATTAATTGACCTGACACTCCCGGATTGTGCCAGATGTATGTAAGTGTTGCCATTGCGCTCATTCTGCCCAGTGCTTTACTCTGCCGTTCAGGGGTACAACTCCATCAAACATGGGCTCGATTTTGCACAAGATCTCAAGCTTGGACAGGTCAGTCGAGAAACATAAAGCGAAGGCAAATCCACTGACGAGTTTTCAGTACATGTTCGTGAGGTTACTCCTATTCCACGACATATCACCGATCCCCTTCCAGGAAAGTCAGCCCGCGCGTCCTCTTTGCGGCTCAGATCTACTCCTCCATCCTTTCGTGCTTGACTCAAGTCGGAGGTTCGTACTAATGATGTCGTTCTACTCCGTCGCTTCGGGCTTACTCCAACCAGTTTTCCGATGGATGATGGGGAACATCGAAAACCTTTGTAGTACGAAGAACACCGATCGCTTCACGTGCGTGGCCCAAGCACGATATCCTGTTTTATGCTGACCTGGTCACTGTCCCAGTTGCAACGGTACCCGTGTCGTTTATAATGCCAGCTTGATTTGGGGAACTGTCGGACCTCAGCGAATGTTCCAGACCGGCCAGGTCAGGCGCTCGCCGGAGTATAGCATTCAAACGCTGACGGTTATGTATTTCAGACATATTCACAAGTTCGACAGAGTTTTCACATGCGCAAGTTTACCACTGACCCTGCTCCTTAGATTATGTACTTTTTCCTCATCGGAGTATGTGGCCCGCGCTGCATAAACCAACATATACTGACCGCCATCGTTAATAGCCATGCCTCGTAGGCATCTTTTACCTCATCTACAAGCGCTATCCGAACAGCTGGGTCCGTTATGTGAACCTCCCCATATTGTAAGCCTTTCGCGCTTATTTTCGTCGCAATCTGATGGGCGCGTCCGTAGCTTCAACTCCGCGGGGAACATCCGTACGTTTTACCAGTCTGTCCAGCTTCAGATGTTGACACAACGATTAGCTCCGGCCAACACGACGCAATATTCGTTGTGGTTTATCTTCGGCTTTCTGTTCAATTACTACATCCGAAAGCGCGCATTCGCCTGGTGGAAGCGTTACAACTGTTCGTCGCGCCCATATCTCTTCAAAAAAGCCTAAACCTAACTCGAAAAAATAGATCTCACAAGTGCTGCTCTCGATTCGGGGGTGGCGTTTGCCACGATTATCATCTTCTTCGCTCTCTCGTATCAGGGTATCAAAATCGTATGGTGGGGCAACACCGTCAACAGCACTACGTTCGACGGCAAGTCGGTGCCCTGGAAGACGGTCGCCAAAGGCAATCATTTCGGCCCAGGACCGGGAGAATTTTAATTTGACGGGAATGCAAAAGATATTTATTACCGCTGTAGCAACACGATACACTAGACAGCGGCCTCGAAGAGTTTGAGGGTCTTATCCGATTATCAAAAGACGCCGTATCCTTTCGTAGCAATTTTTTGGGTGAAATCATCGCATCACGTGTGATTTCACCCGAACAAAATTGGAACAATGCCAAATTGAAAAAGACGCTGCCGGTCAGGGTCTCACCGCGAGGGTTCATGCTACTGAGACCAATAAGACAGTCGAATAGACTTACATCTTGTCTTGCCACCTCCCACTACAGAGCCCCGATATCCTCCCCCGTTCTCCGCGCTGGAATGGCCACAATCTCGGACTGGGAACGTGTCACCCCCGCGTCCGCGCCGCCCTATTCCGTCTTCACGAAATCTCTCCAGAAATCTGCACAAGACGATCGTGAATATCGCTTGATTCGCTTGGAAAATGGGCTCGAAGCTATGCTGGTCCACGACTCCAAAGCAGACAAGGCTGCCGCCAGTCTGGATGTCGCTGTCGGTCATCTGCACGACCCAGTACGCAAACACGCGTTCTCTGGTGGCTTTTTTCGCTAATCGATGGCTAGGATGATATGCCAGGTCTCGCCCACTTTTGCGAGCATCTGTTGTTCATGGTGGGTCCGCCCTCTCGTGTCTTCGACGTGACATCTCAGCATCATTTTAGGGAACCGAAGAATTCCCGAGAGAGAACGAATACTCAGAGTTCCTGGCAAAGAATAATGGCGGGTCCAACGCTTACACCTCGACCTCCAATACCAAGTGAGCTACACCCGGGTTCACGGTTGTCTGCCAGATCTGACTCCGTTGGCCAGCTACTATTTCAATGTGGCTACCCCGTCGCTCGCACAAGCCCTCACGCGCTTTGCGGGCTTTTTTCACTCCCCGCTTTTCGCTCCCTCTTGTACCTCCAGGGAGCTTAATGCTGTGGACTCGGAGCACAAGAAGAACCACCAGTCAGATATGTGGCGTATCTTCCAGCTAGGCAAGCACCTCAGTGTCGAGGGTCATCCGTGGCGCAAATTTGGTAGCGGCAACCGCGAGAGCTTGTCCGACGCGGCTAAACATCTCAAGGCCAAGGGGCGCTTGGAAAAGCAGAATGGTCACCTCGCCGCCCCGTCGCCTATCCCGTCGCGCTTGTCGTCCCCGGCCCCGTCCCTGTCGTCTGTGGACAGCAGCGACACTGAGGCCGACGGTGGCGCTGTCGGCCGCGAAACACGGCGCAGGCTTATTGAGTGGTGGTCGAAGGAATACTGCGCTAGCAGAATGCGTCTCTGTGTCCTCGGCAATGGTGTGCACCCATCTATCACCCGTATACAAGTATCTCTAACATCTGCGCAGAGTCCTTGGATGAGCTGTCCGCGCGCGCGTCCCAGCTCTTTACGCCCATTCTCAATCGTGGCGCTGACCCGCTCCCCATGGTTACATCGTCGCCAGTAGGGCCCGACGAGAAGGGGGTACGTTTTTCTACCTTACATGCTCTTCTCCTGCTCATGACCCTGTCTGTAGACTCTTGTGGCGGTCCAGACAATCATGACCTTCCACGCACTCGAGATTTCGTTTCCATTGGAATGGCAACCCCCTTTCTGGCGTCATAAGCCCGCGTCGTTTATCTCGCACTTTGTTGGTCATGAGGGGCCGGGCTCCATCCACTCTTACCTGAAGAAGAAGGGATGGATTACCGCGCTTAGTTGCGGCGCGCAGAATTCCGCCCGCGGTCTCTCTACATTCAAGGTTACCGTATATCTCACCATCGACGGATTTCGTACGTGTTCAGTCCTCACTTCTTGACATTGATTGACCATTGGCTCTAGAGAACCACCAGCAAGTCTCGCTTGCGGTGTTCAAATACCTCACCCTACTGCGGGAGTCGCAGTTTGAGGCGTTTTATCAGCGCGAGTTGGCGACATTGTCGACGACAAAGTTCCGCTTCAAAGAGAAGGGCCGTCCCGACAGCTACGCGACGTGGGTCGCAGAGCACATGACGCGCCCCGTCCCGCTCGAGCTTCTGCTCTCTGCCAATGCGCTTGTGTGGGACTGGGACGGCGATGACAAGCCTGGAGGGGGAGGCGAGGCGAAAGTGCGCGCATACCTCGATGATTTCCGCGTCGAGAATGCGCGGGTCACGCTGATGGCGAAGGGTACGGAGCATATCAAGCTCGCCCCGAACGCAGTGTGGAAACAGGAGCCATGGTATGGTACCGAGTATTATGTCGAAAAATTCGACGACGCTTTTGTCCAACAGGTGCGTCCTTCTGCCTACTCCCAGTGCATCGTTATTGACCTGTTCCCCAGGCCCGATCCCCCAACGACATCAAGGAGCTGTATTTACCCGGACCGAACGAGTTTATCCCCACCAATGTAGAAGTTGAGAAACGTGAGGTAGCTGAAGTGAGCGCACCGGGCAAGTTTTACGGAGAGCACCTTTTAACAGTTCTCGCAGCCATTGAAGCGCCCTCATCTCATCCGGGAGACTCCGTTGTCCGTCCTGTGGCACAAGAAAGATGACAAGTTCTGGGTTCCAAAAGCGCACGCCATAATTGATCTACGGAGGTGCGTGTACACGAGGTCTACCATTTTCCCTAACAACTGAACGACCTCCCAGTCCTTTCGGCAATGCGTCGCCTCGTGCTGCAATCCTGACAAGGTGAGTCGAGCGGCGGGCTTGAATATCTGTCAGCGTCAATGACGCCCATTTCCAAGGTTGTATTCAGACGTCGTAAATGACTCATTGACCGAGTTTGCATACGATGCATCCCTCGGCATGCTCGAATACAACTTTGTTCCTCATAGCAACGGGCTGTATGTTGCGATGAACGGGTTCAACGACAAGATGTCTGTCTTGGTGAAGCATGTTTTGGAGAAGATCAAAGGCATTGTCGTCGATGCTGACCGTCTGGCGGTCATGAAAGAACAGGTCTCTCTCTTGATCCCTTCATTCGGAATTGTCCTAATCTGTTTCCTAGGCCAAAAGAGATCTGGAAAACTTCTTCCTGGGACAGTCGTATTCTCTATCGGATTACTACGGACGCTATATTATGGCCGAACAACAATGGACAATCGAGAAACTGCTGCATGAGCTGCCTTGTATGTTGTTTCGCTTGCGATGGATTGGCATTCATTCTGCTTTGGATCAGCCGTTACGGCGGAGGAACTCCAGCAACACGTCAAACTACTTCTCTCGGAAGTACACATGCGAATTCTCGTTACTGGTAATCTGTACAAGGATGTGAGACCTGCAGCTGTCGACCGTCGACGTATCTCACCTTGACGCTTTTGTAGGAGGCGATCAAAATCGCGGAGATGGCCGAGGAGGGCCTAGGCCCGTCCAAACTTGCACCAAGTGAGCTGAATGACCACGCATTGATACTGCAACCAGGTACGGCCGTCGTTCATTGCCAGTGGACACAGTGCTCATGATTATTTCAGCTTCCAACAACACATGGACATCTATAATCCCTAACCCTAACCAAGCTAATTCTGCACTGACATACTACGTCCATTTTGGATCAATTGTCGACCAGCACCTCCGGGTCACTTCGTCGCTTCTTACCCAGATCCTACAGGAGCCGACGTTCAATGTGCTGCGCACCAAGGAGCAGCTGGGGTATATAACCTCATGTTCTGGATGGTTGCTCGCGGGTCAGAGCGAGAAGGGACTTCGGATCGTCATCCAGAGTGAGAAGCGACCGGGATACCTAGAAGACCGGGTTGAAGCCTTTTTGGAGGGGATGAAAGCCACCATAGAGGATATGAGCGCCGAGGAATTTGCAGAGCACAAAGAGAGCTTGAAGAAACGGTGGACTGAGGCGGAGAAGAACCTGACCGAAGAGGTCTCGAGATTCGCCGTTCATGTTCTAAATGGACAATGGGATTTCCTGCGGAGTGAGTGCATTTTTGTTACTTAACCCAGGCACGTCTAATATCCTCTTTCAGGTGAGAAGGACGCGGCGTTCATCGAACATGTCACAAAGGAGGATGTCCTCAAAATGTTCCTCGCTGACGTGCATCCCGCGTCTAAGACGCGAGCCAAGCTCTCTGTCCATATGCAGTCGCAGAAGCCTCGACAACCGCGAGTCAGCTCTGCTGCTACCGAGGCGTTCGCGGTACTCGTGCGCGAGACGGCTTTGGACGGTGTGACAGAAGCTGCATGGAACGACGCCCCCAGTGGCGAGGACCACCCGCAGTTACCCGACTTCGTGAAGTACTGGACGGGTATCCTCGGAGACAAGGCGGGCGGCCAAGAATTGCTTGGGATGATCCCCGACCTGGTGGCGAAATACCCTGTCCCTGGAGAGGGTGAAGACCTCCGTCGGCCCGGTGTAACTTACATTGAGGACGTGGAGGCATTCAAGAGCACTCTTGTCCCTTCGGTGGATACGGGTCCGATGGTGCAGTGGAACGATCTTCCTATATCTAAATTTTAGCTGTTTTACATTACTGTACTTACAAGTATCAGTACTGCTGCCATTTCTCCAACAACTTGATAAATTCCTGTAAGAATTTGAGCGGATTTCTGACAAGGACTACGAGGTGGCGGCCGTACCTGTTTATTTTCTCCCAGTGCACTACCGATCCGTAAATGGTCCTCGCAATAATGCTTGTGTACTCTCCGACGAAGGACGATTCCCACCTGTTCGTCTCTCAGGTTACGGAACTGTCTCTTCGCAACATATAATTCTGATACACTATTGTCCTGTGGTGTCAAATTGAGGAAATCGATGCAATACTCGCATTTGGCAATGGGACAGCTCCATATGAATCGGCCCGGTAGTAAGATCGGGGGCTGGGTCATATGGGAGAGAATGGGAGGCAATGGGATCGAGGGGGAGTCGGGATCGTCCTCTGAATCGCTGCAACCTGGGGTGGAGGGTTCCGAGAAGTCCGAGTCGTACGATGCGAATCGACGGCGTCTCGAGGTATTGACAGGTTCCACATCATGGTCGTCATCGAAGAGATTGCCTGGACTCTATAGGGTTGGTCAGTAAATATCAAGTACGAAGGAAGCACTTCAACTGACCTTGGTAATGGCCCCAGTGAGCCTTTTTTCCCATGCACCAGGAGTCCCGCCAAACTTCGCCAGTGTTTTCGCGATGTCGGCGGGGCTCTCGCCTTCATCAGACGCCCAGATCTCGCCGTCTTCGTACGTTCTGCTCCAACGTCCACTTTTGGAAGTTTTTTTGGCGGCCCTAACCTTTCCGATTAACTCGCACCACGCCCTGACATCAAGCGGGCAAGGTTTCTTTTTGAGGTAGAATGCTAGAAGCCACGCAGAATGAGCAGCAAAAATTCCCCTGACTTCGGCACGGGAGACGTGGCGGAGGCGAGGGTTCACTGGTTCCTCGCCCTCTTCGGCAAAGATAACCGCATACGACAGCTTCTCTTTCGTATGTTTGATAAGATATGCGGTTACAAACTCGTCGACCTCTCCACCACGATAGCCAGGTCGTGGAGTCAATTGATATTGGGGAATGTTGATCATTTGCTCCATTAGCGCAACGAGTCGGTACCGCTCGAGGAAATTCGAGCTAAGAGAGTAGGTTGGCCGGTCCATAGAAATAATCTCGTATGAACGGTGTCTAGCGAGAGTTAAAGGGCAGCTTCCAGAAAGTTGTTGATGAGCTCACTGGTGTTTGGAGTTGAGGAGGAGACTGTTTGGATAATCCTTCGCTGCACGGATGTTTTAGAAAGAGAGTAGAGTGAAGCGAGTTCTTACAGGTCAGAAACATTGCGGCGCTTTCTTTTTCGCATCGTATCCAGACCTTGATCTTGAAGCCATTCCCAGGCATCTGGCCATACAAGGCCTCGAGTTTCAATTGGCGAGGTTGGGTAGATTTCCGAGAATTTTGACTTGCTCGTTGCCCAGTCCAATTTTCATCGCGTTTATTCAAATCGTCTTTCAAGAAGGCGTTGCCGGCTTCAGAAAGCCATGAGAGTTGGTCGATAACGAGTACACCAAAGAAAAACACAGGGCTTGAAGCCTTTGCAGGCGGGTCCAGATAGCGCTCGCAAGCATCCAAACTATTAGAGAGCTGAGAAGGGAGCCTACTGTGCCACTTCGAGGTTGCCTACCCGATGAACTTGTTATTCTGCTGAATTCTCAGGCGTCGAAGCTGGAGAAGCTTTTTCCCTGGCGGTGTCCGGAGAATTAAAGAGTCGGGGTATGGCCCAAAGGGCTCCTTAATGAGGTCTTTGAAGCTTGGGGGAGCCATGAACGCGTTGGACCAAGGGGCGTCTGATCTCTGGATCGGACCCACCGGGAACATCACGTGCAAATTTGATAGCCGATGATTGCTCCGGCGTCTTCTCGCTATGAGAGGTAGTACATGGCAGACAGTGAGGCAAGTAGGAGCAAAGGGAGTATCTCAGAGCCCTATAGTGGCCATTCTGTGAGATGACGATTTTTCGACGGGCAACCGCGCCATTTGGAAGTAAATCAACCAATAATCATTGAAAATATCCCCCGACTGTAGGTTTGCTCGAAAAGAGGGAGAATTATGTGGGGGAGTGCATTATAGACATCCTATCTTACACATCCTAAAGTATAAGGTTCACGGCGCTCACGGATGCAACGGTGGTGGGGCGGTTGGTGGGCGGTTTGTTTGGATGTAAACAAGGGCCAAATATTTGGCCGGGGGTGGGGCACGTGTCTTGATGGGTGGGTCAGATAACGAGATCGGACGCCCCTTGCGTTGAGTTATATGCCCGCATGGTCTAAGGTCACTGGCGGTTGCCAGCGGTTGTTGGCGGCTGCCGGTTACCACAAGTGACCGGTGATTAGATACTGGTTATCAATGGATTTGTTTGTATTTAAATCACCTGTCTTAAGCCCCTATGGACTCTGATGGTTCTTGGTGGTATGGTCGCGAAAACCGACGGTTTTCGGCGGGTCCAATTTCAAAATTTTGCCAATGGCGTGATCTGTATCTCTGTCTCCGACTCCTGGTTACCAACGGCTCTCGACGATGTCTGCCTCCCGGCCTGCCACCGCCCCTGCTCAGTTGGGTCCTTTCAAAGGTCTCATCGACGACAAGCGCTCCAAACCGGATTTGCAAGCCATCGCTACTGCTCTCAATATTCCCCTTGTGGATGAGAAAAAAAAACAGTACACCAAGGCTCAGCTCATCCCCGTCATCGTGAAAAGACTGTTCGTGGAAGAGCTGACCTTGCAGGACAATCCTACTTTCTCTGGCCTCTATGGGAAGCCGACCGGAGGGAAGGGTGGCGCCAAGAAGACTAGTGCGGAAAAAGACGCTGAAGTGGCAAAGGAACAGTCCAAGCCTGCCCAAGCTCTAACGGGGTATTTCTTTCTAACTTCTCGTCTCTTTTCTACATCTTACGCATTCCACCAGGGCCAATCTCAAGCTGCACGAGAAAAAAGTTGCTATGGACCCGCCCGCTAGCTTTGCTCATGTGGGATTATCCTTGCAGGGCGCAGGTGAGTTTCTGCCTCTCTCCTCTCTCTCTCTCTCTCAAGCTTTCATAGCGAAGAGCCTGGGCGAGCAACCCCCGGCTCCTCCGCCCTCTGATACCAGTAGTCCCTTGAGTCAGGCCGCGCCCAGCACCCCTGATCGAGGCCCCAAGGATCTCGATGAAGACGAGAAAGAGGTTGACGACGAGGAGAAAAAGATCCAGTTCTCCACCAAGGCCAGCAAGGGTATAGGTGCGTTGAACAGTTGGCCCTTGGCTCTGTACTCTCACACTGCATTGCTCCAGTCTATGTGAAGTTCAGCCACCCTCATCGCAAGGAGGTCCCTCCCCAGGAAGTCGCTGTGGAGAATGTATCCATCACCAACTCCATTGCGCCTGGAGGCATAGTCAGCTTCGAGACCAGTCTCAAGGGCCTTGTTCCTGCCGCAATCAAAAATCATTCGCCGATGAAACGTACTTCATCCCTTATCGTCACACCACTCGTGCTGAATGTTTCTTTACAGAGGATCGCGCTGGACGTATTGCAAGGCCGGGCTTGGTGGAGCCGACTAATACCATGCAGATTGGCTCAGTCTTGCAGTACCTTGATGGGCCATTTCCTAAAGCTCTCAACCTTGTGCGTGCGGATACTGTGACGTTGCAAGCCACCGAGCATCCCGGAGAATTCAAGTGTGACTTGTTTTTTGAGCCGTCAGACGTCTGTCCCTTGATTTACTCTCTTGTGCTTAAAGCTGACTCCCCCTTAGACCCAGCTTCAGCCAGCGGCCCCGACCACCCTTACTGGTGCCAGCAGCGACCGCCCTCAAGAGATAGCTCAAGCCCGAGCTGCGGCCGTCGAGACCAAGAAATCTCTCACTGCCCTCACCCATCCCGATTTTGCCGACGCTATGAGGGCGGCTGCGGGTATACCTACCAAGCTTGAGCTGGCCACCAACCTCGTGGCCAAGACTGGCCTGCTCAATTTCCGCGAATTTGACCAGGCGTATGAAAAGTTCCAGCCTTTCAAGAAAAGGGGCTACGTTATTCCAAACAGTGAGTTCCTGCCCACTCTGACATTCGTAATTGTAACAAGGTGTTAGCCTTCCAGCCTCCCCCTGGATGGGCCACTGAAGCGTGGACCCAGAAAGGATGGGACAAGTATAGGGGCGCTACCTTCACGAAGATAGATATCAGCCATGCCGTTGGCCTGAAGAAATCCGCCGCCTTCGACAACCATAACCGGTTTAGGGAGGGAAGGGAACTTCGCCACTCCAAGATCGGCAAATACATCAGACACGCACACATCGGCGACGACCGGTCTGAGAAAATCCTCAAGCTCGAGCGCGAATTCGACAACATGGACTACGGTCTTTTCATACTGCATCTGACGGCCGCAGTGAAGCGCGCCGAACACGAGGACGTTTCCAAGGCTACCAAGAAATCGTCCAAGAAGCGTATGCTGGAGGAGGCTGACCAGGAGGAGGGCGGCTCCAAGAAAAAGAAGAGCAAGAAGGAGCAGAAACAAGAATTGCTTCTTGAAATCGCCGGGGGCAAGGTCAAGGTCAAGGGCAAGGGCAAGGAGATGGAGGTGGGGAAGGGGAAGGGGAAGGCGTCGGAGAAGGCGTCGGAGAAGGAGATTGATTCGGACAATCTTGACGACTCGAATAGTGATACGGACTAGCCTCATACAGTCTGACATTCTGCGATGGAAATGTGATTTATTTCTATTTCTATTTCTCGGATTGAGGTCCATGTCTAACTACATGCGCACCCCATCCATTACATTTTTCTGCCCAAGCGTCGCCTTTGGGATCTGTGTGCAATACAATGGTAGCGCGTCTCCCTCTGAAGTGGCAATTGAAGTGCGTGAGATGACAAGACGAGAAGGCAAGGACATCCCCCATCTTCAAGTCAAAGGACAAGCCTACTTCGTAAAGGCCCAACTGGCCGCCTTCGAAGTCACCCAAAGGAATGGTGAAGCACATTACTTTGTCGCCGTCGCGGTGGGACCAGGTGCAGGAGTTGAGGTTAAGGACGAATCCAGAAAATGGATACGCCGGGGAAGAAGCTCCGAGGGGCAGTGTCTCGGCGAAGATGCTGATCTTGTCGTACTCAGTCCCGAGATAATGCTTGAACTGCACAAGATACATTGTTAGCGACAGGGATAATGGCGACAAAAAAAAACTCACTGCAACGCGAATGAGATCGAAAAAGTCTGTGAAAGCGTCTGCAATACGCTTGTACTCTTCTTTGTGCTCTTGAAGCTCTTTTGATTCGCGCGGGAGCCGCTGGAAAAGATGTGATTTCCCTTTGCCCGTTTTATGCACATTGTCCGGATGGACATCCTTGGGAGCACCATCACCCTGTAAGAACACAGTGTCAGTGGATGTCATAGCACAGAACAACATAAATGCCATACCTTCTCTCCGTAACGCGCATACCACACATAATGAATGGACAGATACTTGAAGAACTCACGCCGAGAGTCCTCGTCCTTGAATTCCCCCGGCATAGCGGCGTTGATGGCGTCCATTGCATATACGAGCTTTTGACGAAACTCCTCAGGCACGCTGTATAACAACGCGACGAACTCCCCATTAGAGTCGGCGATGTGCAACGCTTCCCTGCAGTATGAATCAGTAATTATGCAAGCGAGAGTGAGAGTGTTAACTCACCCGTTAAGCATTTTGGTATTTAGCTGCAGGTACGTGTTCGGAACGACCTTCCCTCCAGCATGAAGCTCCGACGACTGCAATAACAGTTAAACAATCAATGCCAGACGGTCGAAGCAACACATACCTTTTCAATGAAATCGTCGATGCTGGTTACAACCGTGGCCTTGGATGCATAACCCCGCTGTTCCTCGGTGAAGGGATCCCGATTCTGCTTGTTTACCGGAGACGGCATCTTCTTGAAAACAAAAGGCGTCTTGACTTTTTGTAATTTGGGAAGCTGAACCGTCTTCGGGTCATTGGTTCGTGTCCAGGGAAGGACATTGGCCATGGACCATTCCGCCGACCTTGCAGGAAGCTTCAACAAGCTATATGGAAGACGTTAATAAACAGTGAGCATGGTACTCCTGTGACTCACTTGGTTTCGACGCGATCCAAGATTCCATCCATTCGCGGGATCTCGTCAAAGGAGATGAGTTCGCTTCTGGGTTCCTCCGCGACACCCACAGGCACATCATAATTCAGTCGCAGCGTTTGTAGAAAGCCGGTGTGGGACTGCATGTATTTAATGGGGATCATCAACTGCCGGACCATAGGCAGCCACATCCCATCTGGATGGACTCGTCAGACCGAGAGCGAAAAAACAGAGAAAAACTTACGCTTGACTCGCCGTAGTGCTTTTGCAAGAGATTCAATATCCGCCGGCGAAGACGATCTACCTGTAATCGCGGTTCTCATCTTGAGAGCGGCAATCAGGGGCAGAATATACATGGTCCCTGGTGAAGACTTCGCATTCAGATATGTTCGGAGCGCAGAAGAATAACAGCCCACCTGCGGCACACAGGAGCAGCAGCTTTCGTCCAGCGACCAGCCAGTTGACAAAGGTCCGGCGGACTGTTCCAGCAGCATAGGCATTCGCAAGATCATCTTGAGTCATCTTCGGTAGATATTTCGCTGCTCTGTCTCGCTGCAGGCTGGGACAATTCTTAGAAGGAAGCTTGCATGCATAAAAGGACACCCACCAGTCGATACTCAATGCCAGCTGCACCAGAGTCAGCATGTGGTGAAGTTCGGCGAGTTGCAGGGAGTCTGCCTGCTCCTTGATGCGTGCCACAAGGGTCGGGATATCGAATGAGGAAGGGGCTGTAAGTAGGGTGGTGTACGTGCTTGTGCTTCCCAAGATGCTGTCGAGTGCCTGGCGTTGAGCAAGCCCGAAGATGGACAGCATCTGGGATAAGAGATCCCCTGCGCGAAGAGTAATGGGAGCCCCGTCCTCATCCACGGTCCATGCGTCCTCTCTTGAGAGCCGCGGCTGCTTTCGCGGCCCTTTCTGGCCATTATTCTTGGTGCGCGTTCTCCCTTCATTGTAGGTGGGGTCGTTCTGATTTGAGCATTCTTCGCAGTCGGGCTGATTGCATGGCATCATGCCAATGTCCTGTGCTTCACCGACGCGGGCAGCGTCTCCCTTGCGCGGACAGGGCCAGCGCGCAACAGGGACAGGACCAGCACCACCGCCAGCACCGCCCCCATCCCCGCCGGCAGCAGCACCAGCACCATCGGCTGCGCCTGCATCCAAGCGAAGGGCGGCACGCTCGAGATAGTGTTGCAGCAGCGGCTGCTCTTCTTCGGAGTCGGAGTCTTCTTGCTCACTAAGGAGAGCGCCAGCGGCAGTGCGTTTACGAGGCGGAGTAGGCTGCACGGCGTCATCGTCGCCCAGGTCCATTGGATCAGCGTCGGAGTCGTATGCGTCAAAACGGAGCGGTGAAAGTCTTCCTGGCGGTGAAGAGACACACTGAGGCGGCTGGTGAATATCTAGAATAAGGTCAGAGATTGCGCGTGCCAAAGAGGGTGCAATGCATACCGGGGGAGTTTTCATACAGAGTTGGCGAAGTTGTAGTAGAAACCGGTGTGAGTGTTTCAGGCGTCCTGGCAATTAGACGCGTCGGGGTCGTGGTTGAGGGCAATAGAGCCGCGTCGACGCGTGCTGGCAGCGACGGCACTGGAACTCGTATTAGAGGAGGGAAAGGATGAAAGGGGAATGGCGGCATACGAGATTCCCGGGAAAAACCCTCCCACAGCGGTCTATCCGCCAAAGGAACACTGGTAGCGCGTCGATTGAGATATTGCATGGTTGGAGGAATATTCCTGGGGCGTTGGGGATGAGACGGCATGGTGTATATCTGGGGCCTGGAGGCGACGAGGGCGCGTGAGGGGACCATTTGTTGTTGAGAGGAAGCATTTGAGGGTCCAGTATTAGCATTGGGCTGGGCAGTGGATGAAAGGAGGATGTTGTGCAGGTGCCCGAAGGACGGCGCCAACGTAGTCGCGTCGACAGCGGCGAGGGCGGCGAGCAAGGATGCGGCGACGTCGTCAGGTAACGTGACAGGCATAGCGGAGGAGCAAGGAGAGGAACACAAAATGTGTAAGAAATGTGAGTGAAATTCAAATATTTTGGCCACAGGTGGCCAGAGCAAAACGCGTACCGTCACAAAGGTACCCACGGCATTATGTTGACGTGACGCACAAACGCGTCTGCGGTGGGTTGAGGCAGACCGACAGAGTCCTAAAAGGGGAAGGGTCACATGTGTACACATGGACCCACAACGAACGTTCTCATCAACTGTCCTCGCACTTGGCCTCTTGTCCTTTCCCGCTCCGACCCAGCAGACTCAGCAGCATGTTAAAATCCATTCCCTGTGGAGGCTCTCCGATCTTGTAGAGTTAAAACCGGGATCATAATGGCCTAAATTTCGACTTTTTGCCTTCCGGCAAGTCCTCCTTGCTCTAAAGCTTGAAAACCTTCTGATCTCTTCAATTTCTTCGCAGCAAAGCCCTCTCACGTCCCCTCTCAAGGTCCCAGGTGCTGCCAGCACGTTTGCTCCCTTCCACTGGCTTCAACGACATCGAATTCGAGGTCACCTTCGACCAAATCCACTTTTTAGGCCAATGTGAGTCCTTCTCCTTCTAAACCTATCCAAATCTTTTAATTTCTTCGCAGACTACTCGTCCTGCATCCTTACTCGACGTGCGCGCCGTCACCGCCCGCTTCCTTTGCCTATATACCGTCGAATATTGAGAACCACTACCACCTGTTTTCGACTTTTTGGACACAAGCAAGTCCTCCTCCTTCAGAACCTTCCCAATCACCCTAATTCCTTCACAGCCCTTTCGTCCCATATCCCCCTTCGAGGTCTATGCCAACGTCGCCCGCCTCTGTGACGCTCATGGGGCCCACAGCATCCAATCTGGCTTTCACCCATTTTCGACTTTTTCAGACAAGCAAGTCTTCCCCATCCAAATCTTCTCCAATCCCCTAATCCTATCGCAGGCTCATCCTTCTGTGTCCCCTTTCAAGGCCTTTACCCTCGCCGCTTGTTTGCCTGACCCTCAAAGGCCTCCACATGGTGTCATTATGGGCCACTTTTCGACAATTTTCGACTTTTTGTCCGCTGGCAAGCCCTCCCCATCCAAAACCCATCTATTTTCGCTAATTCTTTCGCAGGCGCCTCGTCCCGGACCTATCCTCAAGGTCTACAATATCGCGCCCCCGCGTATCGCGCCCATTGGCCTTCACCACATCGGTCTTTGAGGAGCACTCATCACTAATTTTCGACTTTTTTCACCAAAGCAAGTCCTTCTTCCCCAATACCTGTCCTATTCTCCTAATGTCATCGCAGCCCACTCTTCGTGTATCCCTCCTCGACATCCGCGCCGCTACTGCATGCTCGTTCGCCCTCATTGGCCTTCACCCCATCGGTCTTTGGGGGGCACTCACCACCCATTTTCGACTTTTTTCACATATGTAAGTTTTGCTCTTCCAAAACCTATCCAACTATCCTGAGCTTTTCGCAGTCTACTCCTCCTATATCCCTACTCACCATTCGCGCCATCGCCGGCATCTTCGTTCGCCCTCGTCGGCCTATACATCATTGGTTTTGGGTGGACACCTTGAATCAATTTTCGACCTTTTTCACACATGCAAGTCCTTCTCTCTCAATACCTGTCCTAATCTTCTAATGTCTTCGCAGCCTACTCGCCACGCATCCCTACTCGAGGTCCTCGCCATCGCCGCTTGCTAGGATGGCGCTTATCGACCTCCACAATGTCCAATTTCGGGGGGCCCTGCCCCTCTTGCCGAGTTCGTTCAATTGCTCACTGTTGGTGTCTCATTTCTCTTCCCCCTCCTTATCTGAACACGGCTTTCTTCCACCTTCACTATACCTCTAACTTTGTAGTCATTTGTTTATTTTGCAATCTAACGCCTTCAAATACTTCCGCTCTTGTGTGATGCCCCTGTGATCCGTTCGTCCTTCGTGATTCGGCTATGGGGGCTTCCGTGCAGCAGCTCATATTTATCCTGGAGCTTTTCTTTCCACCGGAACTGGCTATGCAGCAAGCGCTCTACGTTCTGGGCGTCCTCATCTCACTATACCCAATCCTCCGCCTTCATTCGAATCAGATGAACGAGGCCCGCCGACAAAACCCTGAGACTGGCTGGAAGAAGAGTATTCATACTCTACTTACGCGCGCGTTCCACGAGGAGGCGAATAATGTGGAAGCGTGGACCACAGGAATAAATCTGGCTCCCGAATACTCGAACTATATATGTCGCGATCTAGACAGGCTTTACACCCTGCTGGGAGTTGGCGAGGACGAAGGGGATGCCGCGTCGCATGTGACCAGGCCCGCACGCCGCATCCTCACAACATCTCGCCTGGATTGCCGTTTCTGTCCACCTGGCGATCGCAATCTTCCCCCCTCCCTTCGCCGGCGTGCAGGCAAAAATCGCAAAAACCCTAACCAGCATATTTGGATTCTAGATGCGACCTTTCAATGGGTTTCCGCAGATCTTATTGTAGCACGCTGTTCCAGGTGCCATGCAGACTACTATCCAGATGTCATTACACAAAAGGTGGCCGGAAGTCATCAGCGTACTCAACTCCTGGAATACGACGCAGAGTATATACGCATCTCCAAAAAGGGGACGTGGGCTCACAGGAAGATCGCTTTGGCACAAGAGAAAGCAGTACAACGCCTGCACTGTGGTTGGTCCAATTTTGCGGACTGGGTCAACGATATGACCCAAGATATCAATCAAAAGCTCACCTACGGCCAAGCACAAAAGCTTTTCGTAGAGCATTTTTCCAGGCGCCTTTTGCTGGCTCACGGCGAATCAGACACATTCATGTGCGATGCGCATGCCCCTACAAAATCCCTTGCTGCGGCTGTCCGGCGCGTCATAGGGGAAAACGGGGGGATTATCCCAGGCGCAATGGACCATGGCTGCATGGATTGCACCCATGTCAAGCGGTATGGTGCTCCTGTGCTGAATGCAGGAGGTGCCGCCGACGTCGTTGGTTCTGAGGCAGGGCCCGCTGGTCCTGTAAGTGATTTTCCATTATATTGTTTACGACACTGTACTGACTTTGCTAATAGATCGATCCTGCGCTAGTAGAAGAGCCTCTTCCTCCAAATCTGCCTGAGTTTGTGCCGATGCAAGAATCTCCACTACCTGGAGCTCCTCTCGGATACGAGAGGCTATCTGTTATGGATGGTAAAACTGTAACGCATAAGGTATGCCTTTTCTAATTTCCTCTCTGAAAAAGATATGCTCATGAAGACTTAGAAATGTGCTCTCAGCGAATGCAAAAACCCACTGTACAATTACAAGAACGGAAGATTCTGCGAAGAACACTTACCGCAACGCCTTGTTTGCGGAATTATTCCTTGCGGTCTCCCAATACGTTCCGCAGACGCTGTGACTTGCAATACCCCTGAACACGTTGACTGGCATAAACAGTACGAGGACCGCTTTCACCGCCTAAATTTCCCCGGTGTTCAGCGCGTTATTCGGAGGCAAGCGGCTGCTGCAGCTGGGCCAGGCGCCGCACACCCAGTCCGTGGTCCATCCCTTCAGGTTCAGCTACAGGCTTTGGGGGATACTCCAGGGGATCAGGTGGTCCATAGCTTCAAAGCGAAAACCATCTACTGTCTACAGACCATACAGTGGGCTTGCGGTGTCCCTATCGGCTGGGGAAAATGCTACAAATCCGAAAGTACCCCTCAGGTCCTCGCCTTCCTGAATAAGGTCTGGGAGGATTATCCAGATAAACGCCCAGGCTTCATCGTCTATGACAAAGCCTGTGACCTACTTCGCCACATTGCTACCCAAAATATCAACGACTCTTGGATTGCTTCAACAAAATTTATTGTTGACGCTTGGCATTACATCGGGCACAGGGCGACAGATATTCTGTGTCGCACGAGATGCAATCCAGCTCCGTCGGACGGTTCCCAGCCTGATTTGGTAATTACCCAAGTTGACGAGAATGGTGTTGCTCACCAAACTAGGGCCTTCAACACTGAAACCGCCGAGCAGCTGAATTCCTGGATCAGTGGCTATGAATCTCAGTTGCGCCAGATGACCGACGTGAATTACGACTTTTACATTCATGTCCTCATGATGATGTATGGGGAGATGGTGGAGAGGAGGGTGCTGTCCAAGCATCGTGAACTCACAGATGAGTTCTGGGATGAGGTTAACGGCACCTCAATGGACTTGGATCTTCAATAATGCGATGTACATATTTTTTATAAAGCAGAAAACCAGTGGTTTCCGCCGTTTTTATGAAGTTGGCCAGAACCAATGGTTTTCAATGTTAGCAAGAACCGTCGGTTTTCTGATTTTGCCGAGAACCAACGGTTTTCTGATGTTGGCAACAACCAGTGGTTTTTGAACCTTGGACAAAACCGCCGGTTTTTTGGGACCGGACAAAACCGCTGGTTCTTTGGGACCGGACAAAACCGCTGGTCTTTTGGGATCAGACAAAACCACTGGTTTTAAAGTTACAATACATGTACATGCACAGTTGACGTCAACGTCGAGATACAAGTGGCGAGATACAAGTATAAAAACCGGCGGTTTGGAAGGAGAGAACCACTGGCAGCTACTGGTTTTGGCGGAAAGTAAAAACCAGCGGTTGTTGTGCGTGAGAACCGATGGTTCGGGAAATGTAGCAAGAACCGGCGGCTTTGTTGGGAAGTTGAAAACCGCCGGCTGCGAGCAAAGTAAAACAACCATCGGAAACCGGTGGTTTCTTGCGCCACCCAAGAACCAGCGGTTTCTGGCGTGATTGAAATCCATCCGGTACCGCCAGTCTTAAGACTTGAGACCAGCGGTTTTCTTCAACCGGGCGGTTGCTGATGAGGGCCGATGGTGATGACTGGTTTAGCCGACGGAGATCGGCGGAATCCATCGCGGACCGGTGGTCCCCGTGACCCGATGCCCTCCGGGCATATTACTGCTTGCGTTGGACGATGTGCGTTGACGAGAAAGGCAACTGGGCGACTTCGGCCCGGCCGGCCTTGAGCGCTTGAGCGGACACCCGACTGGATATGTTGCCGTCGAGCAGCTCGGGCCTTTCAGCTTATTCAAACCCGTCTCAGCGGCCTGCATCAGCTCTATCTCACAGACCGCCATCCAGTGCCTCTCAGCGACCCTTGTCCCGAGCCTCACAGGCTCGTCCCTTGTCCAGCGCGAGCGTACGGCCAATTTCGCGTATTTCGCAGAGGCCACATTCGCGTCATGCCCGCTCACGGCTTGTGCCTTTCTGCCAGACCCTGGTCTCGCAAGTCACCGGCTTGAGCTACGCGGACGAGGATGGAAACTTCCAAACAGCAGTCGAGTACGCTGTCAAGAACTTGGAGAATACAACCATGACCAAGGCTGCGACCGGCGTGGATATGGGGGTCGTCGATCGTGCAGTTCATGGGTGAGATTTCGACGCGTTATTCGCGCCCGGTACTGACGAACTCAAGGCATGTCCAGAAACATCTAATAAATTCTCGAGACACGCTTGCAGAAGCTCTGCAAACGTCTTATCGACGTCTCAAGCACCAAGCAGCTCAGGACCCAGATTTGGATCAGGAGATAAAGGTACGTCGCAAAGCACATCTGCAACGCTGACTCCCAACGCGCTATCCTCCAGCTGTCACGGCTCCCCGACCACATGCAGTTTCTTGTGAGCGCACCTGATTCGCCACGGCGTGAACCTTACTTGTGGCTAGTTGTCGCTTTCTACGACCGCCACACCGGCCACAGTTGCGTACGCGGATGTATACCTCGAGGGCATAAAGAATCCTCCGATACCGCCTGCGGGGCTTACATGGGCAGACATCTTTGGGGACGATCCCCTCGAGGCTGAGAGCAGCAGTAGCGGTGCCTCTCTCTCCCCTCTCAACTCGGATGATTTGGAATTGGATGACTCGGACGAGGACGAGCCTTTTTCCTCGTTCGAAGAAGACGAAGTACTGGAGGTACCGGTGACCGCCACCGTCGACCAACCGAACAGTCGACCCCCACACACGTATGCTCATCGAAAGGAGTTTGAACAGCTTCAAGCACGGCAGTACTGGAGAGACGACTACATATGGCCTGGTGATAAGGGAAAGGCCAGAGCATTTGACCTCGGAGATGCCTCGACATTCGGTGAGAACGCGTGATTTTAGCGTGGTACACTCCTCTAATCACGCCAATAGGGCCCGCCATCCAAAATGTTTTAGCCCACGAACGGGGGAGTCTTGGTGCTCTAGATATACAGCGCGAGGTACTGAGCCATTTGTTTTCACTTCGAAGTTATGCAGCTCATGTCTTATTAGAGGTACATTGACGAGCAAGATGCCGTGAGGGAGATTTTGATGGCATTACAAGGACGAAAAAACATCATGCTTTCGTTGGTCGACGGATCCTATAAGGTAGGTAGACCCAACTTGCAGAAACCATCCACTGAGACCCTCACAGGAAACCCACTCAACCCCGAGACTGATACATCTTTCCCTCACGTCCCAATCGTCTCTCATCACGACACTCGCACGTACAGCAACGATCGCGCAACAGCTACGGGGCTTTGCAGCATTCGTTTTTTCAGCGTCGTCCTCACAGACCCGTGCATTACCTAGCCGAACACCCCGAATGACCCGTACGCTCGAAGCATTCGCTGATGCCGTCGACGCTGAGCTGCGGGCGCTGGACAGATGGTGTGCGGCCCGGGAGGAAGCTATATGCCGTCTGCGCTCAGGCGGTGCCCCCGCAGGCACGAAGCTCGTTGTGAGCCTGCTGAGCACCCAAAAGGCGCTCCAGGACGAGTTTGAGAACGGTCTGGAGGTCCTCATCGACATAGTGGGTAGCATCACGTCTTACGAATACCGGCGGTACGCCTTGCTGCCCCGGACGCCTGCGGCGCTGAGTGCGCTGCTGCTAGACACGTTACTCGAGAAGGTGCAGGTGCATCGGGAGCGAGGGGACGGCCGCGTCACGGCGGACATGCTGATGCGTGTATTTGTTGTCTGTGCGGAGCCGGTGTGGGGGATGGTCGGGCGGTGGCTCAAGGTTGGCATGGGCATGGGCTCCGGGCTGGGGGTGGGGCAGGGCGAGGACCTCGACGACGAGTTTTTCATTGAGGGCAGCGGTCTTGCTGTTGGGCTGGCGGGGCTCGGCCTTGGTATCGGCCTGTTGGATCCAGAATTTTGGGCCGAGGGATACGTTTTACGCGACGGAGTTGTCCGGGGCGACGAGGATGACGACGGGGAAGACACGAGTGGCCGAAATGTAAGGGCCATCCCCTCGTTTCTGGAGCACGTCGCTGTACCTGTGTTGGCATCGGGCAAGGCTGTCGGTCTGCTGAGAGCTCTTGGTGTCCCGCCCGCCGGTGATGGACCCACTTCCTTGCAACAGTGGCGCTCTTTTGGTGCCCTCCTGGATCCTAGCGCGCCGCCGGGGAAGTCGGCGACCACCCAGCAGCTGACATCCGTCTCGGGCGACACCCTGTCCCGGCTCGTGTATGAGGAACTGGCTCCCCACTGCGAGGCAACCGGCGCTCTGCTCGGCCGCACATTGGTGGAGGAGTGTGATCTATTCCGCCATCTTTCCTCCGTGGAGGACTTGTTTCTCATGAGGAGAGGCGACGCAATGAGCAACTTTACCGACGTTCTGTTTGCCAAGGTATGTAGATTCGGAGAAAGTGTATACGCTTGCTAACATCAGTATTTCAGATGGACAGTCAACAAGGATGGGGCGACTTTCACTTTCTGAATACTGCCTTCCGCGATGTTGTCGAGGCGGGCACGAACACCGGTGCCAAAGAGTGGATCCAACCTTCTCTTGTCCGACTATCTTATCGTGGATCCAAAGACGGGGGCAAGGGTGTCAGCCGAACCGTTAAAGTTATCAGCGGTCTCCTAGTAGAATACGCCGTACCATTCCCGATCGCGTATATTTTCTCGCCGCGTATCCTGCAGGTATATGGGGAGGTATTCGTGTTTCTTCTGCAGATTCGGAGAGCAAAAAGTCTGTTGGAGCGGATCCTTGTACGTGGTGGAGCCGGCAGAGATGGGAAGTTGGACTCCGAGTTGAAAGCCTTTTACGCCATCAGGAGCCGCCTGAGTTGGTTCATCAAGTGAGTCCATCGGTATCTTCTCACAAGTCGAATTAATCGGGCCACAGTACCGTTTTGAATTTCTTGACGACCCATGTAAGCTGGCCAGCCATCCAGAAACGCTGATGCGCTGATGCAAACCTCGTATACAGGTTATTCACCAACAAGTGCTCAAGTTCCACGATATTTTCAACCAAGCTAAATCGCTGGACGAGATGATTCGTATCCATGATGAGCAGTCGGTCAAACCCTAACAATTCTATCAAGTTTGCTCATTCTCCCCCTTAGCATCGAAAGAATCCGTGGTCGATGCCTCTTGCAACCGAAGGTGCTTTTTTTTCTCCCATCAACTTCTCGATAAATGTTAACCATTAGTTCAACTAAAGACCTCTGCACTTCACCGAGCGATCCTGTCCATCCTCGACATGTCCCTGCACTTTTGCGAAACATTCACCACGTTCGCGGGGAACACTACGGTCACGCTCGACGTCTCACGGCTGTCCTTCATCTCAAAACGGCATCGCAGTCGACGACAACGGTCGCAGAGGAAAAACGTCGTCAGTTTCTCGCAGGTGTTCCCCGATTCGGACGAAAGTTCTGATGAGGACGAGGGTGAGGTTGAGCTGGAGGATGAGCATGCCGTTCCCGAAAGCTCGTTCTCCATGGCGGCGTCCGTTTCGTCAGAAGTGGGGTACAACCGCATCGATAAGATGTCGACCGAACTGGACGGGTTAGTACGATTCGTGCGGAGGGGTGTCGAAAGCCTTGCGGGGGGCACTGGGGATGCGGCCTCTTCGTTTAGCATCCTTTCTTTCGCTTTGGAAGATTGGGACTTGTAGTTTGTAATCAGGTGCGTGAGGGGATAAAATGGAAGAGAACAGTTTGATCATTAAGCAAGAAAGTATACTCAAGTGATAAATAACGTGAAAACAACCAGTGTCTCCAGCGAAAGCTTCAAGCTGTTATGTACGAAAATGATCAAAGAGTGGTTTCTCCAAGCACCAGCTTTTCATGAAGGCCATCCGACTTGTCGACGCTGAATGCACCACTGTCCCCTGGTATCGCCCACACAGGTAGTGGATTTCCACCGCCCTCTCGGTGGCCCCAATTTGCCCAATACATTGCCGCCTTCCATATGCCCCTGGTGATTGGGATTGAGAATATGACGTAGAGTGGTATGCTCCACTGCGCTCCCCAGAACTCTTCGCTGGGAAGAAAGCCTACAGACGAGGTGAACGATTGTCGGCGGCGCCACCGTTGTGACATACCAAAAACTATGTGGACTGTGAGCACAAAAGCAGCAGCTTCGTGTAAGGGTTGTGTGACGCCGTACTTGTTGCTCAGAATGCAGCAGACGGCGGCGGTGAAGATAGCGAGGATGCCGGACTCGAGACGAGTCACAATGTCCACCGGGTCCAGCCAGATGAGCAGTAAAAGGTGAGCATTCGCTGGGATCAGCAAGGCAAATGCATTCGTGTGGATGCAGAGTGCTAGCGAGAGGTCAAAGTCTGGCCTTTTCGACATGGAGGCACGACGTCAAGTTTGTAGCCCCTATCTTTACTGTTATTGTACGAAAAAAAAATCAAGAAGTGGTTTCTGTAAGCGCCAGCTTCTCATGAAGGCCATCCGACTTTTCGACGCTATGGTGCGGGTCACCTAGCCACCGCTACCCCGAGCTTGAGATTTTCCGGGCCGAGCTTTGCCTCAATTTCTTATCCCTCTTAAGAAAGTGATTCTTTTCGCAATACAAGAAGATTCTAAAGAGGGATTGCCATTTAGTTCAAAACTGAGTGAGTTTTTTTTATTCTTGCCTCGGATTTGGCCACAAGCAGTAGAAATAACAGAAATTTCAGCTGATTGTGGCTGTATACACACCCAAAATTTTTCTCCGGCCAATTTGGCCACTAATTTCGGGTAGCGGCAGCTAGGTGACCCGCATCATAAATGCACCACCACTGTCCCCTGGAATCTCCCGCACAGGTAGTGAATTTCCACCGGCCTCTCAACTTGCCCAATACAATGCCACCTTCCATATGCCCATGGTGATTGGGATTGAAAATATGTAGGATAGTGTATTCCACTGCGCTGCCCAGAACGCTTCGCTGGGAAGAACGGCTACAGACGAGGTGAACGGTTGTCGGCGCCGCCGTGGTGACATACCAAAAACGATGTGAACTGTCAATACAAAAGCACCGGCTTCATGCTCCGGTTTCGTAATGCCATACTTGTTGCTCAGGATGCAGCAGACGGCGGCGGTGAAGATGGCGAAGATGCCAGACTCGAGATGAGTCACAATATTAACTTTGTCCACCGGGTCCAGCCAGATGAGCATTGCAAGGTGAGCCATGGCTGGGATCAGCAAGGCAGATGCGTTTGTGAAGATGCAGAGCGGGAGGAAGATGTCTGGCCTTTCCGACATGGGGGGAGGACGTGAACAAGACGTGAAGTACAGTTTCGCAGCCCCTATCTTTGCGTGCCGTAAGACTTGATTTCAAATTCTACCCCGATGTCCGAGAAAACACTTGGACTGGATCCTGGTCCTGGACCACGCAGAGTCCGCAAGACCTCCCTTTGCAAATGCGTCTGCTGGTCCATTGCCATTCCTCTATTTTCCTTCGCGGCATGGACCGTTACTTCGTTTGGCGCCAGTGTCATCCAAGAAGCTCGGTTTCCACACAAATCTTTGTACCACACTGAGCAGTCCCATCGAATGGGCGACGTTATTCGTCCACTGATAACGGAGGAGGATCGTTTCGACATTGCGGTCAGCGTGTGGTTACGCGCTCCGGAAGAAGAAGAGGCTGCATCTAGAAGGCTCAACGCTGCCACAAAAGCGGAGGAAGACGCCCCGGCCTCTTCGCAGCAACTTGAATTGGATGGTCTGGGAAAAATCTGGGTAGCACTCAAGGCAGCAGAGGGCAACAACAGGTTTCGAGATGAATATGTGCTCGAAAAACCCTTGTTCTCCGAGGTCGTTTTTCGTGGCGTTCGCCTTTCGGACAAACATTCTTCCGCCAATGTTAATTTCCGCCTGCCCACAGCCAGGTTCCTCGCGTCCGGTCTCACAGAGTCGGACCTGCGTGCAACCTTTCTCCTTCTCCCATCCTCGCCCTCTTTAATAGACCATGTGAAGAATTTTTCTTCGTGGATGCCCGATTCGGTCTTTGTAAAACGACGGCCAACTAGGCCTTGGCCGTGAGTTTCACGCTATTCTCTGCTGCCGCTCTGCCGGAGATTAAATATGATCGTCAGTTTTCCCCTTGGCTCCGAGGCGAGCACCGAAAAGACCCTGGCCGATTTGGCACTGGAATCTTTTTCCATATCCGTCCCTCTCCTAGAATTCCATAACGCCACGAGTCATTGCAATGACGATGGTGTGGAATCTGATGTTCAGGAGCATCCCTACGTCGTTACGAGGTTCGATCTCTACTCTGCCTGTAGCTTCAGTTAACGTAACTTTCGCCCAGGACTCAATTACGGATTGTACGGGAAACGAGCCTGTTCAATGCCTCGGCGTACAATGCAGTGCGCAACGAGATCGAAGTGCACTCTGTAAGCAATGCCGGCCACTCTTCTGTCGCGGTAGCCTGGAAATAGCGCTCACTTCGCACAGTGCGGACAGGGCATTCCTGGGATCAAGCCGAATTTAAAGATGTGTCGTCGGACATACAAGTCCAACGGCAATTTTGAAACTCTGCTTGAACTGGAGGTCCCGACGGAATCTGGCGTTGAGACACAGTGGGCATATGCGCCGTATCTAGATACCAAGGAACACGCTACAGGACCAGTTGTGAGTGCTCTAGCGGCCCATGGTAACACACCTCTTACCCGCTTCTAGGACATCGTTCCGGTCCCTGTTAGCCGCGAAAACTGTTCAACGTCCCGAGACGCGGGTAGCGAATACATGGATATCAACTGGCGTATCGCATATTCAGGAAGAACCCCCGGGAAGCAAGTGTTGGGTGATAACTTCGTCTCCCCACAGTTCGTCGATCACCGTGCCAGTGACCTCAAAAGGCTTTCTCAGCAAAATGAAGCCGAAATGTGGAGTGAGTTTACGCCGTCCTCCGCTATCACAGTTTGTGACAGATGTTTAGACGGTGCATTGGGACACCGATTCCACGACGACGCGCATCCCCGACGCC
This sequence comes from Mycena polygramma, assembly GCA_029449255.1. Taxonomy (NCBI): domain Eukaryota; kingdom Fungi; phylum Basidiomycota; class Agaricomycetes; order Agaricales; family Mycenaceae; genus Mycena; species Mycena polygramma. The sequence continues at coordinate 3,617,311 of JARKID010000001.1, read as the reverse complement.
GGTTGGGTATTCAAATCGTCTCGTAGGTCGTCAGCATTTCTTTCCTTCAGCATCTCACGCGATGTGCAGAGGAGCCTGTCTGGTGATCTACGGGTTGTTGGTGGTTTACTACTGGTGGACCAGGGTGTCCACGGTTGGCATCAGCACATCCTCTGTTGCTTTCTTGGTTGTAGGCAATATCTTGGGTCCAATCGTCGAAACCCTACAAAGCGACGACCCATCCCTGACGTTCATTCTTCCAACGACCCTGTTTGTGCCTTTCCTGATGTGCAAGTGCATTGCTCGGGTCGAGTTTGAATGGAGGAAGTGGTATCCGACAGTGAATAGATCGCCTGCGAATCACCGAGAGCGGGCAAGCCAGCGGATAGATAACCGCACATCGTGGTGGACGAAACTCTTGGTCTGTTCTTATCCTGACTCTCCCACCCAAACTCACACTTGTGTTCAGCTTTTCGCTGCCCTCGTCGCAACCTATCAACTCTTGGACCCCCAACACAGTTACTTGATCCCGACCACTGTTCCAGCTCCAACGGCGGAGGAGTTCCCCCAGAGCAAACTTCTCGATTTTCTGCTGAACGTCTACCACAGCCTGTTCTTCACAGGCACTGTGTCGCAAATATTGCTCAATCACAGATCCCGCTTATATGGCGGTGGGTATCGCTCGGAAGTTATCATGTTCTTCCTTGCGAACGTGATAGGACTGTTGTATTTTGTGCCCGCGGTTGTTGGGCGGATGGAGATGCGCCAGGGACTGGGGCCGTTCCTCCTCATAGATATGGGTGTCCAACTTCCATTGGTGTGGCAAGCAATTACGCTTCCGCCGGCAGAGGACAAGGGGGATGAAGACGATTGAATATACCCTAATATTATCCTGAGCCATCCACACAAAGCGACTACGTATCGCAGCATTAGCGAGCGCACAACAAACTCCCTTGGTGCGCTCTCAACGCGAAGAGCGCAATCAAGTAACACGACGCGCTCGTGAGATTCCAAACGACGTTGGCTAGTCATGTCGAAGCGGCTTGTCCGTCCGTAGCCAGAATTATCAAGTCAGCCCGCTACCGATGAGTGCTGTGATGCGAGTATCAAAGCCCTCACTGCGGATGGGCATCTCTGGCGTGTGGAAAGGATTCTTCATCACTGCGTCCGAGTAGATTTCGTAGACTTTCTGGAGCACAGTATCGGGGCTGAGCTCCGCCAGCGACGTGAGAAGGACGAATTTGGTTCCTAGCAAGAACTGAGAACCGTTGAGAGCAGGATGGCGCAACAACGGCTCACCGGTGGCGGTAAGAAGGATGGTCATCTTGAACGACTCGCCTTCGATCACTTGCGCGCCTGAGCTAGACCCTCCGATGGGCGATAGACGACTTGTGATAGCGTGAATTCCGTGCAGCGTCCCGGCGAGGACCAGGTACTCGTTTGAGGTGAGCTGCGCGAGTCCCTCTAAGACGCTAATGAGCAAACCATATTCGCGCAACCTTGGAATAAGTGAAACCTGCGAAATTTCGTTGGTACACCAGTCCCCCGGCTTTGTTTATAACCTTCCTAGCCTTCAGAATATACGGCGGTAAGCGCAAGGGAGGAACGCACCCATAGACCGAAAATGGCCATGACCGTCAACGAAAGAAAAGAATTCCCACCTTCGCGACCTTCGCGACCTCTCCCGTGTCACGGTGATCCCATACTGGTCCGGTGTAGCTTGGGCGTAGCTCTTGACCATGTCGTGGACGACCATGTTTGAGCTCTCACTACCCCACGCGCTGGTGCTTTTCCTCCTTGCACTCCCAACCCCGACTTTACAGAGGTCGACACTCGGCGAACGAGCACTTCCTCCGCTCTCTGCGGCCGCTATCTCGACATTGGTGTCTTCCCCGGATCCTCTGAGGCAGCTGGACCCAACGGATCCATCCTCACATCTGTCGCACATCTTAATACCCCGTGTCCGTAGGTCGATTCACGCATCTGTCCCGACCCCGTATTTATGCGATCTAGCCGACACCGAAAATAATACCCATGTTCGGAACTACATAGTTTCGAAACTAGAGGCTCTCAACTGGCACGTTGAGCAAGATGCTTTCAACGACACTACGCCGTTTGGGCGGAAACAGTTCACCAATATCATCGCGACGAAAGATCCCAAGGCGTCGAGACGCGTTATAGTCGCAGCACATTTCGACAGCAAGTACTTCCCGGAGCCCAATAACGTGCGTGTGGCTCTATGATTTCCACGACCGGGTCTCGAACCTTGTGTAGTTTCTCGGCGCGACCGACTCGGCTGCTCCGTGCGCTATGATGCTCGACCTTGCAGAAGCGCTGAATCCGCTTCTCGATGACCGAGCACATCGGCTGGAGGCTGGAATGGAAGAGGACGAGGATGTCTCCGATACCACCCTCCAACTCGTGTTTTTCGATGGCGAGGAAGCGTTTGTTTCGTGGACTCCGACTGATTCTATCTATGGTGCAAGGTGAATAGAGCCGAGTATATCCCGTATCGGACTTGACCTATTTCCAGACATCTTGCGGAGAAATGGGCCACGACCTACGCTCTCCCCAACAGCAAGCGGCGGCTGATGGGTCCTCAGTCAACCGAGATTTCTGGAATCGAACATTTGATTCTCTTGGACCTTCTAGGAGCAGAGCACCCGCTAATTCGATCCTATACCCTCGATACTGCGTGGTTATTTGATGCGTTGGTTTCTGTGGAGAAGAGGCTCGGAGACAGTGGCGCGTTCGCGTATGGGGACGAGCAGGGCATGGTCCCCGGCAAGTGGTCCTCCTTTTTCTACAAACGGACAACGGCGGATAAGAATCTGGGAGGTATTGGAGACGACCACATTCCGTTTTTGGAGAAGGGGGTTGACATTTTACACCTGATCACGTCGCCGTTTCCTTCGGTTTGGCATACAGTTCGCGTGAGCTTTATCTTCCAGCCCTAACTATCCTTGTGTTCGCTAACTCTTAACAACTAGGACGATGCGTCTGCCCTGCATATGCCGACTCTACGACGTTGGAATGTCCTTTTCCGGGTCTTCATGTCCGAGTATTTACATCTCCGGCCCGATGAAAAGAAAGCGCGATCAGAGGCCACGGCCGTCGAGAGATCAGACACTGAGCTTGTAAGTGTCCTCGTATCTGCCTTTCACGCCGCGTAGCTAAGCATCCTACCTAGTAGGGTCCATAATATTTCGTTCCATTGGGTGGATAACTTGTAACAAAGTATTATGCTAGAGCAGCAGTTTACATGCATACTGGTTCCTTGAGCTAACGATACGATCATGGGGTACAGCAATAACAATACAGCAAACAATACATCAGGCGAGAGGATCTGAAATGAGCCGGAGTCAACTACGCAGCAGGTTTTTGTAGTGTTTAATGAGGCGGGAGGCGTTTACAGCATTCTGGTGACCAGGAGTTCAGTGTATGTGGGCTCAACAGGGTCAATGAGGCGCACCATTTCGTCCAGTTTGCTTTGATGCAACTGGGCATTAGCGGCTTCTTCGCAATCATCGAGCGCGTCCGATCTGGCGCTGGGGTTCATCCGCACTGCCAATGGGTGAAGGAGTGAGAAGACGGTGTAGAATGGAACGGAAAACACGAACGCATCTGGTTTGCGGCGTTGATAGCACTGGAGCGGCGGGGAAACAGATCTTCGACACCGGCTGGATACATAGCGAGCAGGGCGCGAACTGAGTCCTGTTAAAAGCGATGAATATAACCTAAGACTGAGAGAATGAAGCACGACCTCGACGCCGTGCCATAGAGGAACGACATCCTTGCTGTACTTGTCCGCCCGTACTTCTTCCTCCCGCAGTGCCTTGATCTTGGCTTTGCCCTCTTCTCTGGAAAGAGACTCGGATATGAGACGCAGGCAAAGATGAAGCTACTACTCACAGGCACGCCGTCCCGTCGCGCGCCAGATCCTTCGCCGCCTTACGCGCCGCCGCGTAGAGAGCCTTTTTCTGCGTCTGAAACGCGGCAGAGCGTGCCGAGACCTTCTTTGCTTCGCGTTCTGGGACAAATGTGAGTCGGAATGGGCGCAGTCCCCGCACGCACTCTTATACTCGGCCAAGAATCTATTCAACATCTCCGCACTGATCTCGTCAGAACAGACGCGCCGTAAGGGTCATGGGGATGCTCACCTGTCTTCACTTCCACCGTCCATGTCCACATCTTCGTCCTCGAGCGCGTCGTCGTGGTCAAAGTCGTCGTCGTTCTTGGACGACATAGGGGCGGAGGTCCGCGTGGGACGCGTCGACTGGCGCTTGCTGGTGTGTTCTGGGGAAGAACAATGAGGATAGGAAGGTTAAAGAGGCAAGAGTCGTACTGGGCGTTCGGGCCATCGAAAGTGAAATACGACACGGTGGATGGGAAACAAACAAAGACGCGACGCGACGCGTTTTGTTTGACAGGTGTGGCAGCAGAGTCCAAAGTAAACAGCGCCAAATCCACCTCTCACCACAAGGTCGAGGAGATGGACTGGTGAGTGGATGGCTTGCCTTGTATTCTGGCGCTTATATTCTGGAAGCCTAGAACTCAATATCCACCAACGAATTTTATCCGACATTGCCTCGAATGTTTCCGAGGCCCCGGACGACCTTTCGTATGCACGGGATATTATCACCTCCAAAGTCCAGACAAGAGCGGACCCAGTTCAAGCTGTGAACGGTGCTTCAGTCAACGGAAATGGGGATGTTTCTTCCGAGGCAGAAGGGGAGCAGAGGGTGTTTATGGTGAGTGACACATGGGCAGGACGAAATTCATTCATGGCATTGAGCACCAATTCAGTCTGCTTCCCGCGTACATTGCAACATCGCGTTCGGGGAACTGGTCGTAAATTTCCCAGAAGTTCACATAGCCAATGCTATCGATACCCTTATGCCAGCTCTCATTGACGTCCTCAGGGATGTCCCGTACATCGACTTTGATAAGTGTCTGTCTTGGGAAGGTAAACACCTCTTTTATTTCCTTCTTCCTCTTCATGCTTATGCGCTTTAGAATGGGCTCTTCCGGACCAACTGGTCTTCTCGACCGTGTCCGCTCTGCTTCGACTCTCGAGCTCTCACGACAAATACAGCGACGCCGCGACAAACGCTATATTCTCATTTATTTCACGCATCGTGGACAAGATAAATACCACAAGCTGTACGCACGCGTCTTTGGAAAATTCAACGAGCTGACTCTCTGTTTAGCCCTTGACATCCTCACGCAGCTAACTCCGGCTCTCCATGGTCTTTACCGTGCCATCAGCTCAACATCCTTTCCGTGGACAATCACCCAATGGCATCAGCTTGCAGCCCATCTGGGCGGTCTGTGCGTCCCTGAAGTTGTTGACCGCCTGAACCACCTGCTGGTGGACATACTCCAGAAAGAAAGCGCGAACATAGATACTCTCCACTTCGTCCAGACGTTTGTCTCAAGATACGTGTCTCATGGACGGCCACTCAGCGGTTATTTCATTGTCTGTTGTATCATCGAGACCAATTGGACCGTCTTGGCTCAAGTCCTGGCGCCGCCCGAAACCTCCATCAACGGTCCAGTCAACGAAGCAGCAGCAGCGAACAAGGCTTGGGTATCCCTGATGCGCCACGAGGCGTTGGAGGTGCAGATCACGGATGAGAAGATACAGCATGCGTTGAAAGTCACCGTCGAGTATTCCATGAAGTGCTTCGGCGATCTCTTTGTCCAGATTCAAGAAATGGACTCCGAACCGTCTTTGGATACATACGCTTGGGAGACCATGTCCGAAAGCTTGGTATTGAGCACCATCTATGCTCTGCTACACTTACTAATTCGCGCGGTGCTCAGAAACTGGCATCCATCTGCTCGATCGCTCTTCACGAGTTGGATGAGGGCTTGTACTCCCGTTTATTCCTTCTTCTTAGCGACCAGTCGCCGATCTGTGATAATCTCGTTCAAGAAGCCGCTTTGAAGGCCACTATCGTCCTGGTGCACAAGTGCGTTCCCTGTTCTCCCAATCATTTGTTCTTACTGTGAGTTTCAAAGCTTCCCTGATACTGCGGGTACCATGGCCAGCCATCTTCGACGATTTGTAACTTCTCCGCTGCCGATTTTCGCGTTCGAGTTCGCATCTGAAAGCCGTGCTCCGCCACCCCTGGCAGCGGCGGCGAAGTGCCTGGCTGTCTGCATCAAAGTACGGTCCCATACCAGTGTCCGTTCAATTCACCGTCTCATCCCTCAACAGCTTGCTCCCGGAGACGATCTCATCATGTCCAATATGTATTCTCTTCTGAACTACATCGCTGCGACAAGCAAGGAGATATTTGAAAGCTCGAGCAGTTCGCAGATGATGAGTAACCCGCTCTACAATGCTGAGGACCACGCGACTATCCATTCGGTGGAAACGGGTCTCCGAGGATTGTCTGAAGAGGAGAAGAGACTCATTGGGATCAGTACAATCTCTGTCGTCACCAGGCTTGCCCTCGAGTTTCGGATGGAGGAGGTACATTTTGTACATCTGTGCTATTTGTCTCTGAACATCTTCCAGGTCACTCGCTTGACAATCTCGATGCTTCTGCAACGCCTACGATCCGCAGAGCCCACGGTCGAGGCTGCTATTGCCTATAATTTGGTTGATTTAGCTCTGTCTGCTCCAGAGAGTGCCTTTATTGACATTATTCGGATGTTCTCCGTCATCAATCGTTCGGCAAATCCCGATGATCCACGATTTTCGAATAACATGGTACCTCTATACCTTTCGCTGCTGGCAGCGTTTAATATGAATATTTTCAGGTATTGGCGGCCCAGACCAGACTCGCGCAAGAATTGGACAGGCGGCCAGAACTCTACGAAATATATCTGGTCGAGCTTTTGACATTGTTTGCTGATAAAGGGGTCGCCATTCAGAATCTCAAAATCTCTAACCACCATGTCAAGGTACTTGGGGCTGTTATCTACGTGGATTTTGTTGAAAGAGGTTTCTCAGACGGATGATATGATCGAACAACTGGCATCGCTGCTTCTTCCCATTGATGCGCTTCTTGCCCAGGAAGATTTCAACCCGCAATTAAAAGCAGAGCCCACCGTCATTGCATTGTTCCGGAATATGTGGTTCCTCTGTATTCTTTTCGGATTCACTTCACCCGACGATGAAGAATCGGCGATGGAGTGGCAGAAGCCTGCGCTGTTTCGCATTGCTGCGAAGACTCCCTCGACTGTTTTGGAGGAATCTCAAGATTCTGTCGCCAGTTATGTCGAGTATAACTCTGTCATCCGAGAAGACTATGCCCATACTGTGTGTTTCGCTTTCCTTGCTCTCTTTTCAAACTAACGCTGGAGCAGATCATATCGAAACATAAGTCCAGCCTGACTACCCACATCTCACTGCGCGCCAGCGACATACGGTCCTTGTCTTCCGGGCAAATCGTCTTCTTGTTAACAATGCATGATATGGAATCCATGCGTTCTGCCGCTGGGCTGACGTCGTCCTTGGTCTCGTACTTTGTAAATGACAGCCTAAACAAACACCCTGGCCTGAGTGCGTGCATGGAGTCGATCGCGGAGAAGGTGCATATGTCGTGCATGCATCGGCTCGCGCTCTGACGAACGTTGCAGGTCATCCGAGGTTGTGTTACCAGCCTAAACGTACAAGCCTCCCAGCAGGCACTCCCGGAATGTCTGTCAGCAGAGCTCCAAACTTTGCTGATTTTTAGCACCCATCGGATCGCGAGAGCGAGGGAGATCGCCTCCAAGTATCTGAATAGGCTGATAACGTCCTTCCCATCGCTGATGTGCGACCCACCTCTCGTGTTTGCCATCCTGGAAGTACTCACGCTCCTCCGCCGCGGTTGTGAAAACGAGTTCACAGACGAGTATAATCCCACCTACGAATTCTACTCGGACAGAACCGGAATCACCCTCCAACTTACCGACAGCTATAGTGTTCGCAACGAGATTCTAGGCCAGCTGCACCGCAACGCGAATAATTGGTTTGAGTTGGCCCTTGGTCGCGCGCCAGTCGAGTTGCAGTCCACATTACAGGTTCGGCTTATCTCGGCTTGCATTGATGTCGCATCATTGATCAAAGCGCTATGTGATTGACAGAAATACCTTTCTGGGAACTCATCCACTGGAACGGAGTGGACGGAGCTGGGCGCCTCTATCGCGGAGCAATTCGGGAAGTCTATAGGGCCTGTTCAGCGTCAGCTTGGTATGTATATCATCCTTTTCTTTTCCACGACCCAATTACCTTTATTCCAGTCTCGTTGGCGGCATTATCGAAATGGAAAACGGACGGCGCGAAGTCCTTGGCCAGTCAGATTGCAAGCAAGGGGTATTTCTCTGGAGAGGCTGCCGGTATCCGCTTGGCTGGCCGGCAAGGTAAAAAAATCCCGTTCAGTAAATGTGCTTGCATTGATTGAGCACAGGACCCGATCAACTGGAGAAGCTGCCACCGCAAGATGCCCCTTCCTCAGAAATCCATGCGCTCAAAGCGAAAATGGCACGCACTCTTCTGGAAATCAGGAACAAAGTCAGCGGCTCGACCGTGCAGGACCTGAAACGTTTGCTGTTCAGATGTGGTGCAACGTTGATTTCCATGTCTAAAGTACGTCCCTTTCTGTGCACATACTTCCTATGCTCATTATTTCTAGTGTGATTACGAACTTTTACATCACCTCGTCGCCCTTCCCTTTGAAGTGGCCACCCCGTCGTCGATTTCTACCGGCATTGAGATATGGACATGGGTGATCGCAGAAAAGCCTGACATCGAGGTCGGCTTGATGGGCGAAGTCCTGGCAGCGTGGTCTGACACCATCCGGCAAGAAAAAGGCATCTTCTCTACCTCTCTCAAGTGCGTTCTTGTTCCTCATTGATAGAGGATGTCACCAATTTCTGCCAGTTACGATGACCCATTCTACCACCCGATTGGCTACAGCCCGACAGACAAGGATGTCATTGACCGAGGGATGCTCAATGCCCGTCGTCTTTTAACCCCCCATGCCCTGGTTTTGCAGATGCTGTTCAGTCGTTTGCAGGCGGCCAGATATCGACGGCCCGGTGTTATGTTCTTGATCCAACACCTGGTGCTACGTTCCGCCCGAGCTCATAAACACATGAGGTCAGTATAACCCATGCAAGTCCGCTCACTCATCTGATACATGTCTCCTTATAGTACACACGCCCTTGCTCGCGAGCCACGATTTTCCTTCCTTCTTTTCGCTTTTGAGACTCTGAAGAGCTCTCATCTGGACTCTTATTGCGAGAACGTCCTTAGGGATGATTTGTACTCTGCGGCGTATTCTTGGTTCGCAGGCCGTCCACAGTAAGTGATACCGCTTCGCCGGACAACCCTCACTTACATTCCCACCAGATGGTCTTACGGTGCTAATCGCGTGCAAGTTGACGCGGATATAAAAGTCCTATCCGAGTTTCTCTCCTATCTCCAGACGGATTCTGTCCGGGGGTCTGCCGCGATATCTAGTCTGTCACCTGCACAGTCAGAATCGCGAAGCTCAGGCAAGGACAGATCAAATTGCTGGAGTTTGTGGGAACTTACACTGCGTAGAATCCGTGTCGAAACTCCGCAGCCTCAACCATCCACTCAAGCTCCTCGTCGAGAACGAAATATATCGGCTCACCGTGTGGGCTAACCCCACCAACGATCCCAAGCGGGGCACAGACCATACTGAACGGGGTCTCCTGGAGGCAAGCATTCCGTCGTTGAATCATGTGTCGTTCTGACTTGCCTAGGCTTCTTGGGCGTCGATGGTACGGATGGTCTGGCAAATTGACCCAGCCATTGCCGTGCATCTTCCCGAGCGCTTCAAGAGTTATGTTGTGGTCCGCAATGAAGTTACGAAGCTTATACGTTCCGCCACGCGAGATGTCCTGGATACTCCGGAAGCATTACCCTTCCTGCTCGGTGACCGAATGGACTCCACCGTTCGTCGGGATTTGAAGGTCTGCAACATATTTTTAACTTCATAAACGCAGACTGATAGTCTCCCCAGCATCTCCTTCTGTGGGCCCCGGTTCCTCCGGTCATTGCTAACACCTTCTTTGAGCGACGATACAAATCCGACCCTTTGATCTTGCAATACGCCCACAGGGTGTTGGAACAGCACCCGGTGGATTTGACCTTCTTCTTCGTTCCTCAAGTCGTCCAGGCTCTTCGTTATGATGACCTTGGTATGTTTTTGTGCTGATTGAATGTTCCTGCGCCCTTGCTCAAGCAAGCTTTAGGCTACGTCGCCCGTTTCATCTTCGAGACAGCGAAAATCTCCCAACTGTTTTGCCATCAAATCATCTGGAATATGAAAGCAAACTGTTACAAAGACGACGCTGCTGAAGTGGTACGTCTGAATTCGTTATACTTTCATGTCGTCTGACCAGCGTTTTCTAGGAAGATTCAATGAAACCCGCTCTTGACCGAATGACAGACGATGTCGTGTCTTCGTTATCTGGTGAAGCCCGTGCATTCTACGACCGAGAATTCGGGTTCTTCAACGAAGTCACCTCCATTTCGGGCAAACTCAAGCCATTCATCAAGAAAACAAAACCTGAGAAAAAGGTTCGTTGGGTTAAGGTTACGGGAGACAAATCTAAATGACGTAATAGGCAAAAATCGACGAGGAAATGGCGAAAATCACGGTTGACGTTGGAGTTTATCTGCCCAGTAATCCGGATGGAATCGTGGTCGATATCGACAAGAAGTCGGGGAGGCCTTTACAGAGTCATGCGAAGGTTGGACGGTTCGCATCGAACACATCGATTTCTTTAACACGTCTCACAGGCACCGTTCATGGCGACCTTCAAGGTCCGCAAAGATGTGATTGTTGTCAGCGAGAACCCCGATTCACTGGTGGACGGCGACGACGCGACCAAAACCCACGTTGAATACGATGTCTGGCAGCAGGCGATCTTCAAGGTCGGAGACGACTGCCGGCAAGATGTTTTAGCCTTGCAAGTCATTGCCATGTTCAAAAACATTTTCACGAGTGTCGGCCTGACATTGTATCTGTATCCCTACCGAGTCACTGCCACGGCCCCCGGTGTAAGACTTCGGATGTTTGCTTGGCTACTGCTTCTGACTTGCTCTTCAGTGCGGTGTCATCGATGTGGTGCCGAATGCCACCTCGCGAGACGAAATGGGTCGCGCCAAAGTCAACGATCTGCTCGACTTTTTCGTCGCAAAGTATGGTGGACAAGACACCGTTGCCTTCCAACGGGCTCGATTAAACTTCATCCAGTCGATGGCGGCGTACTCTGTGGCATGCTACATTCTCCAGATCAAGGATCGTCACAACGGCAATATCATGATTGACGGAGAGGGCCATATTGTCCACATCGGTTCGTGCCATCCCTTTTTCTTGTTCCTCCGTGCTTTACTTATGCGGCCATAGATTTCGGTTTCCTATTCGACATAGATGAGTCTCCATCCCATCGATTTTTAAGCCTTCAACTTACTTATTCCTTTGCTGTGATTACGTCCTGGAGTAAGACAGTATTTTGTTTCGCTTTGTTTCATTCTTAACGTCATTCTTTACAGGGCGTCAAGTTCGAACCTCATTCGTTCAAGCTGAACCATGAGATGGTCCTGCTAATGGGCGGGCGGTACTCGCAAGGCTATCAGCTGTTCCAGCATCTCACAGTGAAGGCCTTCCTTGCCATCCGGCCCCATGCAGAACAGCTCATCAGCACGGTGCAACTGATGCTCGATACCGGTCTGCCATCCTTCAAGGGCGAGCCCACCATCAAGAGACTGCGCGATCGATACGCACTCGGACTGAATGAGCGCCAGGCTGCGGAGTGGATGATGAGTGTCATCCGCAATGCCCATGAGAACGTTCGCAGCACCGCCTATGACGAGTTCCAACGGGTGAGGCATTTTTCTCCGCGATTTCCTATCGTTGACTAATTTTCCTCTCCACTCCAGCTCCAAAACGGTATGGTTACGGGATATTATTTCCTTGTGTATGCTGACCCGTTCGCGCAGGCATCCCGTACAAGTAGACATATTTCAGATATTCATAATCCCGCATTTCGCATTGTACTCGCATTTTTGGTGGTTGGTCAAAGCGACAGATATCGATCCGACAGATCCGATTGCACAAGTGATCCGACTTCTTTTGGCTCTCCATTGCCAGTTATTAATCTACGTAGCTGGCTTGAATGCCTTTCTTCCGGGTTGTGCATTTGTGCTGGGGGGGACTGGGTTTCCTCAAATCACACCCTTGGTAGGCCAGCGAGGGTCTGTGTACAGACCGACTTCAACGCTCCACCAGAAAAGCCGTTCTAGACTGCGGAAAGCATACAACTTCGATGGAGGCAAACCAATCGACTGAAAAGAAAGTCAGTCACACCAGGGAAGATCGAACTCCAGAAACCCAGCTCGCCGCTCTGACTAACAGGAGGCGAATCTTAGTTCGGGGGTCGCTGGGGTGCGCTTGCCAATTGAGCCAGGTGGCCGAGGAGAAGAGGTATCGGTCGGTCTAGACGGACAGCCCCTCTTGCCTCACCGGTCATCTTGCAACGTCTCGAATATTTGCCACGTTTTTCTCTCGGCCACTGGTACATTGAGCACAGTTTTGAGTCGGATACCGGAGGAGTGGGCGTGTAATGAGATGTCGCTTTGCTGTGTAGCGCTACGGATGGATGAGGATTGGTGAATTCGGATTCATTTGGCACGAAAACAGGTTAGCATCACGGAAGTGCGACGGTTTCTCGCTGGGTGGTTATGGAGCCGTAAGTTTTAAGTGACAAAGACTAGCCCGGCTAGCCTCGAGAATTCATCTTCGCGTTCCAGTAATAATCCAGGACACTCTTGTCATTCTTCAAGTTCCCTGTACCATTCAAGAGTTTTCCTGTGCTGCGGCGCTGACACCTTAGAGAAAAACCAGGTTGGCAGGATTGACCCATATATCTTGTTGAGATACACCTCGGTGTACATGGCGGGAGAGGACAAGGAGCAGAACGGCTAACTCGGGCCGTCTGGGCTCGGCCACGTGGACGGTATGACCTAATCTGATTTGGAAGTTATTGGTCTCTCTCTCCTGGGTCAGATTTATTCTCCTCGGCCTCCTCCTCACCATGGACCAACCCTCGACACCAGTCACCGCAGACTTCTCCTCCTCGCCCCCCAAGCGCACAAAAATTGTGCTGCTCGGCGACCAGAGCGTCGGCAAGACAAGTCTCATTACTCGGTAACCTGGATTCGATTCAACTCGTCTAATCCAGGGCTCACTAGCTTGGCCCTAGATTCATGTATGACACCTTCGACAACACCTATCAGGCAACGATAGGTATCGACTTCCTCAGCAAAACCATGTACCTCGAGGACCGGACCGTCCGTCTACAGCTCTGGGACACCGCTGGCCAGGTGTGCTCTACTCCCTGATCTCTGCCAACGGTTTCCTCAATTGTTGCGTCGCAGGAACGGTTTAGGTCCTTAATACCGTCATACATCCGCGACTCCTCCGTAGCCATCGTCGTTTTTGACATCACAAGTAGCAATTTGCGTCACTTTCGGTCTGCGTGCGTTCTGACCGACTATGTCCAGATCGGCAGTCGTTCATGTCAACCACGAAATGGATAGAGGACGTGCGGTCAGAGCGGGGCAACGACGTGATTATTGTGCTCGTTGGAAACAAGGCAGACCTCTCGGACAAGCGGTTCGTACAACCGTTGCAAATCCAATGTGTTTACTTACCGTCAACAGGCAAGTAACGCTCGAGGAGGCTACGGCCAAGTCTACGCAATTAAATATCATGTTCATGGAGACCTCCGCTAAAGCCGGCCACAACGTCAAGAGTCTATTCAAGAAGATTGCAATGTCTTTACCGGGAATGGAGAAGGAGGGTCAAGCTGATGCCAACACGAGTGCGTCCTCCTCATCGTCCCTGATCTTGTACTGACTTCTACTGCAGAAATCGACGTTACAACGCCAGCAGCTGGCGAGGTACCCGAAGCCTCGCAGTGCAACTGCTAATCTACGACCATGCCTCGCGTTATGCGCAGCACGGTCCATGTCGTCATGTCGCTTGTTTTCCAGCTTGTTGTGTTAGAATGTTCCATGCGGAGGATTGCATTCTGCGAGTGTATTTATTTCGACGCTTTTTATAATATCTCCTGCGTGCGCCCGGAATTTTTGTATCCTGCGGCCGCTATTCGACCTCAAGTTCCAAACGCAGAGCAAACGCAGAGCTGCAAGTGCAACCTGAACGCAGCAGCAGGCTTTAAATGACAGGGTAAAGAGATACACATACATATCATTCGTACATTTAGTTAGTTGCGCTACAAAAGATCCTTCATCCCCGATTCATGGTGTTCCCCGCACCTCTTGGGTTCTCATCGGTGAACTGTGCCCAATTCTCATCCTTGAGACGCTTCGTCTCCTCCTTCTCGAGCCCATCCCTCGTCCCGTCCATCTCCGCATCCTGCGCCAATTGCTCGGAGGATGTCAAGGCACTTTCGGACGCCGGTCTGAACGAAATGGGTCGGTAAGCTTTGTCGAACAATCATCGAACTTTGCTCACCCGCCGCCAGTGAGGATGTTCCCGCGCTCCTGTTCGATCTGGAGGTATTCGTCGATGGACATCGTCGGTAGGCGATGCCCAGGTCCGAATACCTGTGCAGCCATACGCGCACGATCGGAGGACCCGGAAGGGAGGATAGTGAACGGCCGTAACGGCTGTCAAACATTGAGGATCTTGAACGAAACGATAACCCAGAGAAGCTAACCTTGCCGTCTGGGTCCAACAGTGGTCCCTTACCATCAGCGCCCCGAGGAGCGTCCAACTTCCACATATCGCTTTCCGCAGCGCGCTCCTTGCCGCGGCGGTCTCCCTCCGGTGGCGATGGCGGGGGCGGGGGCATGCGGGGGGCGTTCTGTAGCAGCTCTAGCTCTTGACCGAGGCTCAGAAGCTGGGCGTGCGACTGCACGTAGCACAGTCGCAGAAGCAGAAGAATTGTTTCGCGGATGGCGTCCTCCGACTCGGAATCCTCTTCTTCGTCCTCGTCGTCGCCATCGGACTTCTTGGGGAGAAGAGAGGCTATCAGGTCAAAATCTGATTCCAGTTCTCCTTCGACGGGGAGCTGGCCCCGTCGTTTCCGAATTGTCTGCGATGGATGAGAAAAATATATAAAAAGTGAGTGCGAGCTGAGCCAACCTCAATCCGGGCCCGCAGATCCTTCTCTCGCTGATATTGTTTAATCTTCAGATCTCGTCGACTCGCTGGGTCCTTAATTTTGGCGGGATCCTGAGCATGCAGCGTCCGCTCGCTCTCTGGGACAACCTCGTAGTTCTCCAGATTAGAAATGAAAGCAGTTAGATATTTCTGAGGACATTTTTCTGAGTCCCTGAGAACGATACTGATAGGCAAATGACGAACTCGAGATTGAGCTAGGAAAGCAATGCGTTCATCGTTCTCGGATGCTCTGACCCGCCCTTGCACCTCTGCGAGTGCATATGGGACGAGAAGATATATCAGATCGCGTGTCGAGATGTCCTCCAGTATCTCGTTCGGGCTGAACAGAGAAAGCCCGAGTATCCGCGCACTCAACGACTTCAAATCGGCCAAACTCGATTGAATGAGGTCCTGGGTGCCCCGGGGTCAGCCAGCGCACGATGGATAGCTTGGGTATGGACCTGCGTGGACTGCTCAAATGCTGACTGGTTGAAGGCCTTGGAGGCATCCTGCAAGCCGCGCGCGAATAAAGCTGGAAGAGAAATAGACATCGCCTAATTTGGATGTGTTCATGTGACTTTGTTTATGCCCCTGTTTACCGCGTCGCGTCTTGTCTCTGCTCTCCCATCTGCCACCATGAAGCGCGCCGCCGATGAGCTCGAGCGCGAACCCAAACGCCAGAAACGCGGCGCAGCTCGCGTCGCAATAAACTGGGATGATATGCACGAACTGAGTCCTACCGATCTCCTCAACTGGACCCCAGGCGAACCCGCGTACATCTCAGGCAAGATTTGCATGAAATGGCCTCCTGTTTCGGGCAAATACCGTGTCAAGGTCGAGATTTTCTCCCTCGCAGCCGGATCCAAGCAGCTCGAGGTCGCGTTCACGGGGCCTAGCGCAGTCGAGTTCCAACGCGAGAGGTTGGAGTTCAGGATGGGCCAAAAACTGCGGTTATCTCTCAAGGGAGCAGTTAAAGAGACAGTGGACACACAACGGATCACTCTCCCCGTCGCGCTGAAGTATCACGAAGGAGTGATGCTGGAAATTTTCCCGCATGGCACAGACCCTGGGCGCACAATCGACACTTGGTGGTCTGGTGAGTTTACGCTGCGGCTTTCTTGACCATACCAGCGCTAAACGATTAGCTCTAGAACCTCAGCTTACTGAAGAACCAGTAGAACAACCGTCTGCAGTCGACTCGGATGATTGGTTCGCGACACCCAGACATACCAAGTTGCCGGCGTTGGGTTTACACAGCGCAAATATGACGGACATAGACGAAGAACCCTCTCCTGTGGTCGCTTCACCATCTCCGCCGGCAAAGCCTGCATCCGTTCCTCCGCGGAACGCCAGTGCGCCTCTCAATAATATTGGAAACGCGCTGCACGCAGCTACTCCTTCGCACCCCCCTATTTCCGGCCCATCCTCATCATCCCATACTGTACGCTCGATACCCCCTGCTGCATCCAGTGTTCGCCCTAAAGAGAACCCACTCAATTCTTCTGCAACCAAACCCCCATCGGTTCCTCTGCAAAGGAATGGCCCCCCACCTCCCGCGAACGGCACTGCATCCAGTTCGAAAATCCCGACGGCAGCTCCGGTGGTTGCAGCTGAGCGCGCGACACGTTCTGGATCCGCATCGGACACTGCAGAGGGCCAAGAGCAGATTCTGAACAAAAAACAGAGGAAAAATAAGCAGAGGAGAGAGAAGAGAAAAAACAAGGGTGATCCTCTTCCGGGTGCTCCGCCCGACATCGCGCCGGCTGTCGGTTCTCTTCCTGCTCAACGCCAGCCCACCGCTCCCGCTCCCGCAACGACAGCGACTTCCGCTGTTACATGCGAACCGCAGCCGTCATCTTCCCGCCCCGAACCGGATCCACCAACTACGCCACCCGCTGAAGTCCGTCTACGAAAACTGGTAACTTGAGTCTTTTTCTTTATTTGGCCTGTATTTATCACTTCGACGCAGATCCCAAAGGGTTTCACGGCGATTTCAGACTTCAAAGCACCACCTGGCGTTTACAAGGAGTACTCTGTTATCGGGGTAGTGACTCACATTTCGTCTGTGTCAACGGCAAGAGGTTCGCGCCTACTCTATGCACTCCGTCTATCCTCTGAAGTTCTTGCTCTTGCGGTATCTTAGATCTCAGCTGTTCCCTTCGAATTGT